>OY756228.1:5007500-6257500 GCA_963576875.1 Acrobasis repandana
GAAAATTGGTAAACGTTAACTAAAAGCTGCTAGTTTATAATATAATATATATTAGGTCCTTACATATGAAATTGCCGTTCAGTATCAAAAAAGTAAAACAATTTTTTTTTAATGAAATTATTATTTAATCAATCGAAGTATGCGCCGTTGTTATCGATACATTTCCGCCATTTTATAGGCAGATCATTAATACCTTTGGAAAAAAATCCTGGGAGCCTGATCCTGAGTCTATGAACTTTTTGAAGGCGATTTTGACAGCCTCATCAGATTTGAAATTTTTTCCTTGTAAAAAGTTATCCAAATTTTGAAAAAAGTGGTAATCGGTTGGGGCAAGATCTGGAGAGTATGATGGGTGACGCAGAGGTTCCAGTCGCAGCTCCTCTAACTTGGCGATCGTTTGATGTGCAGTGTGTGGTCTAGAGTTATCCTGAAGGAGCAGTGGGCTAGAGCAATTCATCAGTCTCGGTTGTTTAATGGCGAGCTTTTCCATCATTGTTTGCAATTGTTGGCAATACAAGTCTGCAGTAATCGTCTGGCCTGATCTCAAGAAGCTGTAGTGGATAACACCAGCAGTGGTCCACCAAACACTAACCAGAATCTTCTTTTTGGTCAGTTTTCGCTTAGGGCAAGGTTTTGCCGGTTCCCCAGGGTCAAGCCATTGTGATGATCGCTTCCGATTGTCGTACAGGATCCATTTCTCATCACAAGTCACGATACGGTTCAAATCCCCTCATTATTGTGGCGATTAAACAAAGAAACGCAGCAAGCAACGCGTGTTTGTTGGTTTGCTTCAGTCAATTCGTGCGGTACCCACTTTCCGAGTTTTTTAATTTTTCCGATTTGGCGCAAGTGGATAAGTATCGTTTTGTCACTTACGCCGAAGGCTGCTGCTAATTCAGAAGTGGTTTAAGATGGATCCGCTTCCACTATCGCCTTCAATTCTTCGTTATTTACTTAAGTATCAGGTCGTCCACGAGGCTCATTGTGTAAATCGAAATTTCCAGAACGGAAACGTTGAAACCAAAAACGCACCGTTCGTTCGTTAGCGGTGCCTGGTCCATACACGTCGTTAATTCTTCGAGTCGTTTCTGCAGCACTGGTGCCACGGTGGAACTCGTATTCGTAAATACCGCGAATTTTCAATTTGTCCATAGTTGTTGTTATAGCATTGTTGAAACTCAAACAAATGATGTTAAAACAAATGAAATACGAATTTTAAAACAATATTTTACTGGCTTTATTTCGAAATAAATTTGAATTTGGAACACCTAATGAAACGATATTTGATTTTGAAGTTGCCAGTACCGAAAATCGGCAATTTCATATGTAAGGACCTATATTTTCCGAGGCCTGAGGGATGATTGGACATTTAAATAAAACATTTAGAACGGTTTTAGGTTTTGTTTATTATTAAATGTTTTACAATGTGTTACAAAACTCGTCTGCACTTAGCGCAGCAAAATCATTTATTAAATCTTCGTGCCAATGCAAATCGTGCCAGAAAAAAATGTTTTCTTTTGCACGATTTATCGCTCTTCATGTCTGGCCACCCTAAGCCCGGGCCTACTGGGCCTTAGGGCAAATCCGCCACTGTTTCTGTGTAAGTAAGTATATACATATTTACAGGAACTCGATTTAGGTCGTTTGCATTAAGTATAGCCTGTAAGAGATTGCCTTGGCGATAAGTGCTTCCTATTGTATTCCTATACTGTATATATTTTTAATATAATTTATATGTGTTTTTGGTGCAATTAAGTGCTACTTACTTATTAGCCCTGAACTTGGTTTGGTGGCCATCATCATCATATATTGATAAGCTACGCTCTTGTCGGTGAACTTCCTTCCATTCGTGTATTTCTTTCTTGTCTGGTATAACATCTCAAGTTCTTTCGTGTTTCGCAAGATTTTCGCTTGTTACTCGTACATTACCTAGTTACATTACCAGCAATGTAAAAGGAAAAAATATTCTTTGCACAAAACCGGGTAATGTACTAAGAAACATTCGTTCTTTGTACATTACCAATTACATTGCCAGCTATGTTATAGCCGAATGTCATTTTATGGCAGATACCCTAAGAGGAAATCGGTGTGCCGTACTCGTATTTCCATACAAGCGTATTCCCCTGATTCCTCGTTGGATAGCGCCAATAGAGCAATGATTTTCTCTAAAAGAAATCTATGCATATATCGGCATGTCCCTATGTTTTTTTTTCATAATTAAATTATCAAAAGTAAAGGTTGGCGGCAGCTTAAAGGTCTGACCCAAGGTATACACAAAAAAGAAAGAATGGTGCTGTGCCTGTAACATGTAGGCGCCGTCGTCATCGGCAATAAGGTGTAATAAGTGGTGACAGAAGCATGCAAATGTCCATATTGTTACTTTACCATTCATAACGTAACGTCTGGGATATTATCTTTACGTTCAGTGAATGGGAATTAAAATAATGATAATATTGTATAACATTTTATAGAAGAATCAGATCAGACATTATATATCTGCATTTGGGAAGTAAGCACTGATGCAGTCTCATCTTTATATTTATCAACCCACATCAACCCAGTGCTGGCCATACTTTTTCACGGTATTTTCTACGTCCTTAGCAAATCTCATACCATCTTACGGTTTCTAAACAGTTCTTAATACTTGAATTACTGTGTGGGTATTAGAGCTCGATGCTCACCTTCTTTCACTTGCTTTTAGATCAGCGGGTTTTCCCGGTCATCTGATCCATCCATTGTCTTCCTTTTCTGTCTATTTACAATATAGAATAAGGATATTGACCTATTTTATAGAAAAAAAATCCTTACTCCGAAACATACCACAGAGAAATTTTATGCGAAAAATTTTACTTTAATTTTTTTAGGTAAGTAGCTGTTTTAAATTTTATAGTACCTATTAAAATATATCTGTATCTTCTTATATATTTAAGAGCTAATCTTTTGCCGGTGTAATTGTATAGAAAGAGGGGCACACAATGTAAATTTTTGGTGGAGATAATGGAGTGTTTTGTTATTGCCTTCTCCATTTCACTAGTTACTTTTAATAGTGTAGTATGCAAGTTTCCTTACGATGTTTTTCTTCACCGAAATATTAGCTGTAGTTATTAATTAAATGTCATTAATTAAAAAACAAACAAATAATTAATAAATCAATTAAAACATACAGACGGTAGAAGTTTTAACAAACGATTTTATTTGTTTTTGCGTACATATGTCCACTCGGGGAAACTTTCGCACCAAATTGCATAACTCCACTCACCAACATTATCTAATTATTACGTCACAGTGACGTAACTTCGTTTATTGACATTAGTTCCGAACATCGCGTGTGAACTATGATGCTGATGATGTTTGATGATGTCTGATGAGTCTGTTTTTTATTTACTAATTAGGCCTCTGCAGGCACTTTAAAACGTCTATAAGTTTAGGGTACATAACTTGTAATGTTAATTATGTATATATTTTTTAAAGCTACCGATACACTATAATCTATTCTATCAATAAACGTTGCCTTTATCATTTTATTATTTACCCGTTTATTTTTAATAGAATTAAAAATAAACGGGTAAGTGCGAGTCGGACTCGTACATGAAGAGTTCCGTAACACCGTACAATGTTTTAAAACGCTGAAGAAACACGTTTCTTGTATGACGACCCCCTTTAATTTTTAACTTTTTTTATTTTTAGTATTTGTTGTTATAGTGGCCATAGTAATACATTAACTGTGAAAATTTCAAGTATCTAGTTAATGCCATTATAAAGATCTAGTTAAAAACGCTGAAATAAACACGTTTTTGTATGACGAACACCTTTAATTTTAAACTTTTTTTATTTTTAGTATTAGTTGTTATAGCGGCCACAGTAATACATAATCGGTGAAAATTTCAGGTGTGTAGCTATTACGGTTCAAGAGATAGAGCCCTGTGACAGACGGACAGACAGCGGAGTCTCAGTAATAGGGTCCCGTTTGCACCCTTCGGGTACGGAACCCTAAAAATGAAGTTTATATAAATTAAAGAGTTTATACAAACAAATTGTACTTACCTATCAAATTTTGACGTAGGTAGTAAAATATGTAGCAAATAATACGAAAATGATAGAAAGCCAGTATCTTTCTTTATGAAGATACAAGATACAAGAAATGAAATATGTAGGTTCAAAAAAGGCTTTTCCTGGGTCAACGACACGTACAGATCAATTAAATTATCGGTCTAGTGTGCCTGGGCCAGGCGCAGTTTAGGATTCTGAGGTTTCGCGTTACCATACAGGGGCTTTATTTTTCATAATTTAACATTTTTAACACTAATTTGAAACAAGTAACAACTTCATCTGCTACGCTTGACCTTAACTAAAATTAGTACTTTCAATATTTCGCAAATTATGTATTATTAATTCAAAAAATAAACCTTCGGAACCCTTAAAAAGTTGTCCTAGTAATCAACAAACAGTAGGCACAAGTCTATTGTATTTAAAGTAATTTTCTTCGGCGTTTCTTCTCGACATATCTACTTAATGCTCCATATATACTTCCTTAAGGGATAGTCTGTCTTGAAAGTGGTTTAAATAGGAAAAAGTGTATTTATATTGCATAGAACAGCGTAGCAGTATTCGTCTTTATCTAAGCGCGTTCCCGGTTGCATCCTCAGCTGTCCTGTCCCTGTCTCGAGGTGCACTTTCCCGCTTTTTCTTTTCCAATGATTTGGCTATAGTTTTACGACCGACTGCCTTGACGTCAACCCTCTGCATTTGTGCAAAAAGTTTTACATTTAACGTTAATCCTCCTTGAGAATGCAATTTAAGCACTAGATCTTTGTGCTTAAAAGTCGCCTCTTACGACTTCTACAGGAAGAGATTGGTGCTATTTCAGGCCGAAGTCACACGGCACAGCGTTTATTAAAAATATATATTCTCAAATCAGATTCTAGGTCACAGAATACTCGCGTCGGCTCTAGGCTCTCACGGCTTAGCAGGAAGTCGCGTGTATGAAGTAGAAAGTATTGTTATATAAACATGTATTAAACTCACTATTTTAAACATACTTACAGACTTAACAAAATAAAAGAAATTGTCAAGCACAATTCGATTTTGATGCAGTATCGCTAACATTTATAATGTTTAACAAAATATACTGAAGCTATTTTAAGGGTGGATTCAGTCCATGATACTGTACAATTGTCTCTAAGAAACATATATTGAAGTATAAAAATTTTATTTTGTTTTTTTTTTTCATATTTCGACACATGTTTCTGAGGAAAAGTTGATCAGTATAATGGACTAAAGTCAGCATTCAAATAGTTTCAGTTTATTTCATTAGACCCTCTATAGTCTATATAGGTACATTCAAATCGTTACGTTAGTTAAATATAAAAGGGGACGTGTATCAATATATTTATACTATGTGTGTCACGTTGAGAATGTTGAGAAACTTATGTTGCTGTGCCATTGCCTGGTAATTTTAATTGACTTAGTTTTTCATGTGGATCTCAAAACTTTTTACGTTGGAAATAACTGCGTTGCGTTTAGCGAGAGTAAAATTAGTATAAGTATTAGTTTTTAGTTATAAAACTGAATATTTACGGAAAATACCTGGTAAAAGAAAAAGTATAGTTTAAAATGTAAAATTATGTTGGAAAGTATCGTGGAAATCCCAACGCCGCAGTGCGGCGCGTTGAGATCTTTTGTATGAGCGGAGATTTTGTTTGCTAACTTTCCTCCCTTCAACTGACACCATATAAAACACAATATTGAAACAATTGGCGTTAGACACTACTTGCCTCCTGCCATTAGAATATATATTTATAATATAATAATATTTTTTATTGATTTATTATGGGGCTAGCTCAATAAATATTAATAGAGCTAGCCCCAAAGTAAGTTTAAACTTGTAATATGGGATACGAACTCAACTATACTATCTTTTATGATAAATACATTTAAGATAAACACCCAAGACCCAGGCCAATTTGAAAAAGGCCCTGGCTGGGGATTGCAACCCAGTACCTCCGGATTGGCGGACTAGCGTGTTGACCATTATACCACGGACGTCGTCAAAAAAAAATCTAGTAGTTCCATAATTCATCTGGGTTTGCCTATCGGGTGGTATTTGGGTGCGGGTTCAACGAACGCCATCACTTTCTCTCTCGAGACGTTTCAGGAGGCTATATAATCATCCATACATTTGCTGTGACCGGTTGTGATTTATTTACTACCGACAAATCCAATGTCACTGCCCTACGCGAGTTTGTGTTTCGAAAATTAGAAAGAAAAGGGACTCTTAGAGCTTATTTTGAATAGAATGACAGCGACCGCCAGCGAGCTGTCACTGTCAAACCATATTCACCTTTAATTCTATCATTGCAATGCACAAAATAGATTTAGTAGACAGTTGTGTTTACAAATTTTTATTTGGATCGACTATACTACTACTATTTGGATAGCTATAAAAATGAATTGACAGTTAAGTACGCTGCCGTTTCAGTGTGAATCGGCGCTTATTGTGTAACTAAATGATCTACTTGATTTGATTTTTCGACCTCCCGTACAAAATTCGAACAGCCGATGCTAATTAATATAAGATAAGATGTCGATTTGTTTTCCTATTTTACATTTTGTTCTTTGGATTCTTAATCAGAAGCATTAAATATTGAATTTACGGTCATTTGCGCATCGATATATAAATAAAAAGTATTGTAAATAAAAGGTCAAACACAAAGACAAATAACTAAAGTTGACACGTCGTTCATCCCCAAAATAGTATCCAACTCAGCATATGCTGGGTACACTCAGACTATTAATGGATAATGGAGACTTCGGAGATTTTGGCTACAATAACGCTACAGCGTAAGCGAACCACCAGCGTTAAATTTTCCAATAGAGCCATGTTGATTTTTTATTTTTATATTTAGAAGATTATCAGCATCAATACAAATTATATACAAGAAACCTACATATCTCAAAGCCGATTACAACGACATTTTATCCTGTATCCAAGTATCTACTAAAGCTGGCAGCCTTTAATACGAGTAGAACTACAAGATTTTAATACTGTTACCTCGCCACGAATATATTAGATATTGATGGTGCGCGTTTCTCCGATCATTGTCTGCAAATGTATTGTATTCAGAAGCTACTAGAGACCATATTGGTACATACTCGAAAACCTCTTGCAGCTTTCAAAAACGTGCGTTCTCGTCATGCAGTCTGCCGCAGCAGTGACGTCGTTACGTCACTGCTGCGGCAGACTGCATTGGTCGTCACCAATGATGTATTTTTTGTTAAGATATCTCATCTTCGTCGTCCTTCAACGGCCCGGTTGGGCACAAGCCTCGTTCTATACTTCGCCTTTGCTATTGATTCAGTTCTTCAGGTTGATCTTATAGATTCACCAGGCGTCTGTCAGTTCTATTAGAATTTAGTATTCATCCATAATTCATTATGCCGTGTGGTCTCCAGTTTAGAATAGGTCCACTCCATCTCTTCCTGTAGATGTCGTAAAAGGCGACTAAAGGAATAAGCACCAACATCTCGTGCTTGCTACAACTGCATTCCCAAGGCGTGTTAACGTCGGGCGGCGGCTGGTTGTAAAACTATAGCCAAATCATTTTAACTGTTTTGGCTATTTCTTCTCCACTTTGCAAGGTCTTTGGCATTCTTGGGTGACCATTGATATACATATTATATTTAGAGAAAAAGAAGTAAGGAAGCACATCCCGGGCTCCGTAGCATCGTAGCCTAAACCTGGGAACGCGCTAAGATGAAGTAGATTCATCCAACTAAAAATACCTCATCTAATGTCTCATAAGTTAAATTCTCTTTTTTTTAGTTCCAAAGTGGGAAGTGTAATTGCAAATAAAATCATAACTACCGACCGAAATTGTGCTTTCGCATCATTAAAAGGCGCTCGTTTGCTCAAATGTTTTTTGTGGGTTTACGGATGGATCTACAAATATATTTAGTGGTAGATCTACAAATATATTTATCTCAGATCGGAATATGTAGACTTTTATAATTGTTTAGACTCTGGTCAATGAACTGTTATATAAGAAACATGTCGATTTGGTTTTGAGAACGATACCGGCGATCGAGAAGTTATGTCAGAATATTTTGATAAAGGTACCTACTGGGTCAAAAAAGCCAGCAAACCAGGCTGTGGATGTTCCGACTGTTGTGGTTGTTTGTATCGTATCATACATACTCGTATTTGAGCCATTTGAACCATTTGGGTTTGAAACGTTGGGACTGGACTCTCAGTCCACTCAGTTTGTAAAAGGCTGTATCAGGTGACCAAATGGCTGGAAATTACTTCACACAAAGAATAAGGATTGCCACGTAAGAGGGCAATGCTGCCAGCCTCCTGGGCACTCTTCCGTAGGGGAAGGATTTGTCATTTTGTTTATTTTTTTAGTTTTATGTTGTATTTAGATTTATTTTAGATTAGTCTCCATGTTTATAATTAATAAACGAATTGTTACTTTATAAAAAAAAGTTACGAGAAGTCTTATAGCAAAAGTATACAGTGATACTGTGTACTTATTTATGTTTAGTTATCATTTGTACTAAAATTGACCTTACTAAATCTTTTAACTGTTCTATTAGATATTCGTTTCATTCATACAGATCACAATCTTTATGTTTCTGTTCACAAGTGTCGTCACTTTGCTTGATCTCTTCCGCGGTCGGTAAATGGCGGTACATGATATCCGCTCCCCGCAACCCCTTCAAATTATCCGTACTATTGTCATTCCCAAACACAGCACTCTGCATCTTCTGCACGAAAGGCGTTATTTTACAAACTAACAGTCTGATACAGCTGGTATCTTCCTCGCCTTGCTGCTTGATGACGTCGTCGATGTCTTGTAGGATAGATTCGTTTTTGGCGCGAGAGATTAGGTCTTGGAGGCTTCTGGAGTTTTTGTTTAGGATCCACGATGTGGGATCGGAGTCGGACCGATATGGCTTTTGTGGGCGAGCAGGGCCAGCTAGGAATGTTGATATCTGGAATATAACATCATACATAAATACACTATCACGTTTTTAGGGTTCCGTAGGCAAATAGCAAAAAACGGAACCCTTATGGATTCGTCATGTCTGTCTGTCTGTCCGTCCGTATGTCACAGCTATTTTTTTTTTTAAACTTTTTTTTTAAACTGAATTAAAATTAATTGCGCGAGAGACACTTCCAAAGTGGTAAAATGTGTCCTCCCCCCCTGTAACTTCTAAAATAAGAGAATGATAAAACTAAAAAAAATATATGATGTACATAACCATGCAAACTTTCACCGAAAATTGGTTTGAACAAGATCTAGTAAGTAATTTTTTTTTAATAAGTCATAAATCGTAAACCGCAATTTACCTTTAGAACTTTTATATAACCTATGTTACTTGCTGCTACGGAACCCTTCATGGGCGAGTCCGACTCGCACTTGGCTGCTTTTTTTATCCCTAATGGGATAGACAGAGCATCTAAGCATACAGACAGACCTCAGGGCCGCAAGACTCAAAGGCCATTTTTAGCAGACGATGGGCGAGAAGGCGGAAAAAGGAACCAAAACGTTCCTCAATCAGCTTCTACGATCTGCGTGGAACGATAAGCAGCTGGTACATTCTGAGTTTTTTCTCTTCCCACAGATCAGCATGTAACATTATGAATTAAGTATCAATTTAAGTAATTGTATTAATTATCATGTTGCAATAAAGTACAAGATAAAGCTAAAAGCTTTTATGTACAAAGTAATAGATCGTTACAAATATTTTTATTTTTAGCATGATAAATTTGTTTTGCAATACAGTAACATAATTATGTTTTGTAATATAATCAATAAATTTTGATAATTGAACTGTTTAACTAAGATTTTAAAAAAAAATAGATAAAGTAGAAAAGAAAAAGTTACATCTTCTAACAGATTGTGTAAGTTCATAGTTGGTAGTGGTGTTTATTTACCGCACTGTACTGTGAACTTTTACTTTGGGCTTTCAATTTATATCAATTTATTCGGAATAGATTATTTATTGTATTATACTCGTACAATTTGATTAACTTTTATTTATTTAGACTATGTACCTATACATACAAGGTGCTTTTTAATTAAAGACAAATATTTTAAAGGGTAATTCAGTCCAATATTTTAATTAACTTTTCCAAGTAAATATATATCAAAATTTGAAAAAGTAGTAACTAGATCACGTGACAACGTCAATTTGTATGAGATCCTAAAAATGTTGTATTTCGATATACATTCGTTGGGAAAAGTTGTTCATAATAATTAATTAAATCACCCCTTAAAATATTTGTACTTAATTTAAATGCACCTTGTAATAAATAGATTAATGATTACATAAGTATATAGTATAATCATATGTATTTATAGCAGTCAAAATTTTCTACTGTGAGCCAATATATTTTGTATGCATGCTTTGTTCGCTCGTTGTACATTTTGTGTACTTACTTTATAACATTTGTCAAAATTGTAACAACTAGTTTGAGAAACAAATATAAAAAAGAAAAAAAAGGAAAAAATAAAAAATAGGAAAATACTAAAAAAAGAAAAAAAAAATTTATTAAAAGACACTCACCATCTGTGCCACAAAAACCAGCGCATTTACAGCTACCGCGCTTATCTGATTAGGCTGCAGTCCGATGAGTTTAACGAGGTACTTCAAGGGCGTCATGGGACTCGGAGCCTCGTTGACCTGGTAATCCGGCCTGAAATCATTAAAATGTCTGACATACATTATCACGTCTTTATCTCTAACGGGGTAGATAGACTCCAGGCCTGTAAGATTTGGGTCTTACAGGCCTGGACACTTTTAGCGCGATAGTGGGCGTAAGATGGAAAAACGGAATCAAAATACCTCTAGCCGCATGGCCTATTAACATGATTCAGATTCTCGCCCATTTCCTCGATCGACATTTACGATCTGCGCGGGAAGAGAAGCAGCTGGTATTTTTTTTTTTTCCCAGATCAGCATGGAAGAATGTAATGTAGGTTTGTAGGTAAATCAAGAGTCGCCACCTAGTCGCGATGTTTTCTAATATTATTGATTAATATACTCATAAGTAGGTACTAACAGTTCTTATGACTTTTAGAACTATCTGTGATGCTAAGATGTGCTGAACTAAAAGATCAAAATAATAGAAGTCTATTTTTGGCACTTCATACGTTCTAAAAACTGTTAGTTCCTATCTAGAACGTCGAAGAACTTAATGGGGACTCTTAAAAATTCTAACAGGATAGTACCCAATCTACAAGACCTATTCCAATTTTCTGACAAGAAACGATTGAGAGGACATCAGCTGAAATTATGTCGTATGAAAGCTAAAAGGAAACCATTTTAAAATGCTCTCTTCAATCAAGTGGTCACTGGTCACAGACTGGAACAAGTTACCAGAGTGTTATGTCTGCAACTTTAGTGAACAACTTTAAAAATAGACAAGATGCACACGCAACGGGACCCTTACTCCAAAAGCGGCATGACAGATGTAGCTACGTGTCAACGTTTCAGTGTCAAGCAACATTGAGCATCACGAAATGAAGAGAAAGCCTAATAGTATACACCTAATAGTATACACCTAATAGTATAGCCTAATAGTAAGCCTAATAGTATAGACATAGTAATAGGACGATACTATCGGACGACTATCGTGTTATTATAAGGAATAACGTTCCACCTGCTAGTGTGTTAAGAATATAATAATAACTAGCTTTTGACGCGTTTCGCGTAGACTACACAAATTAGATTGATTATTTTCTACTAACTAATAAAATACATTAAAAAATTCATGTGTCTCACTTTAAAAATTACAAAGTTTCATACAAACTGCCAACCCCTATTTCGACCACTTAGGGATGGAATTTCCAAAAATCCTTTCTTAGCGGACGCCTCCTACTCACAATCTATCTTCTTGCCAAATTTCATCTTCATTGGCTAAGTAGTTTTCGAGATTTCGTTTGTTTGGTGTAACAGTTTTGTAGAGCTGTAAATTTGCAGATTAAAATGCTCGAGCCACGGACTCCGAATTGATGCGACGGAGGCCTCACGGTTACTAGTCACCTGATGATGAATCGTGTGGTGTGAGATTGATACTCAATCAGTGACACTTGTGCCTCTGAGTTTAAAGACCAATTTGACTCACACATGGTTATTTTTATACCACTAACTTCTTCATCATCATCATATCAGCCACAGGAAGCCCACTGCTGGACAAGGATTTACAAAACGACCGATTGGAAGCGAAATAGAACCTTGCTCAGGTCGTCCGACCACTTAGTAGATATGTCCTACGCTGCGCTTACTGGTACGTGGCCGCCATTCGAAAATCTTTTTATGCTATGGATCCCGCCCACTGGCACTTCAATGAGCTAATCCGCTGGGCTTTATCAATGACCTTCGTTTTACGAACCTTACTGCTTCCGATGAAGTAAGATGAGAAAACCTGCTAGAGTGTGTAATAGTCATAGTAATGGTAGATCTCCTCTTTTAAAGGCAAAGTCAAAAAAAAAAAATTCAACGTAGGATAAATTCTACGAGTATTACTCATTGGTTTTTATTTTTAAATTATTTTTAGTGAAAAAGCTACAAACTACTATCATTTTGGAATGACCAAAAAGTAACTTTAGTATTTTAGGATTTGCACAAGTAATGGCCAAAAAAGAGACAAAATATGAGGTTTAACCAGATTATCTTTATATTTGCTCTTTTCAATTGTCCAACTATAATATCTTACCTATTTTCGTCTGCAAAGTTCTCTGGACTTCCGTCCTCGTAGGCCTCGCTGAAGACTGGCCGGCGCCTGTTCGGTGTCGGAGTGGTGTGTGGCTGTGTATTTGCCGACTGGAACGCTCGCACCACGAACTCTGCTACCTTAGAAGCGACTGAGTCCTGAGCTATGAAAGTAAAAGGTAGGTAGATGAGAGATAAAAGGGTGTTGCCGGGTTGATGATCTTAACATATTTTTCTGAGAATAAGTACACATATACACTATTACCTACGTCTTTTTCCCTATTGGGTAGACAGAACCTAGGGCTGCAAGACCCAAAGGCCACTCTTAGCGTGATTGGAGGGTGAAGCGGTTGCTAGCCCCATCGCCTATTGATATGATTCAGATTCGCGTTCATTCCCTCGATCGGTTTCTACGATCTTCGCGGGAAGAGAAGCAGCTGGTACATTCTTCGTTTATTCTTTCCTCCTATACCAGAATGGAAGAGTACCCCAAAAAGTCCAACTTACCCAAAAAGTCAGTAGCAATCTTCATCCCTCCACTCAACTTATCGATGAAGCCTTCCCTGCCCTCCCGTTCAACATCATTACCACACACCACTTGCACCAATATAACTACTAACAAGACATGTGTCGCCATCTCGAGATCTTGTTCGAGACTACATGAGATGTGAGACGAGACGCGCTCTGCTGGGCGAGGTAACAAGCGCGTATGCGCACGCGCAACGGAATTGTGGAGCGTGGATATAATGAATGTCTTTCTAATGTTAGGGGATGTAACAAAGATGAAACTTATCTTTTATTTTATTTTGTTTATTTTATGTATTGGTTGATAAATTAGGTTTAGGTTTATTTTGTTTTTTGGTGCATCAAGTTTTTATAATAGCGTATAGATGGCGCTGAGTGTCGATTAATAAAGTAAGCGCTCACTAAAAGCTCTACAATACTGTGTACAGTACAGGGTAATGTAGAGCTTTTGGTAATTTAGTATGACTTAGGTCATTTATTATAGTGGTACTGGTACAAATTTCCACAGAATTTTTTTTTGCTAAGCGCCAATCCAGTAAAATTATAATAGTACAGGCTAAGAATACAGGATCCGGGAGGGGTCGACCTTTACCTAAATAGGTACTTACCGGATGAAAATTATATTTTATCAAATAAAAGATGTTCCTCAACATATGCCAATATGCTATGATCTGCAATTTTTTTATTAAAATTATAAAAAAACAACTATGTATAAACAGGTAAATATATTCATCATTCAATCATTAACAGGTCTTTTTAGTCTGCACTGCAGAAGCATGACCCTCTCTGTACTACCAGAGCCATGCTTGGCCAGAGCAGTCAGAGGATTTGTTTGGCCTACACTCTTCAAGCTGGCCAAATGGGTTGGAGAGGTCTCATTGATATTTATAAGGTTTGTTTAGCTTGTATTTCCTAAGTCGCCTTCTACGACATCCATGGGAGGACTTGGAGTGGTCCTATTCTACTCTGCCGGGAACCATACGGCTTCATAGGTAAATATACCTATTATTTATAATATAAAAATGAATCGCTGAATGTGTTGCTAAGCGAAAATCTCGAGAGCAGCTGAACCGATTTCGCTAATTCTTTTTTTAGAATATTCCTTGAAGTACGAGGATGGTTCTTACGGAGCTTAAATATCCGTGCGAAGCCGGGGCGGGCCGCTAGTATAGTATAAAAGGTAAGCGTTCCAGCGCTTGCACACTGTGTATGTTGTATGGTTTCCATTTGAACTTAGATCCTTTGACAAACAAGTCAGTAAAATTAAAAAAAAACTTGCTGTCACCATTATTTTTTTGGCCAGCCTATGCGTTATATGTTTAGGAACATATTTTATTTGATCACATAAATATAATTTTCATCCAGTAAGCAGATTGGTGAAGGTCTGCCTCTCTTCGGATCTTAGACTATAGCTATAGGGAAGAAAACAGAAGAAGATGAATATAGAAGTGATCGTACATCTTTGGTAGGTATTTAGTTAAAAATGTAAAAAGTAAAATAATGATTCAATAACGACACATCCCGTATACAGGTGACGTTTACCGAAACAATGGGCGCGGAAATCTGCCGAGCATTACTACAGCACATGTATGGTACCTTTTACTACTAACATTCGCAATATGGTTTATTTAGCAATGTTTTCTACAAGTTTTCTAGTATCCTCCGTGAAAAACCTCGACAATGCCTATTATCATTCTCATTTTTAAAAAAATCTCCTATAGTAGAATATGTGACCTGGGAAGAATTTATCTATAATTATAAGTATCTAATACGAGTATTTTCTATTTTGGAAATTTTAGGTACGTATCTAAGACTTTAATATACTTATAAGTCAATAGACGTTATTGTTAGTTTTATACCATTTAAAATGGAGATGATATATCAAAGAAAGAGAAAAGAGACCTTAGGTATCTTACAAAGAGGTCATAATTTTTAGAGCTCGAACCTGGCTCGAACTATCTCGGTCTGATTAAAAATTAAACTAAAATGTCACCTTATTTACTTAGCTAAACACTGTGACCTGCATGTTTAACAGATGTGCTCCGTGGACCACGGTAATAGACCAACGTTGCGACAGATCGCATTCGCCAAAGCACAGAGTAAACGTCTCGCAATGATCTTCTTTGTCATATTTTTATTCAAGGCCTCCAACGCCGAAATACCTAACAAAGACCTTCAATTCCTCAATGAATTACCTTTGGACAAGCTGCTCAAATTGAAGGATTCTTTACAAGAATTTGTGACAGATAACATAGAAAATAATATAACGGTAACAACACCGACGTATTTACAAGCATTTGGAGCTCAAGCTTTGGCCATGAAGGGACCGCCGATCAAGCGAACAGATTATGAAGAAAGTCTCGTGAAAAAGGAATCGAAGATAAGTAATATTTTCTCGATGTCGGTTACCACGTTAGCGTTTTTAGCTTTCGGTGGTTATTTGCTATGTTTGATAGTACAAGCTGTGAAAGCGAAGGAGCAATACGCTGCCGCTGCTGGCTCGCAGACGACGTTGGTGGTCAATGCAGGGATCAAGAAGAGGCCTCAGGCTCAGGCGACCCAGACGTTCGCGTCCTATGGGAGAAGGAGGAGGGACCTCAGGCAGAAGGCCTTGGAGAACGTGGACGTTAGTCCTGATCAGCTGTTTAGTGCTTTGTTGCAGTTTTGTGAGGGTTACGCTAAGTGGAGTGAGAATGTGGATCAATTTTAGACTTAGGTAATAGATTTTTAAATAGGCTGTAGCATATCAACTGAATTACTCTTTTTTTCAAAAAGTTGTTCTAACATAATAAGGTGCGTGATTATTGCGCCTGATTCGTGGCAAACTCTGTCTAAAACTTACCTATGAATAATAATTGTATTTTAGTGTGTGTATTGTGTAATAAAGACAGTTTTTAAGTTTTGTACTATGATTGTTACTATGAGTTATTAGTGGTGTCCATCATGTCCCTGATTTAGTTCCTTATATTATAGCAAGAATTCGCGGGCAAACGCAATTTAGCATTTGGACGCAAATCCTTCCTATGAGTATATGTTGGTTTACGAGAATGTAATTTTTTATCTAACATTATCTAACTGCCAAATCCTCTGACTGCTCTGGCTAATATATGGCTCTGGTAGTATAGACAGGGTCGTGCTCCTGCAGTGGGGGAAAAAAAAAAGACCTGATGATGATGATGATGATGATGATGATGATGATATAGATATACACGGCCTCCGTGGCGTAGTGGTTAACACGCCGGTCCGCCACTCCGCCACTCCGGAGGTTCTAGGTTCGATCCCCAGTCAGGGTTAGTTAAAAAGGCCTTTTTCAAATTATCCTGGGTCTTGGATGTTTATCTATAGGTATATGTATTTATTATAAAATATAGTACCGTTGAGTTAGTATTCCATAACACAAGTTTTAACTTACTCTGGAGCTAGCTCAATCAGTGTGTTTTATTTATTTATTAGTTAGACATCATTCTTTCACAAACGAAAAAATATTTTTTTAAAGATCCGATAAGATTTCCTCTTGTTTGCCTAAAATATTTTTTCAGATTTAATTTTAAATTAGATACAACAAAAGCCGTTTCAATAATGTAAGAGTAGTTATTTACCCACGACATACATTCGTAATATTCATATTGTTCTCAACATGAAGATGTTATTTCCAGCGGCTCCCAAAACGCTGTTTACTCTAAAAGCAGGAAGCCACATTGCCCGCAATATACCTACTTTCTGTAAACGTTCTCAACCTGTCAAATAATCACGCTAACACCTAATAATAGCAACAAGATTCTAATTGTGCCTATATTTAAGGCGAATTTCTAAATCATTTACCCATTATACTTCAAACTCTATTTCAGAAATTTTAAAGCTTGTTATCATTTGAAAGTGGTATAGTTTTTATGATATTTTAAGATGTAGCAAGTGCTTGGTTTTGTTTGTATGAGGCGGTAATGAGACGGTTGGCTTCGGTCTGTCATCGCGTGCTCTACTGTTTACAGGCCACTTGCATCGTTACGAGAGTTAAGATTAACGTAGAGTTAAAAATCGACAAATAAGTTCAGGTCTACACCTGAAATAATGGCGATGACATGGTGATTGTAATATCAGACTTTTTCTGCGACATGATTTTAAATCTTAGTAGAGTACAAGTGAAAATTCTTCATTATTTTTATACGTAGATTGTTAAATAAATTATTATGTAAATGACTCCTAATAGTTACATTTAATAGGCATTCATTAATAAGAATTGGTAAGAATTTGCATTGTACTCCACGTGGTTATAAACACTTGTTGTTACCTTTATATACTAATAATAGATTTATGATGCAGATATTATTCTAGTTATGTTCTAGGAACATTATTATTATCATTTCAGTCAGAGCAAGCCATCTGCAAGAATAGGCATATAACAAGGATTTTACGATTTCTTTATGATATTATTCTTAATGTATCTCCACAAAACCACCAAAATTTTAACTTGTTAAAGTTAATAATTAAATCTTTCTTTTTAAAGTATTTTACTTACATAGATACTATTAGATTTTAACCCTCCTATTCATAAAATTTTACAATCATTTACTAAACCTGTTTTAGTTAAAATATTTAGTTATATTTTTTTTATTATATTTTTTATATTATTATACATATTTTGTTTTAGTTAAAATATGTTAAGTGTAGTTCATGCAATGTCAACTACTGAAAAGAGTGATACGAGGCAAAACATGTTTTAACTAAAATAGGTTTAGCAAACATATGTAATATTTTTATGAAAAAGACGTGAAGACTTACCCCCTTAGGTAAGTCTTCACGTCTTTCAAGTAGTAAATCAGTAACGCTCTCTGGTACAACAAGTTAGATAACAATTTACCATCATATTCATAATAAACCGGCCAAGTGCGAGTTAAACTCGCGTGGTAAAGGTTCCGTACAAGATTGAATTCTTATAGGTTTTCCTGTAATCTACAAGCAATGAAATATATTTTGTATTTTTTTCAAAATTTTAGGCTCAGTAGTTTCGGAAATCAGGGGGGCAATGGTCAATGTCAAAATCAAAACTATTTATTTTAAAATAAAAACAAAAATATATTTGAGATCCTTATAACAAGGCCTTTCATTTGATATATTAGGTCCTTACATATGAAATTGCCGATTTTCAATACTGGCAACTTTAAAATCAAATATCTTGCGTTTCATTAGGAATTCCAAATTCAAATTTATTTCGAAATAAAGCCAGAAAAATATTGTTTTAAAATTCGTATTTCATTTGTTTTAACATCATTTGTTTGAGTTTCAACATTGCTATAACAACAACTATGGACAAATTGAAAATTCGCGGTATTTACGAATACGAGTTCCACCGTGGCACCAGTGCTGCAGAAACGACTCGAAGAATTAACGACGTGTATGGACCAGGCACTGCTAACGAACGAACGGTGCGTTTTTGGTTTCAACGTTTCCGTTCTGGAAATTTCGATTTACACAATGAGCCTCGTGGACGCCCTGATACTTAAGTGAATAACGAAGAATTGAAGGCGATAGTGGAAGCGGATCCATGTCAAACCACTTCTGAATTAGCAGCAGCCTTCGGCATAAGTGTCAAAACGATACTTATCCACTTGCGCCAAATCGGAAAAATTAAAAAACTCGAAAAGTGGGTACCGCACGAATTGACTGAAGCAAACCAACAAACACGCGTTGCTTGCTGCGTTTCTTTGCTTAATCGCCACAATAATGAGGGGATTTTGAACCGTATCGTGACTTGTGATGAGAAATGGATCCTGTACGACAATCGGAAGCGATCATCACAATGGCTTGACCCTGGAGAACCGGCAAAACCTAGCCCTAAGCGAAAACTGACCAAAAAGAAGATTCTGGTTGGTGTTTGGTGGACCAGTGCCGGTGTTATCCACTACAGCTTCTTGAGATCAGGCCAGACGATTACTGCAGACTTGTATTGCCAACAATTGCAAACAATGATGGAAAAGCTGGCCATTAAACAACCGAGACTGATGAATTGCTCTAGCCCACTGCTCCTTCAGGATAACGCTAGACCACACACTGCACATCAAACGATCGCCAAGTTAGAGAAGCTGCGACTGGAACCTCTGCGTCACCCACCATACTCTCCAGATCTTGCCCCAACCGATTACCACTTTTTTCAAAATTTGGATAACTTTTTACAAGGAAAAAATTTCAAATCTGATGAGGCAATCAAAACCGCCTTTAAACAGTTCATAGACTCTCGCTCCCAGGATTTTTTTTCCAAAGGTATCAATGATCTGCCTATAAAATGGCGGAGGTGTATCGATAACAACGGCGCATACTTCGATTGATTAAATAATAATTTCATTAAAAAAAACTTGTTTCACTTTTTTGATACTGAACGGCAATTTCATATGTAAGGACCTAATATGACATAGTAAGGTTTGCAAAACTTTTTTTTTAATTTCCTAATTAGTCACCCGAAAATGACTCTTATTTAAAAAAAAATATTTATTTACTTTGTACATATGTTTGGGTCATAGGATTACACCATCCTACCAAATTTCACCTGATTCGGTCCAGTAGATTCGGAGCAAATTGGCTGTGACAGACGGACGGACAGACAGACGCACGAGTGATCTTATAAGGGTTCTGTTTTTTTTTATTTTTTGTACGGAACCCTAAAAAGTAGGTAACAAATACATATTTTGAATATATTTGCCAAAATATTTTAAAGGGTTACTCTCCAGTTAACATTAGCTGACATTAACCCGTGCATGTCGCCCGCAACGCTGGTGGTTAATAAGGCGTGTGGTACACTGTGCACATGTCTGTGCGCTGACGGGGCGCACTGGGAACCGAACAAGCAATAACGGTTATCGGCTCTTGATCACTTTTTATTGCCCACAGGATTTTTACTTGCGAGAGTAAAAAATGTGTGTAAACATTGGGGATGCTTGTGTAGGTTTTGCTGTTCGCCATTTGTTACTCTTATCTTTATGTCCTCCGATGAAAAAGAGGGGTGTAAGACGTTTGTATTTGTGTCATCCATCGTAGCTCCTAAATGACTGAACGGACATTGATTAAGTTCTTTATTTTTTTAAGATAATTTGATGAGGGATGAGTTTGAGTTTGAGCTAAGATATCTGTGAATGAGCAAAAGTGTATTTATTGAAAAAAATAATTTAATAACATATATGTCAGCACCTAAGTAATATGGAGAGGGCTATGCTCGGTGTTTCTCTACGTGATCGAATCAAAAATGACGAAATTAGTAGGAGAAAAAGAGTCACTGACATAGCCCATCGGATTAGCTCGTTGAACTGGCAGTGGGCGGGACACATAGCGCGACGAACCGATCGCCAATGGGGCAAAAAGGTTCTCTAATAGTGACCACTGCCAAACGAAGCATTAGGACACCAATCCACAAGGTGGTCAGACGTCCTTCTCAAGGTCGCTGGAAAGCGCTGGATGCAGGCCGCTCTAGATCGGTTATTTTGCAAATCCTTGGGAGAGGCCTATGTCCAGTAGTGGACGTTATGTGGCTGAAATTATGATGACCTAATAATCGACGTAATAAATCCATCGTATAGTTCTTCCGTGCTGTTCTTGTAGAAAAAAAAAAACACAAAATGTTCTGCTAAATGTTCAGCTGCTTTTCTCGCATACGCTTACATGGAAATCATTGTACTTAATAGGTGATGGATAATTTTTCACTATTTCTGATCTTAGGTCCATTATCTTGCTAAGCGTGGCCTTTGTGTCTTGCTACCCTTGGCGTTACTATACCTTATTTTACTAACTTTAAAGCGTATATCATCCCACTGTTGGACTAAGGGCCTCTCCCAATCTTCTTTTATTTAAGAGCCGCGCTCTTGTCGGACGGCTTTCCATGTCTCTCTTTCCTCCGCTAAGTAATTAACCTCCTTATATGTTTCACATTTAATTTTTCTTTTATTTGATCAAAAAATAAAGTGAGGATTTTTCCATAGTCACCAAGCAGAAGGGTTGGTCATTGCAATAGATATTAAAGTCTTAAAAGGGATAAACACTTTATAGAATGTCGGTACTTAAATCAATATAGACTTTATAGAATGTGCATTTAGTACTTAAGTCAGTATATACCTACAGGGTCTAACAAAATATACTGAAGCTATTTTAAGGCTGAATTCAGTCCTTGATACTGAAAAACTTTCGACAAGGAACATAAATCGAAATATGAAAAATATTTTTTGGCCATTAAATACAAGTTGACCGATCAGCTGATCCAAGATTCTACGGAAAAAAAAGTTTTTTATGTGTCGATATATGATTCTTGGGCAAAGTTGTTCAGTATCATGGACTGAGTTCATCCTTAAAATAGTTTCAGTATGTTTTGTTAGATGTTATATTCGTTTGTAGAAAGTTTAGCAAAGCTAAGGCGAGTCAGCCAGTAACTAAAACAATTGCAAAAGGTTTTATTGCGTCGCGTCGATTCTCGATTTATCCGCTAATATCGAGAGAAAGACGTTGGGGTGTTTAGGTCAACCGTTTACGGCAAGAAACCTCTAAACTAAATTGAATTCGACTCGTAAACGACGCTTGGGAATCGATTCTCTCGGTATGACGACTCGTAAAACAAAAAATAGGTAGGCATTCACATTTAGTTTTATAGTACGGGAAAGTAAGATATTTAAAGAATGAACATCTTTATATTCTAATCTAAGAGTGCCAAAAACAGTTAAGTATTTCTATTGAAATTAATTGTGATTACGACCTGAAAGATACTTACTTAGGTCTTTAGGTAAAAAGCTTTCTGTCAAAAATGTATTGCCGGTTTAGGTTAAGTCTATACGAGGTGCTTTTTATTTAAATACAATTATTTTTAAAGTTGATTCGGTCTCTCATTTCATACCTACAACTTTTCACAAAGAATGTATAAAACCGTGCATGAAGGTTGGTTCATAGTCAGAAAGGAGAATCAGTCCTTTTGTATTTGATGGAACTTTACTATCTGAGCGGGTGCGTTCTAAATCTACTTACCTACAGCTTCTAGAGGTAGATCCGCATATAATAATAACATTCAAATGGAGATGTATAAAAAATTACAATAAAATAAAATGCAAAATCACTCTAATAAAATACGCCAAGACACCTAATGGTGTCCTAGAGTTCAAGACTAATGTCTTGCCTCGCAAAACATATAAACTTTGGACTGCATTAATATTGTTTATTTTGTGGTTGCCAAAGATATTATAAACAATCTAGAATGCCTAGGAATTGGCAAAGCTGTTCCCAAAAAAGTTACCTAAAGTTGTAGGTGTCCCTTTCTGTTTTATTGCACTGGCAGTTTGCGGGAAAGGCACGCCTAGATCTGTAGGTTCTACTTTTGGAAACGTTAGGTATTTAAACATAAGCATAATGGAAATATAAACTTTATATACGTAGCCTTACGTTTAATTTTGAATGATATTTTTTTGAAATTATTACTTGTAGGTAGTCATTTAAGATTGTATTCAATTTCCTTGATGCCTGCCTAGCGGCTAACCTATGACCATTTTAGAGACACGTTCGAATATTCGGTGTGGCCACGAGTTTGCACTGCGGGCGGTAGCAGATAGTTACCATTCTCACTTTAGGCTGGAAATAGACGTCCGGTTCTGCTGACGTTTCCCTGATCAGGTTATCGGATCGGATTTACTCCAATACACGTAAAGTTTCGGCCAGCCGTAAGGACAATAAAATCAAAAATGCCATGATTCCGTTTCCGACTCGGAAGACCGATCCGGTATTTTTTATCGAATATGTTGGGGTTGCTTGCTACACACATAATGGGGCTGCTATTAATCAGCACAGCATCGTGGCAAAATCGAATATATGTATGTAGATGAATGATCAGAAAAAAGGCTTTATAATTGCTTCGGGTCGGCTTTGTTGTTCGACAAATACTGCCGGGCCGACAGTGCCGGCCCGAATAAATATATGTATAGGGGGTCTAACAAAATATACTGAAACTATTTTAAAGGTGGATTCAGTCCATAATACTGAACAACTTTCCCCAAAGAACATATACCGAAATATGAAAAATAATTTTTGACCTCCCATACAAGTTGACCGATCAGCTGATCCGAGTTTGTAAAGAAAGCCAAAAATTATTTTTCATATTTCGACATATGTTCCTTGGGGCAAGTTGTTCAGTATCATGGATTTGAATCCACCCTTAAAATAGTTTCAGTATATTTTGTTAGACTTTATATACAGGGGACAAATCACACTGATTAAGCTAACTTGTGAATGTTAAAATGGAATACTAACTCAACAATACTATATCCTATCCTACCCTAATCTTAATCCTAACTAATATTATAAATGCGTAAGTGAGTTTGTATATTTGTTTGTTTGTTACCTCTTCGGTAAAAAGGACATAGGGTACCTTTCATCCCAGAAAAATGTAATGTTCCCGTGGGATTCCCGAATGTTCCCGAAAGCTAGCTATATGATAAATACATAGGTATATAGATAAACACCACCATATATTGAAACAGGCCATTTTCCAACTTGCCCTGGCTGGGGATCGAACCCAGAACCTCCGGAGTAGCGGTCTAGCGTGTTAACCATAACGCCACGGAGGTCGTCAAAATAAGTGTGTAGCAACCCTTATTACTTACACTGGTGTCAGATTTTTCGAGCTGCCTAAAGGCATCTGACGTGGCCAATGACTGTCATCTACCGACAACAGTCACACACTAGTGAACTAGTGTGCAGGTTTCCTCACGATGTTTTCTTTCACCGGAAGCAGGTGGTGGAACTTAAAAATGACCAGTGCCTAAACTGCTAAGCCACCACCGCTTCTAACCGATCTGGTTACCGGAACGGATGTGTAATTAATGCCTATTCAAATTTATGATATATTCCGAACTAGAAATTAAATCTTCCTAATACCACAGAATAAATAATATAACGTATAGTCTCACTCAGCAAAGAAATTCAAAGAAATATCTACTCAATGTGGCTAGCGATATGGTTTAATTTAGCTCACGTCAGAACTCAGCACCATTTCGTAAAGATACCTAGACATCCATAGTAAGCCAATTTCATTCTTATTACTCTGGACAAACGATTCGTATAACTGAATTTACCACCCGGAGGGGCCTCCTGCGCGCATAGTAATAATGTAGGTACATTTTCGATACCTAAACGCGGAGTGACACAGGCCTGCTAATGCATACCTCTACGCACTATGTCCGCTTGTACTACATGGGTATTTTCTTTTTCAGGCGGTACCTTTCCATTCTATGATGATTTTGTTTGGTTACTTTAAAGATGTGCAAATATTTTAAAGCCATTAGCATTTTCTTTCTACAACACCCTGTAATAGCCATACATGTTTCTCTTTCGATAAAGGAATCAAATCTTGTCAATAGTACCTACTAACTATATAACCTCTAAGAAAATATATGTACTGAAACTATTTTAAGGGTGAATTCAGTCCATACATACATACTATCACGCCTGTTTCCCACAGGGGTAGGCAGAGACTATGGACCTCCACTTGCTACGATCCTGACAGACCTCTTTCGCTTCATCTACACTCATCAACCTTTTCATAGTGTTCATACTCGTACATGCCCTTCGGTTACGGGTACTTCTTACCTCTCCCTTTTTCAGAACGTCTGCAATCCGATCGCAGAACGTTCGCAATTCAGTCCATGATACAAAAAAACTTTCCCCCAAGAAACATATATCGAAATATGAAATATATTTTTTTGCTTTCCATAAAAACTCGGATCACTAGAATCGGTCAACTTATATGGGAGGCCAAAACTTATTTTTCATATTTCAATATACATACATATGTTCCTTGGCGAAAGTTCTACAGCATCATGTACTGAATCCACCCTTAAAATAGTTTAATGTTATATAATTAGTAGGTACTATTGACATGATTTGATTCCTTTATTGAAAGAGAAACATGTACGGCTATTGTAGTATATTTTGTTAGACCATGTACGAGTATAGAAGCCCAAATATTTGGGTAAAGGGATCGGGTCTTAGCTCACAGAAATAACGTACAATACCCGGCACATAAGTTGACCCAAAATGGCGGCTCTGCGCAGGTATAATTAGAGGGAAAAGTGTGCGCAGTGACCGCCATTTTGGGTCAACATATGTGCCGGGTATTTTAGTACTATTTAAATCGCTTCTGAGTCCTGCATAAAGAGAATGTACATAATATCATTATTAGACAATAAATTTGCTACAAACTTCCTGCCGGCGCTTTGATTCAGCTTTATGGCTGATTCCGGGTAATGTCATCGATCAAGGTGACCATTTAACTTTAGATTAAGCGCTGTTTAATTTTATTGGACATCTATTTAACATGACACCTTCCTGATAGCTTGAAAACAGTCGGTCAGATGTATTGCAATAAGGCGCAAGCCTCACTGCATCGGAGATAGAGACGAGGCGGGGACGTCTCTCGATTCCATTAAAATTTTATACAAAGAGCATGGAAATAAATTCGAAATTTGAACACACTGAATGGTGGGGCACGGACGCTGTATGGCGTGATGTCATGTCGATTGTCCAAATTGTCGCGTGTGTCCAAATTGCAACTATACAGGGTATAACAAAATATACTGAAACTATTTTAAGGGTAGATTTACTCCATGATACTGACTTCCCAAGGAACATTTATTATTTTTTCGCTTCCCGTACAAGTTGACCGATTAGCTGGCTGATCCGAGTTTATATGGAAAGTCAAGATATATTTTTATATTTCGATTTATGATCCATGGGAAAGATTGTTGAGTATCATGGACTGATTTCACCATTAAAGTAGTTTCAGTGTTTTTTTATGGAGTTATATTTCATGCGGCTCATCTCTGCCTCCGCATATCCAGTATGGTCATAGAATAAGGACCAGTACTCACGTACAGAAGTCTCACTCAGCAAAGAAATTCAAAGAAATATCTACTCAAAGTGGTTAGCGATATGGTTTAATTTAGCTTCGTTTATTCTAGCGTCAGAACATCCATTGCAGGCGAATTTCATTCTTATTACTCTGGACAAACGATTCATATAACTGAATTTACCACTCCGAGTGGCCGCTGCGCGCATAGTAATAATATAGGTATATTTTCGATACCTAAACGGGGAGAGACAGGCAGGCCTGGTATGGCTTGCGCCTAAAACGAAAGCCCCACTGGATGGATGGCTCGTCACTTAGGCGTAAGCCATACTGAAAATAAATATATGGAGGCAGAGACGTTAACCAATAGATATGGAAACAGTTACTGGTATTTAATATATATATATAATGTCTAACAAAATATATTAAAACTATTTTAAGGGCAGATTCAGTCCATGATACAGAAAAATTTTTCCCAAGGAAAATTTTGCGAAACTGATTTATATAGCAGTCTTCACACTCTTCTTAGGTATGTATATATTATATGACATAATATAATAATAATCAATATATCATAACTTTTGACGACCGTGGCATTTTATAGGTATATTAGTAACCACGCTAGTCTGCCACCCAAAGGTTCTGGGTTAGATCGAAGGCAAGTTGGAAAATGGCCTTTTTTAAATTGTCTTGGGTCTTGGGTGTTTATCTATATGTGTATTTAATTTATTATGAAATATAGTATTGTTGTACAATACAAGTTAAAACTTTCTTCGGGGCTAGCTCAATCAGAGTAATTTTTATTTATTATTTTATTTTATATTTATTTTTATTTTATTTCTAGTCCGTCAATCCGGAGGTTCTGGGTTCAATCCCCAGCCAGGGCAAGTTGGAAAATGGCCTTTTTCAAATTGTCCTGGGTCTCGCGTGTTTATCTATAAGTATAAGTATTTGTTATAAAATATAGTATCGTTGAGTTAGTATCCCATAACACAAGTTTAAAACTTACTTTGGGGCTAGCTTAATCAGTGTGATTTGTTCTTACTTGTATAATGAATTTTAAAGGTGAATTCGATCTTATATAGTTCAATATTTTTAATATAAATAAGCAATGCCATCTAGCGTGGGAATGCTGCCAGCCTTTGGGCACTCTACCGCAAGGAATTATAAAATTCAAAAAAAAAAATCAAAATATCTTTATTATCATAGGATATTTATAATATCTCTTAATAATAGTCACTTTGTTTTGTTTTGCACAAATGTTGACGTCAAATCGTTACTTAAAGCTAAGTTTACGCCGCTTCCTAGGCGCAAGTGCAGAAGAAGCGGCAACAAACTGCACTGCACGTTTTCTCCAAAGACGTCAACTAACAAACTAAAAACTTAAAATTAGTTATATAGATGGACAGAGATTACATTGTTTATTATGTCATAATTAAATTGAATTATAAGAATTACGAAATTTAAAATAATGTCAATTTGTAAATTTAGTATGTACCAATGTACCTAAATTATGACATGTCTAAGTATACAAACCTTTAAGAGGGACCCGCGCCAAGCTCAAGCCAGACCTTTTTGTCTTTAAGATAGTCATCGGTCCTATAATAAGCCTTCTCACAAAGTACTTTCTTTACATAAGCTTTGAATTTTCTGTCTGGCATATCAAGGACCGATTCTGACAATTTATTATAAAAAAGTATACACTTCCCCATAAAAGACTTACTGACTGTATTCAGCCTGTAATACGGGCTAACTAAGTCATTCTTATTACGTAAATTTCTATCTGTAAAATCACTTACTTTATTGAACATGGAAATATTTTTCCTTACATATAGTTTTTTAAGTTATTATTTTAGTTTATAGTTTCCATAATGGTGGTACTGTTTATTACTTGGATTTAATTTAAATTTAATTAAGTAGGTATCTAGTTTTCATTTAAATTTTATATTTCGTCCAATACAAGTTAAAAATATGAAATATTTTTTATATTTCTATATATTTTCCTCGGGGAAAGTTTTTCAGTATATTGTACTGAAAATCGTTTATTGATTTTTGAAATTATGTTAACTTGCCACATTATGTGTAGTGGCTATATACTATAATTGCCCATTAGTGTAAAACATCAAAAAAAGTTTACTTCCAATTTTACTGAATAACTGTTTATATAAACATGGGTAGGCTTTGAATGGGATCCTAAATGGCATATTTATAATGCTATATATTTTTTATAATCTGTAATATTCATATATTACGCAGATGGAGTCCGTAACGGAATACGGTAATGTTATTACTAAACATATAAATTAAACATACTAAAAGTATTACCATGTTTAATTTGCTTACGAGTATAATGGACATTTTCTATGCATTTCCTTTTTAGGGTTCCATAGTAACAAGGCAGCCTTACAGTTTTTTATTATAGATTTGAGTGCGTTTGACCTCTATCTAGCCTGATGGGAAGTATGTCGCCATGTCTGTCCGCGGTTGTACTCGGAGACTATTAATACTAGAAATTTATAATTTGGTATGGGTATATATATTAATCACCCCGAAAAGTGGTAAAGAATCTAGAATTAAAAAAATGTTTCGCGTTGCCATTCGTTTTTATGATAGAGTTATATAATATTTTTATTGCTGTATATGTAATATGACCTATGTCCAGCAGTGAACTACCTGTGGCTGATATGATGATGATGATGATATGTAATATCTTAGCATTTGGTCTTACAACCAAGGAGGCTCAAGATTCCATTATGGGATAAGTCCGCCGCCGTTAGCAATTTACTCCATAAGTAGTTTTTGTCTTTATTTATGTGTTTTCAAAGTACAATAAAGTACAAACAAACAAACCGTGCGAAGTGGAGAAGGAAAAGCCGGAAAGCGGACCCCGGGCTGCGGAGCGTTGCAGCTGTGGATGCAACTGGGTATACGCTGCGTTAAGAGAGAGATGTAATATGTTAGCATTTATTGTATTTCCTAAAATTTAGAACTTTTATTATATTTTTATATGAAAAGAGAAAGAACAATTTACTAAACAACCTTCATTTTGATTAATTTACAGCAGGTAAGTATAAATATATATTTTTACTAGCTGTGCCCGCGACTTCGTTCGCGTGGTTGTCGGAACGTTATGTTATATAGCCTAAAGCCTTCCTCTATAAATGGACTACCCAACAAAAAAAGAATTTTTCAAATCGGACCATTAGTTCCTGAGATTAGCGCGTTCAAACAAACAAACAAACAAACAAACAAACTCTTCCGCTTTATAATATTAGTATAGATTAACCGTAGGTACTTCATATGCACAACCATATACAGTGAACTCAGATCTTACCTTCCTATTGATAAACTGTACAATACAAACCGTAACTTTGCATCTGAAATAACTACCTGAACACCTGCCTGACCTCTGCCATATAATTTGTGACTTATTTGTTTATTCAAAAACATTATATTAAGTAGGTACCTCTGAATATAAATAAGAAAAGCCAGGCTCCAGGCATACACAACTTATGCATTAGGAAATAAACAATACCTACTTCTAGCTGCTTTTATACCTATGAAGTTATCTCTTTAGTCACATTTCATATAAAATATTTAAACAGCTCTATGATTCCTGTTTTTAGGGTTTCGTACCCAAATGGTGCAAACGGGACCCTATTACTGTGACTCTGCTGTCTGTCCGTCTGTCTGTCCGTCTGTCACAGGGCTCTATCTCTCTATATTCGCTCTATATCTATATCTGAACCGTAATAGCTAGACAATTGAAATTTTCACCGATTATGTATTACTGTGGCCACTATAACAACAAATACTAAAAATAAAAAATAGTTTAAAATTAAAGGGGTCGTCATACAAGAAACGTGTTTTTTTCAGCGTTTTTAACTTAATCTTTATAATGGCATTAACTAGATACTTCAAATTTTCACCAATTATGTATTACTATGACCACAATAACAACAAATACTAAAAATAAAATAAAGTTAAAAATTAAAGGGGGTTGTCATACAAGAAACGTGTTTCTTCAGCGTTTTAAAACATTGTACGGTGGTACGGAACCCTTCATGTACGAGTCCGACTCGCACTTGCCCGTTTATTTTTTATCTGTGCGTTTGCCAAATGAAGACTAAGTTTGTCAAACTGTTGGTGTTGTTTGACTCTGTCTATCAATGTAATGTGGATGTCGAGGAGCTCGGTGGCTCGTTGGGAGTACGCATTAGTAGCGCTTTCACAAGTTAAGCGACACCGGTCGTGATCCGCACTTGGATGGGTGGACATCAAGTGGCATAAAAAAATTCTCGAGCTGTTCCGTGCTGCGGAAGGCACGTTAAGCCGTTGGCCCCGGCTGACGTCATTGTATGGCAGTCGTCAAGCTGATTCAGACGCCTTTAGGCAGCTTGAAATCTGACACCAGTGTTGGCCACTTACCTACACACGAAAGAAAGAATATGTGGATGTAGCTGACTGGTCAGAGTCTAGTTGAAGACCAATCGGTCACAAAACCAGTCCCATATATACTCGTAACTCTCTCACTTTTTGCATGCTTTTTTCACAGTTAGATAATATTTAGAAATAGAAAAATTTGGACTTGTGAACAAGAGATTTTTCTTCTAATCGTATCGTGTTACCGGCACAGAATAGGATACTAGTACTCCGTACAGAAGTCTCACTCAGTAAAGAAATTCAAAGAGATATCTACTCAAATTGGTTAGCGATATGGTTTAAATTAGCTCACGTCAGAACTCAGCACCTTTTCGTTTAGATACCTAGACATCCATTGCAGGCCTATTTCATTCTTATTACTGTGGACAAACGATTCGTATAACAGAATTTACCACTCCGAGTGGTCGGTAGGTATATTTTCGATACCTAAACGGGGAGTGACACAGGCCTGTTACCGGTTACATTCACTAGCTCTGCTGCTACGGAAACAAGGTACTGCCTTCTTATTTCATCTCCAAAGATAATATGTATGTCCATAAGTTCTTTTTTAAACTGTCCTGGGTCTTGGGTGTTTATCTGTGTATGTGTTTATTTTTATAATAAAATATGGAGTTGGTATCCCCTAATACAATATAAGTACAGTATAATAAACATAAGTTTAAATTTATTTAGGGCTAGCTCAATCAGTGTTATTTGTCATGATATATTCATTATAACTTATATATCAATGAGTACTTCTTCTTCTTCATATTTACAAGTGGCTTCATATTTACTTCTGGCAAACAAGAAGAATATATACATAAAAGAAAAAGAAGTGCTTAAGTATCGCAAAGACAGTGCGAAGTGGAAAAGAAAAACAATTAAAACACAGCCAAATCGTTTTAGCTGAGACCGGCCGCCTGCCTGACGCTAATTTCTTAGGACTGTAACCAACAGTATCAAAATTTTCACCTGACAAGCATTGTGTCCTTAAAATCAGCACTTTAACATTACCTTTTCTATCCAGATCAAGAGTTATGTGATTGAACTCACACACGGGCAAGCCACTTAGCATTGGGTAACCGCGATAAATATCAACCGACAAAATACATCGCGCTCTGTTGACAAATCCTGCAATAAAATATAAGCATTTACAATAAAATTAATTATTATTTACATGGCGCTGTGGGCGATCGCCGGCGATGGGAAAGTATGGATACGCTTTACTGCATCTGTAACATTTTGGATTTGCTCAGACTTGCGATATTATCTTATTTATCTTTTTTTTATTTTTTTTATTAGATACTGAAAAATCACACTGAACTGATTGAGCTAGCCCCAAAGAAAGATGAAACTTGTATTATGGGATACAAACTCAACGATACTATATTTTATAATAAATACATATACAGAGCGACTTTTTATCCACTGACAATATTTTTGGAGGAAAATACTGAAATACTTTCTATAAAAAGTCAGTCTGTATAGATAAACATCCAAGACCCAGGACAATTTGAAAAAGGCCATTTTCAAACTTTTCCAATTTATAAAATAAATTATGATTTTTTTTTATTTATAAAACAAAAGAAAAATCATAGACCTCATTATCTCACAATTTAAATGTTGAACTACTGAGTAGGTACTCATTGCGGAATACTAACTACAGATTCCGTTGGCCTATATCTTATTTTTTTTCTTTTGACTCAAAAAAGTATTAAGAAATCTTGGACTTATTTGCCTTAGGGTATCTTGACTTGTACTAGATATAAAAATAGGTATTCCATAATCCTTTAACTTTCACAACGAAAAATTTCCTGTTCTTTACAAAATTTAAGATTTATCGATGCTATGTCGTAATTGCAAACAGAACAAAACATTTTACATCTTTTGATCGGCATATCCACATTATCCTTCCGGACCGCCTGTCTAGAAGACCCCGCGGCGCATGCTTTATCGCACGCTGCGCCGGACACCTCGCACTCGCGACCACCTCCACATAGGGCCACCAAACCAAATCAATTAAACCACTTTAAAAAAATACGGTACTTTCTGATCCACGTGGTTCACAGCTTAGAATAGAATCACTCTTATCTCTTTATGTGCACGATGTAAGAGGCTAAAAGACTAAGCACAAACACATCGTCCTACAAATGCATTCCCAAGGAGGGTTAGTGGGGCGGCGCGACAGCCGCTCGTAAAACCAGAGCCGTTTTAATGGCTTTTGTTTCACCCTTTTGCATGGTTCTGAGCATCCTATAGGTTCACCGAATGGTCAGCACACATTAACTAATTTCAATACTCGTTCATGCAACTTGGCTTGATGATTGCCTTCGTGGTCCAGTGGTTAAGGCGTTTGCTTTGTGATCCGGAGGTCGTGGGTTCAAATCCCACTGGGAAGCATACTTTGTGAAAAGTGGTTTCCAATCTGGTTAGGATATTGCAGGCTTGAGTCACTTGATTATCCAAAAAAGGCGCGACGTAAAACCTATCCTATCGGATTGATTCTGGTCTACCCTTTGGGTTGCAAAGGGTGGACGGTAGTTGCTCTGTGTAAAATCAGTAACCGCGTTAAATCACCTAGGTTTTAGGTAGCGGACCTCGGGCATTGAAGCGTACTGCTAAGGATGCAACGGGAATACGCATGGAACATGCATCGTACGTATCTTGAAGAAGAAGTTGTCGGAAAGCACACCCTGGGTTCCTGTGTAGCACAGCTGAGGCTGTAGGCAACCGAGAACGTACTTAAATGCGAGGAAGATTGTTGTTTTATAAACTTAGTCTTCCTTCAGGTGCGCACCCTAACAGCAAGCCCTGCACTTCCATCATGCCGGGCGTCATAACTCGGGCCGGCGCGGGCGCAGGCGCGGCCCCGACTTTTATTGTGATTTACAAGCACATAATCTCTAGTTTTTGCACGACCCCGCGCTAATCTGTAACTTGTTTATGGATTATTTGATGCCTTGACAAATAAGGATTAAAGGAAAAATAGGGAGCAATATCCGAAATTATTGCGATTGAAATATGTTTGTGGTATTGTTACGGTATATTGAAAGGCACATTCTTTTAAAGGTTGTTGTGGTTTTGTTCTTTTTTAACAAAGTTTTTCTCAGCCCCAGTTATGGTACGCGATTTTTTTATGCTAGTCGTACCCTAACTACCCATAGTTAGCGTACGACTAGCATAATTCTACTGCTTTGCTATAACTATACCGACTTTTGTACGTAATAAACATACCAAACCAGATGAAATAAGAACAGACACAAAGTTTTTTTTTTAATTATTGAATTAATAATTTTCAAACGAATTCATTTGTAGACTCGTTGATGTCTTTTGCTAGTAATCATATTTACTTTTTCTTTTCATTAAAACTTTTATAGAATTCAACCCTTGTATTGTTATTCTATAGATCTATTAGCATCAAGAGTACCTACTCTTACTATTAGGTACCTACCTACTGCTATTTATAGGAACAAACATGTTACGGAAATTATAATTCTGTAGATCTAAACAATATGTGTATGTGTTATAATGAATATTTATATTTTTTTTGTCTTTTGAGTGCATTCAAACATTTTCGGATTTCTGCCTTCAATTTCTTACAATGCGCATATAAACTCGTATATTTGTTGTATGACAGCCACCGTTTCACGGAAGCTTTATTCTATGCCAGAGTTAAGTTTCTTATGTTCACATTATATTAAATCTTATATTATATTATATTTTGAAATGCCGTAAATCGCCGGCGACACGAAGCGTTGTTTCATAAAATCTGTACGAACATTATAATTTATGTCACAAGCGTACAAATGTGACTGCGTGTCTTTGGCAAGCGGGATTTATTGGCGTAGTGTGAGGAAACATGGAAATTAGCATATGGAAGGGTTTGCATTCATTTAGTATTAGATGTAGTAATAGTAATCCTTTGCTTAGTGAATAACGTCTAACAAAATATACTCTGAATTCAGTCAATGATATTGAACAACTCTCCCAATCAACCCAAAGGTTTGACTGTTAGAGAATGCTTTTAGCATTAAGTCCGCCTGTTGTACTATTACATTTGTATGAGTGTACAATAAAGTGTAAATAAATAAAACAACTGTCCCCATGGAACATATATCGAAATATGAAATATAATTTTTGGCTTTTCATACAAACTTGGATTAGTTGATCGGTCAACTTGTATGGGAGGTCAAAAATTTTTTTTCATATTTCGATATATGTTCCTTGGGGAAAGTTGTTCAGTATCATGGACTGAATTCGCCCTTAAAATAGTTTTAGTATATTTTGTTAGACCCTGTATACAGACTCTGACTAATCTTCGTTTTTTTATAGGGTTTAGATGCAGTACTAAGTATCAAGTAGTAAGTGATCTACTCGTATACATATTGGCTTGAAAAAAGTGCCTGCAAAAGTGAAATAAAAATTACTTTAAATAAATCTTTGATTCTTCGGATCCTTTCCATAAACAACACGTGCTCAATTTCTGGAGACGGCCGCGTATATCGCGTATACCTGCGTTTTATAGGTCATTAAAATTATTGCACTAAGTGTAGGCATAGAATAGATACTAATACTCCGTACAGAGGTCTCACTCAGTAAAGAAATTCAAAGAAATATCTACTCAATGTTGTCAGTGATACGGTTTAATTTAGCTCACGTCAGAACTTAGCACCTCTTTGTTTAGATACCTAGACATCCATTGCAAGCCAATTTCATCCTTATGACTCTAGACAAACGATTCATATAACTAAATTTACCACCCGGAGGGGCCGGCTGCGCGCATAGTAATAATGTAGGTACATTTTCGATACCTAAACGGGAAGTGACACAAGCCTGGTGTAGGTACAAATATACAATGAATTTATAATAATACATGAATTTCTGCAAAACAACTTATAAATAAATATAGGTATAGGGAAAAATCTCTTTGATTGAGTTAGCCCCAAAGTAAGTTTTAAACATATGTTATGTATGGGATACTAACTCAACGATACTATATTTTAAACACCCAAGATATTCTTATTTTTTCAAGATTTCATGATAGAACATGGATAGGCGCATCATTTATCTCTGTTTCTTGCGTGCTGCTGATCTTGAACATATCATATACTAGGTATTACCCGCGACGTTGCTCGCGTGGTCAAAAAGGGCATTCTCACGGGACTCTCATATTTTCCCGGGATATAAATATCCTATTTGTTATGTTAATCTAAGCATAGATAAAGAAAGAAATTATGGTTGGCAAACTGTCAAGTTAGTCCAAAGTTATTCCTTATTATTTTGCAAAATACAACTCTGCTGAAATATCGAAAATTCTAAAACCATAGAACCTAAGCACTATTTAAAATATCATCTATTAACCATATTATAGACAATCTAGTGTCGGCATCTACAAATAATTGAAACAATTATTAAATATTGAAATGTCCATAACTGTCATTTAATTTTTCGTTAATAAATATCCCATTATAAATACTCAGCGGCCAATACACGAATAATACCAATTGGGACATATATTATTGATTAAACTCAATTAATATATGTGCTTGTATTTTTATTGCCTTCTAATATTTGAAAAAACCGTTCATAATATCTAATTCACATTATTAATGGGCGATTAAGATTGAATTTCATTTGAACTAATGTTTTAAAATACGATTATGCAAATATTATTAGTTATTAATAAACAGTTAATAAATTGTAGCTACGAGTAGAGTCAGACGCGCGGCCCACCAGGCTCTGGTTAATTACAATAAATATATCGAGGCATTAGAATCGATCAAATGTGAAAATATTCCGGTTATTTATCGAAACTAATAAAGGTGACGTACGGTTATCGGCGCCGATTTATATTTTAGCGTTCCGTGCTACGCGGGGCGCTTGGAATCGGTACTTCTGATTGTTTTGTGGGGCTCGCACAGCCTCCACTCGATACGATGAATATCAAAGAGATACATTTTTTACTAAATAGATTAGCAATCATATGTTTAGGCATATTTTTAAGGGTTAGTGTATTCGTTGAATGAAAATTAAATTAATTAAAAAAAAATAGGTATGTCAATTTTTATTTATAAAAATATTTTTAAATTTTTATTTTAAATAATACATTTAGTTTTTAAGCTCTAGTTTTTAGTTAGTTTTAATTTTTTTTTATCTACTTATAATTTAGATTAAGTAATTAATAGTAGTTATTGTTACCAAAGGTAGTTATATCTTAGATCTAATTAACACTGAAGCCTGTTTTCATTTTTATAGAATACTTAATAAATTTTAAATATTTTGGTATGTAAATTATGTAAGTATCATATACTTTGCTTTCTCTTTGAATTACAATTACTACATTCATACACACTTATTTGATACTACACTTATTTGAAAAATAATCACAAAATTTGAGGTATGTAAGTAGGTATATAACGTGTAACAAAATATACCGAATTTGTTTTAAAGCGAGGTGGGTTCGGAGCCCGCAATACTGCGCGTGTTTTAAAAAAGCACTGTAATTAATTAATTTCTATCGAGCCAAAAATGCTCAATCGTGTTTTGGATATTGTGAGTACCGTTGAAAAGCCGAATTTCATGTAAAATTTTTGAGAAATAAACTGTAGTAGTTTAGTTACAGTGATTTTTTTAAAAACACTCACGGTATTCTTGACTCTGAACTGACGGGGCCTTAAAGGATTCAGTCCGTGATACTGAACAACTTTTCCCAAGGAAGAACATATGGCGAAATATGAAAAATAATTTTCGCTTTCCATAGAAACTCTGATCAGCTGATCGGTCATCTGTCATGGAGGTCAAAAATTATTTTTCACATTTAATATGTGTTCCTTGGGAAAAGTTGTTCAGTATCATGGACTGAATTCACCCTTTAAATATTTTTAGTATATTATGTTAGACCCTGTATATATAATAGATTTATTCAGCTTACACAAATACACATCGAAAGCCTTGATTGTCCCTCCAATCTTCCTATTAATTATTCCGTGGCAGTGCAACCGACCAAATGTTTTTTATAATGTAATTTATTCTCAAGTAAGTGACTATCTTGTCTTATTGAGAAATAAAGATCTTTGAACCTAATCTTTCGTCGGTTTGATACAGATACATTATCTTATCTTTATCCCTAACGGGGTAGATGGTGGGGTTAGCGTGATGGGCGTGTAGATTGAAAAAGTCGGTTTGATATTTTTACTATTTTGAGTACATTTAGGTGAAATAGCTTTGCGCGTTGCATTGAAACTTGCGCTAACTTATGGCAGAAGCACACCACATAGTAATTTTAATCAAAAAGCAGTTTAAATTATAAGGAACCCCTTCCCCGGCGCCGCCTCTCACAGCGCCACAGTATCTCTTCGCGTGGCAAGCTCACACGACTACGATATTTATGCGTTTATTGGGCATCGACGATATAAAGCATTTCCCGAGGCGACACACTGCGGCACTGGGTGCCCTATTCTCAAACACAAATATTTAAACATCACAATTGAAATAAAATAAAATAAAAAAACTTTTTTCAAGACAAGCTTCTATTACTACTTGTTAATAAAATGAACTAAAAAGTTGAAAATAATTTAAATCTGATAGGAAATATACAACTTTATAGGTACATAACCGTTAAGGATCATTATTTAAGGTGAAGATAAAGGCAAATGACCTTGAAGTGTGAAATAAATTGTTAACTCGTAAATATGGTGATAATTTCCATATTGCTCCTTTCAAATGAGGGCACCACTTCAAGGCTATTTGCCTATATCTTCACCTTAAAAAAAAGCGTGTTAGTTATTGACCGTTAGGAATAAAGAACATATGTAACACGCTTTTATTTAAATAATGATCCTTATCGATTATGTACCTACAAAGAAGTTATTGTTATTAACTAAACTACTTAGTATGCAGTCTAACAAAATATATTAAAGCTGAATTTAGTCTATGACACTGAATAACTTTCTCCCAGGAACACATCGAAATATGAAAAATAATTTTTGCCTCTCATTTAGGTTGACCGACCAGCTGACCCGATTTTTTATAAATGGCAAAAAAAATCATATTTCTGTATATTATAGTCACAGTTTCTGTATATATGACGTTATAATTTTTATTAATAACATATTTTCGATAAAATTAATTAACTATTAAATTAATCGTATAAAAAGTGTTGTATGAGATGGCGAAATTTATTTTTGTATTATTTATGCTTTTCTCATTGCAAAATGTGATTGTTGTGATTGTGATGCTCGTATTACTCGGAAGCCCGTTACGTTATAAGCATTACATTTCGAGATGGTGAGAAAATGTAGAATCTTGAAGATAGAAGCAAATGAATTGTCTAGTGGAAGAAAATTGCTAAAGAAGCCAAGTCAGAAACACTAAGAATTTTAATAACTTAGCTTGCATCAGTTAGATGGAGCCTACTCCATTATCAGTTGCCTATAAGTACATATATATATATACTTACAGGGTCTAACAAAATATGCTGAAACTATTTTAAGGCTGACTTTAGTCTACTAATCATGATACTGAACAACTTTCCTCAACGACATATATCGAAATATGAAAAATATGTTTTGGCCTCCCATACAAGTTGGCCGATCAGCTGTTCCGAGTTTCTATGGTAAGCAGTAAAATATTTTATATATTTCGGTATGTGTCCCTTGGAGAAAGTTGTTCAGTATCACAGACTGAATTCTACCCTTAAAATAGTTTCAGTATATTTTGTTAGACGTTATATAATCTTTAGATATACTGTAATTTTGGCGCATATTTACTTTGATGCGAACAAATTAACCTTCCATTCCATTTTCATAGATGTTCAAATTAAATTTAAAATTAAATTAAATTAAAAAAAAGTAAGTTATCTATTATTAACATAATAAAGATGTGCTACAGTTTTAAAAGATCTGAGTATAAAAAATTTAATTTCATATTTTAAATAAAAGTTTAAGAGGACAAGGATGTATGCGCGTGGTTTTTAGAATACGCCCCCACACTGGGCAGGCTCGTTCAATCCAGAGTTACGACAATAATTCCCGTCAACAATACACTTTATTAACAGTTAGTTATGTCTGCGTGATCATATCTCGCCTACAATTAAATATTAATACGTGTTCGATTCGATTTATACTGCCCTTTAACGAGACCCTGATCGCTCGACAATGTGGGAGATATCGACGAACGCCATGTTTACTAATCGGGTATTTTGTACTAAGTCACTTGAAGATTAATAAATATTGTTATCATTACATGTTCTAAAGGTATTTGTTAGAAAATTTTAATTTACACATTAAAAAAAATATAGTATGTTTGCATAATAGTAAACTCATAAAAATTTCGATACGAATCTATCAATGTTACTTGGGAAAGAGGTTGAGTATTGTGGATAACCCTGAAAGCCAGTTTCAGTATATTTAGTTAGGCGTTAGGTACATATTATTTTCTAGAACTGAGGCTAAAATATCATCTTATTTTTGTTGTATAGTTGTACTCAGTATTTGTTCGAGCAGCATCGTTGGGTTTGCATATTTAGTTAATATTATTATTTTGAATAGCATTACAATGCTCGGAAATTTTATCCAAATTGAAAATATGTGATAAAAAAATTTACGCATGCTTCAAATGCGTGTAATATGTGATGAGAAAATTCGTCAGGGTGATTCGAAGTCACGATAGCACAATTGGTAGTGCACTTACGGCGTTAACGTGAGGGTCGCGGGTTCGAGTTCGATTTTTTCATTACATATTTTCAATTTGAATATTTAGTTATGTTAGTAATTAACGAATACCATACAATTAATATACTGATACACTATCACGTCTTTATCCTTAACGGGGCAATCAGAGCCCTGGGCCGCAAATACTCAAAGGCCTCTTTTAGCGTGACGTGGGCGAGTAGGTAGAAAAAGGAATCAAATAGTGATTTGAGTGTGAGTGGGTTATGCTATCCGCATTGCCTATTAACATGATTCACATTTTCGCCCATTCCCTCGATCGGCTTTTACGATTTGCGCGGGAAAAGAAGCCGGTGGTACGTACTGAGTATTTTTCTCCCACACCAGCTAAAAGTCTCGTAATATAGATGTAAGAAAAATCTGTTATGTTATAATTGATATACAAAGAAGTATACTTTAACACTTGTTTGGCTGATTAGGTATGTACTCATAAACAGCAAACAGAAGCACAGAAGACAGTAAGAGTATACAGAACGGAATCTCCTAAGGTACGCGCAGTATGCGTCCCCGTTCCCCGTCCCCGCAATTCTCCCCCGTTCTTGTGCGGCCGCGTGCGCTGTGCAGTGTATGTTCACCTGCTCTCGCCCCTCGACAAGGCGTGAATGCGGGAGAGGTGCGGGGACGGGGAACGGGGACGTATATTGCGCGGGACCTTAGGAGATTCCTTTCTGTATACTCTTACTGTCTTCTGTGACAGAAGAGTACCTACTAGAAGTAACTTCACACAGTCACACATTATCTTCGCGCTAAATGACCTCACGAAATTTAAATAAAATTACTGTCGGGTTAGCCGTGTGGTTCCCGTCTGAGTAGAATAGGACCACTCCAAGTCCTCCCGTGGATGTCGTAGATCGTAGAAGGCGACTTAGGAAACACAAGCAAACAAAGCTTATAAATATCAATGAGACCTCTCCAACCCGTCTGGTCAGCGAGCTTGGAGAGTGTAGGCTAAGTCTTTTGACTGCTCTGGCTAATATATGGCTCTGGTAGTATAGAGAGGGTCGTGCTCTTGCAGTGGATACTAAAAAAGACCTGATGATGATGATGACACAGCGTCAACTTTTGGCCAATGTCCGCTTATGACACAGCGTAATGCAGCAGCCACTGATTGGCGCGGCAATTGACGTCAAGTAACTTCAGCAACTGGCGGCAAAACAGATGTAGTTTATAAGTATTGCCTAATTGAATGTACTTTTGAGGGGGCAATTTTATGCGCACGATCATACGTCGATAGTATAGTTCGCTGTATGTCGCGTCATCATCGTCATCATCAGTCTATGTTTGAAGTCTCCACTGCAGGAGCATCACCCTCTCTGGACTACCCGAGCCATACTTGGCCAGAGCAGTCTAAAGGACTTGACCTACACTCTCCACACTGGTTAAACGGGTTATGGAGGTCTCATATACTTTGTTTAGCTTGTATTTCCTAAGTCGCCTTCTACGACATCCACAGGAAGACTTGGAGTGGTCTTATTTTACTCTGCCGGGAACACACGGCTAGTGTAAATCTATACTAATCTATCTCGTAAAGCGGAAGAGTTTATTTGTTTGTTTGTTTAAACGCGCTAATCTCAGGAACTAAGGGTCCGATTTGAAAAATTCTTTTTTTGTTGGGTAGTCCATTTATAGAGGAAAGCTTTAGGCTATATAACATAACGTTCCGACAACCACGCGAACGAAGTCGCGGGCACAGCTAGTATGTTATATAAGCCTTTTGTTTCAAGTTAACGAGTAAGTAATATTATATCTACTTCCCTATAAAAGTAAAATAAACGATTTAAACTTCTCATTCCAAAGCGTTAATAATAGCTTTAAATTACATAAAAATATTTCGATTTGAATAAATTAATGATTTATTAGCAACGTTTCCGATTAAAATCGAATAACATTAAGCTTGATTATCATTCGATTATAAACACGGTATTCTGCACAACATTAACCTCTTTTAATTAGCATTTTCATTTAATGATGCTATCCGGGTACAGCGAGTATCGTCGCGATTAATTTGTCATGGTTGTTACTGGAATGAAAAGAGAAAGCAGGCGTTTTATAAACAATCAACCCAAAGGTTTGTTATACTTGTTACATTTGTATAGGCATCTGGCTGGGTTCAGTGGCTTTGCTTCTGAGTCACAGGGTTGTTTGAAATAATAGTAAGTAGTTCAAAATTCTGGTCGATGTATATCTAAATATTTAAATTCTGTTTTAAGATCTGGTTCTGGCTGGTTGAGCCCCAAACAGATCAAGCCAGAAAATGGTTACATTCATATTCAAAAAAATGTCCTGGATCTTGGATTTATTTATCTCAAATTTGGTAATAGTATTTTTTGGTTACTAATCTTTTACTAAGGCTATATAATTACATCCCTGCGTACCACAGAACAACAAAGACATTAGAAATGGTAAGGAGGCGTGGCGTGGCACGCGCGCCGACGATGCATTCGTTCGACACACTTGACCCCGACCCCGCGAATCACCTAATTAGTTTGTCCCGTGATCGTCAAAGGAACAAGTACATTTACGTGCAAAAAAATCGAAAAATGCCGACGTGTGCTATTCTAACGTGTAAAGTGAGAAGTCCTAGTGCAACTTTGACCAAAGGATGAGTTTCTTATCACCGGTAAGTCATGTCTTTAGTCAGTAGACAGAGCATTTTAAGCAGCAAGGCTTAAAATGCTCTGTCTACTGCGTAAGGAATAAAGACGTATAGTGTGTATGTGTGTACTCTTTCACATTTAGAATAAAAATCTCATCATAATCCTGGTTTCCTATGAGGTAGTTTATTCTATAAAAAGATAATTAACATAGGTATTTTAATGCAAACATATACCAACATTTAGGAATTTATCTAGCCTCTATTCTGAGAAATAATGTCCACTATTTATGATTTTTGTTTTCAATCTATGGCCCAACTACTAACCGTGGCCGGTTACTAAGAATCAAATTTTCCTTATTTCACTGCGACATGCATATTCAAAAAGTGTGTATGAAAACATGCGTGTATCCTGCATGTAACGAATCGTGCGAGGGCTCAAAAAAAATAACGAATTGCCGCCCCCGCGCGTAAAGTTGTCCGGCGTTGTCGGCAGCCTCCCGTAAAGTGTAAGCGGATATTTTAACTCCGATATTTAATATTTATTGAGACACCCAATATGAGGGGCCATTTCTATAAATAATCGTTTGTATTGATACTCGCTCATTGATTTGGGTTGCCGTGATTTACTCGAACGGTTTTAGGGTAATTGATTCTGGTTGCTTGTTACTAATTGAAGTTTCTGGTGATTTCAATGATTGTTACTGTCATAATAATAGGAACATTATACCTGTCAAAGTAAGCTTTCAATTGAGCACTTTTGCTTTTATTTTTTTAGCTCTCGGGAACATTTATTAATTTCGGGTTGTCACAAGGTTGTCACATCCCCGGATCTTTGTTGAGAATTATATTATCGCCCTGGATACAATACCTTAAGAGCCTATCTTTAGTTTTGTTGCTTAACAAGTTACTATCAAAGGTTGGTGTGGCCTTTGATTGCTTCAAGGGAGCTTCTGGCGACAGATCTATAAGAGTCCACTGGTATTCATAGCCGATTGAATGGAGGACGGCGCAATGACGCCCACCACAGTCCGCTTAAGATGAAGATATAGGCAAATGGTCTTGAAGTGTGTAATAAATTGTTAACTCGTAAATATGGTGATAATTTCCATATTGCTCTTCGTCATGCACTAGATAGCCCTTTTAATTATTTTATGAGCTGCCGTTGAAACTATTATTGGTGATCCGTCTAGCTTTAAAACTTGCCGTGGCCACTTTTGGCGGAGGCAAGTTTTAAAGCTAGACGGACTAATGTAAATACTTTCAACGGTGGTTCATAAAATAATTTAAAGGGCTATCTAGTGCATGACGAAGAGCAATATGGAAATTATCTCCATATTAACGAGTTAACAATTTATTTCAAATGAAGGCGCCACTTCAAGGCCATTTGCCTATATTACATATTCATCATAAGCATGAGCATTTATAATACCAAACTTCACCAATTTCACATTATAAAGTTCACTAGGATCAATTTACAAAATAAAGCAAACCCCTAATGAACCTCTCGACTTCCCGCCAAAAACTCCGTCACCCGGATCGTGGTTTTTTCATTACAGTCATCAAATAAATAAGAAATGGTTTAAATCACACTGTATCCTTGCTCTGAGGTATAAATATAACAAACACAAACAAACCACCCACTTCAAATGAGATAGCAAGTGATCTAATGTAAAAGTATGACACAGGTGTTTCGAAACTACTTAAATCCCTACTGTTTATACAATTTCTGTTAAATAGTTTGATCATCGTGTCAATTTTAAGTGCAATAATAGGAACCTAGTATTGATAGAATTATATTTGATTGTACAGTTTTAAACTGCTTTAAAAAAATTGGTCATGATGTTTTAACTTTTAGATGGTTAGTTACTTTAAATACTTCTTTACCAAGAATAAATCTGTTACAAAAAAAAAAACTACCAACATATGGAAAATTAAAAAAAAATATACATTAAGAGACGCCTTTAATATCTAATCAAAGTAATGAAAATGTTAGAGTTACCCGTAAAGAAAATAATAGATAAAATAATTTATTAAGGCCGTACCTGAATTTTCCCGGGACCAGTGCTGCCCCCATTTAAAATAAATCGTTTCAAAGAAAACGGAGACATCATTTAAAATTTTGCTACTACCAAACCCTAGATAACCCTTCAAAGTATTTTATGAACTACTGTTTACAGTTTAAAGTGAGAACGTTAAGCTTTACTACGCACATTTGCGAAAAACGGCCACTTTTGGCAAATGTGCGTAGTAAAGCTAAACGTTCTCATTAAAAACTGTAAACAGTAGTTCATAAAATACTTTAAAGGGTTATCTAGGACTTGGTAGTAACAAAATTTTAAATAATGTCTTCGTTTTCTTTGAAATGATTTATTTTAAATGGGGGCAGCACTGGACCCCGGAAAATTCAGGTACGGCCTTAATTGAATTTAAAACTCTTCCATGCTGGTCTGGAAGAAAACAAAAAAAAACGTAGAATATATCAGCTGCTTCTCTTCCCGCGCAGATCGTAGAAGCTGATCGAGAGAATAGGCAAAAATGCGAATCATACTATCAATAGGCGATACGGCTAGCAACCCATCACTCTTTTGATTAATTTTTCGCCCATATTCACGCTAAAAGTGGCCTTGGGGTCTTGCGGCTCTGGGCTCTGTCTGCTTAGAGCCGCAAAACCCACATGTCCTGTCTGCCCCACGTGCCACGTTATTCTCTGTTAGTCTAATATACAGGCTGACATTTTAACCACCAGCCAAATTTTTGGAACAAGTTCAGTCCATGATACTGAACTACTTTCCATAAAAACAATTAACAAAAACTAAAATAAAAATTCGCTTTCCGCTTGTATGGAAGGACGAAAATTTGTTCGTGTGTGTTGTGACGAAAAGAAAGTAGTTCAGTATCGTGGACTGAACTTGCTCCAAAAATTTGGCTGGTGTTTAAAAAGTCATGTATATAACGTCTAACCAAATATAGTGAAACTATTTTAAAGGTGAATTCAGTCCATGATACTGAACAACTTTCCCCAAGGAACATATATCGAAATATGAAAAATACTTTTTGGCTGTCCATACAAACTCGGATCAGCTGATCATTCAACTTATATGGGAAGCCAAAAATTATTTTTATATTTCGATATATGTTCTTTGGGAAAAGTTGTTCAGTACCGTGGACTGAATCCACGCTTAAAATAGTTTCAGTATATTTTGTTAGACCCTCATTATAGAACACCAATACGGAATGATACAAAGTTCGATGCAAGTGGATACAGAAAAGTTTGTTAACGCGACATAATCTCAATGTCGTAGCGGTTTCTCTCGGCCTTCATTTGATTCACGTAAATTCTCCATCTTGCCGGAAGGTGAGCGTCGAAATAACTATATGGGAACCAAGCTGAAGATCTGCCTTATTTTTCCTAACCATTTGCAGTCCAAAATCATAAACGATGTCTCCGATATCTCTCGATGAAAACAGCTTACTCTCGGAACGTTGTGAAGAATTCGGAACTAAATCTACAATCTTACGTCTTGCGCCGCGGCATTGATAAATACAAATTGTTTATGCCATTCTACGTATGAGGTGTCAATTATTTAACGCTGTTTTACGAAACCGAGCTGTAATGCCGAACAGCTAGAAGTTTAGTGAATTAGCGGATTATACCATTCAACTGCTAGACTAGACTAGACTGCGTTTGTAATTCGAAAAATCTAAGTTAGTCTAGACTCTAGGGTAACGATGCCTTCAATACCAGGGATGTCACACGCACTTCGCTGTCGCTGAAGAAATTATTTACGCCCAAAAATGATGATATTTATCCATACAAGTATAAACTGATACATAAAGTGTTCAAAGTTACTTAACCTCGGTAACCTCACACACAGCTGTCGATTCTTAATGAAACGTAATGCTTGAGGAAATGAAAACAAATGATTAGTACGAATTTAGCCGAGGAGCACTGCCCTCGAAGGATGTTATTCTGTTTGTTATCTCACTCCGGATGGCCGATGGCCCTCGACGATCATCTAGAGATTCTAGATGAGCCCTCACGATTTTCATGAAGTTTGACTTATGGACCGTTTAAAATTTTTCTTCGGCAATAGTACTCAATAAAAGCAATTGAGCGGAATTTTGGTACAGACAAATATCCATTCAAATTCAATTTGATCTGTGTCTTAAAAAGCTTTTAATTAGTTTCACCTGTCCCGTTGTCTTTGTGTTCGTAACCAAATCTAGCAAGCGAAATTAGATTTACTTTCCATTTTTCGATTGATCTGAAACTAAACATACTTTTATAGGTTGGATGACAATTTGCATTGGTACCATAATATTGCTTTTATGGTACCAATGACCTGATATCTTCGCGTGCGAGGCACTGTAAACTATTTTGCGAGGCCCTTCACACGCGAGACCATTGGCGGTCGCCGACATCACCGACGCCTAGCGTCGCCATGCGCCACTACGTTGTACAAGTCCTTCCAGTATAACATAGTCGTACACACACAAACTGCGACATCCATTCACTCTTATTCCGGAGTCAGGCGTAATTCGGTGGACGATCGAGATTTACACTCGAATACTTTAACTATCAGTAAACATCGGCAGACTTAATAAATCTCCCGGCTTTCCCTGAACTGTAAGACACGGAAGTCGTTTGATTGCGACTGTAAATTACTTTTGTAGTATCAATAAAATGGCTTTGCTATCAATTAAAAAATAATCTAACGCTGCTGTGCTCTCTAAATATGAAAAAATAGTTTTTTTTTTTGTGACGGTAAGGGGCAAAGACCAATAACTTTATCTGAATTCCTATCAATATCCCCTTTGTACCCACTTTAAGTAAGTATTCTATCTAACAACCCAAAGGTAGGCTGTCCTAACCAAAGTGGCCAACACTAGTGTAGTGATTGATCCTTTAAGCTGTCTTACTCAAAGAACAAGTTTAACTCTCTGTTCTTTGGTCTAACAGAAGGTACATTCCAAGTTCTACGAGTAACTATAAAGGCATCTGAAATATCACCATTATGCAAAGAACAATAACTTCATAGACAATTCCTTAATTGAGACGACTTTTACGGAAAAAAACGTTCGTGTGATGCGAAAAAGAAATCTGTCATACTTTCATAAATATTCGTTTCTCAGATAATAAGTAGAGATATAGAGATCTGTGAATCCAACATTTTCGTGTGAAGTAGGTAACGCCGAGGCGAATAAATTGCTTGCACTGTAAATAAAATATCAGATCTCATGTAGAGCCAAGCTCCTAACTCTACACGCCTATACCTAACACTAACTCTCATCATAGCGTGTAGCGTTCTGCCTGAATACCCTAGTCAAAATGTGTGGCCTGCCTCCGTACCACGGCACCGTTGATAAACCCAGATAAAGTTTATATCGCGCGCCGGACTTGTGTCATCCCCCTCGTTATTAGAGCGTGATAGTGATAGAAATGCTATAAAGCACTCGATAAACTCTGTCGCTGGTGCAGACCTACGGGGGCTGGCCGCTAAGACTAGGAACCACGCAGTACGCTATATGCTATCATGAGAGTACGTATGCTATATAAGATGATGCCCGTGCCCACTCGGGCATACGTATCCAGCTCTATCTACACTCTTATGACGAGCTGCGACCCGCTCACCCACCAGTGAGTCCACGGGGAATTTCTGTTTACCCGTGCACCCACTGCAACCATATGCATAAGGCGGGGAAATATCGATATGAATACTATTTTAACAATTCTTTAAAACAAAACAACACATTTCTACGGGGAATTGAAAAGGAAAACTAAACAAGTTTTTTGGTTTTCCGTTTTTATTTCTCGTCGAAAAAAATAATTTTAAAAGAGAAATTAATAAATCATAAAAGCTTACACATTCACATTTATGAATTTTGCTCATAAGACCTTGATATTTTTTTTATGTTATAGTGCGGCAAACGAACAAGCGGGTCACCTGATGGTAAGTGATCACCACTGTTTTTTTGTTAGATTACTTACTTACTGCGTTGACTCAGTGACCCAAAGTGAGTCTTGGCCTCCGAAACCAGAAGACGCCACTGTTCCCTATTCTGCGCCATCTTGTAGATCTTGGAGGGCTTTGACGTCTTTGCACGCTTCGTCTCATCATCATCCGAGCGTATTCCCGGTTGTATCCTCAGCGGTAACGCTTTAGAGCCTGAGGTCCGCTACCTTACCTAGGTGATTTGACAAGGTTACTGTTTTTTTTACACAGAGCGACTGCCGTCTGACCTCCGCAACCCAGAGGGTAGACCAGAACCAATCCTAGGATAGGTACAAACGCTAGATGGCTTCGGGACCAACAGCTTAACGTGCCTTCCGAAGCACGGAATCATCTTTCTTTTCGGATAATTAGGTGATTCAAGCCTGCAATGTCCTAACCAGATTGAAAACAACTTTTCACAAAGTATGCTTCCCATTGGGATTTGAACCCATGACCTCCGGATCACAAGGCAGACGCCTTGACCACTGGACCACGGAGGCAGTCTTTGCAGGCTTTGTCTCTCCAGCGGTATCTCGGACGACCCACCGGCCTTTTCCCGGTTGGTCTCCCTATGTACGCACTTTTGACGGCACGTACTTCTTCAATCCTTTCCACGTGGCCCAGCCATCGAAGTCTTGCCGTTTTGGTCTCTCCGATTGTATTGAGCATGGCCATTAGTTCTTAAGTACTGATTTTTCTAATTCTCCAGGTGCCGTGATATAGTTTGGTTGGTCCCAAGATTTTTGTTTGATTAGCGAATACTTTCTATACAATTGAGCAGGAACATTAAAACAACGTATAAAAATATTTCACGACTCATTCTTATCCCATACATCTTGTCAGTATCCAGGTTTTCTCTATAAGAATAAATCAGACCAGTTTAAAATGTTTGAAGGCGTATTAACAAATTACTGGCCAATATAAAAAGCGAGGCTGTCGGAAAATAAACCATATAGTTATGATTTAGCGGTGGCTTGAGAATATGCACGTGTGGAATAGTTGCATGTGTTTAAGGGGGTGATACTCCTTTTATTAAGGGGGTGATACTCTTTATTACAATTGGAAATAATTTTACAGAGTCTAACAAAATATACTGAAACTATTTTAAAGCTGACTTCAGTCCGTGATACTGAACCACATTCGCCAAGGAACATATAAATATGAAAAATAATCTTGGCCTCCCATATAAGTTGACCGATCAGCTGATCCGAGTTTCTATGGAAATCAGAAAAATATTTTCCATATTTCGGTATGTGTGCCTTGAGGAAAGTTGTTCAGTATCACGGACTGAATCTACCCTAAAAGTTTCAGTATATTTTGTTAGACGATATATATTTCATAGGTATCTTTAGATAGTTAGTTCTATGGCTACTTTCTATAAAACGCAATCAGGTATTGCTATAAAAATAAGTATTGCTATAAAAATAAATCCTTACGATAAAGATAAATAGATATTTATAATGTGTCATCCAAATTTTATTTTCCATTCACCTAGATGATTCCATATACCTAGATGACTGTCTGAAACAGCGGTCTTGAACTCCCGAATCTAGATTCGGGAGTATCGGAACCCATTTGTAAGTGTAAGGAAACCGTTTTTCCTTTAAAAGTCTAAGGGATCTCAATACTTACATAAGTTTAGTAACAGCCCAATTAAATTCATTTATTGAATTTCATTATGTACATCAGCCACTAGAACCCTGTCGGTATCGCAAAACAAAAATTGGAACAGCAATCCCTTTGGACAGATGACTGCTCTATGGGTGTGGGTGTCTATACCCAGGGACCATAGGACAATGAGTCTAGCAAGGCTAGCACTGTATCGACTAAAGACACAAAACAGGGGTTTCCCATGATGATAAGAAAGAAGGCGTGAACAGACTCCCTACACGTGTGATGGCTTTGTGACTGGTGTTGCAATGCAAGCGACCCTTTTAGGAAATTTATATGTAGGGTATTTTTTCCTACGGTAAACATTCTTCCATGCTGGTCTGGGAGAATAAAAAGACATAGAGTATACCAGCTGCTTCTCTTTCCGCGCAGATCGTAAAAGCCGATCGAGGTAATGGGCAAGAATCTGAATCATATTAATTTTCGATGATTTAGCAACCCATTACTATTATGATTTCCTTTTTCACCTTCATGCCGACCATCAGCTAAAAGTGGCCTGGGCCTGGCTGCCCTAGGTTCTGTCTGCCCCGTTTGGGATAAAGACGTATAATACAATATGTATCTGTAAGTACGGTAAACAGAATCTTAACAAATATGTTAACTTTTATATAGTCTTCTTCTCTAGGTGCCTCTCCAACCAGAAAAGGTTTTTGATTTATACAGCGTTACAATGCTCGAAACAATATCTACTACACTTCGGCTGCTGAAATGCACCGTGTGTATTTTGTTATAAATGAAAACACATGCGGTGCGTTTTCAGCAGGCGAAGTGTTAATAAAAAAATTTGTGACGAAAATTTCGCCCCTCACATCTGTACTGTGAGTGCACTTCGAAATTTTAATTTAAATATTGAAGGTTGTAAAAAAGCTTAACAGCTTGGTGTCTTCTTTGTTATCAGATACAGCTCAGCTGCGCTCGTTATCAGATACAGCTCAGCTGCGCTCGTTACCAGATACAGCTCAGCTGCGCTCGTTATCAGATACAGCTCAGCTGCGCTCGTTATCAGATACAGCTCAGCTGCGCTCGTTATCAGATACAGCTCAGCTGCGCTCGTTATCAGATACAGCTCAGCTGCGCTCGTTATCAGATACAGCTCAGATGCGCTCGTTATCCCTTTTTTATCACGACAGCTTGCTCCTTGGACTGTAGCTACCGCCATTATATACAGGGTCTAACTAAATACACTGAATCTATTTTAAGGTTGAATTCAGTCCATGACACTGAAAAACTTCCCCTGAGGAACATATATCGAAATATGAAAAATATTTTTTAACCTCCCATACAAGCTGAACCGAGTTTTTATGGAAAGCAAAAAAAATTTTTTCAGTTGTTCAGTGTTATGGACTGAATCTAAGTTTAAGTTTATTTTGTTACACGTTATATAGTACCTACGACGAAATAGGCAAACAAGCCTACTATCCACCTTAAGTTGTCAGTGCCACAAATCTCCCGGCTTTGCTCCACAATCCGTACTCGCTAACGACTTGGTCCTTATTGCTCCTTAGCACATAGCACAGACTTACGAGACAAAATGTAGAGTCTCACACAAGGATAACCCATAAGACACCTTAAAAAGTTTACTTGCAATAGGGTTTATATGAGTTTAAAGCGCGATAGTTTAAAAACCAATATTGCAATAGGGTTTTACACCTAAATATTTTTGAAAAGTGTCTTAATGAGATTTCATGGAGTGATAAATTTTACATTTTTTAATTTCGCGCGTAATTTCCGGCACCGTTAGAGCAGTGGACGCCATATTGCTCCGTGATCATGACGTCAGATAAGCAAATAAACAAATGTGCTGATGTATTTTGGCAGTGTTCTTTTTTATATTTTTTTATCATTATTCATTTTTATGGAATATTATCGATTGAACTTTTTCCAAATATTATTTTAAAGTCAGCCTGTATACCTATAAATTATGGTCAACATCTAAGTAAGTGAATCTGGAATGATGCCATTGAATCGTTTATTCATAGTAATAAGAATGAAAATGGCCTGCAATGGATATCTAGGTATGTCTAAACGAAAAGGTGCTGAGTTCTGACGTGAGCTAAATTAAACCATATCGCTAACCATATTGAGTACATATTTCTTTGAATTTTTTTCCTGAGTGAGACTTCGGTATGGAGTACTAGTATCCTATTCTGTGGTTATAGCGAGATCCACTAACTTTTTTTGTCAACCTTTATTTCACTTGCTTAAAGGAGAGTCGCATCTGTTCCTCCAAATTGTGCTCACGGTCAAACATGAGCCTGATTTACAACACGTCTTTATGCCGTAATGAACGAATACTCGATGCTCGCGTATAAATATTAATCGATTATTAGCATTCGATATTTATGGTGACTCAATAGCATGGTTTATTGGACGCTTATGTTCTTTTTTACTGTTAATGACTCTTTATTTTGAAAAAGCTACCCGTCAATCTTTAGTTTTACCTTTTGTTGATGAGGTAGACTAAAAACAGTTATTAACCCAAAATTTTCCTCTAAAAATTCTCGGAGAAGCTTTGTTTATAAACACTCGAGTGGCTATTAATCGAGGAGAATCTAAAATCGATTACGCTCGGTTTATTTAGCTTGGAGCACCTGCGGCCTGTCTGGGATATCTCGATATAGCGCAATGATCGTCGCGCTCGGATGACGAGCTTGTTTGTGTATTGTGGATACAAAGTTGTTGAGCCCATAGATGTAATGGTCTGGTTGAGCCAGAATCTGCTACTAATACCTAAGCATGAAGCATAAAGGTTAGCAATTCGGTACTTGACTACTTTTTTATTCATAATCATCATCAAATCTTTTTTAATCTCCACTGCTGGAGCACGACCCCTTTCTGAGGTCTCATTGATGTATACTCGTAATAGCTTTTATTTGTTTAGCTTGTGTTTTCTAAGTCGCCTTCTACGACTTTCACGGGACGACTTGGAGTGGTCCTATTCTACTCTGGAAACTAAACGGTAAATACAGACTACCTAGGTTACTAACCAAAAATTCTAACCGATGAATGGTCTATTTTGAATAATTTTTATGGCCAATACACCGATAGTTCCATAGGGCTTTTGCTTTTTGTTAGTTACATAGGGGCTCTACTTGTTTTTTATCACTCGTTACAGGGTCTACGAGTATTGTAACTAACCAGGGTTTGGACTTTCGGTTAGGTTAACCTAACCGAAATAATCGGTTATTAACCTAATGTTAACCCAGTTGGGTGGAAGTGGGTTAACATATAAGTACCTAGGGGTATTAAGGCCTAGCTAAGGGAAGTTTGTGATAAAATGAAAAATATCCAACATAATCAACAAGTTTTATTAGTTATTAGTCTACGAATAATAATCCCTAGAAGCGTTACTAATCCCGAAAAATTATTCCACGCGATATGTACCGGGGCGGGCGGGGCTTAAAATATGAACCGCGCGACGCGACAGTTCGCTGTGACACTCGAGTCGTGCGGTTGCGTCGTAAAAAGTTTCCTTTGAGAATATTGCTGTGTTTTTGCGATAATTGATTCATTAAAAATGCCATCATGTGCCGTGAAGTAGTGTAGAAGCCATACAGACATAAAAAACACAGCACTCACCTTTCATTAACATTTTAATAATCCATAGTTGACATCTGTGGAAAGTGTTACGCCTTGTACCTCACCGCTCGTTGCGGTGACCGACCCCACCCGACGACGAAGCGTCACCTTGTCGCGACCAATCGCATGCATATTTGTTTATTTGTGTGTTTGAGTGTTGCGTTATTATTACTGTTGCTTGCGTAAATGAAATCAGAATCGAAGCGGTGAATGTTGGAGCGTTACAATTCTAAAGAATTTATTATTCGTAGTTATTAGTCATGTAATTATATTACTACACAATTTTAACAAAAAATAACATCTTCTGTTCAAACTTAAAACAATATTCAACTTTTTTTAAAACTTAGTATATAGGCCTTATTCACCCTTGTGGTTTCGGGTTAGAATAGGACTACTCCATCTCTTCCTGTGGATGTCGGGTTAACGTCGGGCGGCGGCCGGTTGTAAAAATGTTCGCCCATATACATTCCCAAAGAGGGTTATCATCAGCCAGGTGGCCGGTCGTGAAACTATAGCCAAATCTTTAAACTATTCCGGCTATTTCTTCTCCAACGCAAAGTCTCTAGCATCCTTGGGTGACCGTTGACATGCATGTAATATTTGGGGAAGAAAAAGTGGGAAAGTGTACCCTGGGCTCCAAAGCAGTAGGTACAGCTGAGGATGCAACCGGGAACGCGCTTGGATGAAGAAGAAGTATATAGGCCTTATAAGGCAGGGGGAAAAGGCCTACATCTTAAACTATCTGAAAAATCAACTTATACATTGTAAACTGGTATTTGAGATTAATAATTTTACAAATACAGCAATAATAGAACATAATATTTTTAGAAAAGTAAATAAATTGCGTCTTTTAGCACCGTCGTTTTTTGCGTCGTTCATCAGGACACTGAAAGTCATCAGTACATTTCCACCGACATACTCTTCATGATACCACTTAGAGTATCGTGAGCTTTGCCTTATTGCATAATCCATCCTGTCTTCTTCACAAGCATGACAGTACCAACCCACTTACTTTTGTGCAGTACCTTTGATGGTGGTAGACTTTTTGCAAAAAATAATAAGGCCTTTGGTAAAATTTTGTAGGCCTTAATAGCCGCCGAATTTGGAACACGACACATCCTTTAATGTGGTATGGTTAGGACACGCATACATTAATAGACAAACAGACAATCAATTCAGGTAGCTAAGTGTAATATTTAAAAAAAAAACTTACGTTTTACTGGCGCGTCCGCCGTTTCGTAGCAACATGTATACGTACTATGTCTGTATGAGTGTAACCTTGATCGTCAAGTACTATATTTCGTACGATTTATGTCATTGCCTTATTGACCGACAGGCCTTAAAACCCGCGGGTACTTATTTTGGTAATACATATATGCGAGGCGAAGTAGCCTATTTGATATTCGAATCGATATATAGTTTTCTGCGTGTACTACCTACACTTTTTCATTCTTTGTCACTCAATCGCGGTACCTATCGGCTGTGCATCGCCGAAAACTTAGATTAACCTTTTCAGATAACGGTTACTGCGGTCACTGTTAACCATTATTGTATGGGTTAACCGAATCAATCGGTAACCATTTATAAAGGGTTACCGTTATGCATGAGTTTTCCGATCCGTGAGTGTAACCAATAACGAGAGTTAAGTAAATAGACACGTATGAATACATAGATTATACCATTAGGACCATTAGGTAACGTGTTGGTGCCCACACACCAGTTTGTTTCCGGGTTAGAATAGAACCACTCCATCTCTTCCCGTAGAGGCGACTAAAGACTAAGCACAAATATCTCGTGCTACAATTGCATTCCCAAGGAGGGTAACGTCGGGCGGCGGCCGGATGTAAAACTTTTCGCACAAATTCATTCCCAAAATGTGTTGACGTCAGGCAGGCTTGTTCCGGCTTTTTCTTCTCCATATTGCAAGGTCTTTGGCATCCTTGGGTGACCATTGACATGCATGTTATATTTGAAGAAGAAAAAGTTGAAAAGCGCACCCCGGGCTCCGAAGCAGCACAGCTGAGGTTGCAACCGGGAACGCGCTTAGATGAAGAAAAAAGGTGTTGGTGCCCTCATACATTTTATATTAGGCTTTACTTGCAGAGAATAGGGTAGTAATTAGTTTGTAAGTATCTATGAATATAGTCTACCTATGTAGGTACGCGAATATCATAAATTTTTCTTTATAGTTAGCGTGCTACGGCATGATTTGCAGCCCTCGTCGGTCGTATCGTAGATAGGTATCTACGCCCTATTTCATACCTAACCAGTAGTACCCACTATTAATACCCAAGGAATGACATTAACCAATCTGCAATTAAATTGAATCAAACTTACAAACCCATATAAAAGGCATTAAGTGGCATTTTATTGTAAACAACTGTTCACTCAATGTTGTACAAACTACAGCATGGTTAACTCCGCCCATCTAATTTCATCCAATCACGAGTAAGTAATAACTAAGCCACGCCCACTGCGCTTGCGCCGCCGAAACTTCGAAAGCTGGTTTCAGTTTTTGAGTAGCTGTCTATGAAGGAGGTCCTATACGGATTCGAAGTGACATAATGACGTCATTAAACAGTGAACAGAGTTTGCAGAGTACGAACAAGTTGAAGTTTAGTGTTGAGAGTATTTTGGCGAGTGATTCGTCGCAAGTGAGTGAGCGGCAGGAGCCGCCGTGCGCGGGGTGCGTGGCCGCCCTGTACCGTTGCTGTCGGGACGAGCCGCCCTTGCTTCAGCTGCCGCTGCCGCTGCCCTACAGCCATTTGCACCCCGCTTTGAGGCCTACTACTGGTAACTTATATTTAATTGCTATTGAAATTGACCTTACCTAACTAATGAATCATTAGTTAAGGCACAGAATACATAAGAGTCAAACAGACGGGAATCTCACAGCGTCTCCCGCAAATTGGCGTCCCCGCATTCCTCCTTCGCACTTTCTGTACCTTTCTGTGCTCTAAACTAGGGTTTAGTTACTAGCCGCACGCAATACACGACGTATCTTGTCTTGAGAACTGTCAATCAATAGTAACCATCATGGTGAGAAGATGCGCATATAATAATTGTTTATCCACCGATTACACCAAAGAACACATATTTCATAGATTTCCAAATGATAAAAACAGGTAGCAAAGCAATAATATAATTTCACGTTATTACCCAGCAACCATCTTGATATATATACCCTTCTCGCTCTCTCGCATTGGCGGGAGATACACAAGAGCGAGAGGGATTATCAATCGACAGCAGTATAAACCGGTAAAAATACATAGGCTCCTCGCTCACAGTTAATTACATACACGCAGATGCCAAGTAGATTTCCGCGGGTTATAGTGTAGTGCTATAATGCCATTGTTGACAATGACAACTTGACAAGATGTGCGTACATCGACTATACAACCGTGTATCGTCGAAGCGTGCGTAGAAGCGTGATAAGATAAACATTTGTTTATTTTCATTGAATTTATTCAAATAATTACCGTATAGTTTTGCGCCGAGTATGCAAATTACTATATAACAATAGTGAATTTAGTGCGTTACATTATAATGACTCAATAATAATCAGTAAAGTGAACTAATGGTTAAATGGACAATGTACATTATACAAAATATTTGTGAAGTGATATTATGTAGCTGTTTCCGACTATTCTGTAACATTTAATACATATAAAACCGATTATTTTTTACGTCATAGTGTTCGCAAATCTCCCGGTATAGAAAGATATAATCGTAAATATGTCGAACTCGTTAGTAGGTAAGTATTAAATTAATTCTGCGGTGCGACCCAAAGTATAAAACTCACACATCGACGTGTGTACAGATAAATTGTTTCGTTTGTAGTAGTAGTAGGTATATATGTTACTCTGAATCTATGGAGAGTCATACCAGTGGTTAAGGGCAAAACGAAAAGATATTTATTTTAAAACAAAAATCCGACTTCTTCGAAAAGAAAAATACGCAACAATTGTATTATTTTGGTTTTAAAACCGAACTACCGAACCGATTTTGATAAAATTTCTATGGAATCAATCTGGAAGTAAGTACCTACAGATAAGATTTTCGGAGTGTACTCCCGCTACCTAAAACTTTTATTACCTACCTACATTTGATTAATATCAAGCAAGGGTAGGTAGGTAATCCTGATACCTCGTGTAACCCACCATGATAATGGGATATCAGTCTACCTTCAAAACTATTTCTCCGTGAATTACTAGTTTATTTTTAAAAAAATTTACATTAGAATCTTAAGGCTTTTCTACAGATACCCACAATATCCAAAACACAATTGAGCATTTTTGGCTCGATAGAAAAATCACAAACACCTCTAAATTTGACTTTATAATACATATTACTATTTTATACAATCACCTTTTTATATAAAAATTATACCAAAAAATGTATTATCTAAATATCAATTCGATTTGGCTACAAAAAAAAATATAAATATAATACAAAAATAATAATAAATAAAACACTGCGAAAAATCGTCGAGCACGGCTCCGGGCCTTTTTTTGCTCCCGATGAATATTTCATTGATAATTTGATTGATTGATTGATTATGGTTTATTGTAAGTTTTCTGCGTAAAAGAATATTATTTTTCGCATGCCACGAGGTTTTAAAAATACGGTGTACGTGTACCTAATCGTATTTCGTTACTCGGAACGCGCGGTGTTTGTGGTGGCGGGATTTGTGTTTTGCAGACTCCCGCGTTCAAATAGGTCTCCTCCCGTCTCCGTTCATCGCAATTTGGATATTACCTACGCGCCACCGTTCTTCCAACCGTTAACAAATTTCTCAAACGCAGCACCTAGCCACAGAATACAGTAAGAGTAAACAGAAGGGAATCTCCTAAGGTACGCGAAATATGAGCTATTGATATCGTCAACAGCAGCAGCAGCCGAGCCAGGAGGAAGAGAAAGAAGTCCCCGTTCCCCGCACCCGCACCTCTCCTCCGGTTCTTGACGGCCAATGTGAGTCATCGAGGCGAAAACGGGGGAGAGGTGCGGGGACGGGGAACGGGGACGCATATTGCGCGTACCTTAGGAGATTCCGGCCTGTGATCTAGCTGTGATTTTATTGCATTTAATTTTTAGTGTTATAAAAGCATTTGGCTAATTCGTTCGTTTTTGATTTATTTCATTGAATGAAATGAAATGAAATAGTTTATTTCAGACTGCACATAGATACAGGTCCATATTGTGTTAGTAGAAAACTTGTACAACTAGGTTAGTAAAACTTAAAATGTGGGTTATTTGACACGTGTAAGGACGACCAATGTTCCAATATTGGATTGTCCACTCTTTCCGACACCACCTTCAAGAGTGTGTTGGTACTGCTCCTTACCCGTGACCACAAGGATGCAACTCGTTTGCGAAGCACGGCCTGGAAGCTGTCTGTGCTGTGATCTGCAAACATCCCTGAGGCACTGCAGCGCCAGTGCAGTCCCAACAGACTCCTGAAGCTGTTGTTGTACTGTACACGCAGAGCATTGTAGGCTTTTTTTGTATAATTGCACCACAGGTTGCACGTGTAATATAATGTTTGGCAGTAGCTTTTAGAAAGTGTGACCTTTACGTCGCGTGAGCAACGCACAAACCTGCGGGAAAGCATATTCCCCCTTACCGACAATGCTCTGCCATATTTAATAATCTGTGGCTCTGCGTTCCCTATCAATGTTCATATCACACCAACAGCTCGCTCTTACCCACATTGTACCTGAGCCCATGTTTCACTGCATACTTCTCACAAATCGACAATAGCTTTCTCACAGAACTGATTGAAGGCTCCAGCAGTACGATGTGGTCTGCGTAGCTAATGCTGTTAATAAAACAGCCATGAACCGCACCTGCCCGTACCGCAACCAACACCTGCACTGCTGTGCTCCTCAATCAATCCATTCACATACAAGTTAAATAAAGTAGATGAGGTTATTATGTAGGTATATATAAAACTAGCTGTGCCCGCGACTTTGTTCGCGTGGTTGTCAGAACGTAACGTTATATAGCCTAAAGCCTTCCTCTATAAATGGACTACCCAACAAAAAAAGAATTTTTCAAATCGGACCATTAGTTCCTGAGATTAGCGCGTTTAAACAAACAAACAAACAAACTCTTCCACTTTATAATATTATAGTATAGATAGATAATGTGTGGAGTAAGGGGGACAGGTCCCCCCTGTCCCCCTTACTCCACACATTATTTTATACTCTTCTGAACATTCGCCCGCCCATCTAACAAGATTGCTTCGGTTTTCATGCCAATATTTAAAACATCTTAATAATTTCCATAGGCAATGTAGTCTTCATTTTCATTTTGTTCCAAAAGAAATTAAATATAACCATTTCAAAAGCATTTCCAAAGAGCTATAATGTTATACCTCCAATATCTCTGCAGGGACCCGTACATATCAGTTTGGTATAATATATATCATCATGATAATAAAAATCTTTAATTAAATCATGGATAAGGTTATTTTAGGTAAGTACCTATACATACTTACTTAGGTTTACTTTATGTTTCTCAATCATAACAACAAACTTATGCTAAATAACTGCTACATGACATAATGAAATTGCCATATAAAAGAGAAAACTATTAGGACACAAAGCAACGTGAAACATTCCCTCCTCTCCCCCACAATATAAAGACTTCCTGCAATAAACAGGCTTTTATTTACTACTTTAACTTGGAATGTTACATCGTACACTTTACTGCGTTTATCCCATGAAAGAGCTATTTGTGAGTTGACGACATCGCATTGGAGAAATTTATATAGTTACGAGGTAGTTAATTTCACAAGACGACTAACTTTTGTCATCTCTTTATCCTAGCGCATTCCTGGTTGCATCCTCAGCTGTGCTACTGCGGACCCCGGGATGCGCTTTTCCGCTTTTTCTCCTCTAAATATAATATGCACGTAAATGGTCACCTAAGGTAGCCGAAAAACATGCGAAATGAGGAAGAAATAGCCGGAATATTTTCTTTTGTTATATTCTTAGTGAAAGACTGAAGTGAGGGACTCGGTGGACCGGCGGAACCGGCGGGCGGGTGCGTAAGCAACTAGCGCTTTCGTAAGTTAAGTGACACCGGAAGTGGCCCGCACTTCGATGAGTGACCACAAGTGGCATAAAAATGCTCCTTTGTGCTTCGGAAGGCACGTTAAGGCTGTTCCGGCTGTCGTCATTATATGGCAGTCGTCAAGCTATGTCAAATGGCTTTAGGTAGCTTGACAAGTCTGACACCAGTGTTGGCCACTTTCACATACAAAAACAAATAAACCGAAGCCTCGAGTCCTTGCATTTAGTACATTCCCGTCCTGCTTCGATGCTGTCCTCCTTGGAAACCTGGGGTGCACATTCCAGTTTTTTCTTCTCTAGATATATGTCGATGGCCATCCAAAAATACCAAAGACCGCGGTAAGTGGAGTAGAAAAAACATTTGTGCGAAAACTTTTACAACCGGTCACTACCTAATGTCAACCCTCTTTGGATCGTCATTGCTGTTGTTTCTTGCTCAGTCTTAAGTCGCCTCATACACATCCACAGAAAAAGAAATGGGCTGGTCATATTCTATGCCGGAAACCATACAGCATACCTAACAGTCAAACACCGGTGTCGTTTTATTTAAAAAAATTGTCAACAGTGTACCGCCTTCCCCTGCCGTCATCGTCGCCACCCCAGCAAGCGTCAACGCGCTGTGACGTCACATCAAGCGGCAAGCGCAAGAGGTCCTGGTCGCGGGCAGTTTTCAGCAACCTTCAAAGAAAGGGCCTGGAGAGGCGGTTCCAAATACAGAAGTACATCACGAAGCCTGACCGGCGACAGCTGGCGGCCACGCTGGGGCTCACTGACGCTCAGGTTGGTACCACAGCTACTGTGACATCATATTTACAGCAATCTAAGGGAAAGGGCCTTTAGAGGTGGTTCCAAATACAGAGTACTGCCTGCCCGGCTACAGTTGGCGGCCACGCTTGGGATAACTGACAGCAACCTGAGAGAAAGGGCGAAACAACTCTAGAGAAACGGTTCCAGATAGGTTCAGTCATCAGTTCCATAATTTTCATCCAGTTTGTATGTTTGAGTATCTTTGATCAGACCTTTATGAATTTAGTAGACGTATAGATGTATCCAATAGATAACAATCATTATGTACGTATGTATGTATGTATGTTTTAACATAACATTTAACATCAATGAATAACTATTAAATGAGACACTATCGAGCAGCGATCGAGAAAGGATCCGTCACACCCAACTCTACAACATGTAAAATTATCAACAATAAATCAGTTTCTGCGTGACGTGGTCATGTGTCTCCATACCATCATCATCAACATCTTTTCATGTATGGCGTAGGCCTAGGTGAAAACTGAAGCCTGCGCCGTACAATGTTTAAGATCAAACATGAGCCAAATCGGTCACAGGGTTGCCGAGACATAGGGTTCACGAGTATACAGTTCGATGCGAACTTGTTAGCTGGGTGTGATGACAATATTTAACTCCCCAGGTCAAGGTGTGGTTCCAAAACCGGCGGATGAAATGGCGGCACACTAAGGAGGGCCGGGGCAGCGTGCCGGGGGCTACGCCCCTGCCACCGCGGCAAGACAACGACGACAGTGAAGACATCGATGTTGACACCCTGAGCGATTGAGATCTCGTGCAGAATGTTTATAAATGTAGTGTTCTGATAAGTTGAGTGTTATTCTGTGGACTAAGAAGAGTATTTACCCCACTACTACTGCACTACACAGGCAGGTGTAGGGCGTCTGCCACCGCGGCAAGACAAGAAGAGTATTTACCCCACTACTACTGCACTACACAGGCAGGTGTAGGGCATCTGCCACCGCGGCAAGACAACGAAGATCAAGACAAGAAGAGATCTCGTGTTGATAATGTTTAGTTGATTGTTAATTTCTCATGATAAGTAGCTAAGGGTGAAAGAAGTTAGGTTGGGACTGATTAGACGAAACCTTAGTGGTACTGATCCGAATTTAAGTACTAATACGTTCGAATCCATGCGGCAAAAGTAGGTAGGTATCATCAAAGAAAGTTTATTATAATGTCTAAGTACATAAGCACTCTCCTATGGCTATCCTTTTCTCTCGCTCTAGCCAATGACGCTTCTGAGCGACAGAAAAGGATAGCAGCATAGAAACGTGCTGTTCCGTGCTTGCAGATGTGTTCTAACCCTAACTGCTCGTCGCGTCGTTGCCAAATCAGTGTAGGGCGATTCCGAGTCAAAACCTTTTGCGATTCGATTTTTATGTAAAATCTATGAGTAATATAAGTACCTGTACCTACCACAGGCTAATATAAAACGTATGATAGTAAAATTTTTACCGTATTTATAAAAAATCTACTTAGAAATATACCAATTAAAGGAGTGCTGTTTGAATTTGACAGACAAATCAAAGCTTCTAAAATCACATTGTACTATAAAAGTGATATAAAGAGAGCAGATATTTTTATGGCGGTAAGACCCCTGTTTTTCTTCATTCTGTTCGGGGTAAGTAGGTACATAATAAAAGGCGTTATAATTAGATATTTATATTTTGTGCATATTTGTAATCCGAAATAAATAATATATAGCTATAGCATATTATTATGTATAATTATTAGTAAGTATTGTTGCATTTCATTATTTTGAAATAAAAAATATAAATATTTGTAAACCTAGCTAGAAGATGCACAAAACATTGTAAATAATGTATGAGAGCGAGTTAATCGAGTCATTAAACATAAATCTGTACAAGACAAAATTATTTATTACAAATAAAACAATAAGATTATTTAATAAGCACTTTATTTCATTGAATTAGAACATCATTTAAAATAAAGGTAATAAGTAGCTGCTTTGATACAAGCCTTTGACTAAAATATTAACAATACCGTATTTTATGGTACACTTAACTACGTAATATACTTGTATATGGCAGTCGAATACAGGGAAGATTTCATTTATTATTTTATTTGTCTTTGTTCTTATTTGAGATAAACAATTTAAGTTTAACAGCAAAAAGATTAGTATAATAAAATGGAAACCATTACAGCGCTAGATTCCCACACGAAAATAGGTACACGTTCTCGATATCACTTTAATACAATATCACGTCTTTATTCCGATTAGGCATAAAGACAGAAGACAGAGCTTAAGTCAGCGTCCACGGCCACGCGGCGCGGTGTGCGACGAGGGATGCCACGCGGGCCGCCGTAAAATTTCAAGTTTGCTTTGAGCGGCCGCCGCGTCGTTGGCCGTGGAAGCGGCTTAAGGCCGTAAGGCCAAAGGACACTTTTAGCGTGATGTTGGGCGTAAGGGCCGCTACGTTAAGCGGGCGACAGGTTCAGACTACCTCTGTCACGTGCGCCCACTTAACGTAGCTGACACCCTTATGGTGGAAAAAAACGAATAATAAGACAAAATAGTGATGGGTTGCTAGCAGCATCGCTTATTAACGTAAATCGGACTTTCGCAGGGAAATCAAGACAAAAACATCTACAGAAAGAATGATGTGTACCAGCACAACCTTTGTCCTCGATGGGAAGCAAATCATCGCCTCAGGAATAACACACCAGTACCCAACTGTTATTACAATAGGCGATACAGGTAATTGTCAAATAGACCGACCATTACTCCAAAAGCGGCACAACATACGTAAAGTAAATCGAAATGTAAACAAAGGGAGTGCTATTTTTCATTCAGGGACTCACATTAAGAATGATTTGCGCAAGTGTTTCCAAACGGGCGCATTTTTGAATTGATCGTATATGCGAATTTAGAAGGATTTGCAACGAGTGGTCTGACCCACTCGTAATTTTGAAATTTGTAGCGTACAAATGTCAAAGAAACGTTCCATGAAGTATCAGTTCCGTTTCACGCTGCTTTTTTTATTTTTGTTGAAATGTTTAGAAATCCATTGAAACATTTATGATCGCTCATACGACGGTTTCAAAAATACGATGCAATGCGTCGGAACGCGAGCGGTGAGTTGGAAAACTACACCTTTTGTGTTTCGCTGAGTCCCTAAAGTCCCTAAATGAAAAATAGCACTCTAGACTGTTTTTAAGACATTTTTTTTTGAGAATTATTTTACGGCCCTGGATACAAGTCCTTTAGGCTTGAAACTACGTCAAGCGAACGCCCCAAACGGGTTCAGTCCGTCTCTGTCCCTAAGTGCGATAGAGATAGCTGAAACCGTCGCGGGTCACGTGTCTCTGTCAGAAAAGGATAGCAGCATAGGAAAGTGCCGTTCCGTGCTGATAGATGAGATCCAACACTAAGAGTTGCCGTCAGGGATGTGACTTTGATGAATGAAAAATTAAGTACATTCACTTAATTTTTCATTCATCAAAGTGTATATTTATTGAATGGTTTACATTTATTGAGAAAATAATTTATATTAAGCGGAAGTTCGTCTTTCATTTTTCAAATATGATGATTTTAGAAATGTTTTATATAGTGTTCGCGTTGCAGTGTCAAGCAACATTGAGCGCTACACAATGATAATAAAGCCTAATTTGGTTTGACATTGAAATAGAACGATACTATCGGACGACTGTAGTGTCATTTTCTGGAGTAACGGACCTCTTTATAATAAATAGATACAATAAGATACAATATTTACATAAAACATTCTACATAAATAATGTTTTCATATTCTGAACAATTAACAATAATAATTATTACCTACTAAAACATTTTACTAAAATATTAATACAAAATATGCAGTTATATGTATCTGTAAATCTGTGCCATATTTTCTACTAATACATTGAAGTGATATTAAAGCTAGGAGTTCAAAGACCTACAGACAATAAGGTACTTTCGTAGTTATACTCAAAATTTGATTTTACATTACGGATTACGGATTCCGTTGATCCTCACTCTAAAAAAATATTATATAAAATTGTGTAAATAGGCTGCTAACAAAGATTTTGAAATAAAATAAGACGTTTTAGTTAATTGTAAAATTTGTTTATTCAAAACTATCTAATAGTTTTGAATAAACAAGCCTGAATTAAATTTTCATGATTTTCGTCTTAGTTCATTGAAAATTTTTTTAGATAGTCTTTGATTAAACAAGCCTGAATGAAATTTTCATGTTCTTCAAAACTATTAACATCAGTTTTATTAAAAAAAATCCTGTCATGCAATAATTTCAACTGAACAATTATAATCAACTGGGATTAAAAGAACTATTTAAAAGAAAACTTTAACCGTCTTATTATAAAACGCGGACTAACTTAAGTACTTGGTTTAAACCATTATCCGCCCAAAACAAGGAGGGCTCCTGCAATATGTCACCTTCTCTTTTATCACTGTCAACTTCATTTGATTTAACAATAGGTTAAACCAAGTAGGTTAAGTAAAGGTAGTGTTTTATAAAGACGGTAATTTTGGTTTTTAAACTATCGCGCTCTGAATACATGTTTTTTTTATATATAACGGGACTTAGCACGAACCTTTCAACGAACAAGTTCGTGCTAAGTCCCGTTATATATATAAAAATCAAGACGGTAATTTATACAGAAATACATAGTTCCTGACAAAGGGCACATCTCGGAAAGAAGTAGAAGTTATAGGCTCAATTTACATGGCCGCGGAATGGAAGCGAATTTTTTGAAACTCTACAAAGCATATTGAACCCTATGTCAATGTAGTAATGTATAAAATTGTGTCATAAAAAGAACTTCAACGGAATACGCGGGAATTCCCGCGAAGTTTTTTCTTGATGCTAATTTGTACTGTATTCGCCTAGATCATAGAAATCATTATCCTCTGTAAATTTCTTAAAATTCGCGGCAGTGTAAATTGAGCCATATACCTGTAACAGGTTAGTACTCAATATAAAACAGACAAGACAGAAAACATAAAATAAACTAATAATCTACCAACTTAATCTTCCTAGGTTGTTCATCTGACTCGTCCCTGTATTCCTCATTTCTGTATCCGCTGGAAGGTCCGTCGCCATGGCCCTCCCCACCTGGCCTGTAAGGCACGCCTCTATAACCTCCTCTGTGGCTATATGGTCGCCTTCTAGCGTAACCCGGATCCCATCTATTTTCATTATGCTCAAACCGATTATGATTTTCCCCTTGCCGATAATTAAAGTCTCTATTTGGGTACCTCTCAAATCTATCCGGGTTATAATTCGGCCTGTCACTATCGGGTCTGTGTTCGCTGTATTCCCCTTCGGGGTAACGCCTTCGTGGGATGGGATAAGAGTTATTTTCGCTTGGCTCTGGTTTTCTGTAAGGTACTGAAGCGAAGTCTCTGTTAGTTTCCCACACTGGTATACGCTGAGGAGAAGTCGGGCTTTTGGAGCGACTCTTCTCTTTGTATTCTTTTGGTTTGTCGGGTTGAGATTCCCTGTAAGAAAATGTAACATAGTAAGGATAATATTTATTTTTATAAATCAATAAATCGAACAATTGAATGTTCGTAGGTGCACGTTAAAAACTGAAAAGCAATTCTTTTTTTATAATTATTGAAAAGCAAAATTTTCTTTGATGTTTATTTTAAATTACAACCTATGAAGTCATAGATTCTAGGCATCACATAGCGTTGTTATATTTAAAAAAATTAAAGTCACATATTTAATCTAAATATAATCAATGAAAAGAGACGTAATTGCGTGATATTTAATTTCACAAGATTATATTTTAACTAAGAAAGCTATCCTATCCTGCTTGTCATACAATCAGAGTTGAATCTGATAAAATGGCATGTAATTTACCTCGAAGATGACCGTGTCCGACTTCTGTCAGAGTCTTCGTCGCTCGATCGGCGATTCTGTTGATGTCTCATTTCACGTTGTCTGTAATAAACAATTGATATTGTTAAAGGTTAAATAAATGAATCAAATATGAGTCAGTTAGTATATTTACCAATGTTGTATATTATCTACGTTAGTAGGAATAACATTTTCTATTGGAAAAAAGGTTCTCGAAACATAATTCGATTTACTGGTTGGCTACTTCTATATGAGAAAGGAGATAATGGAGATTTTTTTTTCGGTATTCAGGATTCCCGCATTGTTCCTAAAGAATTCATGCAAGGAAAGTTGTTCAGTAATGGAAAATGGTTACCTGCGCCGCAGCTTGATGGCCAGCTCCCTCATCTCGTGGTCTCTCCTCGCCTGCCTCCTGCTCTCCCGCTCCAGCCGCGCAGCTTCCGCACGCTTGTCTGCCTTCACTGTGACAACAATAGCAGATTATACACCCTCCTACGCATCGTAACGCGTGCTCGGTTGCGTGATTACAAATGCCTGTACATTTCGACCAGAAAGTACACAGGCTTTTGTAGGTGAAACTCACACTCTAAGGCCTCTGCCACACGGGTGTTGCGACTGCATTGCGTCGTCGCAACGCAGTGTATGCCACACGAACGCTGCGTCGTCGCAACGCAATGATTTCAACGCAGTGTATGCCACACGAACGCTGGGTCGTCGCAACGCAATATTTTAACGGAGTGTATGCCACACGAACGCTGCCTCGTCGCAACGCAATGATTTCAACGCAGTGTATGCCACACGAACGCTGGGTCGTCGCAACGCAATATTTTAACGGAGTGTATGCCACACGAACGCTGCCTCGTCGCAACGCAATGATTTCAACGCAGTGTATGCCACACGAACGCTGGGTCGTCGCAACGCAATATTTTAACGGAGTGTATGCCACACGAACGCTGCCTCGTCGCAACGCAATGATTTCAACGCAGTGTATGCCACACGAACGCTGGGTCGTCGCAACGCAATATTTTAACGGAGTGTATGCCACACGAACGCTGCCTCGCCGCAACGCAATGATTTCAACGCAGTGTATGCCACACGAACGCTGGGTCGTCGCAACGCAATATTTTAACGGAGTGTATGCCACACGAACGCTGCCTCGTCGCAACGCAATGATTTCAACGCAGTGTATGCCACACGAACGCTGGGTCGTCGCAACGCAATATTTTAACGGAGTGTATGCCACACGAACGCTGCGTCGTCGCAACGCAATGATTTCAACGCAGTGTATGCCACACGAACGCTGCGTCGTCGCAAGGCAATGATTTCAACGCAGTGTATGCCACACGAACGCTGCGTTGTCGCTGCCTCAACGCAGCTATGTATATAATTATGTAAATATCATCGGAGCTCAGTCATTTCAACGCAGTATGGCATGTTCAAATTCACATGTAAAACGAAGGATCGTCACCGCTCAGTCGACACAGCGTTAACGCAACTCAGACAACGCCCATGTGGCATCACTCTAAGGGTGCCTGCCCTCGTCAGACTTTCTGTAGGACCGATTTTTTTTTGGTAGGAATTTCTGACCTCCTTTCTGTAGGGACGTGTGCGTTGCACTATTGCAATCAGTACATTCTATTTTTCTCCTACAAAAAATCGGTCACCGATTATCGGATGTGGGCGGGCAGCCTAAACCGCATCGCATTTCGGCCGGCCCGGCGGCCGAGCCCTACAAGGTATTGGAGGTTTAAACAATTATCGGGCAAAATCAAAGTGACACTGAGTCAGATAAGAAAACATATTGGTAGATGTCAACTTGTTTTGGGTGGATAAATGGTTTGACTTAAACCAAGTAGTAAAGTAAAATAAGAGATATCATCTTAGCGTTAAACTCACGTTGTCTTGATAACTGCGCCTGCATTTTCCTCTTGAGCTTTTCTTTCAGCGAGAGCGTTTCACGCGAAGGACCCTGCAAATATCACTATTTTAATATACAAGTATTGTTTAGGGAACTGGCTCGTACTGGTGTTACAAGAATTAATAGAAAAAGAACTAAAATTGGCACTCAATTCTTGTTTATTATAGTTTAAATTAATTAACCTCTAGTACTAAAGTTCATTTGTTTAGTTTGATCGCTTAAATGGTTTGCGGCGCGCCACAAAGGCCACGTCTTTGATCCTTCAAAGATGTCGGAGATGGTGCCACCTTTGTCGGCTCGCTGACAGCCCATTTGTATAAACGAACGGTAAGTATATCTTTTTTAATTTTTTTTAATCAAAAAATTAATTACATTATAAAGATGGCAGAGAGAAGAGAGGAATGGAGGCATCTCCACTTAACTCCACCGACAAGAGCAAGCTCTTAAATTAAAGAAGAAGAAGTATATATCTTGGCAGTAATTCTAACAAATGCCATTATAATGAATATTTCCTCCTTTTGTTAAATTTATGACTAAGGAAATAGACAAGTATGAGTATTCAAGCAAAATAAGGTTCTGAACCTTTCCCATGTATTTTATCAACCTTATGTCTTTTACATAAGATTCATATTTTTAAGTGGTATTTATCTACATAAAGATACATTAGTCATTATTGCGTTGCGTTGCGTTTGCATTCACTGGTTGGAGGCAATTTGCACGTGCGAGTTTCATGTCGTATGTTTAAGGGGCTAAATCTCATATCCAATACCGCAAGCGATACCAATTACCTTTATTTATTAACTCGATTAAACAGTCTCTTTTATAGCAAATATACGGTCTAAAAATATAACTACTGAAAATTGGGTAGATATTTTAAAAGCAGATTTAGTACAGTGTACGGATCAACTTAACCAGAACATATTTCGCTGAAGTTGTTTAGTATCTTCGAAATAGGGATGTTGATTGGGTCGAAAAAAAAAATTAATTTTTTTTAGTCTGTCAGTTAGATTATTCAAAAATGTTGGACCCATATTTTTCGGTTTATCAAAGTAGTGAAAATTCACAAAGATACAGCGCGTCAAAGTTGGGGTGATTGAAGTGGGGGTGATTGAAGTGGAGGTGATTGATTGAGGTCCCATTGAATTTAAATGCGCTGTATCTTTGCAATTATTTGCTAATCAGAAAAAAGAAAAAACACGTGAACATTATTTTTTAATGTTCTACTTGATGAGATAAAAATATTTTTTAATCCACATCCATATTGATTCTCCAGATGCCCAGTGTGCCCAGAGTGACTTGGAATTAGTGTTAACTTACTTCAGGACATCAGGGCTAGCTCAATCTGTGTGATTTGTTTGTCTATCTATCTCACTAAAACTGTTCTTCAAAATAGTTTTAGTATATGTATCCGATAAAACTGTAGCTTTGTCGTAATGAGTGCAACATAGGCCTGTATTTTTCAAAAAGTGGTAGACTTTCAGAGTTAGGGCACAGAAGACAGTAAGAGTATACAGAACGGAATCTCCTGAGGTACGCGCAATATGCGTCTCCGTTCCCCGTCCCCGCACTCTCCCCCGTCCTTGTGCGGCCGCGTGCGCCGTGCAGTGTGTGTTCGCCCGCTCTCCCCTGAGACAAGGCGAGGACGGGGGAGAGGTGCGGGGACGGGGAAGGGTCGCATATTGCAAGGGACCGCAGGAGATTCTGTTCTGTATACTCTTACTGTCTTCTAAGGTTAGGGTTAGACTAGGAAGACGAGACGCGACTTGTGGTACTTCGCGATCCTTATAATCCTAAACATTTTTTACTAATGCAAGACAGTGTACATTTCAATACAATGCAAGCGTATCCATATACAGGGTATAACAAAATATCTTGAAACTATTCTTGGTTCAAGGCTGTAAGGCTGAATTCAGCCCATAATACTGATTATACGATGTCGATGACATTGAACAACTTTTCTCAAAAAACACGTATTGTATGTGAAAAATAATTTTTGACCTCCCATACGAAATTCACCGATCAGCTGATCAGAGTTTCTATGGAAAGCAAAATTTTTCTTTTCATATTTTAATAAATTTTCTTTAGGCTATCAAGGACGTAATCTACCTTTAAAATTGCTTCAATATATTTTGTTAAACGTTAAACATATACAGAAATGTGTATAATACTCGTATAAACGAATCACATCGAAACATGATTACTATTTTCTATTAAAAGTATAAAGTACTCTTTTGTGTAATAAATAAAGGTATTTTCCTCTAAGTATTGCAGTTGCGTCGCGCCTCGACTCATCTTGAGGTGAGGAAACCCTTTTTTTTTTTTGTAGAAGTAAAAATGGTCGTCAACTAGAAATTCGGTAACTCTAACAATACAAAAGTTAAACTTTAATAAAATGAGTGTTATCGGTAACAAAACAGGTATTACGCGGCTAAATATAAGCGTACAGTGTAAGCAATGATTCTTACTGACTTTGGAGCTGGATCCAGACAATCGTAACTGATTCTGGTTTGTGTTGGGTTTATTGCTTGCCGATCTGAAAAAGAAATTTGGTGTTAATCTCTTTGTTGACAAGACTTAAATGAGATAATTGAGACTATTTTTAATAGGACATCAACTCCCGTGGAATAAAATATTCGTGAGGTTCGAGGAGGTCGCCCGTGTGGTTCCGGATTAGAATAGGACCACTCCATCTCTTCCTGTGGATGTCGTAAGAGGCGACTAAAGGACTAAGCACAAACATCTCGTGCTACAATTGCATTCCCAAAGAGGGTTAACGTCAGGCGGCGGCCGGTTGTAAAACTTTTCGCACAAACACATTCCCAAAGGGGATTGACGTCAGGTAGGCGGCCGGTCATAAAACTATAGCCAAATCATTTTAACTGTTCCGGCTATTTCTTCTCCACTTCGCTAGGTCTTTGGCATCCTTGGGTGACCATTGACATGCATGTTATATTTGGAGAAGAAAAATCGAGAAAGCGCACCCCGGGCTCCAAAGCAGCACAGCTGAGGATGCAACCGGGAACGCGCTTAGACGAAGAAGAATATTCGTGAGGATTTTCTGAATGCGACTTATACAGGGTGACTTTTTAAACACCAGCCAAATCTTTTTAAGCAAGTTTAGTCCATGATATTGAACTACTTTCTATAAAAAAAGTTATTAAAAATTGATAAAAATGTTTCGTCCTCCCATACAAAATCCGTTTGGCTGAGCGCTGATCTGTATGGGAAGGCGAATTTTTATTTTAGTTTTTCGTTAATTGTTTTTATGGAAAGTAGTTCAGTATCATGGACTGAACTTGCTTCATAAATTTGGCTGGTGAATAAAAAGTCAGCCTGTATAATACTAGCGGCCCGCCTCGGCTTCGCACGGGTATGTATTATACATATAAAGTTTCCTCATGAATCACTCTATCTATTAAAAAAAACCGCATCAAAATCCTTCACGTAGTTTTAAAGATCTAAGCGTACATAGGGACAGACAGACAGCAGTGAGCGAATTTGTTTTATACTATGTAGTGATTCTACCTGCTGCCCACGTGGTCAAATGTTATGAAAATATTATATTAAAAAACTGAGTTCTATAATATTTTATAGAGAAACTAACATACGTGATATTTGGCACTCACACTGTAGATTTTTTTACTTTTAACATGTTTATACCCGTCATAAATCTTATACAAAGTATTATTGGAATAATCTTAACTAGAATCCACATGTACATAACCTCCCTTGATTAAGTTGGATAAGGAGTAATGTCGTTATACAAATATCATCATATATTATGATTATACCTAAATTGAAGAGGCGCTTACTTGTGTTTGTGGTCATCGCTGCTGTCCGAGTCCAGGGAGAGCTCGCTGGAAGACTTGTCTTCAGCCTTGCGGCCGTAGTAGCGCGGCACGGCAGCGCTGGCCCCGCCGCCTCGCTCCGAGCTACGGCAAAGCAACTCTATATCAATATGTGACCACCTCCGTAATGGTTAGCACTCTAGTCCGCCACTCCAGAGGTTCTTGGTTCAATCCCCAGCCAGGGTAGGATGGAAAATTTTTCAAACCGTCCTGGGTCTTGTAAATTATGTTTAACAAATAACTCAGTGAGGGAAGCTGGTATGAAGCTATGCCTTTTAAAATAAGTAAATAAAAAAATCTTTATTTCGGACTTTTCTAATGTCAAGTGTTATTAAGTCATACATTAGTCTTCTCACATTATTACATTTACTGGATATAAATTGTCTTAACTTCAAATTCTACTTTAATATACATTGCCAGTTTTACTACAATCAAATTTATTATCGATTGTTACAAGCAGTGTAAATAAAGTCAGCAAAACAGCTTGAAGGCAACTCTTTTAGGACGAGTAACGTTATGACGTTATACGACGTATGAGGTATGCCTCATGTCAGAGGTGTATTCCATTCAACAAAATAAAATAATCAATGGCTTTTTATATGAAAACCAACGAAATAGTATAATTGTTCTATGCTAGTGAACATCTTGTCTGTTTAACCTTCGTTAATCTTCGAATAAACGGGCAAGTGCGAGTCAGACTCGTACATCAAGGGTTTCGTACCTACGTACAATGTTTTTAAACCCTGAAGAAACACGTTCCTTGTATGACGGGTCGTCATACAAGGAACGTGTTTCTTCACTTTAAATTTTAACTTCATCTTATTTTTAGTATTAGTTGTTTGGTGGTCATAGTAATACATAATCGGTGAATATTTAAAGTATCTAGTTAATGCCATTATAAAGATCGAGTTAAAAACGCAGAAAAAAGCACGTTTTCTGTATGACGACTTCCTTAAATTTTTAACTTTATCTTATTTTTGGTCTTTGTTGTTATAGCGGCTATAGTAATACATAATCTGTGAAAATTTCAAGTATCTCGTTAATGCCATTATAAAGATCTAGTTAAAAACGCAGAAAAAACACGTTTTTTGTATGACGCCCCCTTTAATTTTCAACTTTTTTATATTTTCAGTATTTGTTGTTATAGCGGCTACAGTAATACATAATCAGTGAAAATTTCAAGTGTCTAGCTATTACGGTTCAAGAGTTAGAGCCCTGTGACAGACGGACAGACTGCGGAGTCTCAGTAAAAAATGGCAAAAGAACACTATTAATGAAGACGATACACCAATCAAAACAACACGTTCTAAACTCAGAATTCAAACACTTACCTTGTGGTTTATAAAAGCACGATATAAAACATAAGTTTATTTGGTCTCCATTAGTAACAATAATAAACGGGCTTACCTTTCAAATGATTTGGACCTGGAGTTATTACGCTTGTCATAGCCACTAGTTTGACTGAAAATAGTAAACAGAAACATATTATTTATCGCCTATGTAAATAGTAAAAAGAAAACAGGATTTGGTACAGTTACTCTGGTATTAAATGTACATTATTTTGTGAATAAATTATGAGTTTGTTGAGTGATAGATCGACCGAAGTGATAGATCGAAGATTTTGAGGTTCTGGACTTGATTATATTTCCAATGTACTTTCACTTACGTATCACTTACTAAACTGTTTTACTGTAAGTAATATATACATATCATGTTGGGGACTTTTCTACTTTTTTCGTGGGTCGGGTCGCTGGATTTTCTCTAATATGGTGAGTTCAGCGATGGCTGCTGATCCTCGCATCAACTCGGGTGCCACCATTAGGGACTGGTCTACTTGGCTTCGTTTTCTTTTAAGATTACTCAAAATGACTAACGTAAAAATGCAGGCCGAATTACTGAATAAATATTAGATTCTTTGACAAGAAAAAACAATTGTTTTTTCTTGATATTATCCCCTATAATGATGCGAAGCCTCTGTGAAGAATTTTAAATTCGTCATACAAATCCCACGTTCTTTTGTATAATTTTTTAAATAAAACATTTTTGGAACCCATAGAAATGTACAAAAATACAAACTTTTGTGGACTTCGCGACCGTCTCCTGTAGTTACGTGAACGCGAGCGGGACCGGCTCCTCCTCGGGCTGTACGACCGCGACCTTGACCTGGACCTCGACGAATAAGACCGCGACTTCCTCCACGATCTGGACCGTGATCGCGACCTCGAACGAGAAATCGATCGGCTTCTCGAGCGCGACTTAGATCGTATTCTCAATCGGGGCTTAGACCGAGACCTTGAACGGGATTTGGAGCGTGATCGTGAATCTGATCGTGATCGGTGTGATCTCGATATTGATCTTGAGCGGGATCGTGATCTGGAGCGGGAGGATCGTGAACGCGATCTTGATGGGAAGTGTGGGCCCATTACTGGGCGCGGCCTCTCAGGTGAACTTGATTTCCTGTAAACATCAATATTTTTGTCTAATTGAATAGTCTCTTCGTTCAATTGGATGCCATAAAGGCGGCGTGTCGACTTTTTCAAAGGCGCGGCCTTTGTGGCGCGCCGATGGCATGCATACCATTTCAGCAAATTAACTTAACGCTTTTAGCGTTAAGTCCGCCAATTGTAAGACAATTTGATTGTGGAACAATAAAGTTTAAAAATAAATAAAATCTTATCCCATAATTAAATGATACTCATTTAATTTTTAGCCAGCGAACTATACTATCTATAACTCGCTAGTAATATCTTCTGTAGTATAATCTTCTAAGCATAAATCAAGCGCAAAACATGACCCCATCAAAAGTGCATTCAAGAACTTAAAAACTACATTTCGTTTTCTGCCAATACTTTTATTAACGTTACTAAACGCCACTTTGCTAAACTGGTGGTTGCTGTATGACGCTGCGTCAAGCGACAGTCATTTTAAATCAATTTCATGGGGCTATTTTGCGCGACAAAAATGACAGACGTTACTTTTCCATAGTATTTTCCATTTATTATTTATTTTATTTAATTTAATACTTATATTGATTTCTTTTGCATGTCAGAAATTACGTTAACATGCAAAACTTAATTTTAAGCTTCTGTATGGATTCTTCTTTGCTGGTCTGGGAGAAAAGACAAAAACATAGAATGTACCAGCTGCTTCTCTTCCTATGCAGATCGTAAAAGCCGAGCGAGGGAATGGGCGAGAATCTGAATCATATCAATAGGCGATGCGGTTAGCAACCTATCACTATTATAATTTCCCTTTGCCACCTTCATGCCCACCATGACGCTAAAAGTGACCTGGGCCTTACCGCCCTAGGCTCTGTCTGCCCCGTTAGGGATAAAGACGTGATAGTGTATCTGTATTTGTACTTTGCAGTAGCATCTTATTGAAACTATGTTTAAAACAATAACAATCTAGTATCTAGTTCGCTGTTTTTAACATAATTTTGATGACTTATGTGAAAATAACAAATCATTTAGGAAATTACCAGGACAGGGTATCATACTTGTGCAAAAAGAGAAAGTGTACCTGGCTTTTGGTTTGCGAGCAACATCAGCGTAAAGTGGTTCTTTCTTCAAGTTTTGTTTCAATTTGTCAGCATACAACGGTTTGGAAGCCAGTGGCGCTGTGGGCGAAGAGAAAAGTCATTTAGATTATAAATAATAAATAAGTGTGACAGGCTGACAGGCATGTTTGACTAAATTGGCTGTGGTTTTGTCCATCTCATTTACCTTAGCATGGTAAATGAGATGGATTTTTTTATCAGTAATCAATGTAATCAAGGGAGTTATAACCTGAATAAATTACTTTCTTTTTACTTATATGTGATGAAATTACTTCCATATATTTAACTATAATTATTTGAAACAGCAACAATGTCTCACCCCAATCTGGACATAGATCTACTATACATGGGTTTCTTTGTAACTTATGTGTGCCAAAACAAGTTTGTCCGATTTTTAAGGTGAAGTTAAAAGCAAATTGACCTTGAAGTGGTGTCCCCATTTGAAATAAATTGTTAACTCGTAAATATGGTGATAATTTCCATATTGCAATGAGAACGTTAAGCTTTACTACGCACATATGCCAAAAGTGGCCGTTTTTCGCAAATGTGTGTGCGTAACAAAGCTTAACGTTCTCACTTTAAACTGTAAAGAGTAGTTCATAAAATACTTTGAAGGGTCATCTAGGACTTGGTAGTAGAAATTTTTTAAATGTCTGTTTTCTTTGAAATTATTTATTTTAAATGGGGGCAGCACTGGACCCCGGAAAATTCAGGTATTTCGGCCTTAAGCTGTCATACGCGAACTAAAGACAATTTTGAATGAAGTAAATTTTACTTCAGTAGGACACGCAAAGAAATTCATAGGCTGTGTCTATCTTAATCCATGGTCTGTGGTTGGGACCAATGGTTTTACGTGCCTTCCTAAGCAAAATAAAATATTCATTACTCACATTCATCGTCCCCGAAGGACGTAATGAACTGGATTCCGCCCGCGTCGGGGCTCGCGCTGCTCCTGCTGCCGCTGGCTGAGCGCTCCCGGGGAGCAGTGCTGCCAACTGCTGCGTACGAAGGAGGAGACACTACGCGAGTTGCAAGCTTCTTGTCCCTGCAACAATGAAAAATAATATGAAATGTATTTTTTTCGCTATGAAAGGCCGCCCAGATACATATATGCCACCATAGTCTGCCTAGCGAGTCTCGGTGGCATCTTTGGCATCACCCGGAAAGACAGTGAGGGCAGAAAGCTAGGGAGGTTAAGAGTCTCCTTACCCTAGACAGAATCAGAGATTCCCATACAAACATAGTCTACGTTTTATTTTGAATCAACATGTCAGGTTTTGGTAAAAAATTGTAACTTCAAAGAAATTAAAAATTTTTTTTTACCCAAAACTGACATTTCGTTTCAAAATAAAACGTAGACTACGTTTGTATGGGAAAGTCTTGGGTAAGGGGATTCTTAAGGTTATTTTTTTTATGAACACCCGGGAAGACTGTGAGGGCAGAAAGCTAGGTTAAGGATATTTTTTTTATGACTATAGAAAGACTGAGAGGGCAAAAACCTAGGTAGGTTAACGTTATTTTTTTTATGACAGCCCGGAAAGACTGATGGCAGAAACCTAGGTAGGTTAAGGTTATTTTTTTTATGACCATTGCACCCGGAAAGACTGTGAGTTCAGAAAGCTGGGTAGATTAAGGTTATTTTTTTATGACCACCCGGAAAGACTGTCAGGGGAGAAACCTAGGTACTTTGGTGCAAAAAATTTTACCTAACCTCACTTTTTATTCTGAAACATCTCGTTCACTTTTTATTTTGAAACATCTCGAAAACTATAAGTTTCCGACACACCCTCCCCCTCTCCCCCCATTCCACTATCCAATAGCCATGTCTTACTGTTACTTTGGTGCAAAAAATTAGACCTAACCTCAACTTTTTAATTATGGATTATCTTACTTCCCTCAAGGAAATTTTTTTGAATATCTCGAAAACTATAAATGTCCGTCACTCCCCCCCTTAGTCCCCCCTCCCCCCAGCACCCGTTAATTCCACGTCCCTTATTGTACATTTTTGCCTTTGCCGCCTTTAACCAGCCACCCCATTGTGAACATTCAATTTTATTAAGTTTCTTGTATGACGACCCCCTTTAATTTTTAACTTTATCTTATTTTTAGTATTTGTTGTTATAGTGGTCATAGTAATACATAATTGGTAAAAATTTAAAGTATCTAGTTAATGCCATTATAAAGATCGAGATAAAAACGCTGAAAAAAACACGTTTCTTGTATGACGACCCCCTTTAATTTTCAACTTTTTTTTATTTTTAGTATTTGTTGTTATAGCAGCTATAGTAAAACTAGTAGGTAATAAAACTTACCGATGCGCCCGGCGCTCCCTCCTGCTCTTCCGTCCAGAGAACATTGCTTTTTCCTTTTCTTCCCTCAGCAGTTGTTTCTGGTGTTCAGCATCGTCCGCGTCGCCCGTCAAGAACGAAAACAGGTCACAGCCCGCCATGCCGAATTGAGGCCCCACGGCGTTCAAAACGTGAGCCTGCCCTCCGCAAATGTTGGTTTATATATGCTATAGTCATTTGCACATGCCGTGTGGTTTCCGGCAGAGTAGAATAGATCACTCTAAGTTTTTCCGTGGATGTCGTAGAAGATGACTTAGGAAATACAAGGTTGAAGCTAAACAAAGCTTATAAACATTAATGAGACCTCTCCAACCAGTCAGGCCAGCGTGGAGAGTGTAGGCTAACACCTTTCACTGCTTTGGCCAAGTATGGCTTTCAGAGAGGGTCGTGTTGCTGAATTGGAGACTAAAAAAAGGCCTGATAATGATAGTCATTTGTAGATAGGCAAGTTATGCAGGACACAAATATATAGCCAAGCCGCCGCCGGCTCCGCCGGGGCCCGGCAGACGTGGTGTATGCAAGAAATGCAGGCTTGACGTCACCAAGGATGATATGCGTGCGTGCTAATGGTATTTTAACCAAGTTTGCTCAATAACATGTAATATGGAGGAGGAAAAGCACTGGGGCTTTGCAGCATTACAAGGAGCTGAGGATGCAACTGGGAATACGCCTAAGCGTATTCTCTCATATAAATGAGGGAGAGAGACGTTTGTATAATGATAATAGTGCAAATATTACTAATATTAAGTCAAATTTTACGTCTTAAACCTGCAATGAGTATTTTCATAAAAATTATAGATGATACATAATATCATCATACTCATGAATTATTGCCAAAAAGTTTTGATTGAAATAAAAATGACATCAAAGCTCATAAAACAAAGTCATGTCTGCTGAGCCAGTTTTTTAACAAACACTGTTCTTGAACATAGTTCACTCCACATCCACTGCGGCTTTCAGCAATATTCAGTAAACAAAGTACACATTCAAGTGTATTTGCTCAACAAAACATTTAGATACATTATGTTTAAAAACTGGTGCAGCAGTTTATTATTTAGTATGTTTAAAATCTGACCCGGATGACTAATGTCATCCAGATAAACCTCCAGCATAGCCAGACCGCAACGGCTACCCTGCGGGGCGAGCTGGAGAAGAATGACACCCTCGCGCTGATCTAGGAGCCGTGGATCAGACGCAACCACCATATGTGGACTTAATAACATCGGAGGTAAGATAATTTTCGATCAAACCTGTGACACTCCCAGAGCTTGTATCTATCTACCCCGTAACTTCATGGCAATGCCACTAACACACTTATTTTCCAGAGATCTGACAGCCATCAGGATCTCAACGAGTGACTACAAAACTCTACCGAATACAGTGATTGCCTCCGTCTACCTCCCGGGAGACGAGGGAACAGACATACCAACCCGAGAACTCATAGAACTGGTAAGCTACTGTGAAAACAACAAACTGGAGCTCATCATTTCCGTAGATGCGAATGCTCACCATCCCCTCTGGGGCATGGAGAAATCCAACCCTAGAGGAGAGGAGTTTGTCAACTACCTCATACAGACGAACCTCAACATACTAAACAAAGGTAACAAACCCACGTTTATAACCAGGCGATGTCGCACCATCATCGACCTCACCCTAGCTACAGATGGTATATTAGAACACATCTCTGACTGGCACGTGTCCGACGAGGCCTCCTGCTCTGATCACAGATGGCTTCGATACAAGGTAAACCTCACAATTGCCAAACCTATTCCTTACAGAAATCCAAGAAAAACTGATAGAAGCACATATAACAAGCTCCTACAGAATAAACTTGGACCAATGCAACACCATACGGTACTAAACAGCGTTCCCAAAGTAGAGGAATACGCAGAAAACATATCACAAGCTATTACACAAAGCTACGAAACTTCATGCCCTCTCGGCACCAGAGGCTGCTGCCCCAAAGGCGGTAAGAAATTCTGGGGCCCCGAACTGGAAAAGCGCAAGTGTCAAGTACACCGACTCTTTAATAGAGCGATAAATACAAGGAACTAAACAGACTGGGACAACTACGACAGGGCTCGCGCCAAATATAAGAACAGGATCAGGGCGTTCAAGCGCAAATCCTGGTGTAAATTCTGCACGAGTATCGAGACCACGTCCGAAGCCTCCAGGGTATATAAACTAATGTCAGGCGGGGGCAACAAAACCATAGGCACCCTAAAGAAAGAGGACGGCAGTTACTCTGCAAATACTGAGGAAATTTGTGAGATACTATTAGAAACGCACTTCCCTGGATGCCTCAAATTTAATCCCCTGGATAAACCAGAGGAAACTATACACCATCCTACTGAACAAGATTGGAAAATAGCCCAAGAGATTGTAACCAAAGATAGAGTAAAATAGGCAATAAACAGCTTCCAACTATTCAAATCACCAGGTCCAGATGGAATATTCCCTGGCATACTCAAATGGGGAGGAAAAGTTCTTCAAGAACACCTCACTAACCTATTAACGGCTTGCCTGGCTCATAAATACATTCCTCTACAATGGAGAGAAGTCAAAGTGATATTTATACCGAAACCTGGTAAAACGGATTACACTAATGCCAAATCATTTAGACCTATAAGTCTATCGTCCTTCCTCCTCAAAGTGTTGGAAAGACTATGTGATAGGCACATCAGAGATACGGCATTAATGAATTACCCATTACATCCAAAACAACACGCATACTGCACGGGTAAATCTACTGAATCAGCGTTACACGAAGTGGTAACAATACTGGAGAACGCAATACACAGCAAAAACCTATGCTTAGGAACTTTCATTGACATCAAAGGTGCCTTTGACAAGACAAACTTCAATTGTATACAAGAAGCACTAAATAGGCATAAAGTACCAAGCACCGTAACTGGCTGGATATTCAACATGCTAAAACTACGTAATATACAACTAGACATATGTGACACCACAAGGGTAATGGCAACCTGAGGTTGCCCACAAGGAGGGGTATTATCTCCCCTTCTCTGGAGCTTAGTGGTAAACGATCTAATTACATCGCTAAACGACAAACACTATCACGCAGTCGGCTACGCTGATGACTTGGCAATACTCATACAAGGGAATTCGGCAAGTATCGTGTGCAGCTTGACCAGAAGTGCATTACGCATAGTGGAGACATGGTGTACCACACACGAGCTCTCAGTGAACGCAAACAAAACGGAACTGGTCATGTTCACCAACAAAAGAGTCTTAGGAAAGTATGAACCACCAAAGCTCTTTGGAACGACTCTCACTCTATCGAATGAAGTCAAATACCTAGGTGTAAAACTAGACTCAAAGCTTAATTGGAGTACACATCTAGAGGAAAAGATAAATAAAGCAAACATAAATCTTTGGAACTGCCGAAGATTAGTAGGCAAAAACTGGGGCATCTCCCCTAAAATCATGAAATGGCTATACACAACAGTCATAAGACCAGGACTTACGTACGCAGCACTAGTATGGTGGCATAGGACCACACTGAGAACAGTGCAAGACAAGCTACAGCGATTCCAAAGAACTGCATGTCTGGCAATAAGTGGAGGCATGAAAACTTGCCCAACAGCGGCACTCGAGGCAATTCTTGATATTAAATCGCTACACCTACACATCAAACAAGAAGCACAAGTCGCAGCTGCAAGACTTAAAACACTAGGCCTGAGGAAACACAAAGACAAGGCCCCTCATACGCGAATCCTGCCACTAGCCCTCAAAGCATCATACCTCATAGGCGCGATAAAGGACAGGATCCACAAGCAATTTGTCTTCGACAAAAAATACAAAATACAATTACATGAGGAATCTTCAGACAGCTCCGGTACTGAAGAAATGAGGGTATACACAGATGGCTCAAAGACACAAAATGGTGTAGGTGCTGGCGTATTCTCTCATGACCTCAACATTCACTCTGCATATGCCCTGGGTAAGGAAAACTCCATCTTCCAAGCCGAATGCGCAGCTATAACCCACGCGGCTACAGAAATTATTAGGAGGAAGGTATCAGGTATGTCCATCCGTATCCTAACTGACAGCGCAGCGGTCCTACTTGCCCTCAGAAGGACACATGTGGACTCTGCCTTAATACAAGAATGCCACAGATCCCTGGAAAAACTCTGTAAGTATAACACAGTCACTCTCCAATGGATCAAAGGACACAGCAACTCACTGGGTAACGATGCAGCTGACGAGCTCGCGCGTCGAGGATCGAGTATGACACCGTTGGGACCTCTTCCTATGGCTCCGATCCCCTTCACGCAGGTTCGCACCTGGATCAGAAATCGCACTAGCGAAGAAAAAAATCAATCATGGCGATCCCTCCGGACATGTCGGCAGGCTAGGGAGGCACTACCCCAATGGGATAGTCGCCTATCCCGACGCCTGTTAGCACTACCCCGGAGAAATCTACGCCGTATGGTTGACATTATTACTGGTCATATTGCACTAAACAAACACCTTTACACCCTAGGAATTACAGACAGTCCTCTGTGCAGAGCTTGCATGGAGGCTGATGAAACTGCGAGTCATCTCCTCATCGAGTGCGGTGGCGTCGCACACATAAGAAGAGGGTTCCTGGAACATCAAGGAACCGTGGAGGAAGCCGTGAGGGCGCCGGGGAGCGTTCTCGGATTCCTGCAGGAGCTGGGCTGGTTTGAAAACTGATAACTACGCCGGCTCCACACGCAAAACAGGTTCAGCGCAATGGACCAAATTGCGGAAAAGAAGTCCTCGGGAGAAGTAAGAAGTAAGTATGTTTAAAATCTGGACACTCAGCCAGACACAATAGAAAGAATAATTGATCTACGTCTATAGACATAGTGTGTCCAGCAATGTGTTAAGCATCGTTATGTCCCCACTTAATTCAAAATCTATAAAACAGCCAATAATGTTTTGTTCATAAACACACAGAAAATAAATAACCAATTAAAAAGCAACAGAACACAAATATTTAATAAACCAGTATTATATTTAAGTTTGAAATTATTTCTAAAACTATAGTGGTAATCAAACAAATGTGTTTTGAATTTCGATTCAAAACCTTGTGATTGTGTGCAATCACAAGTTATTAATAATTTAACCTGTTTTATTAATATCTGTAAATTAACATGATCAAGTGGAATGTAAAACTCACCTGAGAAGCATCCATCTTGTTCACGTCAATGCTGAGGTCCACATCAATGATTTCGAGATCGGAATCATCATCCGATTCTTTCTGTTCCACTTTTTTGACCTCAGGTCCTGTAATGTAACACTATAGCCATCAAAATACCCTTAAACAATCATCAAACAACTACCCCGCATGTTATTTCCTTCAAGAAGTTGGCAGCAGTGTAACGTAAAGCTGAATCTACCGTTAGAGCTAGAGGGTTGTGCTCCTGGATCGTTATAATTGTATCCTATGGCAGCACCGGTCCCTTTTCGTTCATGGAGCTTTTCTTTCTGCATCTCCTTCTCCTCAATTGTGACTCCGAACTGCTCTTCAATGGCTAGCTGCTGGAGGAACTTGTCTTCACCTGTAACAATTAAAGTATGTTTACTTGACTGCTGTAAGTCTGTGATGGAACATAAAATATGATATTTTAGATAACAGAGGCGAAATTGGATGCACATGGTTAAACAATATCTTCTTTGTGTGTATGATTCTCACACTCTTGATAATAAACTCCCAGGAAACAAGATCCTAAAAGGTATTTTAATTTTGACATACACATAATACATCTCATACAAGGTGTGAGGAATCCCTTCCTGGGCCAACTCAAGTAATTTCTTTTTTCATTTCTTTATTTAGACAAGTATTTTAGTAAGGCATTATGAATGCTTCATAATCTAATATAGAAATACTCACTTATCCCAAGAAAAGCGTTCTGCGCCAGAATTCTGTATCTCTCATAATTACACTGCCTCTCTTCAGTACTCAGCTCTTCTGGTGGTATGTCTGGGTACTTCACCTCCGGAATGAAGTCTAAATGCGCTCGGACATCAAATCGGTCAATCATGTTGTTAGGGTCCCCTTGCCATTGCATCCTGAGGATGGTATGAAAGGGTTAGTATTAGTTTGAATTGGTAAAATTGTTGTTGTCCAATTTGATTTTAAAATGTATGAATTTCATAACATACATGATGGCTGGGCCCTCGCCGGCAGCTGCTATGGCAGGATCCAGGTGGATTTTACAAGGCCGACCATGAAGCTGTAGAAACTGTGTTGGTTCCGCTTTCTAGAACACAATTGAAAAGAAACGAATTCCCATTGTATTATTTTATCTAGAAACTTTAAAAATTAATGTACGCAATAAGTATACAAGCGACAATTGGCTTATAAATACATATTTCAGTTTCATGGCAGTAATTAATTAATATCTTACAATTTTTTCATAGAAATCCTTCCGACGTTCTGCACGTCGACGATAGTCTACTATCATCCCGCGTATCATCCGCTCCTGTTTCCTTGCCTCGTGCCACATTTTCAAAACAAAATATTAACAATATTTGCTTGAAAATAACGCTTTTGCAACACAAATAAGCTTGAATTATATTGTTAAATTAAGGCGCATTATCAGAAGCAATTGAACGCCAATACATACGCCATTTTTTTCCCGTCTTTAGAAACGTTTAGTTTTTGGTTTTGTAACTGTCTGTCATGTAAATATGTAATTATCATACATTTTTCTTAAATAACCGAACAAAAACAAAACGCACAAGTGCGAGTCCGACAGACTCGTGTACATATGGGCTAGTACATAGATTAATATTGTATATACTGAAATAGATAAGAAACTGTAGCTTTAACATTAGATCAAACCAGTGGTGCCATCTGGTAACATGCTTTAGCAACACCAAAGGACAAAAAGATGAAATAAAACGGTGAATAAATCACTCCGCGAGCTGGGATTTGAACTCGCGATCTCAGTCTAAATACGACTATGTTCTATAGCCTAAACAACTGAGCTATTAAGTGATTAACCGCGCACGTCAAATTTATCCCTCATTTCATATTCCTATCAAATAAAAAATGGTGTAAAAAATATATTGCCTGAGTGGGACTTGTACTCGCAACGTTGCTCTTATTTTAACCATGCTCTAATCAACTGAGCTATCATGTGTTTTACCTCGTATGGCGAATTTCTCCACTATTTGATATTCCTATTCTATAACACGCATTAGGAGTTAGGTCAGCTGATTCGTGAATAGATGGCGTTTTATTAATTTTTTTTTTCAAAATTCTGCAATGTTCTAAGTTTCATAGGCATGGGCTAATAATTATATTATCTTTGATATGGGTGCATTGGTGCATATGGTCCGAAGGTCCGAGAGCTGGCACCAGCTGGCACGAATTTTTAGGTAGATAGGTATTTGTTTGAGGCAAGTTAAAAACTTGTCACATACTTCTATTATACCCTAACACGGAACTGCAGACCTGGCTGGTGAGTAGCGGGGCTAAAGCAATCTATAAATTTTTGTTTTTTTTTTTACAAAAAAGGTATTTGAGGCAATATGCCTTTTTTATATGCTGTAGTTTAATGTTTAAAGAATAAAGAAAATCAACAAGTCAGACGATTTAGTCGGGGCTTTGATATTGCCAGGCTCGTGCAAAAGTATTTTTCAAAAAAATATAAAAAAATGTAGGTAGGGAGAAAAAGCGGGAAAGCGCACCTCGGGCTCCAAAGCAGCACAGCTGATGATGCAACCGGGAACGCACTAAGACGAAGAAGACACACATACCGGGCACCTCAACGATTTCTTTTGTCGAAATACTAGGTGATCTAACAAATTCTGTATAGGTGCGGGCGAGTGAGTAGCGCTATAGGCAAGCTGTAGTGTGAGAGAGAGCGTTTATCGGCAGTTGTCTGCGTTCTTGCTTGCCGCGTGGCAAGCAAAAGGAAACGTCGAGGTGCCCGGTCTTCTTCGTCTGAGTGCGTTCCCGTTTGCATCCTAGCTGTGCTGCTTTGGAGCCTGGAGCTTTCCCACATTTTCTTTTCCAAATATAGCATGCATGTCAATGGTCACCCAAGGATGCCAAAGACTTTGCAAAATGGAGAAGAAATAGCCTGAACAGTTTAAATGATATGGCTATAGTTTTACGACGGCCGCCTGCCTGACGTCAACCCTCCTTGGGAATTAAATGTACGAGCACAAGATGTTTGTGCTTATTCCTTTAGTCGCCTCTTACGACATCCACATGAGATGCGAGTGGTCGGAACCACACGGGATTGTATTAGTTATAAAATATAGTATATGTACTTATGTGTATGACTACAACGAACAAATATCGGCCAGACAACTCTAGAATTAATGCTGTAAGGACATAAGGCCTAGTTTCGCTTGCACCATTTTGATTATTTAGATTGACCTGGCAGGTAGAAAGTCCCAACAAAATGACCTGTCTTTTTGAGAATTTTATTTTTTAGTTATAATTTATTTACCCTATTAAAATTTCAAGTTGCCTCAAATACTTTTTTTATTATTACGCCATGCATTCAAGCGCGGTTCACGAGTAGGGTTAAGGTGAAGATATAGGCAAATGGCCTTGAAGTGGCGCCCTCATTTGTAATAAATGGTTAACTCGTAAATATGGGGATAATTTCCATTTTGCTCTTCGTCATGCACTAGATAGCCCTTTAAATTATTTTATGAACCACCGTTGAAAGTATTTACATTAGTCCGTCTAGCTTTAAAACTTGCCTCCGCCAAAAGTGGCCACGGCAAGTTTTAAAGCTAGACGGATCACCAATAATAGTTTCAACGGCAGTTCATAAAATAATTTAAAGAGCTATCTAGTGCATGACGAAGAGCAATATGGAAATTATCACCATATTTACGAGTTAACAATTAATTTCACACTTCAAGGCCATTTGCCTATATCTTCACCTTAACTTGCATTGCGAAAGCGCTAGTTAGTGTCTGACCGAAACCGAAACCGAATTTCGGCAACCGTCTCAGTTTCGGCCGAACCGAAACTTCATTAATATAAGTACATAAATAAAACGTATCCGGATAAATGTTCTTAATAGTAAAAACGTCATCAAGATCGCCCGAATCATTTCTAAGCCTTAGACAGCCAGATAAATTGATATACGCGCGGAGACTTAAGTTTATGCTATACTTATACCTATTGTAATCATTATCGATATCTTAATACGTAAGTATTGCACATCCCTATTTTTTGTAGGTACTTATTTTCGATTCACTACGCTTCGCGCTGGGGGCACGACAACTGACATAACGTCTCGCGGTGAAAAGGTTAAATGAGGGGTAACAAAACCCCTCATTTAAGAAAAAAATATTGAATGATTATTAATAAGTAAAAATTTTCATGACTGCATAGCTATGTAATTTAAAAATAAAAAAATAAATCTAATATATTTTCCCTCAAAACATGATCTTGTAAGGAAGTTTCGGTTTCGGTCGGACAATAACTAGCGCTTTCGGAACGCAAGTTAACCCTACTTGTGGACCGCGCTTGGATGCGTGGCGTGGCGTGGCACGATAACGAAAAATGGCATAAAATTTTCTCGAGCTCCATGCCTCGAAAGGCTACGTTAGTTGGTCCCGGCCATAGAATAATTTTACTCTGACGAAGTCCCGGCATTCCCGGATGTCATCATGGAATGCTCATGTATTTTGATCTTTGTTTGCATTTATTTATATTATACCAGATACCTCACATTGTATAGGTAGGTACAATATAATATATTAAAGAAACTAGAAGGCTGAAATATTCTTATCTCTTTATTATTTTCAATTCACTGTGTACAAAAATATTTCATCATAATCTTCAGGACTAAAAAACACTTCATTTTCCATTTGATTCGGCTTGCATATTGTAATCCAACTTATAAGTTCGTCAAACATTTCAAGACCAGTCAAAGTGTCTGCCATACTTCTACTTGTTATTAAATAGCTTCCCTTTTTTATATGTTTTTTGAGGAATCGCCATATCTCTCTGTGTTGGCCTGCATCTAAGAAGTGGTCTAAAGTGTTGACAACTATAATATCCGAGTTCTGGACTATGTCGCTTCGGTCTAGAATGTCTGAATGGACGACTTTAACTCTATCAGCGTCCATTGAGTACTGGCCAATCATTCTCTCTTGGAGTTCACAGCATTCCTTGTTCATTTCTACACCCACAATGCTGCCAACATTTGATAAGTAATATGCCTGAAATAAGCAAGTTCTTTAATGAATACTACATATACACTACAATTCAATTTAATAACATAATTTGTTGCATTTGTGTTTAAACATTTCTTTATTTTTTTACAAGCTGTTGCCCGAGTGGTTGAAGATTTTTATAGTTTTTTGTTAGTTAAAAGAAGTTATAAAATCGGATCAGTAGCTTTTGAGTTTATCCATTACAAACACACAATAATATCTCTTCTCTTTATAATATTATTATAGTATAAATAAAAAGTATAATAAAAACGGTAGGTAGGTACATGGATCAGTCAAAATACTCAAGACATTGTTAAATTACCAAAAAACAAACTCAACTAACCAAAAATAAATGAAATACGTCATAGTAAATAGTATAACTTACTCCATACAAAACTGCTCCTAGTCTAGACCCAACGTCCAGGATCTGTTTGTCCTCCAGGTCTTTTGGTAACAGAAACTTGAATATACACTGCAGTGCTGTTCTGGATGTGGAGTGTGACAATAATATTAATTCCTGAAACAAGAGATGGTTTCAAATCGTGATTAATCATTTTTATTGAGCTTGTACAAACATACTCTCAAAAATATTAAATGAGATATGGCCATAGAATGTGCCAGCTGCTTCTTCTCCTACACAGATCATAAAGTAGGTCAAGAGATTGGGTGTTAATACAAGAATCCAACTAAATTAGCTGTGGGGTAGCTAAGGGTTGCTACAAACTAATTCCGGCCCGAATAAGTGTGTAGCAACCCTAATTTAGGATTGGGACATCTGTCAGCACGGAACAGCACTTTCCTATGCTGCTATCCTGTTCTGTCGCTCAGAAGCGTCATTTGCTAGAGCGAGAGAGAGCAACGGAATGCTTCAGCACCAGCCATGCTGAAGCATTCCGTCGCACTCTCTCGCTCTAGCAAATGACTGTTCTGAGCCATAGAAAAGGTTAGCAGCATAGGAAAGTGCTGTTCTATGCTGACAGATGTGTCCCAACCAACACTCCCAACCCTTGCCTATCACCATTTCCGAGCCATGTTATTAGTCTTCGGCCCACCCCACTATTTTGTAAGTGTGTCTACCCTTGCAAGGGATAAAGATGTAACAGTTTTTAATAACAAACCTTTATATTCCTAGAATTGCAATCCATACAATAATGACGCTTAAGTTTCCCTTGTTTAGAAAGGTCTTCTACTTCTATATCATCATACAAAAATTCATCAACATGGCTGGAACTCTCCTTAGTGGCGTCAGCTTGGTCCCCAACAGTCGGCGGGAGTATTGTCTCAGATGGAAGCTCAGCATCAAAAGGAACCAATTTCTTTATGGTTTTCCCAATTTTTATTAAGCATTTTTCTGAATTAATGAGTGATTTTTTGATTTCCAGATCTATAAGTAAGTAATGAATTTTAGTGTGACTTTTTTAAAGCTAGAAAAAAGTACTTGATGTATTTGCATATGGAAATAAAATTATTTCGAGGTTATGAAATTAGAACAACATTTTGTCATATCTAGTTAACACATACAAGTAATATAACATTTTTTCATATACACATAACACATACCTACAAGTAGTATAGTAAAGTTATTAGCATTAATTATTATATTTTCTATTACCTTTCTTATAAGAATGAGTACAAATCCACTTTTCAATGTGATCCATTTCTTCTTGGTCAAGCTCCGAAAATAATTCTAATAATCGATATTTTGCACTTACAATACTATCACTAGACATTATAAATTTTTCTTACAACGAGTAATATTCAAATAGTAATATTGTTATGGTTGATTTTTGTACACCACTGTACGATTTCACAACATAACGAAAATGAAAAACGTCATGACGTGAAAAAAGCTATAAAAACAAAAACCTGTTTGAAATGACAGTGACACTACGACACTAGTGACAACAAAAAACAGTTTAAAATGATAGTGACACTACGACACTAGTGAAAGACAGTGATAATCAGTGATTGACAAGAGTTTTTTGGCGGGAAGTCAAGGGGTTCGGTTGGGGTTTGCTTTAAATTACTTTGCAATTTGATTTTAGTGGACTTTATATTATGAAATTGGTGTTGTTTGGTGTTATAAATGCTCATGCTCATGAACAATGTGTAAAATAATTAAAGTGAACAGTCATAGTACGGCTGTAGTGATATTTGTTTTGCGGACTGTGTGGACGTCTTAGGGCGTCGTCCGCCCCTCAGTCGTCTATGAAAACCAGTGGACTCGTACAGATTTGTCGCCAGAAGCTCCCTTAAAGCAGTCAAAGGCCTGCACCACCCTTTGATTGTAACTTGTTAGGATTAGGTTAGGTTAGAATTAGGAATAAAGAACAAAGTTAAAGATAGGCTCTAAAGGACTTGTATCCAGAGCCGTAAAATTATTTAATAAAAAAAAAACTGATTGACCGGAGTTTTTGGCGGGAAGTCAAGGGGTTCGGTTGGGGTTTGCTTAAAATTATTTTACAAATTGATTTTAGTGGACTTCATAATATGAAATTGGTGTTGTTTGGTGTTATAAATGCTCATGACATGAACAATGTGTGAAATAGTTAAAGTGGACAGTCATAGTACGGCTGTAGTGATATTTATTTTGCGGACTGTGTGGGCGTCTTCGGGCGTCGTCCGCCACTCAATTGTCTGTAAACCAGTGGACTCGTATAGATTTGTCGCCAGAAGCTCCTTTGCAGTAGTCAAAGGCCTACACCACCCTTTGATTGTCTTGTTAGGTTTAGGTTAGGTTAGGATTAGGAATAAAGAACAAAATTAAAGATAGGCTCTAAAGAACTTGTATCCAGAGCCGTAAAATTACATAATAAAAAAAAAACAGTGATTGACATTTGACAATGACAAGTGTCAGTAATTACTTACCTACCACGCTGAATCGCTTGTCGTGTTTTTGTGATTTAATTATTTACTCTCGTTTCTTCTCTTATTAAATAACATATTTATTAGCATTTCGGTGTATGAACAACGATGCGAATAATCCCAAATTTTCTGTGATACGGTGAATCATCGTTCCATAGAGTGATTAATAGTTTGTCTCCATTGCAAGGCATCACAGCACACTTCGGCAAAATGAGCGGCGTAGGAACTTGTAAAACTATTGGAATGTGGATTTCGGAGAAGAAAAGCCAGAAACTCAACTGGAAAGAGTTAATTCATGCTTGTGCAGCTCGCGGCTACGATCTAGTGAAGGTACCATTATTTTGTTATTTTATTCTATTTACATTCATGAATATGTAATTAAGTCTCTTAGAGTGATTATTAAACTAAGTAATATGATACTAGTGTTAACTACACATAGTTCTTAAGTATAAAGTTAAGTACACAAGTAACTATGTACCATTGTTGCTTTTTGTGTGTATGTCAAGGTGGGTCACCAACACTTCAATGTGAAACCTGGACATTTAGAAGTATGGTATACTTTATCAATACTTTATTTCGTAAAAACATATTTAATAGTGACAAGTAAAACTAACAAGTAACTAAATTAAAACTAAACAAACTAAAATATAACCTAAATTAAAACTAATTAAAAATATTTTTGAATATTTTTAACTAGAACTAACTTATATTAAATTATATAAAAAATTGAGGCCAAATCGCTGCCGTCACAGGACAAAGTACCCTAAAGGCTGGCGGCATTTCCGCATTGAATAGCAATACCTAAACGCTGTCCGACATCCACACCAGCCCTTGGATCCACTGAGATGTCGATCAGGCGTGCGGAAATTACCTTAAAAAATTGGCAGGCTTCCACATCCCAAGGACCCAGGATCTCCACAGCAAAAGGCTTAAAATTATACGGTTTAGCGCCTCTTGATGGCTTCTGCTTTCGTTGCTGCTGCGCCCGCCTTTCGGGCAGTCGCTCGTACATGGGATGGAGCTACGGTATCTAAACATGTAGCATCCCACACAAGTGAACCCCCGTTTTTCCAAGGGATGAGCGTCATACTGTCGGGCCTCTTGCCATCATCCCGCGAGATACCATTTGGTTCTAAAATGGCATATTTATATATATTTTGGCATACTTCTAAATGTATGTTACACAGAAATGATCCAATCCACAAAAATTGAGTTGAGTTGACCAAACTCGTCTTTTCTATCAATATTTTCAATCAGCAAAAACAGCCCACACAAAAGACAAGAGTATTAGCCTTTTTTACTGCATGTGGAACTATCCCACATGTATGAAAGGCGTTATTTTTTATTCACTTATAATAATTTTTCTATTTATCTTGAAGATTGACTGGTAGAAGAATGCTATTAGTGCCGATAACTACTGGAATAGCAGCACCTAGCAGAGCATTTTCACTGTCAAGCCATATTTACCTTTATTTCTTTACACAAAATGCATAGAACAGCTTGAGAAAAGCAAAAAAGTCCCAAAAGCCTTACAATGACATAGATTGTAATAAAAAAAATTGGTTACACAAAGTTTTATTTGTTGTAGTCTTGTTGCAAAATATTTAACTAAAAAGCAAGGCTGACCAATTAATTCAAGGTTTATTTGCTGATGATTCCCTTCATTAGACTACAACACAATATGAACAGAAAAACTGATCTAGTTAGTCGTTCAGAAGAATTCAACAATGCAGATTTTTTTAGCACATAGCTAACTTACAGATTTAAACAGAAATAAAATATGTTTAATACACTACTGAATGTAGGCCTAGGCTGCTTCTGATTGGTTTTTTCGGAAGTCCTTGGGGGAGGCATATGTCCAGCAGTGGACTTCCTGTGGCTGAAATGCTGATGACACTAGTAAGATATCTAAGATCAAGTAAAATCAGGTGATTTCCTTACACTTTAGTAGTGACAAATATGATGAAATTTTATTATTATTTTATATTTTTCATTAGAATTAGAATGTTAAGCTTTACTACGCACATTTGCTAAAAGTGGCCGTTTTTCGCAAATGTGCGTAGTAAAGCTTAACGTTCTCACTTTAAACTGTAAACAGTAGTTCATAAAATACTTTGAAGGGTTATCTACGACTTGGTAGTTGCAAAATTTTAAATAATGTCTCCGTTTTCTTTGAAATGATTTATTTTAAATGGGGGCAGCACTGGATCCCGGAAAATTCAGGTACGGCCTTAACAAATAAACATGCAATTATAATAATTTCATTTCTGTTTTATTGTTTTTCCTTTTATTGTTAAGATTTTCCTTTAGATTAACTGTCATTAAATTGCAGTTGGACCTTGAGAGGCCTTTAGAAGAGCAAGGCCACATCGACGTGTTGTTACACAAGCTAGCGGACATCATGGCTGCGGCTGACCAAGGTGACGCCAAGGTACACTACACACAGTTACTTCACATAGTTAGCTAAGCAATATTAATATAAAGGGTATTCAATATACCTTTTTACCCAACTACAGCAGTGTCTATCATGTATATGTCGCAGTTGGATGGTATAAACCACTAATTCACGAAACCTCTAGCTGTTTGGCATTACAGCTCGGTTTTGTAAAACAGCGAACCCTAATACGCGGAATGGAATGAACGACTTGTATTCATCCATGCGGCTAGAGAAGTTGTTGAACAATTCGATCTAAAGAAATTATATACAATTTAGAATGCCTACGAAGTGGCAATGGCGAGCGAGCGAAGCGAACGTGTTGCGGCAGCGGCCGGCGAGTGCTGAAGGAATGTTCTATCCATTTTACTAGGTTAGGGCAAACCTATAGCAATAAAAATCGTGGACTAGTTTTCTGGGAAATGAAATTCGATGTCGAAAAAATCTTTATTCTAATAGACACCCAGTTATATTTAATTATGGTAACCCTACACCAAATCCTTATCATGCATGTGTCGCAGTTGGATTGTTTAACGGTTTCGTCAAACAGCGGATTACCGCTACTGTTTCACAAAACCGCTAGCCGCTTGGAAACGTGGTTAGCGGTTTCAATGAACGTAACACGTTGCGCAATCTTAGACAATCCAGCTGAACGATATTCGGCTGTTAACAAAACCGAGCTGTAATGCCAAACAACTAGAGGTTTCGTGAATTAGCTGTTTATACCATCCAACTGCGACATATATATCCTCCAAATGTGTATGTGGATATTTGTGTGTGTTCCACCGTGTGTTCCATCTGAACCACTTATCCAATTTTCACAAATGAGATGTTAATTGATTCGTCATTTTGCGGGTGACTTAGGCCTGTGCTTAGGCTACAATTTGTATGCGAAAAAATTATTATAATATGACAGATGTTATGTACATACAAAAAAGTTCGAGTCAAAAATTTTTTGAGTGGGGCCGGGGTCACAGAATACATAAGAGTCAAACAGAATGGTCTCTCACAGCGTCTCCCGCAAATTGGCGTCCCCGCACCTCTCCCCCGCACTTTGTGAGCTTTGACGGCTCCAAACCAGGGTTTAATTACTAGCCGCACGCAATACGCGACGTGTGTTGTCTTGAGAACTGTCAACCAGTAGTAACCATCATGGTGAGAAGGTGCGCGTATAATAATTGTTTATCCACCCAATACTCTAAAGAACGTATATTTCATACATTTTCAAATGATGAAAACAGGTAAGCAAAGCAACAATATAATTTCACGGTATTACCCAGCAACCATCTTGATTATATACCCTTCTCGCTCTCTCGCATTGGCGGGAGATACACAAGAGCGAGATTGTAACATTACCGGATTGCTAATAAGCAATCCGGTAATGTTACATAGGCTCCTCGCTCACAGGTAATCACATACACGCAGATGCCAACTAGATTTCCGCGGGTTATAGTGCTAAATGCCATTGTTGACAATGACAACTTGACATGCTGTGCGTGTCAATTTGTCATCATCATCAAGCGTGATAAACATTTGTTTATTTTTATAGAATTTATTCATATAATTACCGTATAGTTTTGCGCCGAATATGCAAATTACTATATTACAATAGTGAATTAGTGAAATTAGTGCGTTACATTATAAATGACTCAATAATAATCAGTAAAGTGAACTAATGGTGAAATGGACAATGGACATAATGAAAAATATTTGTGAAGTGATATTATGTAGCTGTTTCCGACTTTCCTGTAACATTTAATACATATAAAACAGAATATTTTTTACGTCATAGTGTTCGCAAATCTTCCGTATGGAAAAATATAATCGTAAATATGTCGAACTCGTTAGTAGGTAGGTATTAAAATAATTCTGCGGTGCGACCCTAAGTATAAAACTCACACATCGACGTGTGTACAGATAAATTGTTTCGTTTGTAGTAGTAGTAGGTATATATGTTACTCTGAATCAATGGAGAGTCATACCAGTGCCGGGGTATCAAATATCGCCGCCGCGACTACAAACTATAGGTGCATATATACAATATATAACGTCTAACAAAATATACCGAAACTATTTTAAGGGTGAATTCAGTCCATGATACTGAACAACTTTCTCCAAGGAACATATATCGAAATATGAAAAATATTTTTTGACTTTCCATACAAACTCGAATCAGCTGATAGGTCAACTTGTCAACTTGGTCGAAAATTATTTTTCATATTTCGATATATGTTCCTTGGAGAAAGTTGTTCAGTAACAAGGACTGAATCCACCCTTAAAATAGTTTCAGTATATTTTGTTAGAACCTGTATAAGGCGCGGCGGCCCGCGTGGCAGCCTGCGTCGCACACCGCGCCGCGTGTCCGTGGACGCGGCCTAAGATTTGGTATAGGTACATTTATCGTTTTATTTTGCATAGTACATATTATTATCCACTAAGCTCCTAAATAAGAAGAAAGAAGACAAATTTATCTACATACATGCACAATGTACTTGCCTCGACCTCAACTATGACTCAGCAGCATAGGTACCTATTGCGAAAAAAACATTGTAAACTAAACTAAAACAAATCCATTATTGATTTTGCAAATGTTTACATACCTATGTAGTTACCTTTAAGTAAAAGTGAAGTCAAAGTCAATAATGTAAACTCAGTCACAGTTTACAGTAATGTTTGCGCAGTAGCTCATACATATAGATAATTCTAAACAGCAAGTATAGAATTATCTTCTGTCAATATTTGCAGATTATCGTCTTTTTTCGGACGTCATAATATGTACCGTCTTTTCGTCGCACATACGTAGATTTCAACTAATTAGGCGGCCAAAACTCGCTATCCGAAAAAAAAACTAATGATAAGATAACCATTTACTCAGGTAGTAAACAGTTCCGGGAATACAATGGGCACCCCCTTCCACCCTTCGTAGATGCGCAAGAGCTTCCCTCAGGTAGTCGGAATTCGATAGTCGCTTAACGTGTACGTGTCTGTTCTCGGCGCTCCTAAACTTACAACTTTTGTAAAATTCATATTTGTTTTTTAACTACTTATTTTCGAGTGTCAGTGATGGATTGCAGTAATTCAGGTAAGAACCTATGTTTTTTAATAGTAACTTTTTTAGTTTCTACTGCCTTTGATAAACTTAATTTTTCAAAGATAGCTCTATCAATAAGTCAGTTTTTTTGTGTTTGTTACAATTAAATATGTCTTTTAACTAACTTAAGGGTCCGTCCGAGCAATGTTTTCTTTATTTTTGTATACTTTACTTATTTTTCTATCATACCAGTAAAAAATTAGCCGCGGAAACCCGCGCGTTTCCCAAATAAGAGCATTTGAATCTTAGGGGTCGAAATTGAGAAAAATACCACGTTAGTGCTAAATTGTATTAAATCTAATTATTTTTTGTTTTAGGTCCGTCTGGTACCTCGGGTACTAAAATAGTGACTCGGAAGTACCTGTTTCAACAGGTACAAAGACAAAATTTAACAAGTTTAAGGGAAAAACTCGATTCGTATGAAGATTTTCTTTTGATACGTTATGGAGACACCGAAAATGCTAAAAAGTGTTTGAAGCAAAGGTATTCTTATATCAAGACCGAATTCATGAAAAGATGGATGAAAGCCAGTAAACACGAAGAATTTTTCCTAAAAAACAACCGAGATTGGTTAGAAGGAACTTTCGAGATTCCGATAGAATCGGCCTCTCGTCAAGGTAGGCCAGCAAAATCTTTCGAAGATTTAAGTGAGCGAAGCAAAAGAAAAACGGAAGAAGTCCGCGCGACTTTGAAGCATGACGTCATCATCCATGCCGCACAATCTGTTTTACAAAACACTGGGCAAAGGAATGCTTCAAAAGTTCTCAAAGAAATTACTAATTCGCCGACACGAGCCAGCAAATATAGATCTGCCTATTCTAAAGTGAATAACGACGACGACATGTTACCTCCACTGACGCCTCTGCAAGCACTTCAGATGTTCGTGGAAGCTGATCTTTCAAGACGGCAATATGACATAATAAGAGCAACAAACCCAAAACATTTCCCTTGCTACGACTTGTTGCTAAAGGCGAAACAAGAATGTTATCCACCAGAAGAATCCATGAATGTCACAGATACTTCGGCAGAGAGCAACTTACAATGCTTAATGGACCTTACTGTGACACGCCTATCAATATTCCTGGAAGAGGTGCTAATTACGCTGAATGAAGAAGAAAGGAAGTCGTTAACGATTATCTGTAAATGGGGTTGTGACGGCTCTCAGCAATCCAAGTTTAAACAAAAATTTGAGAATGACACTGACTCAGATGGAAACATTTTCTTGAGTTCTTTTGTGCCGTTACGCATTGTTTGTGGAGAGGAAAACAAAAAAGTAATATGGCAAAACCCAACGCCATCCTCTTCACGATTTTGCCGTCCTATCCGATTTCGGTATGCAAAAGAGTCTACAGATGTGACAAAGGACGAGATAAATTATGTGCTCTTGCACATAATTTATCTCGTCCTTTGTCACATCTGTAGTTAAGTCTGTCAGTTAAGCTGCTCAATAATACGAAAGTTATTTTAAAAAACCAGGAGTATCAGTTTGGTCATTTGATAAAAATGACAATGGTAGACGGAAAGGTGTGTAACGCGGCCACGGACACGGAATCAACTTCGAAGTGCTACATCTGTGGAGCTACTTCGAAAAGTTTAAACAAGAGGAATGATGTGAGCTCCGAAGCTCTAGAATTTGGATTATCAGTATTACATGCTAGAATTCGGTTTTTAGAAAGCATACTCCATTTGGCATATAAGTTACCTGTGCAGAAATACAGACAGAGGAAAACCACAGAAGAAAAGGCATTGGAAGCACAACGAAAGTCCGAAATCCAAGTCAGATTTCACAATGAAACTGGACTTCACATAGATATGCCGAAGGCTAACTTTGGCAATACTAATGATGGCAACACAAGTAGGAGATTCTTCGAAAACCCTTAACTGGCATCTGAGGTCACAGGAATTAGCTTTGAGCTTATCTACAGACTCAAAGTTATATTGGAAACTATTTCAAGTGGTCATGAAATTGATGTCGCAAAATATGATCAATACGCATATGATACTGCGAAATTGTACGTGGACCTGTATGGATGGCATCCAATGACGCCGACGATGCACAAAATACTGATGCATGGTGGACAAATCATAAGTCACTCGTTACTTCCTATTGGCCAGTTATCTGAGGAGGCAGCAGAAGCCCGGAACAAGCATTTTCGATCGTACAGACTTAACTTTGCAAGGAAGTTTTCTAGAAAGGAATGCAATTTAGATGTATTTAATAGGCTTTTATTAACATTAGACCCCCTGATCAGCTCAAGCAGACAAATCAAGAAACCTTGTCACAAAGCATTCCTACCTGAAACTATAGAAATGTTGATGGCTGCCAAACCAAATACTTCTAGAGATAGCCAATAATCTTTGAATTCTCTCAAAGTAAAATATGTGTTTAAGTAGTTTTATTTGTAATAAGTATATATTTAAGATATAGATATATATGATATTTTACCATATTTATGCTTGTAACTAATAATTCATACGACGTTTTTATTTTGTTGGTAATTTAAAAAATAATTTTTATTTTTTGTATTTTATCGATGTAAATATGTTGCATAATCAATAATTATATTTTTTTCGGATCAAGAGGAGTTTATTTTAATTTCCTATTGTACGTATAGCTATTTTCCAGAAAAAAATATTTTTGGCCGCCTAAATAATTGAAATCTACGTATGTGCGTCGTATGTTTAAGTAACTACTACTATGCAAATTAAGGCCTGCTCAAATTGTATATCTGATCAATAGGCCTTTAGAGGCCAATGTTTGTGTCAAATTTTTCAAACATAGTTGGGTCAACCACCATCAAGTGATTGCAATAGAACCAATGCATTTATATCAAATAAAAAATAAAATGCTCGATAGACCAGCGGAGCGCACACTTTGATAACATTCACACAGCGTTGGCTTGGCGAATAGTCCTGTGGAGTGTCTACTAGCTTACATACATACACTATCATATATTTACCTAATGGGGCAGTCAAGCAAGCAGTCAGGTGTTACGGCCTTAAGCAGACAGTCCGAGGCCGCAAGACTCAAAGGCCAGTTTTAGCTTTGATCTTGCGTCGCCACTGCCTATATCTATATGAGTTGCTATCGTTAGATGATAGTTGAGAAGTTACATACATAGTTATATTGGTAGAAAATCGAACACAACAGTTACAGGTATTCAAATGTATTAAGGATTTTGAAATAGATTTATGGTAATAAAAAAAAATTGTCACAGGCAGCTGCCATCATCAGTGGAGTAGAGCAGTACCTCTCCAATCACCCAAACATAGCTGTCATCGACCCTTTGGACAATGTCAGAATATTGCTCAATAGGTATGTAGGTATTGCATATTAGCAGTGTTTACTAGAAATTATTCAAGAAATATAAGTTTCTTTCCAATTTGGGCTTTTTTACGTTTTTTATTTCCATCAGTCCCATAGTGTTTATTGAGCAAAGGTCATTCACAGAGCACGTCCAATGGTCGTTTGAGTACTTAACTATTTAGTATTTTGTTACAGTATAATAAGTATTTAGTATTTTATTTGTTAATTCTGTACTTAACTTTTCTATTTATTTATTCATATCAAAAAGTATTTGAAACGGAAAACAAAAATATTTGTTTTAAATCCGTACAAAAATAAGTAAGTTATAAATCTTTGAACTCTGATGGAGGACAGGGAAACTGTCAAGTACAGAAAAGGGATGCACATATTGAAATGTGACGTCACTGCCATTAGGTTTCGCGCGTACGAAAGAGATAGCGTGATGTCTCCACCACGCTTCCACTTCTCTTAAGGCCGTACCTGAATTTTCCGGGGTCCAGTGTCGCCCCCATTTAAAATAAATCATTTCAAAGAAAACGGAGACATCATTTACAATTTTGCTACTACCAAGTCCTAGATAAAAAGTACTGTAATCTCCCTTCAAAGTATTTTATGAACTACTGTTTACAGTTTAAGTTAAGTTTTACTACGCACATTAGCGAAAAACGGCCACTTTTGGAAAATGTGCGTAGTAAAGCTTAACGGTCTCATTATAAACTGGAAACAGTAGTTCATAATACTTTGAAGGGTTATCTAAGACTTGATAGTAGCACAATTTTAAATAATGTCTTCGTTTTCTTTGAAATGATTTATTTTAAATGGGGGCAGCACTGGACCCCAGAAAATTCAGGTACAGCCTTAATAGTAATATTTGAAATGCTAATAACTGCTTCATTTAAGGGTCGGCACTATGTAAACTGGGTTTGCGCGGGCAACAAGTTTGTACAGAAAGAGTTTGATTTAAGTCAAATAATGTATACACATAGATAGAGGAAGAGTTGTGACAGTAGACGAAAAAAAGGATTTTATAAAATATTTTGTAGTTTTCCTAAAAACAAGCATTGAATTTACCCAAAAACATGCAAAACGCACTTTGCGCGGGCAATAGTTATGGCTTAAGTAGAAAAGACCACTAAGAAAATTACATACCTATTTATAGGTGAATAGACTAGCCAGTAGACGAAAACCGTATTTTTTTAATTTTCATTCAGAAAAAGTAAGATAATTGTAAAGAAACCTGAAAGAAATATTATAGAAAATCTTGCTATAAACTGGCTTGTTTTTCTGCGTAAAGAAATATTCTAACAAGGGATTGCATATATTTTATAAAAATAAAGGCTACTTTGAAACATTATTCTTAATATTTGCTTACAATGCAATCACGCAATAATAATAAAAATAATTTTAAAAATTGGATGTTTTGCAACGTTTTTGACAGAATTCTCTGAAATTACGGCCATGTTTTTTTCATACAAATTCAGTTGCCCGCCGGGCGTTCAGGAAGGAGGCCGTGTCGAATTTTTCAAAAAAATCCATTTTCGAATTACGTAAAATTGCATTACAGTCTAAAATATTTAAATAAAAAACTATGTACAAACTGCCAAATTATGTCATACTTTTGCTACACTATGGTACAGTTTTGACATTTTGTTGACATTCAAGCAAAGATGTAATGCTATAGCAGATACGGCATCGCACATTTTTTTTTTAATTTTATTAAAAAATTAAGTCAATGAAAAAAATAATTTGTTTTGATTTATTACCTATATTTTTTAATTGGCGATTAGGGTGAAAATCGGATTGGAACTTTCTCGGGTCGCGGAATCATATTAACTGTTTTTGTAATAAAAGGTGCTGTTTAATTAGAGTTTTACAATTATTTTGAGGGGTGATTCAGCATGAAATTTTGAACAACTTTTCCCCATGAATGTATATCAAAATACGAATTGACATTATGCGTAATATATCGAACCACAGGCTATACTAGATCTATACTTGGCTAGGCAGGCAGGCTATAGTAGGCTATTTATCTATACTTTTTTTGTTTGCATTACATGGCTCCGAAACTACTGGACCGATTTAAAAAAAACTTTCACCGTTTGAAAGGTACACCATCCCCGAGTGACATAAGCTTTGTGTGTACCAAGGGCAAAGCCGGGGTGGACTGTTAGTATAGTATAATGATATTGAAATAACAGTCAAAAAACAAAAAAAAAACTGCATTTTCATACAAAAGTGTGTAGCCGCCCGGGAAATTTGTATAGGAACCGATTATTTTGGTGTTTTTACTGTTTTTAGGGTTTCGCTTGTCTGTCTGTCCGTAAGTCACAGCCAATTTGCTACGAAACTATTAGAATGATTTAGTTGAGATTTAGTACCTACACTTATGTAACTTAGTGACCCAAAGATAAACGTATAACGTAAATAAATGAAATTTAAAAAGGGGGCCACTTATGATGGGTAAATTAGACATTAAAAAAAAGTGTTGATAACATAATCGTGTGACATATCAAATGAAAGAATTTTAAATATATATATTTTTTATTATTTCTTAGATCGGTATTTTTAAGTTATTTAAGAAAATGGGCGAAAATTGACCCCCCCTACTAAACTACTGGACCGATTCAGTTGAAATGTGGTGCACATAATGTAAATTTGTGACCCAAGACGGAAGTTAAATGTAGGTAAATTAATAAATTTAAAAAAATGGGGCCACTTATGGGAGATAAATGAGACATTAAAAAAAGGGTTTTGTGAACTATATCGCCTAAAATATCAAATGAAAGAGCATTTTATGATAATATTAAATATATTTTTCTATATTTTTTAAGTTGGTGTTTTTGAAGTTATTTTTGAAAATAAATAATAAAAATACCCTTATCTCCGAAACCACTGAACCCAAATTTTTGAAAAATATAAGGTGTTACGATTGCATCTGCAATTGCAATTGTTTCATAAAAAAAATTCAAATGTATACATTTTCTGTCAGTGAAACACAAAACGTGTAGTTTTCCAAGTCACCGCTCGCGTAAAATACTATTTGATTGTATTTTTGAGAACGTCCTGTCAGCGATAAGTTAAATTGATTTATGCAGAAATATCATAAATTTGTCTATGGTTCCCTAAAATTTCCACTTAACCAAAATAAACCGGCCACGTGCCGTGACGGGCCACGTGCAGAGTAGGGTTCCGTAGTCAGTACCTACTTATTTTATGTAATTAACAACTGCCTAACTTTAGGTCTGAATTTAGTCCATGATACTGAACAATTTTCACCAAGGAACAAACGAAATACAAAAATTATTTCTGATCTCTTACACACAAGATTTGGCAAAATGTAATATTTATGTAATATATGTATGGAATATGTAAGGACAAATCACACTAATTAAACTAGCCCCAAAGTAAGTTTTAAACTTGTATTATGGGATACTAACTCAATGATACTATATTTTATGATAAATACATACATAGATAAACACCCAAGACCCAGGACAATTTGAAAAAGACCATTTTCTAACTTGCCCTGGCTGGGGCTCGAACCCAGAACCTCCGGATTAGCGGTCTAGCGTGTTAACAATTTCGCCACGGAGGTTGAATGTAAAGCTAACATTTTCTTTTCATATTTAATTATGTGTTCCTTAGGAAAAGTTATTCAGTATCATGAACTGAATCCACCTTAAATTAGTTTTAGTACAGGGAGACGTTATATACTACTGCCGTGAATTTTTTTAAGTGTCCATATACAACCGTTTAACTGACAGAGAGGGAAGACACATGATTCTAACAAAAATTTGCAATCAAAAACCAAATATTTCACAAACGGATTGCTAAAACGAAAAAGGGTGTTCATAATCTTACAATATTTTTGAAAGACCTATTCAACGACGTCTCACACCACACATTTTTTTTTTCAAGTTTTTATTACCACATATCCATGCCCATGCCCAATTACAGCTTTCTAGTTCTAATAGTCTATGAGTAAAACTGGGGACAGACAGACAGACAGACATGACGAAACTATAAGGGTTTCTTGTTTACTACGGAACCCTAAAAAGCTGCGTGAAACGAAACAGATTCTCTATTCTAAGGGTTCTTTGTCATTTGCGCTTTAACAAATTTCAAAATACGAGTAATCAAAACCACTTTTGCAAATATTTCGCTCCACTTCGCATACGATAAATTCAAAAATTGATGGATGAATGACCGTGCTTTTACAGGTTAAGCAACTTCTAACTTGGTCACAGTTAGGATGGGTGACCGTGCTTTCAATCTTAATGTTTTCCAAGTCAAATATTGAGATTCTTATGAATAAATTTCAGTTTTCTCTACCTACATAAATTGGCAGCTATTTAAATTTCAATTGTTTTGTCGGAATTTGAACTTGGCATTTTTACGTTTATGTTTTTGATGGGATAAAATACACACCCAAGAACCAGGACAAAGTAAAAAAGGCCATTTACCAACTTGCCCTGGCTGGGAATCGAACCCAGAACCCCCGAGTGACGGACTAGCGTGTTAAGGAATCGCCACGGAGGTCGACTAATAAATTGAAAAAGTAATAAATTTTACGCAAGATTCGAATAACTATAACTTGGATTTTTTAGAAAGTGCTATATGAATTTCACATATATTTAAACTCGACTGTATTTTCGACTTTACTTTTTCTACTGATAGCCTGTCTACTAAAGTGTTAAGTACATTATAATGACGTCTCTCAAGGCCTTGATTCAGAAATAATAATTCAAACAAAATAATTCTTTGATTTGATTGATTTGAAAATTTTAATAAGTATCGCGTACTGGAAGTCTTGACGAAAAGAAAAAAGTAAGCTGTATACTAATTCTACGTTACAATTTATGATTACCTACATCTATTGTCCCGTTTACACATTATTAACTCTATGTAACTTCATCTTGACATTTTTATCCCCCTAGCGGGAAAATTTTGCATATTTCAGAGCCAAATCCGAGCACATGGCTTTGTGCATACGGTCCTTAATGACCAATTTTCTTGCTGTTTTCAGAAAAAGATTTCTGTTTAGTGTTGTTTTAAAAAAATATTGTACAATATCTGACACAGTCAATTGTAGTTTATTCACCACAGACGAACTCTAATTACCATCTAACTGTTTCAGGAACTGCTACTACTCGATACTCCAGAACGAGCCATCACTCCAAAAGCATGGCATCTTCACACCCACCTTCGCAGAGTTCACCACAAACAACATAGAATTGAACGCAGCCATCATGAGGCAGAGAGGCGTGGAGTTCCCAGTTATATGCAAGCCTGCGATCGCCCACGGCTCAAAGTCGGCGCATGAGATGGTTGTGATCTTCAATGAGAAGGGCCTGAGTGTGTGTAGGCCCCCGTGTGTGGTACAGAGCTTCGTGAACCATAATGCGGTTCTGCATAAAGTATTTTTAATAGGGAACAGGTATGTGGCATTTTATTCACATTTTTTTTTTACTATTGTTAACCACGCTAGTCCGCCTCTCGGCGAAGGAAATTTTCCTGAGTGTTGGGTGTTTATCTATTGGTATTTATCATAAAATATAGTACCGTTGAGTTAATATCCCATATCACAAGTTTAAAAACTTACTTTGGTGCTCGTTAAATTATGCGGTATATCCCTATACAACGTGTTAATGAAATAACGCAAAACCTCTTAGGTGGTACCTCAGCTCATGAAACTGAACAACTTTCGTTCAAATTCTTAAAAAAAAAAATCATACAAACTGATCAGTTGATCGAGTCAATTTGTATGAAAATCTGAATTCTATTTTTGGCATTTTTGGGATGTTGTAGAACAAAAGTTGTTCAGTTTCATGGACTGAGTTACAACCTGAGAGGTTTTGCGTTATTCCATTAACTCTTTGTGTATTTATTTACCTATTTTATACCTACCTAAGTAGGCATACATGTGTAATGGCCTACCTGATGGTAAGATACCATAGCGTATGGAAGTATGGATGCCTGCAACACCAAAGGTTTTATAGTTGCCGATTCAAAAGATATATTTTCATGGCCCTTTTTGAAGTAGTATTTCAGTAGTGTAGATATTTAGTTACACATTGTTGTTATTTTAGTTGCCATTTTGCCCAGGATCTGAAATTAAAAAAACTAATTTTACCTTTTTTATTTTTACAATAATTTGATATAACACAGTTATGTATTATATTTATGTTGTTTTTTTTTCAGATATTACATTTGCAAGCGACCAAGTTTAAAGAATTTCTACGCTTCAGAGGACCAAGAACCTATATTTTATAGCACAGGTGAAGTATGTAAAGCTGATAGCCAATCAACACTTTCAATCTTAGACCCCCACGATAAGGCTGATATTCGAATGTCACTGAATGAAGAAAAAGTAAAGAATGTCATTAGAGTTCTTAGGAAAGAAATAGGCTTATTATTAACAGGTTTCGACGTTGTCATAGAGAATGAAACGGGGAACCATGCTCTAATAGATATAAATGTATATCCGGGTTATGATAATTTTCCAAATGTGTTTGAGCATCTGTTGGATTGTATAGACGAGACCGTTAGTAGGTGTAGTTATAGTAATGGAGATGTGGCTAGTCATAAGCTGAATGGTTTGGTTAATGTTGGGGATGTATCTTCTTAAGTATGTGTAGATAAAAAAGAAAAAATAATGATATTTCTATTAATACCTAATATATTTTAAGAAGACTGTTTTCGCAAAATCTGTATCCTCTCTGGACCCTTACTCCGAAAACAGCACGATATCGTGTCCGCGTTACAGTGTCGAGCAACATTGAGCGGGAGGAGTGACGACTTGATGATATTCATTTATTACGTAAGACGATTTTTGCCAGTTTTTGACCCCTCATCGGTATTTAAGAAAAAATAAGGAAAGATCGACCGCTTCACTTTTAATATTTATTACATAAAGATCTAAAGGAAAAAATGAATACATGTTTGGTTTAATATTTATTTTTCAAAGAATCATTTTTATTTGTTTTGTGTTTATTTGAACAATGATTTCCATGGCATGGGTCCGTTGCCATCGAAATCCTTCGCTTTTTCAAAGTATAATCTTAACTTGGCTCATTTTTGTGATCTTACTTACGTAAGACCTATCAAGACTCCCTTGTGGAGGGGTCCCCCCTAAATCAGTTAACGTGATAAATGAATGGCGCCTAAAGTCTATGACATTGAAATTGGAGGACACTATCGGACGATTATCGTATTATTGTATGGAGTAAAGGCCCAGGGGGGTTACTCCTATTTATAATATATATTGACGTCCTATTTATAAGTCCAACCAAATTAGACTTTATCATTATGTTTTAAGGGTCAATGTTGCTTGACATTGGAACGTGGATATGCAGTAACGTAACCCCATGTACACGACTTGTAATTATTCTTCAATTTTCCGAAGCCATGTGATTGTCATGTGGAATTTTTATTGTAATAATTTATTACTGGTATTCTATAAATTCTAGATATTAATAAGGTACTTGCGTGCTGGCGCGCATAATTGGTACAAAGGATTATTTTTATGAGAATAGTTAGTATATGCTATTCATTCAGAGTCATAGTGTCTTGAGTTGATCTAATCTCGACTACTGTTTTACCTTAAAACTCAAATTACGTTAACAATGAAGGTACATAGCATAATATTGGCAGCATAATATTGGCTGTATTGCAAATTGAATAAGGGTGATATTTAAGTAAATAAAAAAACTGAATACTACGAAATAATTTTGTAGTTTTGATCACCAGTTTTTTTTGTTAAGAGCGTTCATCCGTTAGAATGGGCGCTGGCGTCAAAATTTACGATTTCCGCCTGAAGATAAAACTTTAAGTTTTCACACAAGATATTAAAATCATGTTACGCACACTTTCATAATCTACTTTATGGTTTTAAAATATTTAAAAATAGTGAGATAGTTTTCTGATTACAATACTTTTTTAACAGGTTCGTTTTAAACTCTGCGCTCGACCGTTTAACGGAGGAACGTTCTTAATCATTGCCTAGAATAAAATTGTAATTAAGTACATATTATATTAATATTATCTATATGATTTTATGTTAACCTATTTTAATATAACAATATATAAGATATGAGCAATATACATATAACTAACTATTTGTGTCGAATATAATTTATTTATTTATATAAACCTTAGGGTCTGCCGAAATGTATCGGCATAAGTTGATGCAGTGGGTTATATTTCTACAGAAACGAGTGAGCAACTATGTTTTGTGCCTATACAATAGAGTATACTATAATTTACATACTATATTTACCTATAAACTGGTTACATGTAGAGAATGATTAAGCTACAGTAGCAGTTATTTATATGTAGTAATATTATAGTAATAGTTCAGCTTACTTAACTCAGCTTCATTGACTATTAAGCTACAAAAATAATTTTGTATAAATATTTTATTGTTTTAAATCTTTTTAAATATTTTTAATCCCATGGCATTTTCTTTTTCAATTTTCAGTCCCGCGGAAATTATCAGTGTTTCCAGAAATTTTGGATGAAAAAGTATTTTTCACCCATCAGATAGATTATCAAAAAATATTGTTCACGTATATTTTCTTTTTCCTGACTAAATAAAAATGAGAAAGATACAGCGCATTTAAATTTCGCATTTCGTCACGGCTTACTATGACACATATTACGAGCGGAATCCGAAACTTTAATACTACGTATCTTTGTGAATTTTTATATTATAAACTAAAAAATATGGGTTCATTATTTTTTGATAATCCAACTGACGGACTAAATAGATTAGGTAAGTAATATTAACTTTTCTGACCCAGTCATCATCCCTATTATGGCGAAGAAATTATTTGAAAATCGTATTGTGTGGTGCCATTATTTCGCGTTTTGTAACAATTTATAACCGGTCTAAGTAACAAAAAGATAATAAAATAAGAAAGTACCTTTTATGAAATTTACTTTTGTAGCTTATACAAAACGTGGTTGTTTGCTACTTTAAAAAATGCTAGAAAACTTATAATGATTGTGATCTACGTCTTAGGCGGTTATCCCACTGCACTACGGTTTCTATATACTGACGCTCCCGCGCGGTGACGTGTTTTTAGTGGGTGGGAGTAGGCGTGTTTTCTATACAAACTGAGCTACTTGCATACAATGTTATAAATCTGTCGCGCCGCGCTCCGCGACGGTGCGCGGTGCAGTGAGATCACCGCCTTACTCTGTATATTCTAAGACTGAAATAATGTTCGTGTTGTGTACATTTGTGAGAGCTCGTACTCGTAACCAGAAGGTTAACTTTTTTAAGCACATTTTTGCAGCGGGAATAGTGGTGAAATTGCAATGAACACTTGCATAGCTAGGCGTTGGCGACATGGGCCCGCCCACGGCCTCGCGGTATATACATCATATGCCTAAATAAATGCAATCAGAATGTTGGGCTACATCCGGCTGCACGGAACTGCACTTTCCAATGCTGCTATCCTTTTCTGTCATTTGCTAGAGCGAGAAAGATTGCGGGCAAGCCGTGGAATCGGCGATGCGGCCGCGTTCTCGCTCTGTTTCTTGCTCCATCAAATGACGGTTCTGAGCGACAGTTCTGACCTATTTGCAGCAAAAAACACTACCTAGCGTAGGAAATGGCAAAGAAATTTATTGGTACAATTTACCCGCTGAATTTTCACATGTTTACACATAGTTTCAGGCTTGATCATTGATACTGGGTTATCCAATTTAGATGATTATAAATATTGTAAACGGTTTGTTCTCGTACCTACTGATTTTAATGATGATTTATTGGTATTTAAACCTCGATCTCGATTGACCAACCGATCTTTGTCACATCACAGTATGGAGATTCAATTTACGAGTACGTGTTTTCATAGTTAAGAAAGGTAATTGAATTTGTATTTCACTATTTATTGTATGTAGTACTTAATGTAGGTACAGATTGAAAGCGCATTTAAGCAGAATGATTCCAAGAAACTGCAATACAATGAAAAAGGGTCTCTACATTGACTGCTATGACCATACTTTCCGCTATTCGACTTTATGACTGCGTAGCAGTTAATGTATGAAGACCTTCACATAATTTTTTACGACTATCTAAGCTTGGTTTAGGGTAGAGATGGTATATTAATTTGGTAGAGACACCAAAACACAATCTATGTATGAAGATTGAAGGGTTGTATTGTAGTTCTATTGTCAGCAAGAGGCGAGTTAGGGCGAGTCCACACGGCACCTTCCGTAAGCGTTGCGTTGACGTAGCGCTGTTGCTGTGTAGTTTTACATACAAATAACCATTGCACGTCTAACTGCAGCCCCGAGGCGAAGCGAGTGGGGTGTACCTCATTGCGACTACGTTGTAGCAACGCTGCGATGACGCAGCGCCCGTGTGGCCGGCAATGTGTCAATATTTTTGCGTTGCGACAACGGAACGCCTGTGTAAACCCGCTCTTATGCAGTTGTAATTTGTCTTTTGTTATCTATAGTTCATTTTCTAAATTGGTGTGCATGCCACCTGCGCGCCATAAATGCTGCGCCTTTGTAAAAGCTGATGCTGGTTTTCAAGCGCGCCGTCAGCAATTCCAATTGAACGAATAGACTATACCTTGAAGACCAGAGATCTAGATCGATCTAGATCTCTGGTGAAGACACAAGGCAAGGAGCTAAATGGTCTAAGATAGGCGACCAATAGGCATAGTGCCAATATAATATAAGATTATGCATTCTGCCATATCATTGATAGAGTTAAAGCATATTGGAGGCAATATAAAACAATTAACAATTTCTTTACAATTTTAGTACATATTAATTTACCTAATATTTACAATCTAACGGTGACATGACCGTACTCGCTTCCCGCTGACATTGCGACTTCCTAATTGATTGAGTTACAACATGCAAATTTTCAATTATGCCTTGCATTCCACCAAGTCGTCTCATGTATTATGTTGAGACTGATTTACATAGGTTATAGATTTTGTATCTCGAAGTATTTACACCGGACCCGCTCATGTTACAAAATAAGGAGGCTGCAGAATTGACTCGCTAAGGCATCTAATACTATTTTGTCAGTTAGTGCGTCAAAAGCTCAATAGTTAGCATACATCAAACCTATCGAGCGATAGTTTTGATGTATGCTATCAATTAAACTTATTACTCGTGTAATTCTTTTATTAGCGGGTTTCCTTTGTTAAAAATAAAAAAGTAATCTTTACCATCTAAAATAACACTGGCAATGTTATTTTTTTTTTATTCAGTAATTAGGCCTTCCCAGGCTCTTTTAGACGTTAATAATTTAAGTGTGCATTACGTGTAATGTTATTATATATGACGGAGTGAGGGTTGATAGGCAATAATTAAAAATAAGACGGTAAGGTCAGCGCCCCTCCTCGCGCTTACCTATGAGAAGCTTCCTTGTGAAACACATCACAGCTTAAACTAACTCTCTAGCCCGCACAGTGATCCTGTGCCCAAAGGGCTTACCGTCCAGGTGAAGTAAACTGTCATTATAACGAATCGATCATGTGATCCGCATTTCTTATAACAATCGTAATTAAATGAGTATACTCGTATGTGAATAATATGGCCAAGCCCGCAGCATAGTATAATCCCGAGTGTTCTCGAGTAGTGCACCGTATGGCTGCCCGAACAAGACTGACGACTTATCGATTGTGCGCCCCTTTTAAACGCCGTTAAAAACAAGTAAGTAATGGGTTTTATGACACGCAGCTGTTGTTTACTTGTTTCGCTATGTAAAATACGTACGTGGAGGCGCCACGTACGTCACGTGATTACTCCGTCATATATTTAAATTATTATTTACTTTTGATTGTCAGACTAATTTTGTATCTAAACGCTGACGCACAGTTTTATTAAAGAGAAGAATTTTATTAGGACGCCATTGAAAAGTCAATACAATTAGGTAAAAGTCCTATAGCGCATTTAATGATATTGTCTATTCTGTAACCACCATTTGTTTGTGGTCATGTCCTATGCCAGCTGTAGTTTAGTGGAATAAATCTTGAGCTCTTCCAATGCTAAATGTGTTTTATTTATCTTCGTATATTTATTAAAACATGATTACTTTGTAACAGGGATATGGCCGAGGTGTCTAGCCTACTCGTACTTATTGTAAAAAACATTTCAACAAAGACTACAAAACGGTGAGTTAGGTGCCTATAGTTGAAGCACGTAAGTTACTCATTGTAAAAAACATTTCAAAAAATTTACAAAATGGTAAGTTTTAAAACTCCTTATTTTCGAATAAAAATATATATGTAACCAACTTCTAATGTTGGTACGTAGGTAAATAATTAATTTTTTAACAAAAAAACAACCGACTTCAATTTTTTTTAGGAGTTTCTTCCATAATTCCAAAGTTCTTCATCATATCTTAACCAAATTAAAATGGGACCAACTTGGTAGGAAAGGCTTTCAAATAAAAAAAGAATTATCAAAATCGGTTCTCAATTGGCGAAGATATCGCGTAACAAAGATTCATAAAAAAAAACATACAGTCGAATTGATAACCTCCTCCTTTTTTGAAGTCGGTAAAAAACCTTACATACTCGTACATGCATTATCGCGATAAAGTATTTTGGGTCTTGCGGCCCTGGGCTCACTTTTAGCGTGATGGTGGTCAATAAGTAAAACAAGCAAACAGCGCGATGGTGGTCGATAAGGTGGAAAAAATAATCAAAATAGTAGCCGTATCGCCCGTTTTGGTTGGTGGCCAAAACTGGTGTCAGATCTTTCAAGCTGCCCAAAGGCATCTGACCTACGGCTTAACGTGCCGTGCGAAGCACGGAGTAGCTTGAGTATTTTTTATGCGAACTCCATTTGCTACTACAAGTGAACATTTTACGGTTCCGTACCTCAAAAGGTAAGAACAGAACCCTTATAGGATCACTTGCTTGTCTGTCCGTCCATTTCTCCACAGCCAATTTTCTATGAAACTACTGGATCGATTGAGTTGAAATGTGCCCTAAGACGAACGTATATAACGTAACGAAAATATTTTTTTTTATAGTTTTTTAGTTTGGTTGTTTTTGAAGTCATTTAAAAGAAAATAGGCGTTTGACCATTTCAACCAAAACATCATTATTTTAGGCACAGTAGGGGCCTAAAAGAAATACAGAAAATAGTTATTTACCTATAGACGTAGTATATTATTACTCTGTGCCTATAGATTTCGGGAAAACCTATGAGAAGTACGGAACCCTTTTCACGCGAGTTTTACTCGCACATGACCGGTTTATTTTTATTTATCTCAATTGCCACTTCATGGACAAATCCGTGGCAAATGCTTAGAGATCCCAGTCCAAGAAAAACGTCAACAACGGCAACGTCAGCACGCGGAGGTCGTCAAACTATTTTCTATGAGTCACAACTAGTAAATAAAGCCTAGACGGGCACAATAGGTACCTACGAATCCATACAAAATACCTTCAGAACATTCGTCTATGTCATCCCACGTCACAATAACGGTACTGCCGTAGGTCTAAGATACAAGGAGATAACTGACTGCATATTCGTTCTTGTCCATTTTAACTAGCTACGAGTAAGTATCTATTAGGTCAAATGGATGGATTACCGCCCGCGTGCCGACAAAGGCGGCATCGGCTCTTTCAAAAACGCAGCCTTTGTGGCACGCCGAGAGAATGCACACTATTTTGGCAAACTTACTATAGGTACCTACTTATCAGACACATCATTTTGATCATTCTAAGAACGAAGACGTGCTTCAGCAAATCAATTGGAAACCTCAATTCTTTACTTTGTAAAATTAAAATAATAAAATATACTCGTCAAGTGTAACTCGCGTAAAAAGGGTTCCATACCATACTTCTCATAGGTTTTCCTGAAATCTATGTATTATGTAAAAACTATTTCAGTATTTTTTTAATTTTAGTCTTGTAGTTTCGGAGATAGTTCTGGGTGGTCAAATTTCGCCTATTTTCTTAAATAATTCCATCATTTGAACAACTTTCCAATTAATTGAACGAAAAAAGTTCTTGTAAAAATCGAATTAGTCACACGAACTAGTCAGGTACCACGGAAAGTAAAAAAAAAAATGTATTTTGATATCCATTTATTGGGAAAAATTGGTTAAAATGATAGCAAAAGCACCTATTATACCTACTTACGAGACATAATTACGGTGTGCGCCAAACTTGCGCCAAAACAGAAAATGAAAACGGAGGAAACGAAACATGAAAACTACCTATCTACGATAAATCTTCTATGTGAACATTATATCTATGATCTCTTATGTGCTACACTGTTGGAGCTGGCTTCCCTGGTAATTGTTAATTCGCCGCAGTATGCATAAATCACACCTAGTTGTAGGATCTTAGATTTATTACGTATGCGTTACGGACTGGGTATAACATCTGAGAATACCTTAGATCAAGGAAACTACAAATAGTTGAAAATATGAGCTAAGTCTTGGCCGACAGGCTGACACCCCATTTGAGATGGGCGAGGATGTGCAGAACAGAACAACCTGCATTCCAAAATTTCCTTAGTGTCATATTGAAAGAGAAAGAGATAATAAAATACAGATTAACTTTAGTACTTAGTTTAAAACTTTTAACTCTAAACAAGTTGACATCTAAAAAAATCTTACACGATCTTATCCAGCAATGTTTGGAACTAGTAATAAAAAAAATGTTCGACTTATAATTGAAGCTACAGTGAAACCATTTCGACTCGATAAGAAGAAGAATAGGACAGATTAAATATATCTGTCAAGTGATATCGGAATCCAATAGGTGGTCAATACACAACTCATTCATCCGCATCCAGTTTTCCGCAACTAGTACCACAGAATAAGATACTAGTACTCCGTACAGAAGTCTCACTCAACAAAGAAATTCAAAGAAATATCTACTCAATGTGGTTAGCGATATGGTTTAACTTAGCTCACATCAGAACTCAGCACCTTTTCGTTTAGATACCTAGACATCAATTGCAGGCCAATTTCATTCTTATTACTCTGGACAAACGATTCGAATAACTGAATTTACCACTTGGAGGGGCCGCCGCGCTCTTAGTAATAATATATATATATTTTCGATACCTAAACAGGGATTGACACAGGCCTGCTAGTACCTAGATACCTACGCTTATTGTCATTATTTTTAAAGTTACTTGTATTCTCTTGGAAACTATAAAGAAATGTAAAGAAAAAATATATCAGGTTTATAACTTGTATTAGATGAACATATGCAGCCATTTTGTAACCATTTTAATCCATAAACTACTTATAGGTAAATAGTTCAGTTCATTTTTTACAGCATTTTTAGGGTTCCGTAGTCCACAAGGAACCCTTATAGTTTCGTCATGTCCGTCCGTCCGGGCTCGTACTCCGCCGCTACTGCACCGATTGTCACAAAAATTGGTGGAGAGATAGATATTGAAGTTCCAAAAGTTGGTTTTTAAAATTATGAAAAAATGTTTTTTTTTCAGCCCGTCCCATACAACGAAAAGTAAATTTAAAAAATTAAATTGGACTAACCCCTACGTGCGGGGTATCGTTGAAAAGGTCTTTAAAAATGCTTTAAAACTATAAAACAAAAACTGCTTTAAAACAATGTAGATCAAACCCCCCAAAGTGGTAACTTTTGAAATATTACTAAAATAATTCTGAAAAAAATGTGGTATATACCTCAGAGTATTTACTTTCAATTAAAACTAATATTGGTCTCTGTATCATAGATATTTATTTTTTAATACGTCATAAATCGTAAACCGCAATTTACCTTTAGAACTTTTATATTATGTTACTTGCTGCTACGGAACCCTTCATGGGCGAGTCCGAGTCGTTTTTTTTAACCATTGAAACTATACACTACTTATATCCAGTTAGAAATACTCTGTAAGACTAATCAAATATACCAAACTGTCTAGTAAAACTAGGCTAATTCAGACTCAAACAAGTAGTAAATATCCTAAGGAGGGTTACTAATTACCACTTGGCTTGATCTCCTTCGCCACAACCTTTTGTAGGACTAGGTATTAAAAGTACTTGACTTAATTCCTTCATTGACTGTTCGCACCCGTAAGTCTACATACAAAGCGTAGGCGCCACATTGCCTGCCTTACAGGAAATGGAATCTGGTCCAGCAATGAATATATCATATAACCATCTTACACTTAGGTAAGTATAGACCTAGATTTTTTTATAGTATCTAGAATCCGTGGGCTGCCATAGTATTAAGGTACAAGAAATAAAAACTTCTTGCGGTGTTCTTCATCTTAGCGCATTCCTGGTTGCATCCTCAGCTGTGCTATTTCGGAGCCAGGGGTGCGCTGCTGCCCTGCTTTTTCTTCCTGACGTCATACCTTTTTGGGAAAGCACTTGTTGCTACAAGTGCTGATGTATGCTTAGTCCTTTAGTCGCCATTTACGATATACCTACACGGAAAGAGAGTGGTTCTGTTTTAGGATTATGCTTCTTCGCTTTTGAATTAGGTATGACTAAGACACAAATAACATACCTAATCTACTTAGATACCTAAGTTCTGCTTAGATACCTAGATAAGTTATACATACATACTATCACGTCTTTATCCCTAATGGGGCAGACAGACCATTTTGGGTCTTGCGGCTCTAAGCAGACAGAGCCCAGAGCCGCAAGACTCAAATGCCACTTTTAGCGTGATGGTGGGCGAGAAGGTGGAATTTGAAATTAAAATAGTGATGGGTTGTTACTTTGTTAGCCGCATCGCCTATTATCATGATTTGCATATTCGCCCATTCCCTCGATCGGCTTCTACGATCTGCGCGGGAAAAGAAGCAGCTGGTACATTCTTAGTTTTTGTTTTCTCCCAGATTATCATTGTAGGATCATAGGAAATAGGTAAATCTTAATTCCATAAAGACATTTTACTCAATTTTACCAACAAAGGAGTCAACTTTCACGCATTTACCACGTTTTTATCTCTTGTAGTTTCAGTTATCGCTATTATAGTTCTTATAACTCTTAATATCTATTTTTTTACTTGGCTTTACCGCCACTAAATAACCTATATAGATAAGATGTGTGCCCATTTCGGGGAGTAGAGTTATAGCGCGCTATTACTCCAATTTGTAACACTTATTTATAACTTTAGGATCTGGTTACCGCTTTAATAGATTACTATAACTCGCGCCTATGTGTTAGTTGGGTATGGCGGTAACAAACAACTGCCTTCTGCACATTATAAAAAGAAACCTCCAGTGCCCTCCAAACCGGAAAACGGTAAGAATTGCGTGTTACTACTGTACTGTTGTACGATGGGAATCTTCGGTGTAAACTAGTGCAGCAAACATTGAATCATGTCGCGGATGACCGAGCTGAATACACCTTAACCTGTGATTTGGTTGGTAATCTTGGAAGATCATGGGAGGTGGAATGCGTTAAATAAAATCTTTTTATTTCGACCAACGCAGGGATCATACCTAATTCATATTACCTTTTGTATGTTAGTAACAGAAAAAGTACTTAAGACTGAGTTAGTATGTTATACTCAAAGTGATTCATACCCCGTGTCGTTCCGGGTTAGAATAGGAACACTCCATCTCTTTCTGTGGATGTCGTAAGAGGCGACTAAAAGATTAAGCACAAACATCTCGTGCTACAATACAATACAATACAAAAATCTTTATGGCACCAAATAAAAAACAATAGAAAATTACAAAGTTTAACTTATAAATACGGTACAAGAGGCGGCCTTATCGCCGAAGCAATCTCTTACAGGCAACCATAAAGAGAAGGAGTGCGAAGTATATGAGTGAGATAACAGGTGGCGCAGTTAAAATTAAAATATAAATTATAAATAACCAATAGATATAGGTATATAAATAAATGAATATATATATATACATATTCATACTTATAAGTATATACATAGCATAATAATATATAATTTATTACATACATACAAATAAATAAATATCACAATGATGTAAACAGATCTGTACATGATGATTTTAAGCAGGAAGTTAGAAGAAATAGTAGGGGAAAGAGATGAGGAACTAAACAGAAGTACAATTGCATTCTCAAGGAGGGATAACGTCGGGCGGCGGCTGGTTGTAAAACTTTTCGCCCAAATACATTCCCAGGGTTAACGTCCAGCAGGCGACAGGTCGTAAAACTATAGCCAAATCATTTAAACTCTTCCGGCTGTTTCTTCTCCAACGCAAGGTCTTTGGGTGACTATTGACATGTATGTAATAAGTATTTGGAGAAGAAAATGCGGGAAAGCGTACCCCGGGCTCTGAAGCAGCACAGCTGAGGATGCAACCGGGAACGCGCTTGGATGAAGAAGACTTAAGGTGATTCATTGTTTTTCAAAACAATGATCAAGCCTATTTGCAAACGTAAGGACGCCCTTACCCTTTACATTTCCACAAAACGACATATCAGATTTTGACAAAACTTTGTAATAGTAGTTTGTTTGTTTGTTTGTAATAACTTTATTGTACCAAAAATTTTAGTATAAAAGACAACATAATATGAAAGAGCAAATATACAAAGGCGGACTTATCCCATGTAGGGATCTCTTCCAGTCAACCTGCGATAGTTTGAGAGGATATTTACTCTGTTATATATAAGGTAGAAGCCGGTACGTATAAATTACTTATCTACACACATAAATATATACGAACATACTTACATAAATACATATAGCAATACACATAAACAAACTATACATAAAGTATATATCTTACATACATAGGTATATATTTAATAAATATTAAAGATAAGTACTTAATTCAGTCCAAGCATGACGTAACCAGAGAAGACTTCGATAATCTAGTTTTAAATGAATCCAGTGAAGGTGCCATCCTTACATCAGCTGGAAGTGAGTTCCAAAGCCTTGCCGCCAAGACTTTAAACGATTTGGAGTAAGACTGTGACGAATGCGGTGGGATGTCCAAAACGAGGCTGCCGGCTGTGCGCAAACGACTATCCACAATCCGAAAATTAAATTTGCAATGGAGGTAATCAGGGGAAGAAGGATTAAAAAGGGCGTTGAAGAGGAGGCAGAAAATGTGGATGTTGCGACGTATCCTAACAGGTAACTAGTTTTCAATGTCTAGGTCAAAAATTTGTGACACTACATTTTCGTTGAAGTTCATATTTTGACTGTGAAAACCAGTTATTGCCTAGATATATGAAAAAAATTCGTGTCATAATAAAAAGCTAAACTACGTTTGTACGGGAAAGTCTAATTCTGCTTAGGGTAAACTCTTAAGCCAACACGCATGCACGCAAACGCGTGATGTTGTATGTTGATTTTATCATCCCTGTAATCTAGGCTGACCTACGGTTAGGTGAACCAGAAGGCTTAAGGTGAAGATAAAGGCAAATGGCCTTGAAGTGTGAAAGAAATTGTTAACTCGTAAATATGGTGATAATTTCCATATTGCTCTTCGTCATGCACTAGATAGCCCTTTAAATTATTTTATGAACTGCCATTGAAACTATTATTGGCAATCCGTCTAGCTTTAAAACTTGCCGTGGCCACTTATGGCGGGGGCAAGTTTTAATGTTAGACGGACTAATGGCAATACTTTCAACGGTGGTTCAAAAAATAATTTAAAGGGAATGGAAATTATCTCCATATTTACGAGTTAACAATTTATTTCAAATGAGGGCGCCACTTCAAGGCCATTTGCCTATATCTTCACCTTAACACCTATTTATGAGATTTATTGGTTCAATCCAATTACTTGCTCCATTTGATCCTACTGCATTGCTGTAGGGATCATTGAAAGTACAAACTATTCCCTGTAACCTATTTTTCACTCTTAATTTTTTTTAATATGGAAGACACGGTAGTACGTACTCGTATTCCTACTTGAAAAGGTTGTATTGTAAGCGAAACGTTGGTCTCGTAGTATTTGTTTCGAATTGCCATCCATTGCCAATTTGAATTTGCCATTCAGTCAGCTGTCGGCACATGTGCGTAGTGGACGCGCGCCGCGCGCGCAACTGTTCACGATTTTCGCGCGTTCGAAAATCGAAACATGAAAATGATCGCCCGTGTTTTCGTTTTTATTTTAATTAGTGATGCGTTAACTGCCAGTGTTTTTATGTGAGTTCTAAGTTAGTGTTTTTATTTTTATTTTGTGAAAGATTTCATTGTGCTTTTGTTTCGATCTGTCAGTTCAGTTTGTGATTGACGATAACGTTAACAAATCGGTGTCAAGTCTGATGAGTGCGGTGTTGTGGATTTCCGAACTGATTGGACGCTAATTACGGGCACAGGTACGTACCGCATTTTTTTAATGCCGGAAGTTTCGTATCTTATCAATCAAATCTGGTAATTACATTTTTTGTGGACCACACACATTTCCTGTGGATTGTGTTGTTTCTCTCTTGATGTATGAGACTCGTTTTCATATTAGGTAGATGTCTGTATAAGTATACCATTATTAATAACTACCTATATTGTATGGTAATCGTTAGCCGATCTTTGAGTGGACCGTACGCTGGTTTTATAGTTAAACCTGAAACGAGGGCGCCACAGATTTTTTTATGTGTTATACTTATTTGATACCATAATAAAATTAATGTAAATATTTTTTCCGTTATGATGTGGCCCTAGTGTTTAAACTTAACCTTTCGTAAAAATACCCACACACTCGTATATGCTAATCCTATCCTAACTAATATTAAAATGCGAAAGTGAGTTTGTATATTTGTTTGTTTGTTTGTTACCTTGAGATTCGCAGACGACCTAGTTATATTCGCAAATAACATAGAAGATCTCCAAAAGATGCTACACAGCCTTTATGAAGCTTCCATGAAAGTAGGACTAAGGATGAATATGTCCAAGACAAAGATAATGTCAAATGCCACCGGATTCTCGAATCCAACTGTTTCAGTTGGAGACGAGAGTTTGGAGAAAGTCGATGAATATGTTTACCTTGGAAATATTTTATCCTTAAAAAAGTTAGCAAGCAAGAAAAAAAGGAAAGGAAACAACAAAAACAAGAAAGAACAGAAGAATAAAAACAAGGAGATCGATAGGCGAATACAGCTTGGATGGGCGGCATTCAATAGACTGCATGACGTATTAAAATCGGCCGACATTCCACAATGCCTGAAGACCCGCCTATACAACCAGTGTGTCCTGCCCACTATGACGTACGGTGCTGAGACATGGACGATCACGAAGGAGGCTGTGCACAAACTGAGAGTCGCACAGAGAGCCATGGAGCGCGCTATGCTTGGCATCAGGTTGCTGGATCGAGTTCCTAACACCGTAATCCGACAACGTACTAAAGTACAAGACGTTAGTATAACGGTGATGAACTTAAAGTGGAACTGGGCAGGACACCTGGCCCGACGGAGTGATGGCAGGTGGAGCAAGGCTCTGACCGAATAGTGGCCCAGAACGGGTGAGAGAAGCGTCGGGCGTCCGCCTATGCGATGGGTTGACGATATAACCAAAGTCGCGGGTCGCACCTGGATGAGAGCAGCACAGGACCGAGATGGGTGGCGTCGACGAAGAGAGGCCTATGCTCAGCAGTGGGCGGAAGAAGGGCTGGGATTGTTACCTTTTCACGCTTTATCTACTGAACCAATCTTTTTGAAAATTCGCATACACATAGTTCGGAGTACTTAAAAGGACATAGGGTAGGTACCTTTCATCTCGGAAAAATGTAATATTCCCGTGGGATACGCGAGCGAAGCCGCGGGCGAAAGCTAGTCCAACAATAAATTAGCGATAATAATCGTGCAGATGATAAATAGGTGCTGTTCTCTCTATTGTTTAATTTTGACAAATGGTTCTCTAACTTAGCTAATTAACATCATATTGCGCACAACAGTACGATACAATAGGTAGCTTCATTTTGAGGCTACCTACAAACATACAGTTCCTGTAGAAACCTGTTAGAGAAAAATAATTTTCACAGAAGTACGAGTAAGTACCTACATTATAATTGCTTGGAAATGTTCATAAAGTTTGTATAATCCATCAATATTTTGAATCCTTTTTCCACTATCTCGACCACCATCACGTTAAAAGTGGCCTTGGGATCTTGCGGCCTTGGGCTTTGTCTGCTTAAAACCCAAAATTCTCTCTGCTCCACGTGATAGTGTGTGTGTTTCTATCATCTAAGCGGATGTCCGCTCATGGACCACTATCGGTATAAAGAATTTCGATCTCGTCCGGTACGTTGAAAAGTTGGTCCCAACTTGGGACTGGGCTGGGGCCCAGCTGTCATCTTAGACAGTCGTCCAACTATGTAAGCTTGTTTGTGAGTTTTTGGCGGGAAGTCGGAGGTTTTTTTTGCTTCAAATTATTTGCTTATTCATTTTAGAGGACTTTATAATGTGAAACTGGTGTAGTTTTGTGATATAAATCTTCATGCTTTTGAACAATATGTGGAATAGTTGAAGTGGACAGTCATAGTACGGTTGTAGTGATATTTGTTTAGCGGACTGTGTCTTCAGGCGCCGTCCGCCACTCAATCGGCTTTAGAAACCAGTGGACTCGTATAGATTTGTTGCCAAAAACTCGCTTGAATCATTCAAAAGACCTTTGAACTCTAAAGGACTCGTATCCAGAGCCGTAAATAAATATGAAAAAAAAATTGCTTGTTTGTTGCGGTTTTTTTTTATGAAAACCGGTAGTCAAAGAATAATATTAAGGCCGTACCAAAATTTTCCGGGGCCCAGTGCTGCCAGTGTCATTTAAAATTAAAATAATTTTAAAGAAAATGGAGACATCATTTAAAATTTTGCTACTACCAAGTCCTAGATAACCCTTCAAAGTTTTTATGACCTACTGTTTACAGATTAAAGTGAGAACGTTAAGCTTTACTACGCACATTTGCAAAAAAAGGGCCACTTTTGGCAAATGTGCGTAGTAAAGCCTAACATTCTCACTTTAAACTATAAACAGTACCTAGTTCATAAAATACTTTGTAAAATACTACCAAGTCCTAGATAAAGGTCATCTAGGACTTGGTAGTAGCAAAATTTTAAATAATGTCTCCGTTTTCTTTTAAATGATTTATTTTAAATGGGGGCAGCACTGGACCCCGGAAAATTTAGGTACGGCTTTAAAGTTATGAAGTTAAAAGATTGATAACTAAACTTAGTAGTAGATTGGAAATTACAGCGCTACCCAATAGTTTCTTATCTCTTAAGTTGTGGGTACCGAATGCTATCTAGCGTTTGTTTAAACCTATCCTAGAATTGGTTCTGGTCTACCCTTTAGGTTGCAGAGGTCAGACGGCAGTCGCTCTTTGTAAAAACCAGTAACCTCGTCAAATCACCTAGGGTAGGTAGAGGACCCCGGGCTCTGAAACGTTACCGCTGAGGATGCATGCCCAACGTGATGAATATGGGAAAATCCTCCCGGAAAGGCCTTGAGGCCTTTAGTCTAGCAGTGGACTGGTACAGGCTGTAGAAGATAAAAATGTCAAGGTACCGGTTCTTCTGTTTGTATATAAAGTTTCAATAACATTTAAATGCCGAAATTGTGGCAACACTTAAAAAATAATTACTCTTATTAATAATCTGTGTCGGGGCTACCGTTCGTTTGAAAGCTACGTAGCTAATTGCAGAGTTCAGCGGCTTCGCCAATCATGTGTCATTTATTTAAATCTTATATGGGCCTTAATTAATGGCTGCTGTACCTTGAAAAGCCGGCGTGTTTTCATTCATTCAGAAAAAAAAATACGTGAGAACGTGGTGGGAATTCATGATTCTCTATGTTTTATTACAGCTGGTGTTTGGTTAAAATTCATTAATGAAATCAAAAAATCTAAAAATTTTTGAAGCAAATTTAGCCACTACTTTTCATAAGAAAAACCTCCCATACAAAATCCGTTTGGCTGAGCGCTGATTTGTATAAAAAGCAAAACTTTTTTTACGTTTTTCGTTAATTGTTTTTATGGAAAATAGTTCAGTATCACGGACTGAACTTGCTACAAAAATTTGGCTGGTGGTTATGTATGATATGCTGTATAACGTCTAACAAGATATACTGAAGGATAGATTCAGTCCGTGATACTGAACAACTATCCCCAAAGAACACTTGCACACAAAAAATTTTTGCTCTTCATAGAAACACTGATCAGCTGATCGATCAACGTGTATTAGGCCAAAAATATTTTTCATATTTTAATATATGTTCCTTGAGGAACATTGTTCAGTCTCATGGACTGAACTCACCCTTAAAATAGTTTCAATATATTTAATAGAACTTTATATTATACCATAACTATCGAAGTTGTTTATGGCAGTCATGGTTCTCTCCGCCTTCTTTTTTATCCAGTGAGTTAATAGGCTAAACTAGTGTCAGAGCTTAATAACTGTCATTTGGTGACAACAGTCATTTTTACACACTTCATCAAGTGTTTGCCTTTACCTTCTTTCGGTCAAACGTTGCGGTTTCACTATCGCCACAGAAGACAGTAAGATTATACAGAACGGAATCTCCTAAGGTACGCGCAATATGCGTCCCCGTTCCCCGTCCCCGCACCTCTCCCCCGTTCTTGTGCGGCTGCGTGTGCCGTGCAGTGTGTGTTCGCCCACTCTCGCCCTGAGTCAAAGCGAGAGAGGTGCGGGGACGGGGAACGGGCATATTGCACGTACCTTAGGAGATTCCGTTCTGTATACTCATACTCTGTGCTATCGCTTCTGGTTATCTTTATTAGAATACTACAAAAATTACTAAAACAGTAAATTCATATTCAAAGTTTTTGGGTCAACTCGTACAAAAGACATCAACGCGTTCAATATTTTAAAAGATTATTAAATAAAGAACGAATAAATTAATGTAAAAGTCAATGTCTAAAGAGAACCATCCATGTTATTCATTAATGAAAAATGGGACCTCACGAGACTAATAATTTAGTCATTTTAAAGAATTAATAAATTTATGTGATAGTCAATGTCTAAAGAGAACCATCCATGTTATTCATTAATGAAAAATGGGACCTCACGAGACTAATAATTTAGTCATTTTAAAGAATTAATAAATTTATGTGATAGTCAATGTCTAAAGAGAACCATCCATGTTATTCATTAATGAAAAATGGGACCTCACGAGACTAATAATTTAGTCATTTTAAAGAATTAATAAATTTATGTGATAGTCAATGTCTAAAGAGAACCATCCATGTTATTCATTAATGAAAAATGGGACCTCACGAGACTAATAATTTAGTCATTTTAAAGAATTAATAAATTTATGTGATAGTCAATGTCTAAAGAGAACCATCCATGTTATTCATTAATGAAAAATGGGACCTCACGAGACTAATAATTTAGTCATTTTAAAGAATTAATAAATTTATGTGATAGTCAATGTCTAAAGAGAACCATCCATGTTATTCATTAATGAAAAATGGGACCTCACGAGACTAATAATTTAGTCATTTTAAAGAATTAATAAATTTATGTGATAGTCAATGTCTAAAGAGAACCATCCATGTTATTCATTAATGAAAAATGGGACCTCACGAGACTAATAATTTAGTCATTTTAAAGAATTAATAAATTTATGTGATAGTCAATGTCTAAAGAGAACCATCCATGTTATTCATTAATGAAAAATGGGACCTCACGAGACTAATAATTTAGTCATTTTAAAGAATTAATAAATTTATGTGATAGTCAATGTCTAAAGAAAACCATGGTTTTCATGAATGAAAAATGGAATCTAATAAGACTAATATAAGAGAGGTTTTGGCGGGAAGTCAAGGGGTTCGGTTGGAGTTTTCTTTAAATTATTTTGCAAATTGATTTTAGTGGACTTTATAATATGAAATTGGTGTTGTTTGGTGTTATAAATGCTCATGCTCATGAACAATATGTGAAATAGTTAAAGTGGACAGTCATAGTACGACTGTAGTGATATTTGTTTCGCGGACTGTGTGGGCGTCTTCGGGCGTCGTCCGCCATTCACTCGGCTATGAAAACCAGTGGACTCGTATAGATTTGTCACCAGAAGCTCCCTTAAAGCAATCAAAGGCCTACACCAACCTTTGATTTTAACTTGTTAGGAAAAAAGAATTTCCCACGTTTTATTAACTTGTTCCTGGCTAAATACGCAGTAGCGTCAAGCCATTAATAAAAAAAAATAAAGACTAATATAGTAAGTCTAGTCTTAATATGAGCATGATATTTTTCTATATCTAACAACTACTTTCCTAGTGGAAAAGTACTTGTAAGAAATGGAAAAACCGTTTTCTTGAACATAAGCAGTAAAAAACACTGAGGTAGATTAAGTACTAAGAAAGTTAAAACTTTTCATTGATAATATGGGCACAGAATACATAAGAGTCAAATATGGGTGTAGTTTAATTAGTAGTTCTTGACTACGATCTCCTTTAACTTCAAATAGAGAGAAAGTGCAGTAGATAGAGAAAGAATGAGGATGCCCAGTACAGCTACAGTACACGTTGGAGTCCGTTCTGATGGAATTCATCATTGAGGGGATCGCTTTCTTGTTCCAGCGCTCCATTAGAACGGTCGTGGTACTCGTGGTATCGTGCGTGTGTTGTGTGGTGGTTTCCCTTGCCTCTTATTTTGAGAGCGCTATTATAATAGGGATGATGACTGAAAAAATATTCTTGGCCCATTGGTTAGATTATTAAAAAATATTGTACACGTATTTTTTCTTTTCTTTGAGAAACAAAAAATGACGAAGATACAGCGCATTTACACTCATGACGTTACGGCTCCGTACGATTTTTACATAGCGGGGACGTCATAAGCCCACACTCTTAGAATCAGATGCTACGTATCATTGTGAATTTTTACTTTTTTAATAAACTGAAAAATATGGGTCCAATATTTTTAGATAATCTAAAAGATGGACTAATATTAACCTAGTCATCATTCATATTTTGATGTAACTACGTATGCTTTTTATTGGTCTTCGATTTTGGTAAAAATATGAATGATATTTATACACATATGATTGTGTGTAATGAATGATTCTCCAAAATTCTAATCTAATAAGATAACTTCAAAAACGTACCTACCCTCATTAAAAATGTGATATCTTTAAAAATATAACATATTCAATCTTTATAATGATCTTCCGCGATACAAAAATATGCCTACTAACACCGTTTTTATTATACTGGTCATCGAAGTATTGAAGGTATAGAAGTGAAACCAGGAGTATACGCTTACACATCATGTATGTCTTGGACGCTTGGTACTCCACTTTTACTGCAGTAGAGCTGTTTTCAACATACCTAGAATGACACTCCATTTGATTGATCAGATAGTCTAATGTTTTGTGGTTATAAAACTATCGCTTGTTTCAAAGTAAATATTTTATTTAAAATTCAATATTAAAGCCTAACTTGGAGGCAACAACACATATTGTTTGAAGCGTCATTTCTATAACGATTTAACTCTATGCCCGTTATGCATGTAAATTAGTAATAAACTGGTTTACGATATATTTTGTTTCTTATGTTATTATATAATCTCCGTATCAGGCTTCAAATATGTTCTCTTATCGAAGCGTGAGTGATTGACATAATATACATTTTTATATACTTTATGGAGCAGGTTTAGTTGCACGATAGACTAGTATTGAGTCTTTATTGGGAATTTCTAAAAAGGTATACATTTTCCTTAGGCGCGCATTTTGTTTGAGTAAAATGACTAACTACTTCATTTAGCCGAACAAACATTTGTAATATTATGTGATCAAACAAACCGCATATTTTTTCTGCGTATCACTATGGTTGACTGGAGAAAATAAAGTTTGATAATTAAATATATCATTTTTTTGAAATGACCAAAGACAAAAGTATTTCTGTTAAACAGTTTATCGGACAAGCATAATTCGGATAAACGTGATCTTAGTGGTGGTAGTTAAAAATGACCATACTTGAGTACAAACTCAGTACCTATACAAGTTTCGCATGAGGATCGAACTCGAGCTCAAGGCAGAAAAAGAAGACAACGAGAAATTATTACTGGAAAGGGAAGATAATGAACGCGAATATGTATTGATGCGAAATAACAACATTAGACTTGAACAAAAACTCTCTGAGAGTCTTCAGTTATGTGATGATTTGAGTGAGCAGCTAAACCGATCAAAGTTAGAAATAGATTCTTTCCGCCAATGTGGTGATACGTATGAGCAGACCCTTAGACGTACCACTGAATTAGAAAAGGAGTTGGGCGAGGCATACAGACAAATTAATAGCTATGAGCAAGATGCCCAGATGCGTCAGTCAGCAGAGGTGTCCAGCCTATATGACCAGCTCATTGATAGTGTCGCTATGTCTCCCTCAACTAATTCTCCAGTTATTGATCTCACTAGTGAGACATCATCGAGTAGTATTGATTTAGATATCTCAAAATCAATGATTAGTCATAACCAAGTTAAAAAATATGTAAAACTATCCAAAAAAATTAAGAAAACTAATAATAAATTAAAAATTAATCTCAGGAAATCATGTTTATTAAAATCCAGTTCATTAAATTGTAAATTGCAGTCAGAGTTAGAGTTATGTAATAAACAATTGGCGGAAAGTCAGGAGTCATATGAGGACAACAGGATTAGACTTGAATCTCATATTATTAAGTTGCAGGAGGACTATTCCAAATTAATCTCTAAGTATGACCTCCAACAAAAACAAAATACCGAACACATGCTGACTGTGGAGAAATTGATTAACGACAGCAGGTACAATCAAGAAACTCTTGATTTATTAACTAAGCAATGTACCTGCGGGCAATTCACCCAGCCCACCATCAGTGTCTCCACACCAGAGCTCTCTCCTTGTGACGGTAGTTTGTGTAGTAATGTGTCTGATTGTGTTGACTTTATTGACCCTCCATGTAATACAATAGTATTTTCTGACAGTATAGGTCGCAATATGGGTTGCATGTTAAACAAAATTCTAGATAAAACTTGTATAAATTACTGCTTCCCGGACGCAACCTATACTCAAATTTTAGATAAAATTAAATCAACCAAACTGAATTGTAAATCTACTGTTGTATTATTAATAGGCAATAGTAACAAAGTAGGAAAGAAAGAAATAATCAGCTGTATGGATTATTTATCTGAACTAGAAGTAAGCAAAATAATATTATGTGCGTTCCCATATCTACATTGCCAGTCTCCAAAAACTAACAAAATCATTCACTATCTCAATACTTTGATTCATAATATGACATGTCATTACAGTGATAAATTAGTGTTTTTTGACACTAACAATTTTATAAGTGAATGTCATGTGACAAAAGATAATATTTATCTTTCAAAATATTTTAGACATAAGATTGCTACATTGATAGCAAATAATATTAATTTTTGGACGAGTTTACATTGTAAACAAGATTCTAGTTTTAAGACACCTACAGACTTACCAAGTTTATGTAACGGTAATTCTGTAGACTTGACGACAGATTTAAACTGACCATTCAGACAACGGGAAGGCCTCATGAATTAAGAATACTTCATCAAAACTTAGAAGGTCTTTCCGGCAAAGAATTATTAGTAGAATTAGTTTTAAAAGAAATGGATGTGGACATTTTATGTTTGACTGAACATTGGCTGCATGAGAGTCAGATGATGTTCAGCCTAAACAACTATATTATTGTTAGCTGCTTTAACAGAAAGTCTGCTCAACGAGGGGGTTCTTTAATTTTTATAAAAGATTCTTTCCGTAGGAAAGAGCGGAAAGATATTGTCAGACATTCTGTTGAGCGCTGTTGTGAGGTGGCCTGTGCCGAGCTTGATCATCATATAATTGTTTGTGTATACAGTCCACCAGATAGTAATTTCAAAAGTTTTTTAAAAGCAATAGACCAGGTTCTTAAGTCCTGTTCAACTAGTAAAAAGAATTTAATTATTTGCGGTGATTTTAATGTTGACATTTTAGTACATAATCCAAAGAGCACACAATTCCTAAATCTTTTTAAGTGTTATGGATTAGAAAACTTATTTTTTGAGCCAACCAGAATTACAGCTACATCTGGCACATGTCTTGATAATTTTTTTAGTAATATTCAATATTGTGATAAATCTGTTATTAATAAATTGCCTTCAGATCATTCTGGTGTATATGTAGCTTTTGTCAAAGAGTCCACCAGTAATTTGAGAAAAGATAAGATCTTGTGTAGACCGATTACTTCTAAAAACATAAAAAAACTTAAAAATAATTTAGATAGCAAATTATTATCAGTGGTATATACAGGAAATAATCCTGACGACCATTATAATAAACTATTTAGTACTGTTTCCTCTGAGTATTCTAAAACATTGAAACAAAAAAGAGTAGTAGTTCATAGTAAATCACAGTTTAGTGAATGGGCTACTACCGGCATCTACATAAGTAGAAACAGGTTATATGATCTATATGCCCAAAAACAATATAACTTTAATCCTTCTTTTATAGAATATGTTAGAAATTATTCTAAAATATTTAAAAAAGTTTGTAGACGAGCCAAGTCGAATAGTATTAGCAAAAACATAAATAATGCTCCTAATAAAATTAAAGAAACATGGAGTGTCATAAATAAGGAAACAGGTAAAAATAAAACCAAAAAAAATATTTGCCGAATCAAATGTAGTGGTAAAAATACTTCAAAAACTGAAGAAATAGTAAATATATTTGATGATTATTTTACTAACATTCCTTTGGAACTCACTTCTAATGTGAGTTCTAGCGCCCAGCGTGCTGAGGCTTTGCTTAAGAGTAATGTTAGCCCTTGTGATTCTAAATTTAATTTTAAGCATGTTAGCCCTAGCGATATAATAGATGCTTTTAAACAGTTAAATTTAAAAAAATCAGAAGATCACTGGGGCATGTCAGTAGCCGTAGTAAGTCATATTATACACATAATTGCTGCCGATTTAGCTTTTATATTTAACGAATGTATTGATGAAGGCATATTCCCTAACTTAATGAAATGTAGTAAACTAATTCCCTTATTCAAAAAAGGAGAAAAAACAGACCCTGGCAACTACAGACCTATCTCTATTCTGCCAGTTTTGAGTAAGGTGTTCGAAAAGATAATGCTCAATCAAATGCTACTTCACTTTAAGACCAATAATCTTTTCCATAGCCAACAATACGGCTTTACTGCTGGAAAATCGACCACCGATGCAGGAGTAGCACTTATTACTAATATCTACGACGCGTGGGAAAACAGAAATGATGCAATTGGATCATTTTGCGATCTTTCTAAAGCATTTGATTGCGTTGATCATCCAACACTTTTGCTCAAATTTCGTCAATACGGTTTTGATGATAATTCAATTAAATTAATAGAATCTTACTTAACAGATAGGCTTTAAACTGTTGATATAAACGGCATAAAATCACACGGGTCTAATGTGAAAATGGGCGTACCCCAAGGTTCAATTCTAGGACCGTTCCTTTTCTTAGTTTATGTCAATGACTTGCCTTACATGGTTGAGAAAGAGGCTGACATGGTGCTGTTTGCTGATGACACCTCGCTAATATTTAAAATAGATCGACATAACAGTGATGCTAGCGCGGTGAACAGCACCTTATCTTTAATTTCTGATTGGTTTTCGGCCAACAACCTCATGTTAAATGCAAACAAGACCCAATGCATTCGATTCTCTCTTCCTAATGTGAATCAAGCCTGCGTTGACATACTAATTAATGGTCAGAAACTCGATCTGGTTGAAAGTACTACCTTTTTAGGAATCACAATTGATTCGAAACTTCAATGGGGCGCTCATATAACTAAACTTTCTAATAGGCTTAGCTCTGCGGCTTACGCTGTTAGGAGAATAAGACAATTGACAGATGTAGCAACTGCTAGACAAGTCTACTTTAGTTACTTTCACAGTCTAATGTCTTACGGGATACTTCTATGGGGGAGTGCAGCCGACATTCAGACTATTTTTCTTTTACAAAAAAGAGCAATTCGTGCTATTTACGGTTTAGGATCGAGAGACTCACTGAGGGAATTATTCAAGGAAATAGGTATACTTACTTTTGCATCACAATTCATATTTGAAAATATAATGTATGTAAGGAAAAATATTTCCATGTTCAATAAAGTAAGTGATTTTACAGATAGAAATTTACGTAATAAGAATGACTTAGTTAGCCCGTATTACAGGCTGAATACAGTCAGTAAGTCTTTTATGGGGAAGTGTATACTTTTTTATAATAAATTGTCAGAATCGGTCCTTGATATGCCAGACAGAAAATTCAAAGCGTATGTAAAGAAAGTACTTTGTGAGAAGGCTTATTATAGGACCGATGACTATCTTAAAGACAAAAAGGTCTGGCTTGAGCTTGGCGCGGGTCCCTCTTAAAGGTTTGTATACTTAGACATGTCATAATTTAGGTACATTGGTACATACTAAATTTACAAATTGACATTATTTTAAATTTCGTAATTCTTATAATTCAATTTAATTATGACATAATAAACAATGTAATCTCTGTCCATCTATATAACTAATTTTAAGTTTTTAGTTTGTTAGTTGACGTCTTTGGAGAAAACGTGCAGTGCAGTTTGTTGCCGCTTCTTCTGCACTTGCGCCTAGGAAGCGGCGTAAACTTAGCTTTAAGTAACGATTTGACGTCAACATTTGTGCAAAACAAAACAAAGTGACTATTATTAAGAGATATTATAAATATCCTATGATAATAAAGATATTTTGAATTTTTGAATTTTTGAATTTTTGAACTCATGCCTCACAGACGCACGGGTAGTGCCTAAACCACTTGGTCACCACCGCAGCGTTTCTTTAGATAGTAGTTTATATATAAAGGAAACTATTAGGGCGTGATACATTTTTGGGCCCTCCTGTCAAAGTGCCGGCTAGCAGGCGGCCATGATTCAAATTGTTAGTACTACTAATGATGAGCATTTGTTAGGGCGGCATGAAACTTATGGGGTTATTTCACAATTCTATAGAAACAATTGCTCACCATTAGAAGTACGTACAATAAATCGTGGTCACTATAGCCGGCACTTTCTACAATTTATCCATTACAAAATCGAAGCTAAATTCCATCCTGTTTTATTCCTCAAACTCCGTTTCTAATCCGTCCTATCTACTCGTCCAATTCTAGATTTCCTTTCTCGAAAATGTCGGGCAGCCGCTAGATAGCAGCATAGCAGCTAACAGCTAGCAGCTAATTAGATATCTAAGAGCAGACGACGTAAAAGGCTTCGTCTTGCGGTGACCCATTTCCTTATCAAAGTAAATGCAGTGCGGATAACAACTACGGAGTTCTTTATCTTAATTGCATTTCATATAGAAAACTATATTGGTTTATACAAATAAAACTGAAATCGTGTTAGTTATTCTAAAACACGGTCTAACTTTATTTCTTGGTTTCAAACATTATCCACCTAAAACAACAAGAACTCTCGAAATGTGACACCTTCTCTTTTGTCATTGACAACTTTATTTGGGTGAATAAAGGTTTATAAATAACTTGGGTGTGGAAATCCTGGAATAAACCGAAAAATAATTGCTGACTGAAGTATATTCACAAAATAAATATTTTATAGCTTTGTATATTTTTGTAGCGGTTTCTCTCGGTTTTTATTTGATTCACGTAAATTCTCCATCTTGCCGAAAGGCGGGCGTCGAAATAACTATATGGGAACTAAGCTGAAGATCTGCTTTATTTTTCCTAACCATTTGCAGTCCAAAATCATAAACGATGTTTCCGATATCTCTCGATGAAAACAGCTTAGTCTCGGAACGCTGTAAAGAATTCCGAACAAAATCTACAGTCTTACATCTTGCGCCGCGGCATTGATGAATACAAATCGTTTATGCCATTCTGCGTATGAGGTGTCAGTTATTTAACGCTGTTTTACGAAACCGAGCTGTAATGCCAAACAGCTAGAGGTTTAGTGAATTAACGGATTATACCATTCAACTGCGACATATATATATGTTCCACACTTACATACATACATCTATCCATCCAAAGATTTGCATTTATAATATTAGTATAGGATTTATTTGATCTCCAAAACCAAGGTCATTGTTCACTTTTAAGTTTCCTATTTTAGACGTTTCTTAGTTCCTGATCTTATTACTACTAAGAGTAAGAATTCAACCTTGAGAACGACTTTAAAACGTGAGAAATCGCATCAAAATTAGCACGCACGGCGGGAAGTAAGACGCAATATTTAGTGAAGATATTTAATTGAGAAATATTTAAACCTTAAGCCTAATACACACTGTCGGAAAGGTTGGATTCCTCGTCATGATTTGAACCGCTAGAAGCCGCATTCGCGGCAGCGTTCGTGTCCGTGACATTGCTGACAAACAGTAATAAGTTCGTTTACGCTGGTACAGTCATGTCTTGCGGGAACCGGCATAAGTTACTTGGGAAACAAATGTATAGCCATGCTGTCTTTGCCAGACCCCGGCAGACGTGGTAGACCCAAGAAATTCTGTCTTCACATCGTCAAGGATGATATGTGTGCCAATGGTCTGACTACCAAGGATGCTCAAGACCGTGCGAAGTGGAGTAGGAAAAGTCGGAAAGTAGACCCCAGACTTCACAGGTACAGTTGAGGATGCAATTGGGAATACGCTGAGACAAAGCCTATCCAAGGATTTCCATATTGATCAATCGGATGTTGCATGCATTTTCCTGAAGTTCCCAGAGGAACATTCCTTCTAAATTGAAAAAAATGGACTTTCTTGTACACAACTGTTCAGCTAACCATACAGTTTGTATGAGACAAACAGTATGTCAGCTGAAAGACGTTTTTGGAACTTATTGGACTTGGTTGCCCCATCAAGTATAGTATCCACCGTTTATTTGCACTCTGTATAGAGTAGATTAGAGTACGCAAGTCGTACGTACATACCCCTTTTTTCTTCAATAAATAGATAAGGACAAATCAAAGTGATTGAACTAGTCCCAAAGTAAGTTAAAACTTGTACTATGGGATACTACCTCAACGATAAGTACGATATTTTTTAATACACACACAGATATACATACACATATCGACATATCGATAAACACCCAAGAACCATAGGACTATTTGAAAAAGGCCATTTTCCAACTTTCTCTGGCTAGGGATCGAACCCAAAACCTCCGGATTAGTGGACTAGCATGTTGACTATTAAACCAAGGAGGTCGTCAAATGACATTTACACGTAGAGTGCTGCCAGCACTTTGTGCAAGTTGCCTTGGTGTGGCGCTTTAGATGAAATTTTCTATTTATAGGTGTTTAATTTTAAGTTTAGTTTTAAATTTTAGATATAATTTAGTTTTAGTTAGATTCATATTGTTGTTTTTTTATTCCTAATAAATTCTCTGTAGAGTCGGACATAGGTCCGCTCTACATACATTCTTCTTATGGCATAAATTTAATCATCGTGATCATGACATCGTTTTACTATACCAGTGCAAACTAGCCATAGACAACAAGACAGAGGTGTCGCCGAGGTGACCGTCAACTTGCTGAACGAATTCCCAATTGGCGCCGCCCGAGTTACGGCGACCTTCGTGTTGCGTTTGCGGTATCAAGTGACTCGCAATGTGATTGGGAAGATGTACTTAAGTAGAAGGTAATCTTCGTTGTAGTTTTCCAGCGACAGTTATATAGTTCCAATGATATTATTATTAAGAAAAAACCGGTCAAGTGCGAGTCGGACTTGCGTCCGACTCGCACTTTAGTTTAGTTAAAAGGGGTTCGTCATCCAAAATCGTGTTTTTTTCAACGTTTTAAAACATTCTATGGAACCCTTCACGTACGAGCATGAAGGGTTCCATACAATGTTTTAAAACGTTGAAAAAAAACACGTTTTTTTGTATAACGTACCCCTTTTAAATTTATCTTATTTTAAGTATTTGTTTTTAATGGCGGCCACGTGGCAAATTTTAAGTATCTAGCTATTACGTTTCAAGAGATAGAGGCGAGGCAGACGGACAGACATCGGAGTCTCAGTCATAGGGGCCCGTCGTTGGCACCCTTTGGGTACGAAAACCTAAAAATTACAAAACACATACACACACAATCACGTCTTTATCCCTAATGGGGCAGACAAAGCATTTTAGCTCTTTTGGCACTAAGCAGATAGAGCACAGGACCATAAGATCACTTTTAGCGTGATGGTGGACGAGAAGATGGAAAAAGAATCAAAATAGTGATGGGTTGCTAACCGCATCGCCTATGATTCACACTTTCGCTTATTCCCTCGATCGGCTTTAACGATCTTCGCGGGTAGTAAGCAGCTGGTGCATTTTAAGTATTTTTGCTTTCAGACCAGCATGGAAGAATACACACAAAACTAAGGACAAATACTGCTGTGTTTATAAATAAACCGGCCAAGTGCGAGTTAAACTCGCGTGGAGAGGGTTCCCTACAATTGATTGAATTCTTATAGGTTTTCCTGTAATCTACAAGCAATGAACTATATTTTGTATTTTTTTCAAAATTTTAGGCTCAGTAGTTTCGGAGATCAGGGGGATGGGGGAATGGTAAATTTTCGTCTTCTTTCATGAATAAAATCAAAACCATTCATTTGAAAATAATAACAAAAATATATTTGAGATCCTCATAACGAGCCCTTTCAATTGATATATGACACAGTAAGGTTTGCAAAACTTTTTTTTTATTTCCTAATTTGTCCCCCGAAAATGACCCTCAATTTAAAAAAAATATTTATTTACTTTGCACATATGTGTTTGGGTCATAGGATTACAACATTCTACCAAATTTCACCTGATTCGGTCAAGTAGATTCGAAGCAAATTGGCTGTGACAGACGGACGGACAGATAGACGCACGAGTGATCCTATAAGGGTTCCGTTTTTTCATTTTTTGTACGGATCCCTAAAAATCAGTATTAAATGAGAAACGCTGGATACAGATTGCTTTCTTATGGTTATTTTGGAAATCCTTTGGGCTCTGGAGAGGCCTATGGACAGCAGTCAACTCTACGCGGCTGAAATAATGGAGTTTTAGAAGATAAATCAACAACAGTTATAACATAACCTCAACTATTTTCGCCTGGCGGCACTATTCACTATACTCACCAATTTGCGCGTCCATTGATGACGTTCTGTCAGTTTGTATTAATTCCTATGCCGTAACTGTAAAAACAAGTTTGGCCGCCGCTTCTCTAATAGGTTCGGACGTGCGCGCGCGCACTTTTTCTGTACTTTTTCTCGGGCAAGTGCGTGACAGTGACTACGTTCAGGGCTGTCAATTTTTGAATGTATCTACTGTCCATGCTATCGAGAGACATATTCAAGAATTCTGATTTGTGATACCATAATAGCCATCAGTAAAAGCAATCAGTTTCCCTGTTTTAAGTAAAACGAAACTGAACTTCATGAAAAACCGACCAAGTGCGAGTCGGACTTGTGCATTAATTGTTCTGTTATTATAGCGGCCACAATAATACATAATCGGTGAAAACTCCAAGTATCTAGCTATTACGGTTCAAGAGATAGAACCCTGTGACAGACAGACGGATAGACAGCGGAGTCTTAGTAAGAGGGTCCCGTTGGCACCTTTTGAGTATGAAACCTTTACAACCATTAATAATACCTAATTTAAATCAAAGTCAATCAATCACGCAATGACGATTTGGTCAAGTGGAAAATACTGGACAGCTCGCATGACAAACATTGCGTGTCTCTCCATAAACGATATCCCACCTTCTGTAATGTCCGAGGTGTCCAACAATGCTATAGAGGTAGCCCGATTCTGGTCTAATAAAGTATATAAACATATTATCAAAGCATTGACACGACAGACTAGCTTAATTTATGTCGAGGATTCTTGTGTCAAGACTTAGACCTGATTATTTTGCTGGTGCCAATGATGAACATAGAACTGGGGTAAAAAAATGTAGGAAAGTGGGCCCTGAGCTCCAAAACACAAAGCCAAGGTTGTAACCGGGACAGTGCTAGGAGAAGAAAAAGAGGGGAAGAGAGAGACATCGTCATCATCAGGTCTTTTTTTAGTCTCTCTAAGTCACATTCTACGACATCCACGGGAAGACTTGAAGTAGTCCTATTTTACTTTGCCGCGAACCACATGGCTTAATCAGAGAGAAATAGACAAGGATAATTCAAACTCAGCCTTCTTACCGAAAAAGGTCCATCACCAGTTCTTTTTTAGTCTCCACTGCAGGAGCACGACCTTTTATGTGTATTACAGAGACATAAATTAGCCAGAGCAGTCAGAGGATTTCGCCTTCACTCGACGCTGGCGAGACGTGTTGTATTACCTAAGTCGCCTTATACGACATCCACGGAAAGACTTGGAGTAGTCCTATTCTGCTCTGCCAGGAACCACATGGCTACCGGCACCGAAACAGGTATTGCCTTCATATTAAGTTGAGAAAATATGTTGTTGTTGACAGTTCAAAGATTGTTAAACCCATTCGATATCGGTTCGTCTCGTAAATCAGCGGTCAAGGCGTGTAGGAATTTGGGAATAACGTTTCACGAATCTCTCTTCGGGATTTTACGATGTACTTTTATGTGAATTCGAAAACGCTTGTTTAATGCACCCACACGTATCAACGTCAGTTTAATAGCGTTTTAAATGTTTATTTTGTAACGGTTTATAATGTGATTACTTCGAGATTACAATTCTATATTTGTACGGTTCCTGCAAACTTTATAATTGGTTTTTATTTTATTGTTTTTGAAGTTGTAAAATTATGAAAATACTACTGGTCTTGAGTCCTACCTTAGAATGGAATCCAACTATACGTTTTCCTATAATAAGCACATAATAAAATATTTTATCGATTTTTTTCAAATAAATATATTTGTCCCACTATTTTGCAAAAGTCTTAATTATATAGTGTAAACGAAAAAATATATACAAAAAATAACAGAACTGATTAACCGCTCATCCCTAGCAAGTCTATTCTCTGAAATTAATATTGTGTAAATTATTGCACCAATTTTTCCTAGATATAAAATCTAATCTATAATAAATACCTAATCGCAATATTTTCCTCAAACTTCAAATTTTATGTTAGTCTCAAGGACAACACTGGACATAACTTCGTCCCACATAAAGCCAACCCAAATCCTTTATGATAAACTAACACATACCTAGGGCGAGGTACCTACGTTCATTGTTCTGTTACACAAAATAGCAAACATGTGGGCGGCGTTGGTGGCAGAGGCCTCTCAGGCTGACGCGAGACTCAATGATGTTAGATATTCTTAAGATCTCGCATTAGGAAGATACAGTTTCTAAACTAAAATAGAGATGTGGACACGGTCCTAAATACATTATTTTATTTAGTCCGACATATAGATTACTAGCTGTGCCCGCGACTTCGTTCGCGTGGTTGTCGGAACGTAATTTTATATAGCCTAAAGCCTTCCTCTATAAATGGACTTCCCAACAAAAAAATAATTTTTCAAATCGGACCATTAGTTCCTGAGATTAGCGCGTTTAAACAAACAAACAAACTCTTCCGCTTTATAATGTAACTAGCTGTGCCCGCGACTTCGTTCGCGTGGTTGTCGGAACGTAATGTTATATAGCCTAAAGCCTTCCTCTATAAATGGACTACCCAACAAAAAAATAATTTTTCAAATCGGACCATTAGTTCCTGAGATTAGCGCGTTCAAACAAACAAACAAACAAATTCTTCCGCTTTATAATATTAGTATAGATTCAAAAATAAGGAACCCAATTTTTTTGTTAATCAATGTAGTAAAAATTCACAAAGATCATCGAAATTTCGGAGTGGGGGCGATTAACGTCACCGTCTGGTGAAAATTGTACTAGATCGTGACATCATGCGAAATTAAAATACGCTGTATCTTCGTCATTATTTACTAATTTGACAAAGTAAAATACGTAATCGTTTCTACTTTACTTCTACTTGAGTAGACTTCTTAATGGCTTTCTATTTCCCAGTATTTGTATGTAATTTGTATTTATAGCTGTGGGTCTTCCTAAAATGTAATAAATAAATAAAAATAAGTAAATATATAAAAACAATATTTTTTAATAAATAATCTACCTGATGGGCTAAAAATATTTTATTATTCAACATCCGTACTCCTCTAATTCTGCAATGAGGATCTGGGGGCAACGGGGGCAAAGATTGGTATTACAAGGGCTGTTTGATAAGTACCCGTTTTCTAAATATATTTATATCACTGGCCGCAAATAAGTATACCACCTTTTAAAGCCATATTCCAGAGGCGGGAAAATTAAAAAAAAAATGGCATTCTTTTGTTTTTTTTCTCATTTGACAACGATTCAGTGAAGGCATGAACTTAAAATTGTTAAAATGGAGAAAGAACAGTATCGGTCTGTAATTAGATTCTTATTTTTGGAAGAAAAAACATGTGATGAAATAAAAGTAAGAATGCAAGCGGTTTACCATGAATATGCTCCTTCTATGACAACCGTCAGATATTGGTATAACGAGTTTAAGCGGGGGTTAACAACAGTCTTTGATGAGGATCGCCCAGGCCGGCCAGTTGAGGTGACTACAGACGATATGGTTAAGAAAATTGAAAATATCGTTTTAGCCGACCGCCGAATTAAACTTCGAGAAATCGTTGATGCTGTAAATGTTTCAATCGAGAGGGTACAACACATATTAGAAGAAAAATTGGGTATGAAGAAAGTATCGGCAAGGTGGGTGCCGCGTTTACTCACGGAGGGGCAAAAACGGAACCGACTGACTACTTCGGAGCAGTGTTTGGCCGTGTTCAAACGTAACCCGAAGGAGTTTCTGCGTCGTTTCGTGACCGTGGACGAAACGTGGGTCCACCACTACACCCCGGAAATGAAAGAGCAGTCGAAGCAGTGGATTTTACCGGGTGAACCTGCTCCAAAGAAAGCAAAAACCGTCCCATCGGCTGGAAAGGTCATGGCGACCGTTTTTTGGGATTCGCAGGGTATTATACATATTGACTATTTAGAAAAGGGAAAAACAATAACAGGGCAGTACTATGCCAATTTATTGGATGAATTTTACGCCGTGTTGAAGGACAAACGACCCCATTGAAAAAAGAAAATAGTACTGTTTCATCACGACAACGCCCCGGCTCATTCGTCCAGAGTTGTGACGGCTAAATTAGCACAGTTACGCTACGAACTATTGTCTCACCCCTCGTATTTTCCAGATTTGGCCCCATGCGATTTCTTTTTGTTTCCCAACCTAAAAAAATGGCTCGGTGGCAAGCGATTTGGATCAAATGACGAAGTCATTGCCGCCACAGAGGCCTATTTTAATGACTTTCCAAAATCATACTTTTTGGATGGTTTATTGAAGCTTGAGTATAGGTGGAACAAATGTATAGAGTTAAAAGGTGACTACGTAGAAAAATAAATGCATATATTCAAAAAATATTGTTTTCTTTATTCATAAACGGGTACTTATCAAACAGCCTAGGTACTAATGGGAATTTAATTAAAACGGTAGGGTTTGGTAGGTCTACTGGGATACGGTAGAAATATTATAAAGTGTGCCAGTTGTTCCCTCTACATTTGCTCGTTGCTCGGGCGCCTTCTTCCTTTTAAACCGGCGGCGATGATTAGCAAACTATCGCTGTTTCTGATTCCTGTTGTCCTCTATATTTACTCTGAAAGGGATAAAAATCTGATAATGTATCTATCTGGGTGAAGCTAAATGCTATAACCTGTTTGTTTCGACATCAGCCTTATAAAATATACTTAGAGTGCAAGATGCAAATGCTTGGTCATATTAAATGCATTTGTTTGGTTAAAAGTTCTTCTTAAACGCGTGCTACATCTATATATATTTCTTTATCAATGAAGACGGTAAATATTGGCATGGTCGCATGTCGTGAAATGCTAGCTCAAAGTTCATTGAAATGGGAAATAAGTAACAATAAGTAGCTGTATTTTTTTACAAGCTCATAGACAGTGAGATATGTACGTAGAGAAACACTTAGAAAACACAGAGAAATACGATTGTATTGGTGTTTTTAATTAAGTTTGCTACATTAACTGTTCTTGGAATTAATTTATCAGATTTTTTTATATTAGTAAAAATATTTAATGCTAAGAAATTAATAAGCAAAAAAATACAAGTACCAAACTTTGAAGTTACCCTAATTTCTAGAACTTATTAATGTTTGGCCTGAGTGTTTGGCAAAACTTCATTTTACCCAAAGGCAATCTATAATTTAGTATTCGCGGTTAATGTTCACATTTGCATATTTTACAGCCATGATAAATTATGCGCTGTTAATAAATACAGAAAACATTAAAAAACAATCTATCGCTGCCTTTTGTAGCAATCGCGGTCTTTCTGTACAGAGTAAAAGTAATGTTCTTTAAGAGTGATTGATAGGGCTCTCAAAACAGTGGATATTTTGGACGCCGCCGCTTTGTTATCCAAATTATTTTGGCCTGCGGTATGGTTTGTAACTGTTTTTGCGGCATTATCTGCGAAATTAATGCTCTGTTCGCTGCTAAAGGTAGACTCTCATGCATTGCGGCATTTGCAGATTGCAGCCTCACGCGACATACGCAGTTGACGTTAGCATTACATGTTATAATGTGATAAAATTATATTATATTAGGCACATTTGTAAACTGAAAGACAGATCCCTTTTGGTGAGCGACCAATACTGTCTTAATGAGATATTTTGGCGTTTTTTCTCAGCAGTGGTCGTTCCTGTCCGATCGGTAGTTTTTCTTAAAAATAACGAGAAATTAATAATTTAAATATTTATAAACATAACACTTAAGGTATAGCAAACTTATTGACGTGTAAAAGTTCCTGCAAAGGCCCATTTACTACATAAACACGTGAGTCTTTGACACCGCCAGATCAGTGTTACACTGGCACCGATTTTTCCCACAAGTACCATCTGACATGTTAGGTTTATGAGACAAGCCTCATTTATGACAGAAGAACATTGTGCGAAATTTTTAAGATTTGTAGCATGCGGCCTTATGGCATGTCGTATGTCGCACAGTGTTGCTTTCTACGGCGTAAAAATATAATACAAAAAAAAATAAAAAAATAAAACACAATGAATTGTTCGTCGAGAGCGAAGTGCTCGACGATATTTTGCTGTTTTTTTTTTTTTTTTTTGTATTATATTTATAATTTTTTGTGTAGCAAAATTAACTAGTAATTTAGATTGCGTGATTTTTTTCTATAGAGCCAAAAATGCTCAATCGTGTTTTGGCTATTGTGGGTGTCTGTAGAAAAGCCTTAAAATACCTATGTAATTTTTTTAAAAGAAATAAATTGTGATAATTTATTTACAGTGATTTTTCAAAAACACAGGATACTTGGATCTGAACTGACGGGGCCTAAGCTTCAATACTCGCATTACTTAATTACTTATGTGCCGTATGACTGACATACAGCAGTCTATCGCCATATATTTCATAGAGCGAGTATTGCACAGAGTACATTTTATACATATACTGACAGAGTAATGTCTCATGAGCCATACGAGACAGACGCGCGCAGCTACGATCGGCCGCAATGCACGGAAGTCTACCTTAAAGGTGTTACAAAGGCCGGATATAGAAGTATTCTGGAGATGCCGATTGTATTTTACCAGAGATGATTTACTGAAGCAATGTAATAATAGTTTCGTGGGAAGTAATTCTGATACAACGTTTGTATAGTCAAGGCTACTACGCATCAGTGATCATATGGACTGTCGTTTACCATGTCGAAACCGAAGCATAGCTTAGCCTTGAATAATGGAAATGTCGTAGTATTGTTGCTTTAAAATGTACTCTGTGAGTCTTCGTACTTATCAAGAGCTTTAATACCTGCAGCACAATGGCAAAATCCGACGTCTGATACGCACTTATAGTAAAAAAAATATTCACCTCTGTGTTCACCGTTGATAAAATTATATTTACATATAAACATTGTATATTTATTTTATTTATAGTTATCGTATCGGTATACAAAGTGGAAGGGACATACCCGTAATAAATCGAACCACGGGTTATACTAGATCACTAATTATATTTTTTTTATTAAATAATTTTACGGCTCTGGATACAAGTCCTTTAGAGCCTATCTTTAATTTTGTTCTTTATTCCTAATCCTAACCTAACCTAAACCTAATAAGACAATCAAAGGGTGGTGTAGGCCTTTGACTGCTGCAAGGAAGCTTCTGGCGACAAATCTATACGAGTCTTACTGGTTTACACACACGATTGAATGGCGGACGACGCTCGAAGACGCCCACACAGTCCGCAAAATAAATATCACTACAGCCGTACTATGACTGTCCACTTTAACTATTTCACACATTGTTCACGTCATGAGCATTTATAACACCGAACAACACCAATTTCATGTTATAAAGTCCACTAAAATCAATTTGGAAAATAATTTAAAGCAAACCCCAACCGAACCCATTGACTTCCCGCCAAAAACTCACTAAATTATAATGAGATTAAAATAAAAGTCAAATGTCCAAACCACGGGTTCAAACCTTCAGTTTCATGGGCTGAGGTACCATCTGGGAGGTTTTGCGTTATTTCATTAACACGTTGTATTTGTTTTTAAAATAATATCGATATTCTTGTTTATTATTGTAGGTATTTATAGATACTTTTCAATTTTGTGTACACATTCTGTCGCACTTTCCAAATTATTTTTCTACTTGGTCCAATGGTTGACTGACTGGCAGAGAACGTCATAACTGTCATAAGGCGTTAAGTCCGCCATTGCCATTTGTACACTTTTTATGTGCAATAAAGATTAAATAAATAAATCAAATAGTTTTCGGGATAATTTACCTCCAATTCAGTTCATTAGTAAGCATTTCTAATATGAAAACTATAAACTACCTCTTTGTGTCTGGAAAATAGAAACTCAAGACTAATTGGCTCAACAACTCCAGCTTTCTTAATTTGCAACCTCACTCCTCTAAAAACCAGTAGAAAGTTAATTAGCTATAGCTTAACATTTAACCATCTTACAGTCACCGCTAATTGCTCCCAAATTATACGTCGGTATACCTCACATTGTGATAAGCGAATTTTTGAAGAATGTTGAACAAACCACCGGAAATTGCCGGGGCTTAAATTTGAATAACGTGAAATCATGGGTATGGATTTTGATTTGGGGCTGACCTTTTGCATATGAAAGTACCTAATTTTGCCTATAAGCTTAAGGGGGTCGTGAAATTATATATTCAAAGATTCTAAATATTTTAACAAGTTTATTTGCCAGACAAAAAAATGTTCAAGCGTTCACCCCCAATAACTTTAGAACGACTGAACCGATTTTCATCAAACAGAGCTAGGAACCATCTCGACAGAAAAGGCTTTCCATAAAAAACACATCGAAATCGGTCTATATTTTAGGGGTTACGACGCCAGAGACAAACAGGCAGACACGTCGAACTTACAACACCCCTATTTTTCGTCAGGAATTAAAAAGGTGTGATTAAAAAGAAGTCTTCAAGATGTTCTATCGAAGGAATGCTTGAGCGACATTTATTTTTAGAGCAGTAACTTTAAAGTGTTTTATGTCCTCAATAAGTTAGCGTCTTCGCTGTAGTGAGTACAAAAAAAAAATGGATCATTGTGTTGTCTTTTATTGCAGACATCTTTACATCAGATCCGTGTTAGCTAATTCATAGGTCAAACCTTTGTGAAGTCTAGCAGATCAATCTCTCGAAAAGCAAGGCACTACTCGTAGTAGAATACAATAAGGTAAAAAGAGTTTTAAGAAACATGTAGATATTTAAGACAAAACAATTTTTTTTTCTGTGTTCGTGTGGTAAGTTGTTTTTCGTTAAGTAGGTACCTACCTACTTTAGTTTTTATATCCCTTGAATGAACCATTAATAAATGACTTTGCTTATTTAGTTTAGGGTTCCGCACCCAAAGGGTGCCAACTGGACCCTATTACTGAGATTTCGCTATCTGTCCGTCTGTCACAGGACTATCTCTTGAACTGTAATAGCTAAACACTTGAAATTTTCACCAATTATGTATTAACGTGGCCGCTATAACAACAAATATACTAAAAATAAGATGAAGTAAAAAACTAAAGGGGGTAGTTATACAAGAAACGTGTTTTTTCGGCGTTTTTAAACATTTTAAGGAGGTACGGAACCCTTCATGTACGAATCCGACTCGCACTTGGCCGGTTTTCTTTAGGTAGGTAAGTAAATAAATAAATAGATAGGGGCAAATCATACTAATTGAGCTAGCCCCAAAGTAAGTAATTTTCCAACTGGTCCCTACCTACTTTGGTTTTCATATCCCAGAAATGAATCATTGATAAATGACTTTGCTTACCTAGGTATTTTTTTATAAAGTTTTTATAGTGTCTTATTCATTGATTCGGTCATGAAACTGGCGTATTATTTTACATGTTTTTATAGCGTTTCTTGTCCATGTAACAAGACACACGACATAATGATAATGTCGTCTCAGAGATTTGCGTGCGCGAAATTGTAGTACCAGTAATTTAGCAATGACTTGATCGCTCTTAGGAAATTGATGGAACTATAAAAATTCCTAAGGAAATTACCGGAGACGCAAACGCTAGGGGATTTAAGCCCGGCACGTGGATTGTTTATCTTTAGTACATATCAAACAAGTTAAGCACCTATCCTTAGTCGTGGTCGTGAGGACTTTATTACGTAACACCTTAATAAAATGGCTAGCTGAAATACCTAAGTTTATGTGTTTGTAATATAAGTTAGATTTTGATTATTTATTAATAGAATTGCAGATGCCATTCAATGCAGTCATGTGCTTGGCATCATCCCACATGAACATCATTTAGATGAAATATTTTTAATATTAAATAATGTTTTTAGAATGAATATATAAAAGTTTTATTTCTGGTTAAAGCCATTTATTCTCATAAAATAATCTACAAAATTCACTTATAATGAGAACTTACAAATTTAAATTTAGTGGACGCGTACCATTTCTTGTTTTCTTTTTAAATTTAAGTTAAAGTTAGTACTTATTGGGACCTCGTCTACTATATTTTCTAACAAAAATAGAATATAGCTACGACTGCTACGAGGTTTAAAATCATTCTGTATAATCCTAAATTACTACAAAACTGTTCTGAATTGACAATAATGTAGTACGTAAGATATTTCAGAATCTCATATCATAAGCTGGAAGTTGTATGCCAATTTACATCATAAATCAAGCGGTGCTTCAGAAGCCGAGCTAAGACGGAGTAGGACTAGAAAGTTAATCTCGCTTCCTTTGTCGACAATATCAAGTTAAAGCCTGCAGTTTGCATTGGGCGAGTTGATGGTCGAGTTGATAGTAAACTTTTAGATCGGCTTTCTCGTGGTTTAATTTTTTTTCGCTTATGTAAGTGGCTGGTGGCAGAATTTACAAGCTGCCTAAAGGTATCAACTGAAAGCAAGACTGCCATGCCATGACGACACCCGGGACCAACGGTTTAACGTGCCTTCCGAAGCACGGAGGAGCTCGTAAATATTTGGCACTTGTGGTCATCCATCCAAATGCGGACCATGTCTGGAGTTGCTTAACTTGCGAATGCGTACTCCCAACGCTAGCGAATCGTACTCCGAATGGGCTACCGAGCTCCTAAATACATGCTTAATAAAAACGTCATTCTCCAGTTTTTTTTCGCTACCTAATTAACGCGTCACTCGACGTCACCTTTTTTCCTTTTGTTTTTTCGACAAAATTAACACAAAATGTAAATAATGAATCGATTTTAATGTCTTGCTGTTCTTTGATCTCCGCCTAATTAACGCGTCGCTTTTTTTAAAGTGGAAAAAATGTGATGCATTATTAATTAGGTAGCGAAAAGAAACTGAGAGTGACCGTAAACTAAAGATTACGTACTAAGTATTTTTTGACGCAGTTGTGTGTACGAAATGTTGACTCCATGACATAACCATCATATCTTTTACTAGCTGTGCCCGCGACTTCGTTCGCGTGGTTGTCGGAACGTAATGTTATATAGCCTAAAGCCTTCCTCTATAAATGGACTACCCAACAAAAAAATAATTTTTCAAATCGGACCATTAGTTCCTGAGATTAGCGCGTTTAAACAAACAAACAAACTCTTCCGCTTTATAATATTAGTATAGATAGTCAATTGGTAGCCAAGCGATGTCTGTGAGGCATGAGTTCGATCCTTACTAGGTGCTACCAGGCCTGTGTCACTCCCCGTTTAGGTATCGAAAATGTACCTATATTATTACTATGCGCGCAGTGGCCCCTCCGGGTGGTAAATTCAGTTATACGAATCGTTTGTCCAGAGTAATAAGAATGAAATTGGCTTGCAATGGATGTCTAGGTATCTATACGAAAAGGTGCTGCGTTCTGACGTGAGCTAAATTAAACCATATCGCTAGCCATATTGAGTAGATATTTCTTTGAATTTATTTGCTGAGTGAGACTTCTGTACGTTAGTATTATTTATTCTGTGGTGCTACTTGTACCTCTGAGTTTGTACTCATGTATGGTCATTTTCAACTACCAATATATATATAATCACTAGTTTACTTGCCTACTACCACAGAATAAAAACTAGTACTCACGTACAGAAGTCACACTCAACAAAGAAATTCAAAGAAATATCTACTCAATGTGGTTAGCGATATGGTTTAATTTAGCTCATGTCAAAACTTAGCACCTTTTCGTTTAGATACTTAGACATCCATTGTAGGCCAATTACATTGTTATTACTCTGGACAAACGATTTGTATACTTAACTGAATTTACCAATCCGAGTGGCCGCCGCGCGCTTAGTAATAATGTAGGTATATTTTCGATACCTAAACGGGGAGAGACACAGGGGCCTGCTACTACTGAATCAATGTGAACGTTATCTAACTGTATGTGAATGCTTTTATCAAGGCATTTATTAACAAACTTGAGACCTAGGTTGCTTTACCTTAATTATTTGCGTTTTGGAAGTTTCCTGTGAACAATAGTTTCTAATTTCTTTGAAACATCTGCTCTTTTGTCGGAAGCAAAAGTAGATTTATTAATCAGCTGGTACTTAGTGTTAGTCTTACCAACTATTTATTCTGTGTTACTTGCCCAGGTACGAGTAACTTACATTCCGCTTTTCCTGAATTGTTTTAATTATTTAAAAGTTTTAAATACATTGTGCAGGTAGTTTGCAGTAGTTTGTAGACTGCCTCCGTGGTCCAGTGATCTAGGCGTTTGCCTTGTTATTCGAAGGTGGTGGTTCAAGTCCCATTGGGAAGCATATTTTGCGAAAAATTGTTTCCAGTTTGGTAAATACACTTCAAGGTGAATATAGAAGCAAATGACCTTGAAGTGTGAAATAAATTGTCAACTCGTAAATATGGTGATAATTTCCATATTGCTAATCGTCAGGCACTAGATAGCCCTTTAAATTATTTTATGAAAAGCAATATGGAAATTATCTCCATATTTACGAGTTAAGAATTAATTTGAAATGAGGGTGCCACTTCAAGGCCATTTGCTTTTATATACACCTTAACATGATTATTGACCGAGCGAAGCGTCTTAGTTTCGAAATTGGCCAAAAATGTTTTAGTCCGTCTGTCTGTTCTCGCCTACAGGTCACATTTTTAACCGAGATGGATGAAAATTGGCATGCAAGCTCCTTGATTTATTTAATTTTTTAATCTATTGCGATTTTGAAGAAATAGGGTGGAAAAGGGGGACGTCGTCGGGGAATACGTATATGCGTGCCAATGGTCTTACAATAAAGGATGCTCAAGACCGTGTGAAGTGGAGAAGGAAAAGCAGCCGGAAAGCTGTGGATGCAGCTGGGAACACGCTGAGATGAGAGAGAGAGGGTGGAAAAGGGGGGAAGTTTGCTGTAGCGTTATATATCAACGAATTTCATTGAAATGGCTTTGCTAAGCCAAGGGAAAGGAGAAAGTGTCGGTTATTGCATGGTTATAAGAGCTCGCGAGGTTTGCTGTTCTCACAGGTATAAAGCGATGATGTGAATTTATCTTGATATAGATATTTTGACGACGTCCGTGCCGTAATGGTTAACACGCTAGACCGCTAATCTGGAGGTTCTGGGTTGCAACAGCCAAAGCAAGTTGGAAAATGGCCTTTTTCAAATGGTCCTGGGTCTTGGCTGTTTATCTATATATGTATTTATCATAAAATATAGTATCGTTGAGTTAGTATCCCATAACACAAGTTTAAAACTTACTTTGGGGCTAGCTTAATTAGTGTGATTTGTCGTTATATATTCATTTATTTATTACTAGCTTTTTCCCGCGGCTTCGCTCGCGTATCCCACGGGAACATTACTTTTTTCCGGGATGAAAGGTACCCTATGTTACTTCTAGTACCTCCCAGGATATGTGTACAAAGTTTCATGATGATTCGTCAAGTAGTTTTTGCGTGAAAAGGTAACAAATTCATTTATTTATTACTAGCTTTTTCCCGCGGCTTCGCTCGCGTATCCCACGGGAACATTACTTTTTTCCGGGATGAAAGGTACCCTATGTTACTTCTAGTACCTCCCAGGATATGTGTACAAAGTTTCATGATGATTCGTCAAGTAGTTTTTGCGTGAAAAGGTAACAAACATCCACGCTTTCACATTTATGATATTACTAGCTTTTTCCCGCGGCTTCGCTCGCGTATCCCACGGGAATATTACTTTTTTCCGGGATGAAAGGTACCCTATGTTACTTCTAGTACCTCCCAGGATATGTGTACAAAGTTTCATGATGATTCGTCAAGTAGTTTTTGCGTGAAAAGGTAACAAACATCCACGCTTTCACATTTATAATATTAGTAAGGAAGTAAGGATATATATATATATAATATATAATATAATATAATATAATATAATATAATATAAACAGGCCCAATGGATCACAGATGTAGAGGAAACAACTAAAGAAGTAGTACAGAACCAAGACACTTTTGAAATTACAATTGAACATATTAGGGACGCTATCAAAAAAATACATAATTGGAAGGCACCAGGAATCGACAAAATTCAAAACTACTACTTAAAATACCTTACTAGCATACATATATATTTAGCAAAATTATACACAAATATATTAAAAGGCTCAGAGGAAATAGAAGAATGGTTTACTACAGGTCAAGTTATTTTAATCCCAAAAAACGACAGAACAGATGACCCGAAGAACTGGATACCAATTGCTTGTCTTCCAACTATGTACAAACTTCTGACGTCCGTACTGGCAAATGAATTATACATGCACTGCGATAGGAATAATCTAATCGCACCGGAGCAAAGAGGTTGTAGGAGACGCGCTCGCGGCTGTAAGGACCACCTAATGGTCAACAAAGCTATTCTTGAGGACGCCCACCACGCTCAGAAGAACTTGAGCACGGGATGGGTAGACTACCAGAAGGCCTTTGATAGCATGTCCCATGAATGGATACTAAAGACTCTAGATATATATAAATGCCCAACTGCTATCAAGGACTTCCTCAGGAGGGTTATGCCGAAATGGAAAGTTGTAATGACTGCCCGAGCAGTGGGGACCTCAGTGACTACGGAACCGATTTTCATACGCCGCGGGATATTTCAGGGGGACTCGTTGTCCCCGCTTCTCTTCTGTTTAGGAATTAACCCTTTGTCACAGGTATTAAATAAATATGAAAGTTTAGGATACAAATTGAAAGATAGTGTATGTATAAATCATTTGTTATACATGGATGACCTAAAGTTATATGCAAATAATAAAAACAATCTTAAGGTTCTCATAGATAGTACTGAAGTATTCACCAAGGATATAGGAATGAATTTCGGGTTGAACAAATGTAACATCTTACATATGCAAGCAGGAAAAAGGACAGGATGCGAAGGGGAAGGGCATGTGCTGTTAAGTGGTGGGGAATTTGAACATCTGAAGGAAGGCGAAAAATACAAATATTTAGGCATTAATGAAGCAGGAACTATAGAACACGATAAGCTTAGGGAACAAATTCAGAAGGAATATTTTAAAAGAGTAAAAAAATTGACCCATACACACTTAAACGCCAAAAACGTCATAACCGCAATTAATACGTATGCAGTGCCAGTGCTTTTATATTCATTTGGTATAGTCAACTATAAAAACAGCGATTTAAAGAAAATAGACATAAAAACAAGAAAACTACTTACACTTAATAAAATCCATCAAGAGAAAGCAGATATTGAAAGATTATACATGCCGATAGAAGAAGGAGGAAGAGGACTCATGAATGTAGAAGCACTGCATAAAACACAAATTATTAAATATAGACAGTATTTAGAAAATGAATCAGATTATCTTATAAAAGCCATAGTAAAACACGATAAATCTAGGATTAAATATTCCATACATAAAGAAGCAAACAACAACTTAAGTGAAATAGGATTAACAACAAATAATAATTACATAGACATTGAACTTAAAAATGCAGTATTAAAAAAACGATTACATACACTAAAATCTAAACCGCTTCACGGTCAGTTTTATAACTCCATTCTTGACAAACCTAATATAGACAAAGAGCTCTCATTTAGATGGATCAAAAAACAACAAGTATCTCCCTCATTGGTCTCGTCAACATTCGCCATACAAGACCAAGCAGTTGCCACCAGACAGCATGAAAGGGACATTATGAAAAAACCCATAGATGGCAAATGCCGTCTATGTAGGGACAGAGATGAAACTACCCAACATCTTATTTCAGGCTGTGAGAAACTGGCTGGCAACTACTATGTCAAAAGACATAACAATATTGTACAGTATATTTTCTGGACATTAGCAAAAAAACACAAATTTGAAGTTTCAAAATTCTGGTGGAAGGAGCACTTGAGTCAACCTAAAGTAATAGAGAACGATGAAGCGAAGCTAATGTGGGAGATGCCAGTTCACACTGATCGCACAGTCACCCATAACAGACCAGACATCATTTACACACACAAGCAAAGCAATAACACTTACCTTATAGATGTCACAATACCGTCGGACTACAATATAGGTGCAAAAGAGATTGAAAAACTAAATAAATACCATCTATTAAAAACAGAAGTAACAAGACTTTGGAACACCAAAACTACAGTAGTGCCGATAGTAGTAGGATCAACCGGAATAATCGCTACAAGCCTCCGGCGATATTGTGACATCTTAGACTCAAATATAGATATAACTATAATGCAAAAACAGGCAGCACTGCACACCTGTAACATTTTAAGCCGAGTTTTGGGGGACACAATTTTTGTAGGCGGGGACGCTGAAACTCCTTCTCCCTGAGGGTCTCAGGGCGGGAGTTCAGCCTAATACCGACCTTTAAAGGTCGAGAAGGTGCAAACCTAAGTAAATATAATATAATATAATATATATGCCCCCCAATACAACCTCACGCCCGGACTTTTTAACATCTTGTCCATGTGGGGGGCGGGCAACAGGTACTTATTATAGTAAAACTTACCTGGCTAACGAGGCTCTGGAAAACACCATTTAAAAATGAGAAGAAATAATAAGAATGCGCGTATAGGGCCGCTACCCGGGGGCCGCCGGGGCACGTGTGGAGCTGGCGCTGCACGTGACAGCATGTGGACCGTCAGTGACCCCTTGCTGAACAGGCGGGCAGGGGTCGGGGGGGATCAACCCGAAAATACTACAGCCGAAACAACCAGGAACACTGACTACACTTTGCGGTGCGGGGATAACTCAGATCCCGAGAGTACTGCCGGTGCGTCAGAGTCGACCACACCAATACCAAATATAAATGACGATTCGAGGAAAAAGTGGTCCGACTTAGAATTACGAGAACTTTTATTCTGTTACTACAAGGCTAAATCAGGGGGGGCAGGGTATATCAATAGACTAGAAGACCTTTTTAAGCAAAGAAATCCACACAACCCAAAAATACACAAGTTCAATGGCAATGCATTATCCAATCAGGTTCGCAGTATACTGAAACAAAAAAGATTCACAGAGGAAACACTTAGACAAATACAACAAAGTATAGAACAGGAAAATACACAATATACAACAACCACAAACATATACGACCAGACACAACAACCATCAACATCAATAGACCACACACAACAAGATATTGACACTAATGAAGGAAACACACAACCAGACACTGAAGCAGACCACTTGAGACATATAAATGACGACTCTAGAAAGAAGTGGACTGATGAAGAATTAAGAGAGCTTATGTTCTGTTATTATAAGGCTAAAGCAGGAGGATCTGGATACATAACTCGATTTTATAAACTATTTAAAGAACGTAACCCTCAAAACCCAAAGATACATAAATTTAACGGCAATACTTTATCAAAGCAAGCACGAACAATATTAAACCGTAAAGCACTATCTATCGAAGTTCTTAACGAAATACGACAAGCAGCAGAACAATCAGCAACGCAACATACCACAACCAGTACAGACACACATACCACAAATACACCTACACAATCAGATAACTCACACTCATCACTCGATCAACCATCACCAATCACTGAAACCTTTCAATCAAACGAACACTCTTACCATGAAAACTCAACACCAGCAATAGGTAACACAAATAGGACAAACACAGAACACTCAATCAATATAGACCAAATTATACAAAACTATGACGAACAAGACCCTTTGATACTAGATTTATTACAAAATATAGCTGAAATTAAAGAAACAAATGTCTCAGAGCGACTAGTTTTACCGAAACCGAAATTTAACAAACAATTTCATAGTAATCTCCAAAAATTAAACAGATATCTACCTACCTTATTTGAGACTGACCCATCTCTTCGAGAGACAAATGATATAATTTATGCAACAGCTAAAACTTTAATTCTAGCAAATAATCAAAAACCTTATGTTAGTACAAACACACTGAAACCACATAAAGATCCACCATGGATGCAAAGAATAGTTAACAAAATAGAAGGGTTTAGGAAAGATTTGGGACGGTTGATTGAAATAGAAAACGGAGTAGAGACTAGGAAAATGATAAAATTAAAAAATAAAATCTACGATAAATACCAAATATTTACTGACAACGATAGGGATAATATCAAAGAAATGCTGAAACAAAAGATAAAGGCACTTGCAGGTAGGATAACACGCTATGATGATATGAATACTAAACAAACACAGAACAAAATGTTTGAAGAAAATCAGCACAAACTTTACCGTAACTTAGCAGGGCAACAAAATCTACCCGAAAAAATACCAACTAAAGAAGAAATAGAAAATTTCTGGTCACCTATTCTGTCACAACCTATTTCTTACAACGAACAGGCCCAATGGATCACAGATGTAGAGGAAACAACTAAAGAAGTAGTACAGAACCAAGACACTTTTGAAATTACAATTGAACATATTAGGGACGCTATCAAAAAAATACATAATTGGAAGGCACCAGGAATCGACAAAATTCAAAACTACTACTTAAAATACCTTACTAGCATACATATATATTTAGCAAAATTATACACAAATATATTAAAAGGCTCAGAGGAAATAGAAGAATGGTTTACTACAGGTCAAGTTATTTTAATCCCAAAAAACGACAGAACAGATGACCCGAAGAACTGGAGACCAATTGCTTGTCTTCCAACTATGTACAAACTTCTGACGTCCGTACTGGCAAATGAATTATACATGCACTGCGATAGGAATAATCTAATCGCACCGGAGCAAAGAGGTTGTAGGAGACGCGCTCGCGGCTGTAAGGACCACCTAATGGTCAACAAAGCTATTCTTGAGGACGCCCACCACGCTCAGAAGAACTTGAGCACGGGATGGGTAGACTACCAGAAGGCCTTTGATAGCATGTCCCATGAATGGATACTAAAGACTCTAGATATATATAAATGCCCAACTGCTATCAAGGACTTCCTCAGGAGGGTTATGCCGAAATGGAAAGTTGTAATGACTGCCCGAGCAGTGAGGACCTCAGTGACTACGGAACCGATTTTCATACGCCGCGGGATATTTCAGGGGGACTCGTTGTCCCCGCTTCTCTTCTGTTTAGGAATTAACCCTTTGTCACAGGTATTAAATAAATATGAAAGTTTACGATACAAATTGAAAGATAGTGTATGTATAAATCATTTGTTATACATGGATGACCTAAAGTTATATGCAAATAATAAAAACAATCTTAAGGTTCTCATAGATAGTACTGAAGTATTCACCAAGGATATAGGAATGAATTTCGGGTTGAACAAATGTAACATCTTACATATGCAAGCAGGAAAAAGGACAGGATGCGAAGGGGAAGGGCATGTGCTGTTAAGTGGTGGGGAATTTGAACATCTGAAGGAAGGCGAAAAATACAAATATTTAGGCATTAATGAAGCAGGAACTATAGAACACGATAAGCTTAGGGAACAAATTCAGAAGGAATATTTTAAAAGAGTAAAAAAATTGACCCATACACACTTAAACGCCAAAAACGTCATAACCGCAATTAATACGTATGCAGTGCCAGTGCTTTTATATTCATTTGGTATAGTCAACTATAAAAACAGCGATTTAAAGAAAATAGACATAAAAACAAGAAAATTACTTACACTTAATAAAATCCATCAAGAGAAAGCAGATATTGAAAGATTATACATGCCGATAGAAGAAGGAGGAAGAGGACTCATGAATGTAGAAGCACTGCATAAAACACAAATTATTAAATATAGACAGTATTTAGAAAATGAATCAGATTATCTTATAAAAGCCATAGTAAAACACGATAAATCTAGGATTAAATATTCCATACATAAAGAAGCAAACAACAACTTAAGTGAAATAGGATTAACAACAAATAATAATTACATAGACATTGAACTTAAAAATGCAGTATTAAAAAAACGATTACATACACTAAAATCTAAACCGCTTCACGGTCAGTTTTATAACTCCATTCTCGACAAACCTAATATAGACAAAGAGCTCTCATTTAGATGGATCAAAAAACAACAAGTATCTCCCTCATTGGTCTCGTCAACATTCGCCATACAAGACCAAGCAGTTGCCACCAGACAGCATGAAAGGGACATTATGACAAAACCCATAGATGGCAAATGCCGTCTATGTAGGGACAGAGATGAAACTACCCAACATCTTATTTCAGGCTGTGAGAAACTGGCTGGCAACTACTATGTCAAAAGACATAACAATATTGTACAGTATATTTTCTGGACATTAGCAAAAAAACACAAATTTGAAGTTTCAAAATTCTGGTGGAAGGAGCACTTGAGTCAACCTAAAGTAATAGAGAACGATGAAGCGAAGCTAATGTGGGAGATGCCAGTTCACACTGATCGCACAGTCACCCATAACAGACCAGACATCATTTACACACACAAGCAAAGCAATAACACTTACCTTATAGATGTCACAATACCGTCGGACTACAATATAGGTGCAAAAGAGATTGAAAAACTAAATAAATACCATCTATTAAAAACAGAAGTAACAAGACTTTGGAACACCAAAACTACAGTAGTGCCGATAGTAGTAGGATCAACCGGAATAATCGCTACAAGCCTCCGGCGATATTGTGACATCTTAGACTCAAATATAGATATAACTATAATGCAAAAACAGGCAGCACTGCACACCTGTAACATTTTAAGCCGAGTTTTGGGGGACACAATTTTTGTAGGCGGGGACGCTGAAACTCCTTCTCCCTGAGGGTCTCAGGGCGGGAGTTCAGCCTAATACCGACCTTTAAAGGTCGAGAAGGTGCAAACCTAAGTAAATTTAATATATATTATAATAATAACTCCTTCTCCCTGAGGGTCTCAGGGCGGGAGTTCAGCCTAATACCGACCTTTAAAGGTCGAGAAGGTGCAAACCTAAGTAAATTTAATATAATATAATATAATACTCCTTCTCCCTGAGGGTCTCAGGGCGGGAGTTCAGCCTAATACCGACCTTTAAAGGTCGAGAAGGTGCAAACCTAAGTAAATATAATATATAATATATTTTTAACCGAGATGGATGAAAATTGGCATGCAAGCTCCTTGATTTATTTAATTTTTTAATCTATTGCGATTTTGAAGAAATAGGGTGGAAAAGGGGGACGTCGTCAGGGAATATATGCGTGCCAATGGTCTTACAATAAAGGATGCTCAAGACCGTGTGAAGTGGAGAAGGAAAAGCAGCCGGAAAGCTGTGGATGCAGCTGGGAACACGCTGAGATGAGAGAGAGAGGGTGGAAAAGGGGGGAAGTTTGCTGTAGCGTTATATATCAACGAATTTTATTGAAATGGCTTTGCTAAGCCAAGGGAAAGGAGAAAGTGTCGGTTATTGCATGGTTATAAGAGCTCGCGAGGTTTGCTGTTCTCACAGGTATAAAGCGATGATGTGAATTTATCTTGATATAGATATTTTGACGACGTCCGTGCCGTAATGGTTAACACGCTAGACCGCTAATCTGGACATTCTCCGGCGATATTGTGACATCTTAGACTCAAATATAGATATAACTATAATGCAAAAACAGGCAGCACTGCACACCTGTAACATTTTAAGCCGAGTTTTGGGGGACACAATTTTTGTAGGCGGGGACGCTGAAACTCCTTCTCCCTGAGGGTCTCAGGGCGGGAGTTCAGCCTAATACCGACCTTTAAAGGTCGAGAAGGTGCAAACCTAAGTAAATTTAATATCAAATCATCCCTATCGTTGTCAGTAAATATTTGGTATTTATCGTAGATTTTATTTTTTAATTTTATCATTTTCCTAGTCTCTACTCCGTTTTCTATTTCAATCAACCGTCCCAAATCTTTCCTAAACCCTTCTATTTTGTTAACTATTCTTTGCTTCCATGGTGGATCTTTATGTGGTTTCAGTGTGTTTGTACTAACATAAGGTTTTTGATTATTTGCTAGAATTAAAGTTTTAGCTGTTGCATAAATTATATCATTTGTCTCTCGAAGAGATGGGTCAGTCTCAAACAAGGTAGGTAGATATCTGTTTAATTTTTGGAGATTACTATGAAATTGTTTGTTAAATTTCGGTTTCGGTAAAACTAGTCGCTCTGAGACATTTGTTTCTTTAATTTCAGCTATATTTTGTAATAAATCTAGTATCAAAGGGTCGTCATAGTTTTGGGGGACACAATTTTTGTAGGCGGGGACGCTGAAACTCCTTCTCCCTGAGGGTCTCAGGGCGGGAGTTCAGCCTAATACCGACCTTTAAAGGTCGAGAAGGTGCAAACCTAAGTAAATTTAATATAATATATAAAGTAAGGATTTAGTCATACAAAAATCATATAAGCCCTGTAAACCCCATTACAAAATCGTAAGCACACACAAACATAGCGTCTGATACAGTGGTAGATCCAGGTAACAGGATATCGGGTAACACCGGACGTGATCTCAGCACAATTTATTATGAAAATTTTAAACGTAATATGGTCGGAAAGGCTGACCAGGTTTAGATCGATTTAGACGATTATAATCACGGTGAGTGTTAGGAGCGACGACCCAACGGTATTGCTACCCTCTCTGCACTCAAACCTAGTCAGTCTTTCTGACTATATTACGTGGGTAAACCGATAAAATATTCATAAGGAATTTATCTCTAACCTAAGTCACCTTCTACGACATCCACGAGAAGAATTGGAGTGGTCCTATTCTACTCTGCGCGGAAACCACACGGCTGTGGTTATGGCTAGATATAATAAATCTGCAGACATCAATTCCGCACTCTCCTTATTGTACGCGCCTGCGCAAGCGCTGTCATTAGCCGCACAATCCATATTGTTTGAACATTGGGCAATGCAAACGCCTATATCGGTCGTGGAATGACTATTTGCTACGTATCTCTACTATGACATCACCTATGGACCATGTGAAGAAATGTACAAATATACTATGTTTATCAATGGCATCAGGTCATTAGCAGATTAGCTGAGGTCCGTCATGAAAAATGCTTAAGTTGGTGCGAGTTGAACTCGCGTGAAGAGGGTTCCGGAAAACACCGTTGATATTTTGCAAGTGAACCAATATCAACGAATGAATTAAATAAATCAATTAAAAATATTTACTTTACTGATGTAATTTGTAATGCTTGCTAATCTTAAGGTGAATACCAAGTAGAAGTGGCGCCCTCATTTAAAATAAATTGTTAACTCATGAATATGGTAAAAAAATCCATATTGCTTAATGTTAGGCACTAGATAGCCCTTTAAATTATTTGATGACCTTTCCATCTCTTCCTGTGGATGTCGTAAGAGGGGACTAAAGGATAAAGCACAAACATCTCATGCTAAAATTGCATTCTCAAGGAGAGTTAACGTCGGGCGGCGGCCGGCTGTAAATCTTTTCGCCTAAATAGATTCCCTAGGAGGGTTTACGTCAGGCAGGCGCACTGTGGAATATGGTAGAACAAACGCATATCATAAATGCTTTTTACCAATTACTGAAATAGGATATTCTATGATTTTTATTTAATAGTTCGAAAGTCAAACTTATATTATCTGTAAAGTAATTCATATTTTATACGGCGATAGTATTTTTTTTTACGTACGAAAGTTAGACGTTTCTGTAATAAGCAAATTTAAAGTTCTTTTTTAGCAACTTTCAAAGTGAAATAATTCAAAAACTTGAAGTAAAAAGTATAGGTTATTATATATTTCTGTAAGGCTTATCTACTTGAAATGTAAATAAAATATATAATAATATTTTTTTTCATATATACATATATATAAAATGGTAAACAACATATAAAGGGAAAAATAAGGTATTTCCGAACTTCATCGAAGCTTTTAACACTTACCGACGTTTGCCGATGATTTGAATTTAACATTAATTTAAAGTTTAGGTATTCATAAAAAGCATATAAAAAAATTAGCTGCTAGTTCTTGCTAATGACAAAGATATATAGAAAAATCTAATACAAGTCTGGGAACGGAATTCACTACTGATTGCGGTTTCATAGATTATTCTTATCAATACTTTGGTTGTTTATCAATTTTTTTTATGTTAATTATGGTGAATTCTTTATTAACTTTTTTTCAGAACTTCATAATTACATGTACAATAAATAATAACTAAACTAAAACTAAGTAACTAAAAAAAAACTTAATACAACTGAAATACTAAAAATAAATTACTTATAAGTATAAACTATTATAAATAAAAAATATCCCGAAAATTCTGCCCTTGCGGGAGAATGCCCAGAAGGCTGGCAGCATTGCCACGTTGGATGGCAATGCTGCCAATTAATTATATTCTATTGTTTTATCAATTTTGCGGTGATTTTCTGTGAGGAAATAGATATTTGAAATTATTCACATGCTCTGAAACAGTATAAATAGGGCCGAAAGAATATTTTTTCAGTATTAAATCAGTGAGCGCTTCGTAAAGTACGACTATTTCATTATTTAAAATGGCTACTTGACATTGATTTGATTTATGCCATCTTCAGTCCATAAAATTTTAATACATGGAGAGAGTATAATAAATCATTTTGCAGTCCTACCAATTGGACAACTATCGGAAGATGCCCAAGAGTCTCGAAATAAGGACTACAAAAAATGTCGCTTGCATCATGCCCGGAAATGCACTCGAATAGCTACTAACGAAGATGTGTTTCATACACTACTTTATGCATCTGATCCTTATATAACGAGCATAAGAAAACAATATACTAAAAACGTTAAAAAGCTAGATGAAGATGCTCTGCATCTTCTCAAAGTCAACGAACTGTGTGAGGCACACCAGCCAGCAGTAAATCCTGCTCATCAAAAATATTTAACTGATATAATCGATGAATATATATAAATAATTAGAAGTAAACCAGTAATCACATTTACTATAATGTAAACTTACTTAATACTTAACAAATTAATCTAATATTTTGTTGTAATTTTGATAAAGTTTTTATATTTAGTGTAATGGTAATGTAACATTTTTTTTATATTTTTTAACATTATATTAGAGTAATCATAATTAAATTTAACTAGTTTTAAGAATCATATATACAAAAAAAAAAATGAAAAAGTATGCATATCGGCAAATATATACCATTTTAAAATATTGTGACTTTTCTTTATTAAAAAAAAAATATTGTAGGGTTTTATATTTCTGCAACAGTAATATAATTTTAATCCTTATATATCACTTTATATTACTGCAAAATTTGAAAACTCTATCTTTAAAATTGACGGAGTTACAGATTTTTGATCCGAAACATACCCAAATATTCCACAGTGAGGCGGCCGGTCGTAAAACTATAGCCAAATCGTTTAAACTCTTCCAGCTATTTCTTCTCCAACGCAAGGTCTTTGGCATCCTTGGGTGATAATTGACATGCATTTAATATTTGGAGAAGAAAAAGTGGGAAAGCGCACCCCAGGCTCCGAAGTAGCACAGCTAAGGATGCAACAGGGAACGCGCTTGGATAAAGAAGCCTGTATATAAAAGGGTTTTTTTACTAGCCTATTTCAGTGTTCTACTGCTGGGCAAAGACCTCCCCTTTCTGTTATGAAAATGATAAAAGGGTTTAATTACCATAAAAATTTTACCACATTTTTTAGCAAAATAATAAGAACAAGTAGTAGTCCCTGGATACGTATGCTATAATCATACGTATCCAGGGACGAAGCATTATTTTTAGTTTGTTTGTTGGTAATAACTTTATTGTACCAAACATTTAAGTATAAAAGACAACATAATACGAAAGAGCAAATATATAAAGGCCGACTTATCCCATGTAGGGATCTCTTCCAGTCAACCTGCGATAGATTGAGAGGATATTTACTCTGTTGTATATAAGGTAGAAGCCAGTACGTATAAATTTAACTACAAGATACTTACATATCTACACACATAAACAAACTATACATAAAGTATATATCTTACATAGGTATATATTTAATAACATATTAAAGATAAGTACTTAATTCAGTCCAAGTATGACGCAACCAGAGTTTAGTTCATTGTCGGTTTTTTTCGGCAGAATTTTATGTATCATAATATATTATTATTGTTACTAACGCGTGTAGTACAAGGTTTTAATTTGTATGCCACTGGCAACTTATAAAAAAGAAAAATGTCATGTTTGACTTTTGACGTTCCAATTTTGATGTGCCGCACAAATATTTTGTTCGTCGGCTTTTGTTTTTTCTTCTCCTTGTAAAAATCCTAGAAAACAAATGTACAACATAATTTTTGGTTGTGATTACTAAAATAAACCCAGTTTAAATTAGCTTCCTTGTTTATCTTGTGTAAAAATACGCGCATCGTTAACAAAGTGGTCCTCTCGCCGGATCTGGACTAGCCACAATGACAACGCGTACTCCACCAATCGGCACGAAACCAGTTACTAGAAGTGCCGTGAGGAAAGCGATGACGAAATCCGAAGCTGCCGTTGATGTCCCCGTGTCTCAAGCCCAAGAAGTTCCGCCGAAGATGCCGTCGTCAATCTCTACGGCGGCCGGCATAACATCGCAAAGTGAGGTTAAGAGTGTGAAAAATGAAACACGTTCAGTGCACCGGTCGAGAACTAAGTCCAAGGCTTCATATATCGCTCAAAAGAGACAGCTGGAACTACAGGCGGCACAAGAAAAAGCGCGTATTCAAATGGAATTGGTAGACAAGAAGTTAGCAGCAGATGTTGCTGCCCTTGATGAATACAGTTCACTATCGGAGGGTTCGCACAGAAGTCAGTGCACCAGAAGGAGTGATATTGAAAGGTGGATAGAGCACAGCCATCAAGAGTTGGAAAATCAACCGGCCCACCAGATGGACATCAAACAGGACCTGTTGAACCCGTTGGAGAAGTTACCCTCCGGCCCAGATGGTACAACTCTACAATTGTCGGCTGCTCTCCAACAGTTGACCACCACTATCACTAATAATAATCATAACCAAAACCTAATCAGCCGTCTTAGCACACCAAAGGACCTGCCATCATTTTATGGTGACTCAATGGAATGGCTCCAGTTTTAACAGGCTTACGAAGAATCAAATGAGCTGTGTAAGTTCAATGAAAAAGAAAAACTATGGCGGCTGCGGAGATGTTTACATGGAGCAGCACGTGAGTCAGTCTCAGCATTACTCATTACTCCTACAACACCAAAAAAAATAATGGATACTTTAAGATTATTGTTTGGAGATCCAGATATAATTTTAACTAAAATAGTTAATGACCTTAAGAAATTATCACCACTACCACCTGATTACCATAAAGAAATAATTAAATTCTCAATTAAAGTATCCAATTTCATAACAGCAGTTCAGGCATTAGGCCATGAGGAGTACTTGCAAGGTACAAATATGACTACTCTCATATTGAGCAAACTGCCCACAACACTCATTGCAAAATGGAATGATTATGCCTACCTAAAGAACAATACAAAGGGTATCAACAGATTATCTAATTTAGCTGAATTCTTACATGAAGAAGCTGTCAAGTTAACTAAGTCTGGTGCCAACCTATTGTACTTAGCAGCCTATCGAAGTGAGAAAAAACACACTCCACAGATACACAATGGAACAGTGTTGGTACAGGAGGAAAAGGGAAGCGACACAGATAGCTGTAAATTCTGTAAACAATCGGCACACAAGTTGACTGACTGTAAGAAGTTTAAGAAAGCTCTACAGAAGGACCGCTGGCAACATGTAAAGCGCAATAGGCTATGTTATAAGTGCCTTGTGTCACGACATGAAAGAGCAACTTGCCCTGCACCTACCTGCGATGCTGAGGGCTGTGGCCAGAACCATCATCGTTGGCTGCACTACATCCCACGTTCGACGCAGGATAGCGCCGCGTCAGCAACGGATCGGGATCCTGTGAAGCACCTAAGTGAGACGGAAACAGTGACCCATATAGACACGGACAAGTGTGCAGTGTTATTGAAAGTAGTGCCTATAGACATTCACTGTGCCAATGGACAAATAGTGCGCACTGCGGCGTTGCTGGATGACGGATCCACTGTGTCGCTGATTAGTGCAAACTTATCCTCTCGTGCCGGACTACGTGGTCGCCAGGAATCTTTACGTGTGCGTGGCGCGTGGGACAGTACTTCATTAACATGTGAAAGTGAGATTGTAAATGTTGATGTATCTAATACACTAGGTAAACAATTTAATTTCAAAGCTCGTAGTGTTAAGCAACTTGACTTGCCTGTTCATAATAATGTAAACTGTAATAATTATAAACATTTATATAAACTTAAAAATCAATTGTCTTTAGGGCTCTTAAAGCCAGAGATACTTATAGGTCAGGATAATTGTCATTTGCTGTTGCCTTTGGAATCCGTAGTAGGACCTGTGAATGAACCATGTGCTACCCGTACCCCTCTTGGCTGGTGTTTGCATGGACGGGCAGTCAAAGCTCCGCAACTCAGCACTCTGCACACATCCTTATTGATCTCGAGGGACAATGAGCTTCGTTTACTTCACAATCAGGTAAGTCACTTCTTTTCAGTTGAATCATTAGGCATTGCGTCCAAACCACGTCAAAATGTTGAAGATTTGCGCGCACTGGAAATTTTGGAGCAAACTTCAACACTGAAGGACAACAAATGGTACGTAGGATTACCATGGAAAGACCTGAACTGCAGGATGCCTGATACCTTTCTTATGGCTATCACACGACTTAGAGGAGTAGAACGAAAAATGAAGAAAAACGAAGACTTCGCGATACGGTATTGTGAGCGCATACATCACCTTTTCGAGAATGACTATGCTCGGCAGCTGTCAAAGGAGGAAGTTAAAACTACTGAGACGAAGAACCCTAGGACTTGGTACCTGCCTCACTTTGGGGTGGATAACCCGAATAAAAAGAAGCTTCGTCTTGTGTTTGATGCAGCTGCTCAATCCGATGGCCGATCTCTGAATGACTATATGCTCACGGGACCTGATTTTCTCCAGTATTTGTTTGGCATTATGCTACGATTTAGGGAGAATAGGGTGGGGATAACCGGCGACATTAAAGACATGTTTCTTCGGGTGAAGATCAGACCTGAAGATCAAGATGCCTTCCGTTTTCTGTTCCGAGACATTGACGGATCTTTAAGGACTAATGTGATGACTTCATTGATATTTGGGGCCAACTGTTCACCCTTCATAGCCCAGTATGTAAAAAACAAGAATGCTAAAAGGTTCAAGGAGGATTTTCCCCAAGCTTATACTGCTATAGTCCAATCACATTATATGGACGACTACATTGACAGCGTTCCTGATGAAAAATCTACTATGGAACTAGTCCGTGATGTTACACACATCCACAGTCAGGGAAATTTCCACATTAGAAATTGGACATCAAACAGTGAAGTTGTACTTAAAAGTATTCCACCAGAACATTTGGGTGAAACAGCAAAGACATTTTGCAGTGGGAAAAAGACACTTTCCAATGGAGAAAGAACTTTAGGTCTTATATGGGAGCCGCTACAAGATTTGTTGAAAATTGACATCTCATTCAAACGACTTCCACATAGTTTAGTTGATGGAACAGAGAAACCAACAAAGAGACAGATGTTGCAAATGGTTATGTCAATATTTGACATTTATGGAGTATTAGCACCTGTTACCATAACAGGAAAAATTATTCTACAAGAATGTTGGAAAGCAAAATTGGATGGGATGAGCAAGTGTCTGATGACTTGAATGACAAGTGGATTAAGTGGTTGCAGATGTTGAGCACATTACAGGATGTTGGTTTGCCTCGTTACTATGGTGTAGCAGGTATGATGAATAGCGAGATGGTATCAAGTCAGCAGTGCACCTACTCATGTTTACAGCTGCATGTGTTTTGCGACGCGTCTTCACACGCAATGAATGCAGTAGCATATTGGCGTTGGCACAATAATGGCAATTGGTTCGTAGCATTCATAGCCAGTAAAAGCCGCGTTGCTAAATTGAAGGCTACGACTATCCCACGTATGGAACTACAGGCTGGGGTGCTTGCCGCGCGCTTAGCGGAAACAATAGTTCGGGAACATCGAATAAAACCAGAACAGAAGTTCTTTTGGAGTGATTCTACCACAGTTCTTTATTGGATAAAAAATTGCAATAAGACTTACAAGACTTTTGTTGCAAACAGATTAGGTGAAATAGATGAATTATCTAAACCAAATGAGTGGCGATATGTTCCTACGAAGTTAAACGTTGCTGATGTGGCTACCCGGGAAAACTACGACGTATCTACGGTTCAAGGCGAGTGGTTGCATGGTCCTGCCTTTCTTCGTGACTCAGAGGATGATTGGCCCAATGAAGTCACACAACCGGAAGTGGATACGGCACTATTGGAACATGTTTTTGTAGTTTCATCAGTTCCAGGTGATTTCTCGGTTCCTGATCCCACTCGTTTCTCTTCATGGCTGAAAATAGTTCGTGTTATGTACACAGTTTTAAAATTTATTAATAAATTAAAGAAAATACTTACTGAAGATGACTTTACGCTGATGGAGAAGGCTGAACGCACTCTGCTACTATACTCGCAGGCGCTAACATTCAGTGAAGATATCTGGAAAATAAAAAACAGACAAGAATTGAGTAAAACCAGTAAGCTACGGACCTTGACACCTTACCTTGACTCACACGGAATTCTACGAGCTGGTGGACGAATAGCCCCTGCTGACGTTGCACCTGAAACAAAAAATCCTATCATATTAGACGGAGGTGACTACATTGCCAGATTGATAGTTCGAGCTTATCATGTCAAAGCTGCCCATGGAAATCAAGAGTTGGTTGTGAACGAACTGAAGCAAAGGTATTGGGTTATTAGACTACGGCCGACTGTACGAAATGTCGTTTCTAAATGTAATTTCTGTCGATTGAGGAAAAGTAAACCTGAAATTCCAAGGATGGGAGATCTTCCAGAAGCCAGAATGGCACATCATCAGCGCCCGTTCACATTCTGTGGTGTGGATCTGTTCGGACCCCTCGAGGTTACTGTTGGAAGGAGTTGCCTAAAAAGATATGGTGTGCTGTTCACTTGCTTGACAGTACGAGCAATCCATGTGGAACTAGTGACATCGCTCACCACTGATTCATTTATCATGGCTCTTCGCAGGATGGCTGCACGTCGCGGTTGGCCTCAGCAGCTCTTTTCAGACAACGGGACGAATCTTAGGGGTGCAGATAAAGAACTCAAAAGGTCAATTGCCCAGCTGGACGAGAAGGCTCTGAAAGCTGAAGCTTTGAATCGAGGAATAAGATGGATATTCATTCCGCCAGCAAGCCCACATTGGGGAGGAACCTGGGAGCGTCTTATTCGCAGTGTAAAAACTTCGCTTAAAGTAATCCTGAAAGAACGTGCACCACGAGAGGAGACTCTCACCACTCTTTTAGCTGAAGTGGAAAACATGGTGAATAGCCGTCCCTTAACTCATGTTTCAGTAGAGCCAGGCAGTTCAGAAGCTTTAACACCAAACCATTTCCTCATAGGGACTTCGTCAAACTTGCCACGCTTAGGAATCTTTGACGATAAAGACATCCTCCTTAGGAAGCAGTAGCGTATATCCCAGCGACTTGCAGATATGTTTTGGCATAGGTGGGTGCGCGAAGTGTTGCCGGAGATGGTGCCGAGAAAGAAGTGGCTCACTGAACAAAGGTCGTATCAGGTTGGAGATTTAGTGTTCATCGCTGACCCAAACAGTCCCCGGAACACTTGGCCAAGAGGTTTGATTACGGAAGTCTTTCCTGGGAAAGACGGTCGTGTACGTATGGTGAAGGTAAACACTCAGTCGGGTACTTTAACTAGATCAGCTACACGCGTATTACGGATTCCAATGGTTAATGAGTGCTGCTATACCAGCACTAGGGGTGGGAAATGTTACTAACGCGTGTAGTACAAGGTTTTAATTTGTATGCCACTGGCAACTTATAAAAAAGAAAAATGTCATGTTTGACTTTTGACGTTCCAATTTTGATGTGCCGCACAAATATTTTGTTCGTCGGCTTTTGTTTTTTCTTCTCCTTGTAAAAATCCTAGAAAACAAATGTACAACATAATTTTTGGTTGTGATTACTAAAATAAACCCAGTTTAAATTAGCTTCCTTGTTTATCTTGTGTAAAAATACGCGCATCGTTAACAATTATATATCATTACATTAGATATGTAGGGTATCTGTCCCAGCTTGTTAGGTGAGCCCTACATATTAGTATTTGTAGAGGAGATAGGAATAAATGTAACTCTTAGGGAGAAGCAATAAGACTTGATACGACACTGATTTATATATTTTAATTCCTTATTTCACTGTTAGAAATTTATTATATGGCTCTCTTGTTTGCGTGATCAGGATTTCTCCTGATCACACATGAAGGATGGCATAGGAATGAGGCAAATGATGAAAAAAGGAATGTGTCATAAATTTGAAAATAGAATGAAGTTTTGAAAAATGGACAGGATGAGATGATGGAAAGATGAGGCAGATAATTTTAATTTATGAACACGAAACAGCCACGGGTAGCAAAACTTTTCCTGCTAAAGACAAATATGGAGATACCTGATTGCTCTCGTCTCAATGATGAATCGAGTATGGAAGTTCCTCAATATAGACATCTAAAGCATAAGCCACCCGAGGCATATAGTTTTAAAATCCCTCCACATATGATTTACCTAGTTGCTGGCAATTTATTTGATGAAAACATCACGCGTAGCCTCGCAAATAATTGCAATCATTAGCTCCATACGCGAAATTAATGAGAAATGTACGGCTGAGTTATGACGATGAGGGGCAGATGCATAGACCAACTATGTATGTATTTAACTAGACACTGCAAATGTAGATTAACTTTAGGACTTGGTTATCATTATTCAGCCGAATGAAATTGGCAGTGACAAAAGTGATAGCAGTAGTAACCTTCTTGTTTTGGTCGGATAATGGTTGAAACCTTGGTTTAAACCCTGGTTTAAACCATTATATTATACACCTTCTCTAATTATACACTTTCTTATTACGTGTACTAAAGTTAGTCCGCGTTTTATAATGAGAAGGTGCCAATCTCTATGTTATATGACGCCGACTCTATTGTGTTATCGCTATAACTACACAGAAAAAGGCTTCTAAATCGGTAGTCAATTCAATAAAAAAAAATCAGTCCTCAGTGGGTATATACCTTTGTTCTTGTACTTACAGTTGAAGGTTTCTAAACCATCGTAAGTTTTTTTGTTCATAAAGCTTTATTGTACATAAGAGAGAAACAAATACAAAAACAGAGACAAGAACTGATAGCATGATGAAGATTATCAAAAGGGGCGGTCAGTTTACAAGAAATCCTGAAATCATTACATACTAGTCATGTATTTTGTAGGCCCTAGGATATGACTTGTGACAGTGAGTTGGAAAAGCATTTAAAATAATAACGTAACGCCTGTTGATGTGATTCAGATTTTCGGCAATTTCCTTGAACGGCTGTAACGATCTGCGTGGGATGGGATGCAGCTGGTACATTTTACTATATTCAAATATTATCGCCGAAACTAAACTATATTATGATAAACTGGGTTTATCATAATATCGTTTAATATTTATATTGCACAAAAATCACATACAAGTACATCAAATAAAAATTATAAAAAGAAAAAAGGCGGACATATCCCAGGAAGGGATCTTTTCCAGTCAACCTAAATTTTCAAAGGTAAAGACATACTTTTGAAATGGGTGAAGAGTCAATATGTACACAAAAAAAAAATAATATCCTTAAACCTGAGCCTAAAACTAACCTTAAATCTTAAAATCTAAAATATTATGCCATGTCGTCATAATAAGCAAAATACAGTAAGGTTAATACAGTTCACGACATTTGCGTTCCTTATCTATTTCAATCTGTATCTATGCACTAGCTACTTATTAGGGTTAGCGGGGTTAAGCTCCTTCCAGCTGATTTGATTAAAATTGGAGAGTTAATATTGTGTAGTATGGTGAAATTGGTCTGCTTTGTAGGTTAATAAAATATTGTATACGTATTGTAATAGTTTGTTTTCTAGCTACATAGGTACATTGCATTCTAATCTATCAATTCTTTTATACACCGTCCATCCGACGCGCTGAAACGCTAGCCAGCTTCAAATCTCAAGTGAAGTCACACTTTCTATCCCTACTATACTCGTAATATTACTTTCTTCATTCCCTCATTTATCTTGTTCGGATTATCTTTTTTGTGTACATATTGATATATGTATGTATTAATGTATATATTTTATATTTGTATGTATGTATTGTATGTATCTTTATGAATTTACTTCTTGCATATAACTTCGCACCTCACCCGTTTTCGTTAAACATCTCCAAGTACCTCGGTTGCCTGGAAGAGATTGCAGTTGCGATAAGGCCGCCTTTTGACATCTGTTTTCTATAATCTATTATTCTGTATCATTATGTTTTGGTGCAATAAAGATTTTAACTTACTAACTAATTACATACCTACAGGGTGATTTGAACCTCTTAGCTATATTCAAGGATAGTACTTTTTATGCAAAATAAAAATACATATTCCGTCATATGTATCTTGTTTCATAATAAAAACTTAAGATATCAGCCGACAAATGCATACTAAGAATCTCCCATTTAAATGTCATCACCCGCTACCGGGCTCGAAGTGGGCGGCGAGCGGGGAGGGCAAAGGCCGCGCGTATAGTAAAGTTAGAAGGTCAATCAATTTATTGCAAGTTTGGGCGAAAAAAAATATTAAAAATTTGGTCATAATTCATTATTTTTCTTACGTTTTCGTATTTTTTAAATGATTATTATATTATGCTTATTATATTATATTATGATAATGGTGCAAAATCAACCTGTATATCTTCTTCTCTTACGCCCTTTCTTATTTGGGGTCGGATTTGTTTGTAAACTCCATCCTAAGCTTTCGATCCTGCACCATCTCAGTACTAACCCTCGTCCCTTTTCAGGCATTCATGCCGGCGAGACTACGGTACACATAACTAGTGCTCATGCATGTCAAGCTTTATTTGACAATGACACTTTGATGCAGGGTTCCGTACTTCAAAAGGTGAAAACGGAACCTAGGATCACTCACTTGTCTCTCCGTCTGTCACAGCCAATATGCTACGAAACTTCCGATTGAGTTGAAATTTGGTACACATATGCAAGTCAGTGAAGAAAAGGACTTGTAACGTAAATAAATGAATTTCAAATATGGGGGCCACTTATGGAGGGTAAATTTGAAAATTAAAAAAATATCTGCTAGCTATGTCGTGTGTATATTAAAAAAAAGGCTTGTTGTAGGAATTGCATTAAATTCGACGTTCGAATCACGGAACTCTCTTCTTGCCAGTTTAATTCACCAAATTAGTAGAGCCCAGGCGTTTGTTTTTATTGAGTGTCCTAAAAGAGTAGGAAATAAAAGGTGTATTCTAGATTAAAGACTATTATAGAAAGAAAGATGAAGAAGGGAAAAGAGGATCAGAAAAAACGAGGCATAGCTTCATGACACAAATAAAGGAGAAGGTAAACATCGTGTCGTACAGCGAAGTAAAACAGCTGGCGGATGAGAGAGACGAATGGAAGAGAATTCATACTTTACCGACAAGAGCATAGCTCTTAAATATAGATAGAGTGTATTTACACTTAATAAAAACAAACGCCAGGGGTCATCGAGCCTCTCAGGATGAAAATGAACACTCCCGGCACATGGATCGTCATTGCCTTTTCCAAAAAAGGCTGCAAGCCACCGAGTCCGTCTATGTCAGCCCATATGGAGACTAACTAGTGTTTTTGTCCGCATGTCTATCCTCTTTATGATGCGCTCAATTGTTTTATCTGCATAGAAATCTAATGTTCCTAAAAGGGGTAACAAATGAAATGAATCTCGTGGTATGAGTATAGAACATCTGACGTTGTTCATGAGAAGTTTGAAAAATACGTAGCATTACCTCTCCAGTCTGCGTGAATGGCTATGCTATGATTGATGGCAGATGTTGTAAACGCTGCAGCCAAGAGATCTACAACGAAATCCTTTGACTCTGGAAGTACAGAGAGAGTCGTGCGCCTGCAGTGGATACTAAAAAAGACATGACGATGATTGTGCAAAAAAACTTAATTATCACTTATTCAATTCAAGTAAGGAGCTTTGTGGCTCTGTGGTTGACACGATTATGGCTGCGTACGGACTGAACCTAGATATATGCGTCTGATAGCTATCAGAACAATCTATCAGAATTCAGAAATATAAAATGCAATGTAATGGCTCTGGTAGTACAGAGAGTTCTCACAGAAAATCGACGTCTGAGTAGTAGCTTCACCGCTTCTATGCTTCGTTCGGTGAGTCAGAGAGCCGGAGCCCCCCCCCCCCTCATCCCCCCCCCCTGAAAGGCCAGTAACGCTTTTGTTACACCCCTGGTGTTGCAGTTGTCCATGGGCAGCGGTGATCACTTACCATCAGGTGACCCGCTTGTTCGTTTGCCGTCCTAAGACATAAAAAAAAGCGGCCAAGTGTGATTCGGACTCGCCCATGTAGGGTTCCGTAGCAGCAAGTAACATAATATAAAAGTTCTAATAAGGTAAATTGCGGTTTACGATTTATGACGTATTAAAAAATAACTATCTATGATACCGAGACCGCTATAGTTTTAATTGAAAGTACATACTTTGAGGTATATATACCACATTTTTTTCAGAATTATTTTAGTAATATTTCAAAAGTTACGGTGGGGGGACACCTCAAATTTATCTTTGTATTATATTATCTCAAGACTGGGGGGTTTGATCTACATAGTTTCAAAACAGTTTTTGTTGCATTTTAAAAGTCCTTTTCAACGATACCCCACACGTTTGGGTTAGTCCAATTTAATTTTTTAAATACACTTTTCGTTGTATGGAAAAAAAAACAATTGTTCATAATTTTAAAAACCAACTTTTGGAACTTCAATATCTATCTCTTTACCAATTTTCGTGACAATCGGTGCAGTAACGGCGAAGTACGAGCCCGGACGGACAGACAGACGGACGGACGGATGGACGGACGGACATGACGAAACTATAAGGGTTCCTTGTGGACTACGGAACCCTAAAAAAAGAGGATCGTGTTCCTGCAGTGAAGACTAAAAAAGATCTGATAATGATAATGAACTACGTAAAGTGTACAGAATCACAACATTATCTTAGAATAGAGCTAACGAAGACTTTCTTCTAAAGTAGGCTGTAAATACGTATGATTAGATAAAAGTAAAATGCGGTAAATAACTTATCAAGTGGTTGAGAATATAAAACCACAGCTTTGTATGCATACGAAAATTATAGGTTTCTTTTACAACGATTAGTATTCTGCACTTTAAAAGTGTATTTCAAATAAATACTTCGAAAACAGAAGAACAACGCAAATATGCAATTTACATTTTATTTGCTACACACAATGAACGTGTGTTTCATACATTGGTACCCAGTGATTATTTACAATTTATGGATTACATATTACTTAAACGAAATAAAGATATAGGACATGGTGAAAATATTCACTTGAGCAGGATTATTTTATCACGTCTTATTTCCTTATTTCAATTTTAAATAAATATACATAAATGACAATCACACTAATTGAGCTAGCCGTAAAGTAATTTCAAATTTGTGTTATGAGATAATAACTTAACGATACTATATTTTATAATATATATTTATATATTATTTATTTATATATATAAGTGGATAAACACTCAAGACAATTCGAAACAGATTATTTTCCAACTTGCTCTGGCTGGGGATCGGATCCAGAACCTCTGGATTGGTGGATTAGCATGTTGACCATTACGCCACGGAGGTCGTCAAAGTAGTACGTAGGTACTTTAGTACCTTTAGTTGCAGTAGTAGGTTGGTAATCCGGTTGATCGAAATAGTACTCTATCTTGGATGCTCAAAAATCGATATTAATATTAATAAGTTTATACAATACTTTAGCAAGTACCTATTGTTTTTTTTTTACATAATAAGGATTAATGATGTGCCGTTCCCGGGAAGGTTCCCAAATTCCCGGGAATTTGGGAACGTTCCCGGGGAATTGGGGAATTTGGGAACGTTCCCAGGGAACGTTCCCGTATTTCTAGGGATTGTTACGGAATATTGGATATATGTATTTGTATTATGACCATATCAAGTGATGCATTTACGTTAGTAAAATATATTTACAGTAATAAAAAATATGTCTGTTATATAAAATTACAACTTTTTCTGACATTTCCATTTTTTGGGAACATTCCTGGGAACGTTCCCGGAAATCTGGGAAACGGGAACGGCACATCACTAGTTAGGATAAGACATCAACTTAACGTTATTTTCGTTTATTATATCGATTCATAAAAAAAATATGCTTATTCTGTTATTCCTTTATTTTTAAATGCTGCATATTATGCAGTCTTGACTTTGTTTTTCTTATACAAGCACATAAACTAGCCCCTGTTTATATTCCTCGGTAATGGACCACACAAAACCAGTTAATACCATCATTATGCGATTCATTAGAATGCAGCATCTTCACCGCTACGAGATTTCCCTACCAAGTGTTTAAGGGCGGATCCAGTCTTTGGTTTAGGGGGAGGGGGGTCACATCATTCACACCTCATTAGGGCCGAATTATCCAAAAGGTGGATTAAGTAACTAATAATAAATAATTAAATAAATATATAGGAACAAATCACACTGATGAAGCTAGCCCCAAATAAGTTTTTTAAACTTGTGTTATGGGATACTAACTCAACAGTACTATATTTTATGATAAATGCATATATAGATAAACATCCAAGACCCCGGACAATTTCAAAAAGAAAACTTGCCCTCGCTGGGGATCGAACCCAGAACCTCCGGATTAGCGGTCTAGCGTGTTAACCTTTACGCCACGGAGGTCGTCAACTGTGTAGGGACTAGGGACTCCCCGCGTTTGAACACCCCCACTTGCTATAATGACTACTTCTTCTTCTTCTTAGCCTAAGCGCATTCCCGGTTGCATCCTCAGCTGTGCTGCTTCGGAGCCCGGGGTGCGCTTTCCCGCTTTTTCTTCTCCAAATACTCGTATAATATGCATATCACCCACGGATGCCAAAGACCTTGCAAAATGGAGAAGAAATAGCCAAAACACTTTAAATGATTTGGATATAATTTTACAATCGGCCGTCTGACGTCAACCCTCTTTGGAAATGTATTTGTGCAAAAAGTTTTACAACCGGCCGCCGCCCGACGTTAACCCTCCTTGGAGATGCAATTGTAGCACGAGATGTTTCTGCTTAGTCCTTTAGTTGCCTCTTACGACATCCACAGGAAGAGATGGAGTGGTCCTATTCTAACCTGGAACCACACGGGTAATCTCAGCCCCACTCGCTATAATTACTACATTAACTATTAAATCACCCCAAAATGTGAACTCGCGAGTTCCATATATCGAAAACCCCTTAAATGTCGCAAATTCTATTAGCTATATTAACACGTCTAACAAAGTTCATGAACAAACGCATACTCGAAAGTGGACCATCGGCGATGACTGCCGCATATATACGTACATACAAACTTCGTATTATTGAAGTAGATTCTGATCACTTCACTCGCTGCGTTGCTCGGCCAAGTATTGCTTGTGCATTTCATGGGTAGGTTTAATTTGTGAAACCCGGATGAGCCCAGAAGGGGGGCCGGGTTATTACCCAGCCTTGGATCCGGCCTTGCAAATGTTCTATAATTTATTCCCGCCAACTACCAATTATGTTGTAACATTAAACCTCTTCTACACTAGGCAATCGAATAGTAATTTTATTGTCTGTCTGTGCATTTATGTAAGAGTACATCCGAATAGAAACAGACATTTAGACATACCTTCAATTACCTTACTTCCTTATCCCTTCCTTCTATATTATAAAATAAAGCACTTTACACGTTTGTCTTTTTGTCTGCTAAGTACTTACTCAAGTACTTCTAAATAACAGTGAATATTTCAGCGTTTTGTATATCTTGTAAGGCATTACTTATTTATTGAAGAAGATTTTTAAGGTTCAAAATCATAGCCGACTGCAGACAGCAGCAGCAGACGACGTGTCGTAGCGTCATGTCGCTGCAGTCATGAATTCGAAGTTCGTAGCTGACTGCAGATAGCTACAGCAAACGGCGTGTCGCATTGTCATGAATTCGAAGTTCATAGCCAACTGCAGATAGCTACAGCAGACGACGTGTCGCATTGTCATGTCGCTGCAGTCATGAATTCGAAGTTCATAGCCAATTGCAGATAGCTACAGCAGACGACGTGTCGCATTGTCATGGCGCTGCAGTCATGAATTCGAAGTTCGTAGCTGACTGCAGATAGCTACAGCAGACGACGTGTCGCATTGTCATGTCGCTGCAGTCATGAATTCGAAGTTCATAGCCAACTGCAGATAGCTACAGCAGACGACGTGTCGCATTGTCATGTCGCTGCAGTCTTAAATTCTAAGTTTGTAGCTGACTGCAGATAGCTACAGCAAACGACGGTTCGCATTGTCATGTCGCTGCAGTCATGAATTCGAAGTTCATAGCCAACTGCAGATAGCTACAGCAGACGACGTGCCGCATTGTCATGTCGCTGCAGTCATGAATTCGAAATTCGTAGCTGACTGCAGATAGCTACAGCAGACGACGTGTCGCATTGTCATGTCGCTGCAGTCATGAATTCGAAGTTCGTAGCTGACTGCAGATAGCTACAGCAGACAACGTGTCGCATTGTCATGTCGCTGCAGTCATGAATTCGTAGTTCATAGCCGACTGCAGATAGCTACAGCAGACGACGTGTCGCATTGTCATGTCGCTGCAGTCATGAATTCGAAGTTCGTAGCTGACTGCAAATAGCTACAGCAGACGACGTGTCGCATTGTCATGTCACTGCAGTCATGAATTCGAAGTTCGTAGCTGACTGCAGATAGCTACAGCAGACGACGTGTCGCATTGTCATGTCGCTGCAGTCATGATTTCGAAGTTCGTAGCTGACTGCAGATAGCTACAGTAGACGACGTGTCGCATTGTCATGTCGCTGCAGTCATGAATTCGGAGTTTGTAGCTGACTGCAGATAGCTACAGCAGACGACGTGTCGCATTGTCATGTCGCTGCAGTCATGGATTCGGAGTTTGTAGCTGACTGCAGATAGCTACAGTAGACGAAGTGTCGCATTGTCATGTCGCTGCAGTCATAAATTCGAAGTTCGTAGCTGACTGCAGATAGCTACAGCAGACGAAGTGTCGCATTGTCATGTCGCTGCAGTCATGAATTCGAAGTTCGTAGCTGACTGCAGATAGCTACAGCAGACGACGTGTCGCATTGTCATGTCGCTGCAGTCATGGATTCGGAGTTTGTAGCTGACTGCAGATAGCTACAGTAGACGAAGTGTCGCATTGTCATGTCGCTGCAGTCATAAATTCGAAGTTCGTAGCTGACTGCAGATAGCTACAGCAGACGAAGTGTCGCATTGTCATGTCGCTGCAGTCATGAATTCGAAGTTCGTAGCTGACTGCAGATAGCTACAGCAGACGACGTATCGCTGCGACACGTCGCATTGTCATGACATCGAATGCCTGAAGCAGATACAACGTCTGCGGTCCAGCGACGTGTAGTCGGGCGTGTCACTAGCTACGGAAGCAATTTCATAGAAATACATAGAAACCAGTAGAGTCGCAAAGTCCGTCGCATGCTGCTGTCTGCAGTCAGCTAGGAATTAGTAACTTTATGCACTTTAAAAAAAACTTAAGGCTACACGGAAAGATTATTTCTATAAACTCATGCTGTACTGCTGTACCCAACATTTTTGTTTGTCCCTATACGGGTGAGGATCATTTCTCTGTTATGCTGTGATGTGTGATGGCAGGATTTTATACGTGAATTTGAAGTCTAAAGATGAACGTTAAACTTAGAGGGCAGCTGCATAAAAGGAAGCTATTTCCTTTGTGAGAAGGCAACGTCCTTCACACACACATTGTTTTCATAGTGTGAAATGCCTAGCTCAAAACCTTCGTCACAGAGGATCACATTTGTCCGTCAGCAGAGTTTTGAAAGTGAAATATTCGAATCCAGTGTTAGTGGTGACAGCTTTACTTGAAAAATGGGTCCAGATAAAATAGTTTATCTGCTTCCGAATTTCGAGAATTTTATTTGTAAAAAACGGATTGGTTTTTCGTGTATTTCAACTGCATTGTAACTATGCTGTACGTGAAACTATAATTTTTATTTTGGACTAGTACATAATTATAACGTTCTGGATGTGTGTGAACGTTGTGGATTCAGTCCATGATACTGAACAACTTTTCCCAATATGAAAAATAATTTTTGGCTTTTCATACAAACTCGACTCAACTGATCGGTTAAATTGTATGGGAGGTAAAAAAATATTTTTCATATTTCGATATTCCTTGAGGAAAGTTGGTCAGTATCATGGATTGAATTCACCTTTAAAAAGTTACAGTATATTTTTGTTATATTATTGTATAGAGTAATAACGAAGTACGAAAAAATGTACCCCGTGAAATCCAAACATCCGTTATCTTAGCCAATCCGAGTATTTGTTCAGCATTATGAACAGAATGTTATAAAAAAAATGTGACAGTTACATCACAATCGATCGAGTGTACAAAGAACAAAATATACCGGACCTTTTCAATCACAATGTGAGCGAAGCGTCCATTTTCGCGCTACATGAAGCGATGACCGGCACAAGGCAATGTTTTTCTTTCTTTACACCTTTACTCAAACTGCACCTGCTACAACGGCCGGCAAAGGGTGGGACACACGGGATAGGGATTAAGGGGAGGCTAAAATGTCAAATGCCTTAGTAACAATACGAGTATTACACCCATACAAGTGATAATTTTGCAAAGATTACTTATTTACGTAAAGTTGCAATTATAAGAAATATCGTTTTAATTTTTTTTAATTTTTATTAAAACGATATTTCTTAAAGTTTTAATAAATTACTGGAGTTCCTTCGTGCTTTGGAAGACACCGGCACGTAAAGCCGTTTTGGTCCTGGCTATCATTGTATGGCAGTCGTCGAGCTATGTCAGATGCTATTTAGGCAGCTTGAAAAATCTGACAATAGTGTTGGTCACTTGCACACACAAAAAACGAAACGAAATTTATTAAACTAATAAAACTGTGTAAAACTATGCAAAAGAAGAATCAGAGATATTTTTTGCTCAAATAGTGGATTTTTTTGGAAAGAGGTTTGAGAGATTTTAGTTTTATTAGGTATTGTCATTCTTTGTGTTTACGACAAAGTCATCATACACAATCGTGATTATTTCAAAATGCTGGTCAAGAAATATTGTCTGGAATCAAATTAAACTCTCTCTGCTGTATATAATATATAGATATGTGTATGTATGTATGTATATAGTTTAGTATATATGTATGGTATTTATTTAATGTTTCTGTGGATATATATGTATGTATGTATTGTTATAAATCTTTTCATGTATTATGTAATAAAATTATGTTGAAATTGATAATATTTATATTAGGTATATGTATTTGTTGTGTAATATTATGTAATAATGTTGTATTGTAATAGTGCTAAAACTTGCACCCCTTCTACCAACTTCTCGATGTGTCCCAAAGGCAAACTGGTAGATAATGCATAGCGTTAAGTTTGACCCATTGTAATCAATCAAATATGAGATTGTGTGCAATAAACATAAATAAATAATAACATAAATAAACATAAATATAAATAAATAAATAAATCATATTAAATAGCAATGACGTACCTATGTACATTCATCATATGCTGCTTTTAGGCTACCTTTGATTTTCTTGTCAAAGGATATTATAAAAACCAAATGAAATTATGAGTAGTTTCATCCGGTGACAAGTCATCGTATATACTTCCTGATAATATCCTAGGATCGCGTGTGTAGTGGATAAGATATTATTTTATAAATAGGATCAATAATATCTTCCAGATATCAATTATGTACATGACATTAAAAGTCTCGTAATCCTGAGATTCTTTTTAGTATAATTTTAAATAAAAATTACAATTTCTGGTGTACTTCGTCATTTTCACTTCAACAAAACACACTTTCTGAATGCACATGCTTGATTGCACTGACAAGAACATCGAAATCACCACCTACTTATATGTGTGCCTAGAATATTTGAAGAGCACCCTCGACTTCCTGAAGATTTTATCATCAGATTTTGACTAAGTGACAATGAGAATAACTTGCATATAGGTACCCTTTTAAATAAATAAAGAATTTTCTAATTCATGATATCAATAAATGAATATTAAAGTAAACATTAAAATGATGTCCACTCCACCTCCTAATATGTCAAAAGTTTGTTATTAGGGAGGTGAACACGTCTTATTTCCGACCACCCGTTGTGTATCCGTCTTTACGGTATATTGGCATCACCAATTACACGGTATTGCCACCGTCCACGCAGCTGTTATGTAATTGATCACCGTTTGAAAATAGAACGATCCATGTCTTTTTTTCTTTTCTTTTGTCTATAGCCACTATTTTGCCAGTTAGGTTGCATTCTTTAATATTATTTACCTGTGTGCAGTTGGCTTTATGATGTGTTGGAATTGGAACCACAGGTTCTAATCTTGAATTACGAGTATTGTGTCATTGCAACCCTGCTTGACGCAGCTGTTATGCCTGGTAATTGATAATTATGACTTTGGAGTCACCTGTCTTCCTCGAAATAATCATTAACAGTGGATATACAACATAAATAAAGGTAACCGTCTCAGGAAGGATATTTGATCTACGTAAATGGTGAACACATAGTTTAGCAAAGGAAACTAGGTACTTTATGATAAAATATTTATTATCAAGTAAGACTAAATATATTTTTATTTGCTCCTACATTATTATGTTTTATCTCTTTCCTGCGCTTCACTGAGAGTGATTTTTTTATGTTTATTTATTGACACAGCTATAAGTTCTTTCTTATAGCTGTGTCAATCGCAATTCTAAGAGAGCCTTATTATATTTATTTATTAGTCGACTTGTGTGAGTAATTATTTTAACGTCTTAATTTTCTGATAGGACGTTTTAGTTACCTGTTCTACCTTTACATGTCTCTATTAAATCTTTCCTTAGTCTTCAATTTCCTCTTCTTTTTACATTTTCTTCACCATTAAAGTTAAATGGTTCTTACTAGGCAGGTTGAAGACTCAGGACCCGTAAGCACTTGCCGTGTGGATTTATAATCTTGTTAGCATATGTTCAATGATCGTGGATCAGGAGCAACGGTAACAGTATACAGACTTGGTTTCGAAGCTAAAAGCTAGAACAATGTATAGTCGCCGCCTACGGAAGTTTTGTTGGAGTAGGTGGGGTTGATGTGACGTGAACTGCAGATCGGACAGTTGTTGCATTTGCCTACGCAAGTGAATGACTATCCTGTCCGCGAGGTACTTTTTGTGCCACAATACAGGGTGATTTGTTAACAACCAGCCAAATTTTTAGAGTTATTTTAATTCTTTAGGCGATTCACCCACTGGCAATGCACCCCGCCGCGGTGCGCATGCTGCGTTTTTACGGAATCTGCCGCGTTTTTAGTGGGTTGGACTAAGTGTGTTTTGTATGAAAACTGAGATATTTGCATACAATGTTAAAATCTGCCGCCCCGCGCTCCACGGCAGTGCGCGGTGCAGTGGGATCACCACCTTAGTCGCCTCTTTTTGTCTAGTTGTCGCGTTTATGTGCACAATACTTAATTGTCGTCAATTCAGAAAGTTGGTCTTAGATATCATGCTCATTGTTATTGAGATTATGACGCAGAAACACGTGTTGGACAAAAATGGTAACGTGGATCTAGTGCGACTTATTAGTCGAACCCACGCTTTGTGGGACAATGGTAAGTAAGTACATTCAATTGTTTGGCAATGTTTGTAGTTGTTCTACCGCACTTGGCATAGCTAGGGGCTCCTAGGGGGAGCAACTATTATATAATGACTAACAAAATATATTAAAACTATTTCTCTCTAACTAGTCGCTCTAGAACATTGGATATCCTTAACTCGACTGCTTGGCTAGATTTTTGCTTACATCTAAATTAATAAATTAAGTTAAACACGATTTTTTTAATTTGTTTATTAAATACTTAGATGCAATTAGATGTAATACGATACAAATCGACCGCCTATGGTAATTCATTCACTGTATATTTTCTATTAAAATATTTTGTTTAATTGAACAAAAAGTAATATACAAAAATAATAAATAACGTCAAGTTTATTGGCCCCGAACAAGTTATTATCAAGAAACAATGCTAATAGTATAGAAAGTAATTAAATTACATATCAAGAGTATTGCCACAAAAAAAGATTTGATATCAAGTTCCTCGACAACCAACTAATTATACTTAAAGAAGAATATTAAAAAACATCTTGATTGTAATTATTTAATCTAGGCATTCAAAAATTCTAAATATCAAGGTATATTTGCAGTTCTTTTTAGCTGCGACATTGCGATGTAATTGGTCGATAAAATCGTACGCGTTAATTATAGAAAATCATCACATAATAGTCCAGTCAATAGGAAAATAATAGAGTCTTTGCCTTGCAAAAGGTAAGGTGATTTTGACGTAATGTTGTTATTAGGTATGAAGGCTTAGTAAAAATATAAGTTACCATGAGGGATGTAAGCGTTAGCCGTCATCTTGAATTTAAGTTATTATATATATATATATTGATCCTGTCTCCTCGTATGATCAAAGATATCCATGATACCTTGACAAATGAGGCATCGTCGGAAGCGTCTTGGCTGTCCGCTGCTTATAAGGCTTAAAAATTCAATCCAAAAATATTTACATCAATCAATAAGGCTAAAAAATTTTAATAAATCAATAAATTTTTGTGTTTTTGTCTAGTTAAAAACACTGAAAAATCACATTTTTTGTATGACGACCCCCTTTTATTTTCAACTTTTTTTTGTTTTTAGTATTTGTTGTTATAGCGGGCACAGTAATACATAATCAGTAAAAATTTCAAGTGTCTAGCTATTACGGTTCAAGAGATAGAGCCCTGTGACAGATGGACAGACGGACAGACGGACAGACAGCGAAGTCTAAGTAATAGGGTCCCGTTTGCACCCTTTAGGTACGGAACCCTAAAAAGCCTTTTCACAAGATAAACATAAGCCATATGTTAATCGTATTTTACATTTTAGCTGTTGCCTAGAAAATGTCATAGGGAGCCACTTTAAAATTTCTAACGAGGCGAGACAAGTCTATCCCATATCCCCCTAGCTATTCCAAGCTGGCTTAGTTGATATTCGCGACTAAAGAAGGAAGATGTTAAAAATTTACTTTAACATAACTATCAAAATGAATATAATATACTTACACACTACATACAAACCAATAAAAATATACATATAAATATACATACATATAACGCTTATAAAGAGTAGAACTGAATAATGATGATTTTATGAAGAAAGGGAGTTCAAAAGGTGGCATGAACTTTCCTTTTAAAAGAGAATTAGGTCGAAATTTCTCTGATGGCAATTTATCAAGTGGATGTAGGTATCGTTCTTTTCTTCCCTTCTTGTGTGCACTGGAATAATTATAGGTATCTTCCTATATTTGTATTATTAAAAAAAAACTTGCACAACAAAAAGCACCGCAACCTTGTCTTACCACAGACTATTGCCCTTGATACTATTATGTAAAGTGATGTAAATACTACACAACATAACCATGCACTGTTGCCCACAAATTGGAGGGAAAAATGCAATTGATTCCGCGCGTGTTCACTGGAGCCGATGACGGCTGATATATTTACCGGCTTTTTTATCATTCCGGTATCAGTAATCCATTGTATATTGTAAATATGATAGCGATGGCTCCGAAGTCTTACAGCTTATGATTAAACACTATAACTAGTGGTTCTGTGAGAATAGTAGACCTCGCGAGCTCTTATTACCACACTGTTAAAATTATGTAATTTTACATGCAAAAAATTACATAAACCTGTAAAATTCCCGAAAAATCTGGGAAATTTACGAAAAAATATGTGATAATGACAAAAATTATGTAAAATTTCATATTTTTATGTAAAATTTTATATTTTTCTGTACAGTGCATGCAATGACCGACATTATCCCCTTTCCTCTGGCTTAGCAAAGCCATTTCAGTGAAATCCGTTCATATGTAACGCTACAGCAAACTTCCCTTTCTTTCTCCCCTCCACTCCCTTTTGAATTTTTTTGCAACATCTCGTGTAAAATGAACTCCTTAGTGTGCCTCTCAAATTTGATTGAAATCCGTCAATAAATAACGCTTTGGCACAGTTCCCCGAGCCTACCCCCCCTATTTCCCTCAATTAAAAATCACGATCTACAAAAAGATTTAAATAAATCAAGGAACTTGTGTGCCAATATTTGTCAAAATCTGTTGAAAATGCGACCTGTAGTCGAGGACAGACAGACGAACAAAAGCATTTTTGGCCTATCTCTAAACTGAGAAGGTTCGCTCGCTTGGTAAATTAAGTTAGTTACGAGTACATATTGCAAAAAAAAAGATATGAGAAAAATGCATCCATTTACACCTAAAAACCGATAACTAATCAACATATTTAATTTGTTAATTTTAAACCAGTCTTTTATCAGTGCTTTATATCTAAGCTCGAGTAATTAAAGCATGGCTTACTACTTGAAAAGACAACACCAATCATACGTTAAAATTAAATGCTTTTACGACGGTTGGTTTTATGTTTTCGTTTAATAATAAATATTTTTATAACTTTAAAACAAGTAGCCGAAAGACCACCTGCCATTTATTGGCTAACTAGCGGCTCGCCTCGGTTTTGTACGGGTATGTACTCGGATTATAATACATGAAAACCCTCCTCTTGAATCACTCTAATCGAAAACCGCATTGCGTAGTTTAAAAGCTTACACACAAAAGGGACAGCTTACGGGAAGCTACTTTGTTTACACTGCCAAGGAGTCGAGGTAAATTTTAAGAAATCCAGTAAAGATATATTTTTTATTCTATTTATAAATATAGGACCACAAACAGGTTACAGGTTACAATACAATTCTTACTACACACATATAGACTAAACGTAATTCTAATTGTATACCCAACGACGTTGGCCACATACAATATCACGTTTTACTACAGCGGTTTACTGAGATCAGATGGCATAAGGCCTGACGGAATGTCACTGATACCGTGGAGGCTGGGCAAATGCCTGATTTGGGACGCCACTTGCGTGGATACTCTTGCGTCCACGCATGTGGCGTCAACGTCTGTGCGAGCTGGTGGTGCGGCTGTTTGTATGTATGAAGATCTCCTTGGAAATTATATTTTCGTGCCCCTCGCCGTAGAGACGATGGGTCCATGGGGCCTAGAAGCAAAATCCTTTGTGACTGAGATTTCAACGCGTCTCCGCGATGTCACGGGCGATCCAAGGGCGGGCAGCTACTTTACACAAAGGATTTCTATCGCGGTGCAGAGGGGTAATGCTGCCAGCCTTTTGGGTACCCTGCCTCGCGGCGAGGCGTTGGAGTCTCTTTTTTATTTTATTTTATAATTTTTTATGTGCCCTATGTATTGACTTTTTTAGAAATAAAGAATATCACGTTATATCTTAAGTGTACCAAGCTAATCCACATGCAAAATACATATTTAATTATGTAGCCTATTTAAAAAAAATTAATGTTTATGTCTAAAGCTCTGATTGATTGGTTATATTGGTAGGCTTTTGGATACAAAAGCAAATATATATACAAATATAACCAATCAATCGGAGCCCGCATCAAGTGAGTTCACAACACATTTTCTATAGGCTCCGTGTGACATAGCTAGGTATAATATCTATGAGGGATAGTTTATCATTATAGTAGTTCATAATACGATTAACAGGAGAACAAATACCTGCAATAGTTCTACTAATTGCAATTGAAAAGAACTCGTAAGAACGCGACGCCCTCATCTGGGATCTACGTGGCATTTACTTCTACGAGTATAATTTAGGAGAATACAGTACAAATTAGCATGAAGAAAGAAATTTCGCGGGTACACCCGCGTATTCCGCGGAAGTTCTTTTTGTTGACACAATTTTATACATTACCACATTGATTCGCTTCCATAACGCGGCTATATAAATTGAGGCTTACGCCAACTCTGTATTTCTCTCTCTCTCAATCTCTGTACAATAGCACTCATCTTCATAAAGTACAAACGTTAGATATCATCTATAACTTTGAAGGCCCCATTAAGAGGCCCTAAGATACCTCCTTGAGGTACGCTCGTACAAATGCCAATTTTGTAACCCTCTACGTGTGTCTCAGCTTTATTACATCAAACGTCTGATTTAATATTCTCTCTAAAACGTGAGGTTAATTCATTTTAGTAAATTAACTATTGTGATATATTTATTGGCCTGAGTCACGGAGTCACAAGAATTATATTATAAATAACATAACTGTTATCAATACTTTATTATGATTTATTTTGCAGTTGATATATCTACATTTATTTATTTAATATTGATTGCACTTGCATATGTAATCTAACGATTAAAAGGTGAAACTTAATGCTAAGGGCTAAGCATTGTCTACCAGATCACTTTAGGGTCTTAGCAGAAAAGGTATTAAATAAGGTGCAAGGTTAATTATAAAAAAATAAAATAGAGAATGTAGAGTATTTTATGAAAATAATAAAACATACATGACATATTATATACGCATGATGTATACACTTGTTTAAAATATCAAATGAAAGATGTTTTTGAAATGATTTAAGTATATTTTTTTTGGATTTAGCACTATAACCAATGCGATTGATATCTTTCTAAGAATCTGAGTAGTATTGTGATTTGGGTTCTTCTTTTAAATTTAAGAACCAAGCTTTTAACGGTGTCATTGTAAGGAAATAGACGCACACAATAACAATTTTTGGCAGAGTTATTGGAGTGGTTAATAAGTTTGGGTTCAGGGTACTAAAAAGTCGCCATTTTTATAAGTACTTTTTTGCTTTTATTTTATAAATGTAAACCTGTGATACTCTTACTTACTGTCTTCTGTGCCTGTGAGCTGTAAACGTCGCGAGTTTGCCTTTGCATAGCTAAAAACGGTCAATCAACAATTCAACTAGAGCTCTTCGCCTGGATTGCTTTAATTCCACAGTCATCGTTATTTTTTTTTATTTTTCTTTTGACCACCCACACTGGTTGAGCTAGCCCCAAAGTAAGTTACAAACTTGTGTTATGGGATACTAACTCAACGATACTATATTTTATGATAAATACATATATAGATAAACACCCAAGATCCAGAAAAAAATGAAAAAGGCCATTTTCCAACGTGCCCTGGCTGGGGATCGAACCCAGAACCTCCGGATTAGCGGTCTAGCGTGTTAACCATTACGCGACGGAAGTCGTCATGTCGTCGTCGTTATTTTGAAAATGGACGTGAATTTTTAAAAGCATTGATCGGTACACCTACTTTCATATACGAGTAAGTATACGTCACAAACTTAACATCAATTTATTTCTATTACCGATATCGCGTGATATAACATAACGTGAAACCAATTGGTTTATTATAACAACAATATCCATAATAAGAATAACATACAGTCGTTGACCTCTAAACTACTCGAGTTACAGTTACCTAATAAATTAATAAAACAACGGTATTCACTCATAGCCCGCACGCGATCGCGGGTACGAACGCGCAACCGCGCAAATAGTACGAAAAATATACGTTCTAAAATGCCTACGGTCTGGGAGATAACAAAAAAACATGTATGCTGCTTCTGTTCCCGCGGAGATCGTAAAAGCCAAACGAGGGAACGAATATCTCATCATCAGCCTAGGTTTTCTGACCCTCTCTGTACTACCAGAGCCATATATTAGAGCAGTCATAGGATTTGGCCTACACTCTCCACGCTGGCCAGACGGGTTGAAGAGGTCTCATTGATGTTTATAAGCTTTGTTTAGCTTGTGTTTCCTAAGTCGCCTTCTACGACATCCACGAGTATCTGAATCATGTCTATAGGTAAGCGATGCGATTAGCAACCTATCAATATTTTGATTCCCTTTCCCAAGCATTTGATCCTTGTTACTAATATTATTTAAATTGTAAAGAAATGTGTGGGGATAATAAAATAAACAAAAAAAGCGATTTCAATTTGTGGTCAATGAATAACGTTTAGATTTTTAAATACAGTTTTATGTTTTAATTTAGGTTTTAATTTAGTTTTTAAATTTAGATTTTAGTTTTAGATTTAATTTATTGTTGTTGATCAATTGAAAATAAAAAAGTGATTTCTGGTCTTCTTCAGTTCTACTTCATCAAAATTTATTTTCTGCATGCAAATGCTTGATTTATTGACAAAAACATAAAAATTACTATATGTGTGCATACAATATTAGAGGAGTTCCCTCGATATATATATATATATATGAAACTATTTTAACGGTAGGTCCAGTCCGTGATATTGAACAACTTTCCCCAAGGAACATATAGAAAATATAAAAAATACTTTTTTCATATATCACCCACCTTTCACCGTCACTTCTATGTAGGTATCTCGCCGCCCGGCCGACACGCTCCGCTGATTGCCGTGGCTGAAGGCATAAGACGTCTACACACTACGTTTACACTCATTCACAAAATCACAAACAAGCACATGAAAGTTTAATTTTATTGTTTGCCCTATAAAGTCATTGGGTATGTAATTCAATCAATACACAACACACATATGTTTTGAAATAATAAATTAAAATTACTTTTATTATTTCAACAAAAAAAAATTACAAGAGTCAATAGTGTGTATTGCGAAAGTTAATAACCTCATCTCTTTCTTCAAAACCAAATGCTTATTCACAATTAATCTGTTGATTTTATTTGGTCTGAGGTTGATGGAGGAAAAAAGAATAATACAAACATAATCACATGCACTAGATAATGCAAATCGGAATCGAGTGTACACTAAATTCACACATTTTGGACACTGAACTCACATCTTCCCATTTCAGTACCTATTCGAAAGGCTAGCAACATGCAACTGAAATTGTTTTTCGGTTTTTTGTTTGTTGGTATACTAAAAGTATGTTTCACACGCTTCGCACGAGGCGGTGTTTCTTTGAATACGAAAACAAAGGATTACGCTTCATAGATTCAATTTTCGCCGGCTTTTATGATGTTTCTTTGTTTCTTTTGTCGGCATATTTAACTTACAAAAATACTGTTCAAAACAAGCAAAAAATGTGTAAACATTACATGTGCTGGCGGCAATCACAAAAGGAGTTTATGACTCCTTTTGAAATGAACCGTGGGAACACTAAATAAAGTCAAAAACAACAATAAAAATTTCCAAGTTCTTGTCAGTATGAAGTTGCAACTGATGCAAATAGCATCACGCGTACGATTTCACAGTGCCAAATTATTTAGGTATTCAACAACAATACCTAGACACTGTAAAGTGTTACGAATGTTACGATGTGTGTGATTAAAACGCAAGTGATATTTTAAGAACTTGCATACGAGTATTTGCAGGTCGGCAAAGCTATGTCTTTGCATCAATAATTAAGGTTAAGTGCAATGTCTAATTTTAAATATTATTTTAATCACTTTGTGTATCGTGTAATAGACGTTTGTCTACCTGAAGCTTAGTAAGTGTGATACAAAATAATTAAATCACTTGACTGATTTAGTGAGTTGATTTTGTGACTGTGATTGTGTTATGTTATGAAGTCGTGGCGCCGTCGTGACACTCGTGCCTTATGAAGTTGTAAGGTTGTAATATAACTGATGTCGCGACACCGACGTCTAGCTACGTTTGTGGCTGCCTTTAGATATAGCGGCGGTCGGCGAAGAGCGGAGCATGTGTGGTAAAAGGTCAGTGTATGTTAAAAATAAAATTTATATTTCACTATATATTTCTTGGAGAAAGTTGTTCAAATTCACGGACTGAACCTACCCTTAAAATAGTTTCAGTATATTTTGTAAGACCTTATATATATATACCCTTTCAACACTTTCTAAATCGGTTCAAAAACGAAGAACTTATGGGGGAACATACAAAAAAAAGCATATACAACGTGTTAATAAATCTCAACATGTTAATCAATCACAAAACCCAAAAAAATATTTGAATATTCATACAAACTGATCAGCTGATCGAGTCAAATTGTATAACAATCCGAATTTGATTTTTGCCATTTTAGGAATGTTGTAGAACAAAAGTTGTTCAGTTTCATGGGCTGAGGTACCATCTGAGAGGCTTCGCGTTAGTTCATTAACACGGTGTATACCTCTATAATCGAATAGAGAACTCCTTCTTTTTGGAAGTCGCTTAATAAATAAATAAAACCAACGATAAGTGCTTGACCTAATAACCTAAATATAATGTATCGCAACGAACATAAAATCGTTTGAATGACTTCTCTACGTGAATTGAACACGCTAGTACTTGTTGGAACCAGCAATAACTGCAGGCGAGTTATGATCTTCATGAGGCAAATGGTTCTGAACCCAGTCTGACCCGACTCGTCCATTGATTCTGTCAGTAATTGCTTATGCAAATCGTGCTGTTCGAGCTGTTAATTAATGAATATTGTTGTATATAGCCATTGTGGATCTAATTACCTAAATTGTAGGGCTTTCATGTCTATAATACAAACCTAGAGTCCATTTCTTCTACTAGTCAAATTGATTTGTCTCATAGATACCAGCTGTATCTATAATACAATCAATCAAATGTATTTGTATTGTATTGTATTTGTATAATCATTACAGACATCAGAATCAATCATAACTTTTGTCTTTGAGGAAAACTTCGGGCCCTGAAAATACAAAAGTGTCATTGAATAAAGGATAGTAACACAGTATACCCGGGATAGTTATAAGTTATAAACCATCCCATTTGGAGTGTATGCTCAATTATTTTTTACTATCTTTTGCCCGCGGCGTGAAACATAAGCATTTTTATTTGCAACACATGTGGATGTACATGCATAGGTGGTAGTTACAATAATAAGTCAATATTATATGTGTCACACATTTCACCATTTTAGGCATACAAAAATATTTTATTTTCCTATTTAAACCATAAAGTGCAATTAAATTATTCTAAATTTTATTTTGATAAATATACAAGCTTTCATTTAATTTTCTTATTTGTTATTATTATCTGCCAAATACTCCTGCACTGAGTAATAGCATTTATCTATCAGAAATTTACGTAATCTCGTCTTAAATAATGTTAAAGGTAATTTTTTAAAGTCATCCGGCAACTTGTTATAGATTTGAATAGCCATCGGATAACAGCTTTCAGAGTATAAAGCTTTATACATTCTGGGCAACACTATTTCATTAGGGGATACCCTAATGAAATAATGTGAGGTTATAATTCCTTACCGTGGCAGATATGCCACGGTAAGGAATTATAACCTCACATTTTCTTTTAAATAAATCTTCATGTGTTTTCAAAATGACACATTTCGTAGATGTAAATAGATGGCAGCGTTAACAAATTCAACCTCTTAAAATAGGGTTGACAGCTTGTTATTTGCGATATATTGCATAATAGATCTAATGCAATTTTTTTGGGCCATAAAAACGCCCTGTCAGAATCCACTGAATTTCCCCATACTATAATCCCATAACGAAAAAGTGAAGCTACGTAACCATGATAGGCTAGTAATGCTGTTTTCTCGTCAGTTATTCTGACAAGCCGCCACAGAGCATACGGCATAAAGTTATTTAGTTTTGTACAAATATTTTTTATGTAGGGTTTCCAGGTAATATTCTTATCGAGTGTGCCGTGATCAAAGTGCATTTGACAATCATAACGGGAACTTCAAATTTTTAGGAATAAAACGTATTCTGTGTCTTAATTCGGTTTATAATCTATTAACATTCCAAATTCTTCCGTTTTGGCGCAAAAGTGAAACATCCACAGATAGGTACATTGATGCATACACACAAGTACATATTTACAAACTTACAAAATATATATTAATATTTTAAACATTTGCTTGCAACTTTTGAGCATCGCTAAATTTCACCAAATCTAATTCAATAATCGCAAAAAACACGAATGCAGTCATGATTTGTGAATTTCCGTAATGTTCAAAGACTCTATTGCTTACTTAGCAAATCAATGAGTGCTTAAGAGGAAATAACGGCCATTTTTCAATACAAATGTACATGACTGTTTTCTCCCTGGTTATTGGCCGTAGATCAATTATCAATATAATCAGTATCTTTTTCTGTACGTTTTACTTTTTTAGTTTTTATAAATGCTTACCAAACAGTGCTTAAAACGGCCCAATTAATTGGCCGCAAACAGACGCCTAGTGTACAAATCCCAGAACAATAGGCGACAGAATTGAAACTTCCATTCAGTTACAGAAAACAGTAAGAGTATTTTATTTATTGATTCAGTTTCCAAAATTTCTTTGATTTTTGAGACTTTTATCTCGGACTTTTAGTTTGAGCAAGAGAGTTGTCCTTATCGCACTGATTTTTGGTCCCGCCCGCCCTCACCAGCGTGACAGATATAATATTTACTTAAAAATTCTTCAAAATGAAAAAGGGTTCACATAACATGTCCTCTTAACATAGCAAAAAGGTGTGCGTAACGAACCGATCGAGTAAACATCGAGTGAGTATCGAGTCAATGATCTATCAAGAACTCGCATACTCGCAATCACATGCAGGCAGTTAATTAGACAAGATTCAAGTCTTCAGTCAACACTTGGAGTTGAATCGTTAATATCGTCAATATTTGAAGAGGATCTCGAGTAATATCGGTGTGATATTTATGGAAAAACGATGTTCAATTTTATGTATTCGTATTTTACATTTAACTAAAGCTAAGCTAGTATAGCAGCTTTAAAGCCCTGGCTTTGCACGGGTTGGGCTGCTAGTATACAAGTAAACCTCCCCTTGAATTACTTTTTAGGGTTCTGTAGTCCACAAGGAACCCTTATAGTTTCGTCATGTCCGGCCGTCCGTCCGTCCGTCTGTCCGTCCGTCCGTCCGGGCTCGTACTCCGCCGCTACTGCACCGATTGTCACGAAAATTGGTGAAGAGATAGATATTGAAGTTCCAAAAGCTGGTTTTTAAAATTATGAACAAATGTTTTTTTTTCCATACAACGAAAAGTGTATTTAAAAAATTTAATTGGACTAACCCCAACGTGTGGGGTATCGTTGAAAAGGTCTTTTAAAATGCAACAAAAACTGCCTTAAAACTATGTAGATCAAACCCCCCTGTCTTGAGATAATCTAATACAAAGTTAAAATTTGAGGTCTCCACCGTTACTTTTAAAATATTACTAAAATAATTCTGGAAAAAATGTGATATATACCTCAAAGTATGTACTTTCAATTAAAACTATAGCCGTCGGTATCGTAGATAGTTATTTTTTAATACGTCATAAATCGTAAAATGTTACTTGCTGCTACGGAACCCTTCATGGGCGAGTCCGACTCGCACTTGGCCGCTTTTTATTATTGATAAAAACCGCATTAAAATCCGTTTTAATTAAATAGTTTAATGGTGCTCCCACACTGCTATTAAAAAAATAATACTTACAGACATTTTCTAACAAAATAAAAATTATTAATAACTTTCAACTACAAGTTATAAATATAATTGTAAATAATAATACATATAATAACAATATTACAATTATTATAAAGTTATAAAATTTATTTATAAAGTAATTTTATTTGAATTTTAAAAATGTTTACTAATTTTAACAGCAGTGTGTGTTAATTATATCATATATCATTATATATATATATATATATATATATATATATATATATATATATATATATAAATCGCGAAGGACTTCTTGCGTCTTTACAAACTACCACCCTGCGGCGTCCACTGAATGTAGTGAGATTTTTAATGTTTTCAATGCGTATGTAAGATGTTTTAATCAGTATCATATCAGTAGTCGACGTCAAATTTCATTTAAATGTTAAATGGTGATATTCAAATTAAATATTTCTTGCTGAATTTGTGCGTCCGTTCACTCTTAAATCTTTCTTGCACACTGAATACCTTCGTATACCTACTAAACACTGCATGCACATTCCCGTCTCCATCCGAATGTATGTTTAAATCAATTCCGTATAATGCTCTGCATATATCATAATGATTATAATAACTAAATTACATCCATCTACTATTGAATTCAGATTGGTTCCGAATAACTTAATTTGTGTGTACGTTCACTCCTAAATCTTTCTTGCACACTGAATATCTCCGTATACGTTCAAAACACTGCATGCACATTCCCGCCTCCATCCAACTGTATGTTTAAATCAATTCCGTATAATGCTCTGCATATATCATAATGATTAGAATAACTAAATGACATCCATCTACTATTGAATTCAGATTGGTTCCGAATACTGTTTTTGAATTATTGTATCCAGCTTATCAGCCAAGAGGCTTCCACCTATATAAGGGCTTATAATGACTCAAGGCACAGATAATAAACAATTAATAGTTAGCATAAAAAAGTGACAATACCTATGTATAGCGTAGGTATTTTCACTTTGGTGGTCTACAAAATCTTAAAAAGCAAGCAAAAAATCATTTTTGACGAGTGACAGGTAAGTTTGTATGTATAAACAGGTAAGCTCAGAAGCACAGGCTGGTGTGGACAAGTAAGCCCGGAGTTGGACAGGTAAGTATATATAAACAGGTAAGCTCAGAGGCACAGGCTGGTGTGAACAGGTAAGTCCGGAGTTGGACAGGTAAGTATGTATAAACAGGTAAGCTCAGAGGCACAGGCTGGGGTGAACAGGTAAGTCCGGAGTTGGACAGGTAAGTATGTATAAACAGGTAAGCTCAGAGGCACAGGCTGGTGTGAACAGTTAAGTCCGGAGTTGGACAGGTAAGTATGTATAAACAGGCAATCTCAGAGGCACAGGCTGGTGTGAACAGGTAAGTCCGAAGTTGGACAGGTAAGTATGTATAAACAGGCAAGCTCAGAGGCACAGGCTGGTGTGAACAGGTAAGTCCGGAGTTGGACAGGTAAGTATGTATAAACAGGTAAGCTCAGAGGCACAGGCTGGTATGAACAGGTAAGTCCGGAGTTGGACAGGTAAGTATGTATAAACAAGTAAGCTCAGAGACACAGGCTGATGTGAACAGGTAAGTTCGGAGTTGGACAGGTAAGTATGTATAAACAGGTAAGCTCAGAGGCACAGGCTTGTGTGAACGGGTAAGTCCGGAGTTGGACAGGTAAGCATGTATAAACAGGTAAACTCAGAGGCACAGGCTGGTGTGAACAGGTAAGTTCGGAGTTGGGCAGGTAAGTATGTATAAACAGGTAAGCTCAGATGCACAGGCTGGTGTGAACATGTAGGTTCAAAGGTAGAAAAAGGAAGTTTCATGATACGAATAATATAATAGTACCTAGTCATATTTATGCAGGTGAATATACGGAATAAAAGGCATATCGTAATATAAAACATTGAATGCTTTATTTTAAATTTTACAAAAAATGTGTATCTAAACATAAAAACTTTTCAATCAACAAATCAATGCAATTTAATATTGACATAATAATAAACATAAATTTGCTCTGCCTTGCCTAGTAACGAAATAAACTGAATTATGAATATCAATCAGTCTTCATTACAATGGAACATGTATTTTTTTTTATATTATGATTAAAAGAAATCAGTAGGGTTTTTAACAACCCAATGTTGTCATTCTTGTTTTAGATATCTACTTAAAAGAAATGTAAACTCCATCTACAACCTAAACTCAATCTGCAGCTTCTCTTTCAATTTAAAATTTTGTGAAAAAAAAATGGGTATCTAAACATAAAAATCAAAACATTTTAACTGACATTTTAACAATTTTAGTTATACTAAATAATTAAACATAAATGGGCTCTGCCTTTGCCTAATAGCAAAATAAACTTAATTATGAACATCAATCAGTCTTCATTACAATGGAACATGTATTTTTATATTATAATTAAAATAAATCAGTGGCTACAACTAAAAGTCTCATGCCCGGTTTCTGAGGTGCTGTTAGATATCTCTTTATTAATTATTAATTCGATAAACAGACAACTTTTATAATTCTTTATTAAGTCCTTTGTTTAAAAATGCTTTTAAAGGCATTTGCTTATGTAATTGCAGTTATGTCAGTTTTTGAACAAAACTGACATAACTGCAATTAAATAATGCGTTTTTTTAACAAAGTTTAATGACAGCTAAACATCAGATAAAGTTATGGAATAAATAAACAGCTGATACGGACCTCAGAAATCGGGTATTAATCATCAATTCAAACATAATTATAAGTATCTTAATCATTGGTATGCATTAACAAAGTAAAAATATTTTAAACAAAACATACTATTTTAAAACATAAATTTTCTTCTCTCATTTCTTAGCCTTAGAGTAAATATTTTGGACGAATACTTTTATTTTTAGCCAGTCTTTATTCCTAAGTAAATCTACATGTTGTTCTTTTAGTTTCTCACATTCATTTCTTTTAGGCGGTTGGTGATTTTTTATGTGAAATTTAAAGTATTTTGTAACTACGTCCTTTTGTTCCTTTGTCCAAGGTACCAACGTCCTTTTTTTTCCTTTTCGTATTTTGTTTTCGTTACCTAATTGAGACACGGGTTCATTAATAAGTTGTTGAGAATCATTTTGCATACCAGATGGTCCAGCCTGAGATAAGTCATTTAAATTACAATATGTTTGTACGTAATCAGAATTAGCATCTAAAGTAGGTTCAGGTTCAGGATCATAGTCTATAATTTCGTTGTTGTCCACGGGCTCTTCAATTAGCTCCTCATTCAAATCTAAATCAATTTCTTCGAGAGATTTTCCTTTGTAAGCGTCTGCTTTTCCATCTTCCATAAGAATGAGAAGCTTTGATATCTTAGCGGTTTGGTATACGTCATCTGGCAACCTGTAAGACTTTTTATGTACTTCATTCGTATGGCCCATGAATGTAGCCAGCTGCTCCATATCATTTTCAGACATGCTAAAAATTTGTGATAAGGTGGCTAAATGTTTTCTTAGCCTTGTAGAGGATATTGCTTTAGGCTGTTTCGCCCCTGATAATTTGGCATGCTTTTCCAAAACTTTGTAGCCATAAATTGTATTGTTATAACCGGGATTACCAAACAAAAATTGATTTGGTGTCGAAGCAAAAAAAATATGCCTAATCGATAATAATAATTTAATATCATCTTGAACTTCTTTATTAAACAGAACTGGTACTCCGCGACCGCGTTTACCTCTAATGACAACACGTTTAAATTTCTTTACCAGAATCCTTTCTGAGGCAGTAAGCGCACGATCAAACTCTTCATACTTATTATTATCATTATTGTCGCTTTCTAAATAATCGTGCACTGTAATTCTTTGAAGTTCTCCAGGCCTGCGCCTATTTAATAATAAAACCCTACAATACACAGCCTCTAAAAGTTGTGTATAGGTTTCAGTAGTTTTTAAGCCTTCTTTAATTTTTATAGCAGCATCCAAGGATTTTTTATTTAGGTATTCTTTAAGAATTTTTAAATCATTTGCTAAAGGCACAATAGTTATCTTATTCCACTTTTTCTTGTTTAAATCTGTTGCAGCTTGTGTAGACACATCATATTTCCAATTTGATTCAATAAGTTGAATCAAAGTTTTTAAGTCGGCTTCTATTTTGCCAGTATCTACTTCCATGTAAGGCCCTTGCTTTTTTAATGCACACATTATTGCAATATTGCAGCATTGTTTCAAGGTGGTGGACAGATTCATTGCGAACGTAGGTGTCTCATACCTATCTTTTTCTATGTCATAATTTCCCAGTATTTTGGTTGCTTGTACAATTATATCATAATGAATTGGTCTTAAGGCAGAAAAGAAGTCATTAATGGATGGATCAATCTTTTTTAATTCTATTAATAATTTTGCAAGCTCTCTCATTTTTCTAGACACTACGTTTACGAAATGTTTTTCTCGGTGAGTTTTTAAATATTGAGATCCGAAAGCACATATAAGGTTATCTTTTTTTGCAATAAGTGATATTTTGTCTGCCCGCATTCGGGGAAATACAGTTTCCTTAAGTTTTTCGTCGATTTTAAGATGACGTATCAGTAGATTTTGAGCCTCAGATTGAATGTTTTTAATTCCTGATTTACCACTACATTTCTTTTTATGTTTCCACAATAGTTTTTTAGAATAGAATCCCAGACACTCTGTACACGGCAAATAATCAGCAAATTTGAATTTTCGCATCGGTTTAGTGACCTCTTTTGAATTTATAAGGTAGTTTCCTTTTTTACGTAGAGCTGCAATTAATTGTTTTCTGTCAAGACTTTTTTTAGGTTTTGACACAATTTTTTGGACATCAGTTTCATAAATATGGTGTCGGAGTAAATGACGAGCAAAATTTAAAACAAATGACTCACAGTAAAAGCAATAATCTTTATCTCGAACCTTTGAACTTTTGGTTTTTTGCCTTTGGATAATTGTTGTTCTATCATTAGAATTATCTTCTATTTGAGATTTACTATTAATATCGTAAATAATCTTTTCATTTGGTTTTGATTCGTTGTAAGGCTGTGGAAATTCCCTACTTACAATTACATTGCAAGGAGAACTGCTTTTACAACTAACTTCACTTAAACTTATGTTATTAGGTGGCTTGAAAGATACATTAGACAAGGAATTATTAACATCGAGAGGTATTCCTTGATTTGGTACGAATTCATCTGCTTTATAAGGTTGAAGAAGTTTCCTTTCGACAAATACACTACTACATGAAGAAGAACCGCTTATGTGACTAATTTCGCTATAATTAAGATTAATAGGATTCTTGACCGATGAATCGAAGTTCGAAACACATTCTAATGGCGTTAAATTATTCGAAGTTCCAAATTCATTGCGAAAAGAATCATCGGAACTGGTCTGCAACAAAAAAAAAGCTTATTATATTTTGTGGCACTTTACTATTGTTGCTTCGTTAATATGAAGGTAACAACTTGATTAGTGATATAAGTGTTGTCTATCCCTTGCTGAACATCAAAATTACCCCCGATCTCAATCCTGAATTGGCGCTCGCAGATATTTTTAAGCCACCTAAACTTAGACTGACCCAGTTTCTGACATGGCTTAAGGATTGCTTCGGCTTAGAGTGCTACCGCTTTTGAGATAACAGCCGTTAGCATTTTATTATTAATGAAGTATTTTAGTTGAACTTACTTCGTGTCTCGGTGGAGTGTAATTAGAACATGTCGCAGAAAAGTCAGATTTTGAATCAGATGATTCCTGTAAACAGAGATACATACAATAAAATACATGATTAACAACACTAATAGAAGAACGAGACATCATAGGTACTTTTTCTTTTTTTAAGAGCGACTAATGTAAATTTAATGAATAGACAGCAGTAGCTATTAGGTATTCAGCTGGGAAAAACTCGAACCAACACAGGCTGATGTGAACAGGTAAATTCAGAATTGGATAGGTAAGTACGTCTACATAGGTAAGTCCGGTGTTGGACAGGTAAGTATGTATAAACAGGTATGCTCAGAGGCACAGGCTGGTGTGAACAGGTAAGTCCGGAGTTGAACAGGTAAGTATGTATAAACAGGTAAGCTCAGAGGCACAGGCTTGTGTGAACAGGTAAGTCCGGAGTTGGACAGGTAAGTATGTATAAACAGGTAAGCTCAGAGGCACAGGCTGGTGTGAACAGGTAAGTCCGGAGTTGGACAGGTAAGTATGTATAAACAGGTAAGCTCAGAGGCTCAGGCTGGTGTGAACAGGTAAGTCCGGAGTTGGACAGGTATGTATAAAAAAATGTGTGTACGTAAGTCGTGTTTTATCTTAGTTAAAACATACGTACCTCATGTAAGGTTTTTGGTTGGTTTTCTTTTTCTTCCTGTTTCTCTGAAAACAAAACAGATATATTTGTATTATTATAAAACAATAAAAATTTTAAATACCCTCGACCCAAAAGCAAACAAAAACAAAAAAACCTATAAACAGTAAGACACACAGTCAGGTACGCACGCACGCACGCACTCACGCATACACACACAAACACGTCAAATTTATAACACCTCTCTTTTTGCGTCAGGGGTTAAAAAGATTTTACGCGATTGTGCAAACGTTGAAATGCACGCTCAGACGGTACAGAGGTACCTTCCGGAATTGCAAATCGGACTTCATAGTCTACGAGCAGCTGCATAATTGCAATCACTCCTACCCAGGCACATCAACATATTAAAATATTCTACAGTAGAATACGACATTTCGCAAAATCAGTATCACGCACGCGGAACAATGAAAATGACCATACGATAGCAATAATTGCGCGAAACTGACCTAGGCGATTCAATTAAACCCGAACGAAAATAGGTAAGTACTAGGATACTAATGCCGGGAACACACTGGTCGTGTGTAGTCGCTAGGACAGTTTGTTTATAATATCTTAATTAATAATTCTTGGCAAATGAAGTAAAACTAATAATCGCGAAATCGAAGTTATCGTTATCCACTTGTAAGTCAAACAAAAAGAAATAAAAAATATCGGTATTTGTGTGTCCCGAACCTTATGTTTTATAACACGTGCCGAAACTTTCTTTGCGGCTCGTTCAAAGAAGCCGACAATGAATGCCGCGCGCGGCGTGTCTTTACAGGTCACCGCCAAACGCCGCCGCGCCACTGTGATATTGTCATTTTCTTTGATTTTGCCAGATTTTGGGGAAATTTACGTAAATTTTTGATATTAAGAAATTCGATAACTTTATCATTTTTATTAGTATGTTCGTTTTCCTATTTTTTTTTAACTTGTCATTTAGGTACTTATATGCCCTTTTCCGATCGGACAGGGTTTTTGTTACATATTGTGTACCTAACTGTAATGACGTTGTCTGATGTAATGTAACTCCATACCAAATTTCATCCAAATCCGTTCTGCCATTTTTGCGTGAAAGAGTAACAAGCATCCATCCGTCCATCCATCTATACTCACAAACACCATACCTAAACTTCCGAGGCGCAGTGGCTTACGCACTCGCCTTGAGAACTGTGTGAAGTCGCAAAAAAGCCTCTGGCTACCCCTTCTGGGATAACAGCCGTGAGTGCATACAAACTTTCGCGTTTATAATAGGTATTAGTACGAAGTAGGATGATATTACGATATAAGAATCAAATAGGTAGGTAAGTAATATAGAAGCATGTACCTTTTGATTATTACTGGTTATTACAAAAACATTCGTCTTCTGGAAAATGATCATAAATGGCATATTCGCAAAATTTACACCACATGAAAGAAGAGTTATAAAGCCTTTTAAAGTCATCGAAATTCATGGGTAGTACAAAGTGTTCAACTACTGAATTAGTAATATAAATACTCGTATCACAATATATGCACCAATTTTGCAAAATAAAATGCGTTGAATTCCAAGGCCATTGCAGTTTAGCTTTATAAAAATGTATAAAATCATTTCTTTTAAAAAAAGTATCCACGTCAATCACAACAACCATTTTTGCAGACTACACACGTTCACTCACAGACAATTTAACGCAAACTAAGCTCATCATAATATTATAAACAGACAACATGTTTTAATGTAAGTAGGTACTTACTAGCTAGATGTTATAGGTATTATAATAAGATAAATCGTGTTATAACTTTAATTTAAGTAGTAAAAGGTAAGTACTTACGGTTTGCCAATTTAAGAATCCTTGCACTTCTTTTCATTGTGATTCAATTATAATCACTAACTATAATAATAGACCAAATAAATAACCACTTTTAACGCACTTGCAAATAATTCACTTTGGTGACAAGCTTACATCACGGCCGGCACATGTCTGTTTGTTTACAAACTTCGGCATGCGAGCGCGCTGACGCCCGCCGCCCCGCGCCATGCGTCCCTCGTGAACCCCAAATAGGCCCCTCAGACACCGTACCTAGTGCCCGTTTTAGGATATTTAAGAGACGCAAGATTGTTGTCACGAAAACATGATAAAAACTTTACAAATTAAGTACGATATTCAATGGACACGATAAGATCGGTGAACTGAACTCAAAGTATACGTGGTAAATTATACGCTGAACACTAGCGCCCTCCAAATTTCAGTCGGTCGATGGCAAAACTATATTATACGCTAAAAGGCATTGTAGTGATGGAATTACGTCCATGCCAATTTTTCGCCCTTGCATTGTAAAGAACATAAGGGACCCTTGGGCTAAAAATGAGGGTCGGTCAATCTTGCGTCCGTATTCCGGACGCACAAAGTCAGTGGGACGCAGCATCATCGGTAAATAACGCCATGTAGGACGCAGCATGTCCTTCAAGATGTATATATATATATATATATATATATATATATATATATATATATATATATATATATATATATCATAAAGCTGTAAAATATTGCAGCTGTTATTTATAAAGAAATGTCTTCCGAAAAAATATTTGGTAAATAGAAATGGTCAGTGGTTAAAGTCCGCCATTGGTTCCCAAAAAAATTAACGTAAGTAAACGTTACATTGAAAGGAAAGTGGATTGTTTCTCAGTTTGTCTTGGTATCGCCCTCTGTAGCTACCTGTAATCATCCAGAGCACCGTTTTTCATTAACGGCCAAAAATATGTGTTTAGCTTTTCAGGAAATTAGGATACCGAAAAATGAGTCTTAAGTCTTTTACCATTAATCATATTTTTCCATTGTCAGATACTAAAAGGGTCTTTTGTCCAAACATACATGAGAGTCACTGACAATTAATTCGGATCTTCTCCAAATGGAGATGAGACAGCATTTTCAGTGTAAACAGAAATGGTTTCCAAATGGATTTGTATAAATAAACATTGAATGCAATGACTCGAGCGTGATGGTACAGATTCCACTGTGAAGGTCCGCATTACAAACCACACAACAGTCTTTTCAAGTAGTCATAAGAAATAAGATAAATGTACATAATCTAGTGTACTTCACTTGATTAAGAGGAAATACCAAGGTCGAGACAAATGAAAAATAGGTATTTGTAAAATCTATTGCTGTCGCGCTGTGCCTGAATAACAACCAAGCAAGTGAGATAGAGACATACTGCAGCTTGGACTGAAAATACTTATTAAAAGAACAGAAAATCAACGATTCGTAGTCCCCTAATTGCTTCTCCAAAACTTAACAAATTATTTTTTTATTACAAATTAACAAAGACTTGAGCGGTGTTCCTATGTTTTGATTTTTTTATATAATCTAGTCAAATTTGTTTTCTGGATGTTTGAACACAGGGGAAAATCTGGCCATTTTTTTTAGATTTTTGAACGTTCATATATCTTTTAATAATTAATTTATGAAAAAAAAAGAAAACATAAGGACATGCTTATAGTGGCTATAGATATTCAGAAAAAAAAATATAACTCCACCGGCATTATCCAGGGAGGAAACAGGGGACTGCGTTTGTATAGAAAAACGGCCCTTGTGATTCGTCTTAAAAACATTGCAAACATCAGCGAACTACTTATATCATGTGTAATATTCCGTAGGTACTTACAAACTACCTACACATATTTTTCCACCAATGTACCGTTACTGACGTACTGGTTGATTTTGCACTCATTAGCTATATTGAAAGCTTGGAATTAGAATAATTAATAGTACATAAACCCACCTGCTGGGTGGTCAGACGACCTGAGCAAGGTTGCAGGAAAACGCTGGATGCAGGCAGCTTCCGATCGGTCGTTTTGAAAATCCTTGGGAGAGGCCTATGTCTATGTCCAGCAGTGGACTTCCTGTGGCTAATATGAGGATGAATATAAGTAGAACACAAAATAGTAAGAAAAAAATAATTTATTGAAAAGAAATTCTCTATTTTCTATTTATTTATTTATACTTTATTGTACACACATATACATGTTTAAAGTACAAAAGGTGGACTTAATGCTAAAAGCATTCTCTAACAGTCAAACCTTTGGGTCGATTGGAGAGTTTTATGTGGGTGTGAATAAAACGTATAGGTAATGAATTTATAAAAAGAAAACTTAAACTAAACTAAATTTAAAAGATAATAATCACAACACATACTATAAACATACTTTTATTATTATTCATCATCATCATCATTTCAGCCGCATAACGTCCACTGCTGGACATAGGCCTCTCCCAAGGTTTTCCAAAATGACCGATCTAGAGCGGCCTGCATCCAGCGCTTTCCAGCGACCTTGGTCAGGTCGTCTGACCACCTTGTGGGTGGGTGTCCTACGCTTCGCTTGCCAGTACGTGGTCGCCATTCGAGAACCTTTTTGCCCCATCGGCCATCGGTTCGTCGCGCTATGTGTCCCGCCCACTGCCACTTCAACGAGCTAATCCGCTAATTATTATTATTACATATACACAATTATTTTTCTAATAAATGGCTTACCTACAAACTTTACTATACGCGCGGCCGCTCGCCAGCCGTCGCCCGCCACGATCCCGGTAGCGAGTGGTGACGTTAAATGGGAGATTTTTAGTAGGTATGCATTTGTGTTATTTTTGGACAGACTAAACAGAATAATATTTTTACCCGACTACGACGAAAAGGAAGGTTGTGTTTCGCCGCTTTGTATGTATGTATGTTCACCTGTTCCCTCGTACCTTCAAAGATATCCATGATACATCGTCGTGTCCTAATGTCCTCGTCTTGGCTGTCCGCAGGTTATAGGCAATGTATGTACGTTAATCCATTAATTTAAAAAAAAAAATCGAATCTTACCGAGTGGGGTATCAAATGAAAGGGCTTAATGCCGTACCTGAATTTCCCGGGGTCCAGTGCTGCCCCCAATTAAATTAAATAATTTCAAAGAAAACGGAGACCTCATTTAAAATTTTGCTACTACCAAAGCCTAGATAACCCTTCAAAGTATTTTATGAACTACTGTTTACAGTTTAAAGTGAGAACGTTAAGCTTTACTACGCACATTACCGCAAAACGGTCACTTTTGGCTAATGTGCATAGTAAAGCTTAACGTTCTTATTATAAACTGTAAACAGTAGTTCATAAAATACTCTGAAGGGTTATCTAGGACTTGATAGTTGCAAAATCTTAAATGATGTCTCCGTTTTCTTTGAAATTATTTATTTTAAATGGGGGCAGCACTGGACCTCGGAAAATTCAGGTACGGCCTTAACAGGATAAATGAATTTTTCGGTATGAATTTTTCCGTAGTCGGGGTTAAGTTTATTTAAAACTATATCTTCTCTGACATAGGGATGTAGCCCTATTATGCAGTAGGTCATCGTGAAGAGTGAAAGAGCACAAAGCTCATTAGAGCGCGTGAGACGATCGTATCGCTGCACTTTCACTAAGGGCAGCAACTGGAGAGGTGAAATTGCAGGGCTCAGGTTACTTGGTCTATAACTACTTCGCAGAAACCGATTCGCAGTAACATTTACAACATATACATTTAATTTAAAAACTATAACTGTTTATCTAGTTAATATACGGGGTCCAACAACATAACTAAACTATTTTAAGGGTGGATTCAGTCCATGATACTGAACAACTTTCCCCAAGGAACATATATCGAAATATGAAAAATAATTTTTGGCCTCCAATACAAGTTGACCGATCAGCTATTCCGAGTCTGTATGGAAAGTCAAAAATGATGTTTCATATTTCGATATATGTTTCTTGGGGAAAGTTGTTTAGTATCATGGACTGAATCCACCCTTAAATAATTTCAATATTTTTTTTAGACGTTATATAATAAGCCCAGCAGGGAGTAACAGCTAGGAAGTGCTTTTAACATGCGCTTATTAAGCCCTTCCATTATATACCCCACACGGTATGATTCGATCCGACTGTCTCCATGGTCCAGTGGTCAAGGCGTTTGCTTTGTAATCTGGAGGTCGTGGGATCAAATCCCACTGTGAAGCCATACTTGGTGAATAGTTATTTCCAATCTGGTTAGGATATTGCAGCCTTGATTATCCGAAAAGAAAGATGATTCCGTGTTTCGGAAGGCACGTAAAGGTCCCGAACGCCATCTAGTCTTTGTACCTATCCTAGAATTGGTTCTGGTCTACCGTTTGGGTTGCGGAGTTTAGACGGCAGTCGCTCTGTGTAAAAACCAGTAACCTCGTCAAATCACTTAGGTTCGGTAGCGGACCCCGGGCTCTGAAGCGTTACCGCTGACGATGCAACTAATATAAATAATATAAATAATATAAAATATATAAATAATATTATATGTTCGGATAATGATTCACACTTTATTATCTCTGCCAAAAATCGTCATTAAATCTGTACATAAAGTTAATAATGTATACGAGCATTTAATTGTTCGTCGCGTCTCGTTGCCAGTTCAGTGTAGTGCGAGCTTAAATGTAGAAGGCGTGGTAAAAAAACCCGTGTGGTTCCGAGTTAGAATAAGACCACTCCATCTTTTCCTGTGGATGTCGTAAGAGGCGACTAGAGGAATAAGCACAAACATCTCGTGCTACAATTGCATTCCCTAGGAGGGTTAACGTCGGGCGGCGGCCGGTTGTAAAACATTTCGTACAAATACATTCCCAAAGAGGGTTGACGTAAGGAAGGCAGCCGGTCGTAAAACTATAGTCAAATCATTTGAACTGTTTCGGCTATTTCTTCTCCATTTTGCAAGGTCTTTGGCATCCTTGTGTGACCATTGACATGCATGTTATATTTGGAGAAGAAAAAGCGGGAAAGCGCACCCCGGGCTCCGAAGCAGCTCAGCTGAGGATGCAACCGGGAACGCCCTTAGACGAAGAAGAAGAAGGCGAGGTAAAAAAACTTAGTTGATGAACTTTTACAGTTAACATCCAACATCCATCTATCAAACCACATCGTAGCGATATGTGTAGTGATATCTGTCGCAAACTCGCTAACCACTAAATACCTTTTCACGGACAATCTATTTCTGTGGTTATATCTAGGTCGACATTTAATCCACTTTCATTTACATATTGCCTGAGTACCTTAGCGACGATTTCTTTTCTGCATTTAAGATATGATTTTAGATTTTAAATTTTTTGTTCTTGGATTAATCCATTGTACATATAACGTCTAACAAAACATACTGAAACTATTTTAAGGGTGAACTCAGTCCATGATACTGAACAACTTTCCACAAAGAACATACTCCTATATGTTTTCTTTAATCTATTACTTTGTATCATTATGTTTTGGTGCAATAAAGATCTTAACTAACTAACTAACTACTCCTATATCGAAATATGAATATTTTTTTTTTGCTTTTCAAATCAACTGTAACATTTATTCATATAAAAAAAACAGTGGCACTCTGGGAGTACTGACAGAAGTGAAAACTTGAGAGTGATGCGAGTACAATGATTTTTTTCCATCCCAAAAAATGCTCAACGCGCCTAAAGAATTTTTTACTCCAAAAATGGAAACCAAATCTAATTTATTTTCTCGTAAGTTACGGCCGTCCTGTATATTTAAGCTGCATCGATCATTATCATAATCATCATCATTTCAGCCGCATAACTTGCATCGATCATATGTAGTATACTCGTATTTATTCTGTATTCATAATGAATGTTTGTACAGTAACCATTAGCCCATCGCCTATTTAGATTATTCTAATAAGTCTGCAATTGCACGCCTCATAAGCGAAGCGCATGAAGTAGTGCTCTACTCTTGCCTTACAAAAATCAAGTGATTTTTATTTTCTATCGCACATGTACAATAATATTTACACATAAATGTCAAGGAAAAACACTAGTTTCAACACTTATGACATTTTTAAAAGACATTTTGCCTTTTAAATAAATAAAAACAATGTTTAATAAAATCATTTTGTGGACGTCTGTGTGTCGGTATGTATGGAAACTGGCATGGTCACGATAACTCCCGAAAAACTTATCTGATCAAGTCCATTTTTTTTTATACGCTTCAGTATTATACAAAACTAAGTCCTTTCGAAGATCACGGTCTAATTCAATGTAGTTTAATCGTAATTATTATTATAAAAATACAGGTGACATATTAAAAATAATTTTATGTATGATGTATTGTATGATTTATGTAAATGTATGATGAGTACGAATGTGTAACTGGCAAGTAAGAAAAGAAGTAAAAAGAAATTTGAATAAAGAATGTTGTGATTTTGTTTGTTTTATTAAATATGAAAGACGAATAAATGTAAAAGAAGCGATAAGTAAGTTAATATTTTATTTAATTTGCATTAACTAATTGAGAATGAAAAGAACAATCAGTGGTAACACTTTTCTTGACATTCGTGACGTAGTCTTGTGTCTTTTTCTTGTTTTTGCTTAGTTTTTTTGAGATTTCTGAAAATCTACCGGTCCGAATCGGTTTAAATTCACAGGAAATCTGAGTTGTACAGAACTCTTTGAAAAGCTACTTGTTTGGTTCCGATCGGTTTAGTTGTTCAAGAGTTATAAGCGGGTCATATACACACCCACACACACATACGGATAGGGTGCATGACACTTGCTCGTGAGTGGTCAGGGAAGATTCCTGAGACCTTTAAACGTCGAGATCTGATGAAAACTCGACTTTTCAAAAACGGGGTGAAACTAATAACGTCCCGAATTTTGAAAATTTTCAATTTTCTTAGCGGGAAGTTAAAAATAAAAGTTAAAAATAATCTCCAGTCGTGCGTTAAAGCCGACACATACTTTTCTTCGTTTTAAGTTAGCAATAAAACAATAAAAATCAATTTAATTGTGAAAAATGAGATTATGAGGCGTGCACTTTTGGATTTTCCAAACTATTTTTAAATTCAAATGTAAGTATATGTAAATTTTATGAATATTTTTGTACATGTATCTAAATTCCCACGCCTATGATGGCAGAATAGGTTTGCCTTGTAAACATCTTATGTTACAACAATATAACGAAGAAATAAATGACTATTCTATTAGACAAAATACCTAGGTTTTTATTATTCAGGTAGTATATTCTAGGTTTTAGAAGCAACAACTTCTTTAGGCGCGTTGTAATTTTTTTGAGATGAGAAAAAACGCATATTACTCGCGATACTGTTACCGTAACCGACACCTAACGTAATTGTTGAAGTTTTTACTTCTGTCAGCACTCCCGGAGTGCCATTGTTTTTTGTTTGCTTTCAGACTTGCCTGGAATAAACAGTATAGTCAACAGCCTAACAATATGCCACCCTATTAAATTGGTGTTTGAAGGTATTACCTTGTTGAATATTGACTGCACACGAATGAATCAGCCATAGAAAGCCGAGTACTGCCGCGGTACACTCACCTTTTACCTAGATACATCACGCGTAGGCCTGCCGGCAGACAGTCATTAGCAATTTAGCAGTGGGTGTGTGCTACGGTTAAGAAGCTGTGACGTTTATTGCTGACGAATTAGGGGTCACACCACACATTTATATTTGTATGTAAACGTGTTAGAGAGCAGTAAAGACGCAACTTTTTTTAAAAGTAAAATTATTATACCTGTGTACATAAAGTACCACACCATGAGCTGGGGACTGGCGCCATATTGAATAGAGAAAAATATCAATGGAAGAATTTAAAAGTACCTATTCGACTAAACTAGTACGAGGACAATAATAGTTTAGCTATTAGGTACTACTTCTTGTTTAGATCCGATTGGCGAGTTATTGGATATTTGGTACTACTAGCAGCCCGTCATAGGTTAATTATTAGGTAATTCTTCTTCTTTTAGTGCTTCTCCATTACTGGATGTTGGACAGCTTCCCAAACTCCTCTCTATCCATTGCCAAGCGGAATAATTTCTCCACTTTGGTTATTACGGTCCACTCTCTTATGTTCCTCAGCCAGGACTTTTTGCGTCTACAACGTGTCTTTTGCCTTCGATTTTGCCTATTTAGATAATAGGTAGACTATTTTTTTCAAAAAGAATTAGCATATGAATGAAACCGCTCCAAAATCACCCTTGTACTTACTGAGTTTATTCTGTATTAACAGACAGACGACAGCTATGTGCTAGGGGGCTGTAATTTATATTCAAAACGGTTAGAAGATTTATCTTGACAACTTATTTTATTTGTTTAACTTCATTACAATACCTATAAATGACCTTAGGCCTTAGGCCAGGGGCCTTAGGCCAGGGGCCTTTACTACCAGTCAACCAACAGGTGATACAATGTATCGTCCCTTAAAGTTATTTATTCATTTAAAACTTATCTGAGTTAAAATATACAATAGGTAGACACATAATTTCCCTGTCGACCTTTAGGAAAACTATACAGATATAAAAGTCGGCGTCTAAATAACAGATCAAAGATAAAATATCTAGATATAATAAGTACATTAGTTGGGCATTCTCTAGAGACGTGTGACCTAAATCCGTATTAGGAAACAACAAATGAAATTGAATGCCTCACGTCCCGATATGTCAAGATGTTAAACCTTACCTCATGCCAGCTCGAATATATTACACGCGCTATCGCGTAAACCCTTTTAATACATGTTTTTACCTTTTGTGGCTTCACAGTAGGTTATTGCTTCCTTCACTACTTGAACGCTTTATTTTCATGTCTCCGATGTATAACATTGACGTATGGTAGTATCTTAAAGAGCCGCATCACCTGTCTTCTTCAAGCTGGTTCCGAGATATCGATGTTTACTGTCATTTCTTGAAGATATCGACTTTTACTGAGCATACAATAAATTGACAAGGAATCGGTTTTAATCAGGGTTTGGACGGTTAAGTTAACCTTATAAGCGCTAATAATACGTACGCCCGCCGGGCCACCGAGCTCCTCAGTAAGTACCTACCAACAGAGATCTCTTACGGACAGATTTCTGTCCTACGTACTCACACCATAGCATTACCACGTCTCCACATTAACATGAACAATGACATGTTAATATTTGCGTTCGAGGTCTGACACAGCAAGCGACGCCGACAATGCAGTCACAAATGAAGATAGTATAGAAGAATCATTACTTTGAGGACACTTTCAAAAAGACGAAAAGATTTTAAGGTTCTTCTTCTTCCTCATCTTATTCCACTTTACGTGGGGTCAGGACAGCATGTGAGTCTGTTATTAATTACTCTTCATGCTGAATAAAGATTTGGCCTACATTATAACGGCAGGCTGGCGACTGACACCAATCCTCCTTGGGAACACATTGGTGCAAAAAGTTTTACAACTCGTTTCTTGGGAATGCAGTTGTTGCAAGTGCTTTGTCATTTAGTCGCCTCACACGACATCCACAGGAAGAAATGAAGTGGTATTCTAGGCCGGAATCCACACGGCATTTTTTTTCATTTTCCATATAAAATATCTATATTTCAGGGATTTCTATAAAATATACTCAATATTGACTCAAATTCATCTGTCACATTGTTTTTCTTAGGTACTTCAACGAATAAATGATGGACTTTAATCAATATGGTCGGAATACACACTTAAGAATAAGAAACAATTAAAGACAATAAAATTTGTAAGTACATAAACTAAAGCTATTATTAAATAAAAAAGAGACGGAAAACAAAGTAGAAGAAGAAATAATAAAATATATATGTAAGTTTTTCAATTAATAGTTAGTAGTAACTAATAAATTTTTCGCAATAAACGAAATACGAAATAAACCGAAGTATACTAGGGATTAAAAAAAAATTTAAGGGAGTTTAATCCCTTGTATACTTTGGTTTATGGCTCTTTGACAAACCTTGAGTTTTAGACTCTTGAGACAAACCCAAACAATCTACGTTCCGTAAGTTAGAACGGGCAGGATACATATATATCTGTTAGCATTTTTTATTTGTGCCCACGCCGACACTGCAGGCATAATAACAGGCCACTGGGGCAATTATATCTATGTAAATACTCCGAAACGACAATTTGTTGCGGGTGACGTGACATGGATGGCAATGTCACACGCATTGTGGTCATTGAGATAGGTCAGTGCCAGCAGGAAATGGCACAGCTCTGAAGTTTCATACTTAATTGCCAAAATTATCACACAATCATAGATATTATACCGTTCGAACGCACGGTGTGTAAATAAAACGTTGGGCTAGTGGCTACCCTAGATTGGCACATATTACCTGACCGTCTTATTTTATCTTTCATCTTTATTGTACGGCAGATTCATAGAGTCTGGCCAACAAAAGCTGTCCCTGGAAAACCGCGGAAAATAAAAAAAACACATTTTTTTATTTAATTTGAATCCTTTTTAATATTACAAGTGTGAAATTGCTAAAGTCATTTAGATTATTTTATCAGTCTTTCCATATTATAATTACTGATTTGCGGGGGATATTGAGGAAGTTCTGTACATCCGTTGTAGATATATTAATTCTATAAATATATCTATTCTAATTTTCAACAAAGTAGTTAAGTTACTGTTAAATAAACATAGTTTTTTTTTATTATTCACTATTAAATATATTTTAGAACTACAGCAAAAAATAAAAAATCAACGAGACGAAATTATCCCATTTTTATGCTGTCAAACTCCAAATCTTTTGAAGTTTAGTTTCGTTTCTGTACACAAAAAATATTTTGAATATTTTATAAATCCATTAATGGAGTACGGGTCGTAGCTTTCAATTAAAATTTCATAAAAGATATCCAATGGGCTATCTTTTACTAGTCGACATTATCCTATCTTTGAATTTATATTTTTATTTTTTGTATGTTTATTCCATTCAATATTTATGTACAAATAAAGTATGGTATTTAATTTGATTATACAATGTTTTCACTTATTCAAATATAACAATAATAAATTAAATCTAAAACTAATATTACAAACAACAAACAAAGAAAACAAAACAGAAGAAGGAATAATAATAAAAATATTAAATATAATGCTAATCGAAGAGCCCACCTCGGAGCATACCGGGCTCAAAAGTACCCATAACGCCAGCCGCATTGCCACGCTGAATGGCGAGGGCAATGTGTTGCGTCAGGTATGCTCCGGAGCGAGGATCGCCTCGATTGTTACGCAGGCGTCGCCCTAAATGAGCGATAAATTTTTTGGCCTCCTCACACCAGGGCCCGCCAGTTTCGACAGCGAATGGAATGAAATGGTATTGATTTAATTCCGCATACTTAACGTGTTTTACTTTAGCGGCACATTCTGCAGCGGATCCTGCTTTCTGGACTGTACGAGATAAATGGGACGTGGCGAAGGTACTCACGCAAGTGGCGTCCCAGAGTAGGCATCTGCCTTTTTCCCACGGTATTAAGGTGAGCCCATCTGGACGTTTACCGTCCGTGCGGCAAAGTCCGGGAGGCTCAAGGACGCAAGGTACGTTTGCCGACACTAGGGCTCTGCGGATGATATCATTGAGTGTATGGTGTCTAGGGAATCTTCCGGCGCATCTTAAGCAGCTGAGGCCGTGGTAGCCGTTAGCATCAACGTGCGTACCGCATGGGCAACGGTGTGGCTCACAGACGTTACAACCTAGCCTCAAGGCGACTGCAACCCGTAAAGAGTTATCATCTAGGTGAGTGCCTAGTTGAGGTGAGGGCAACGCTTGGAGCCAGGCGCCTGACTCTGTACAAGTTGCGGCTTTTATTCGTGCTAGGTTTAAACCGTCAAGTGACTCCGTTAGCTCTTTTAAAAAGAGTTTGGAACTTAAATCATCCCATGCCCTCTGAGAATGGAGATTTTCAGGCGGCAGTATGTTCGGACACATAGTTCTCCAAGCCTCCAAAGCATCATCCTGTAGGGGAATACTACAACTGTTACCTTCTTTATGTAAAATCTTAGTGACCAGCTCAGTAACACCATAAGAGGAGGCGAGGAATGCTGGTAACCCCACAGTCTGGGCACATCTAATGCCTAAACCACCGTACCTAACGGGTAGCACAGCTTGTTGAAATTGATGTTCGTCTAAAGTGACGATTGACGTGATCTTTGAATTCGTAAGGGAATATTTTATTATTCACACAAAAAAAATCTTTTAGCGATAACACCGCCAATTGTACATTCTAATGTCCTTTTCAGTGTGTTTATTTTAAATTTTGCTGTACGATAAAGTACTTCTTACTTACCTGTTTACTACATAGTTTAAAAAAAATATCATTGATCATAACAAAGGCAAATCTGATTACAAAAATGCTCCAAAGATAATAGAATGAAAGCTCTCGATCTGCGATAACTCTGAAAACAAATGGCAGAAGATTTCTCTCTAAGTGACACGCCGATGGGTTTCGACATTCTATTATCAGACGGAAGAGTCTAGCTCTAGAAAATTGAAAATCCCGCTGGCCTTTCAGACCGTCTCGGAAATAAAGACACCGCGTAACAAGAAGTGAAGTCCGTAAAGTTCCAGTAAAAGTTGCAAGAACCGCCTGTATTTATTAGAGGTAGGTTACACTATCATTCTGGTATCAGTCAAGTCCATCAGTCTGGAATGATGTGACTGACGCCAGAATTATGTGACTGACGCCAGAATGATGTGACTGACGCCAGAATGATGGATGTTTTTCACGGTTACACGGTCAATCCAGAATGACAGCAGACTGATATAAAGTACGTGTACGACTAAGAGCTATAATGAACCTTATTTACATTGGTATACGGTGTGTAGTAAAGTAACTAAAGTACGGTGACTGACGCGAAAATGATACGAGCGGGTTACGCGATCAGTCTCCCATCCGTCTTTCATCATTCAAAACAATTTTAATTTCCATCAGTCGGAACCATCAGTCTGTCATGCAGCGGGTTACACAATCATTCTCCGATCATTCTGATCAGACTAATGGACTTGACTGATGCCAGAATGATCGTGTAACCTACCTCTTACGATTGCGGAATTAAAAAATATTTTTAGCTCAACAGGTAGATTATTAAAAAATATTGTTTACGTATTTTTTTTCTTTTTTCTGATTAGCAAATAATTGCAAGGATACAGCGCATTTAAATTCTGCATGACATCACGAACAAGTACTATTTTCAATTGACGGTGGCGTCAATCATCCTCACACCGAAACTTCGATGCGCAAACAGAAAAATATGGGTCTAATATTTTTGAATAATCTAATTGACGGACTAAATAAAATACAATTTCAAAAATGTTGATAAATTTAAAAGATTCTTTTTTCATCCAGTTAAGTAATTCTATTAGGTCCTTACATATGAAATTGCCGATTTTCAATACTGGCAACTTTAAAATCAAATATCTTGCGTTTCATTAGGAATTCCAAATTCAAATTTATTTCGAAATAAAGCCAGAAAAATATTGTTTTAAAATTCGTATTTCATTTGTTTTAACATCATTTGAGTTTCAACATTGCTATAACCACAACTATGGATAAATTGAAAATTCACGGTATTTACGAATACGAGTTCCACCGTGGCACCAGTGCTGCAGAAACGACTCAAAGAATTAACGACGTGTATGGACCAGGCACCGCTAACGAACGAACGGTGCGTTTTTGGTTTCAACGTTTCCGTTCTGGAAATTTCGATGTACACATTGAGCCTCGTGAACGGCCTGATACTCAAGTGAATAACGAAGAATTGAAGGCGATAGTGGAAGCGGATCCATCTCAAACCACTTCTGAATTAGCAGCAGCCTTCGGCGTAAGTGACAAAACGATACTTATCCACTTGCGCCAAATCGGAAAAATTAAAAAACACGAAAAGTGGGTACCGCACGAATTGACTGAAGCAAACCAACAAACACGCGTTGCTTGCTGCGTTTCTTTGCTTAATCGCCACAATAATGAGGGGATTTTGAACCATATCGTGACTTGTGATGAGAAATGGATCCTGTACGACAATCGGAAGCGATCATCACAATGGCTTGACCCTGGAGAACCGGCAAAACCTTGCCCTAAGCGAAAACTGACCAAAAAGAAGATTCTGGTTAGTGTTTGGTGGACCAGTGCTGGTGTTATCCACTACAGCTTCTTGAGATCAGGCCAGACGATTACTGCAGACTTGTATTGCCAACAATTGCAAACAATGATGGAAAAGCTCGCCATTAAACAACCGAGACTGATGAATTGCTCTAGCCCACTGCTCCTTCAGGATAACGCTAGACCACACACTGCACATCAAACGATCGCTAAGTTATTGGAGCTGCGACTGGAACCTCTGCGTCACCCACCATACTCTCCAGATCTTGCCCCAACCGATTACCACTTTTTTCAACATTTGGATAACTTTTTACAAGGGAAAAATTTCAAATCTGATGAGGCAGTCAAAACCGCCTTCAAACAGTTCATAGACTCTCGCTCCCAGGATTTTTTTTCCAAAGGTATCAATGATCTGCCTATAAAATGGCGGAATTGTATCGATAACAACGGCGCATACTTCGATTTATTAAATAATAATTTCATTAAAAAAAACTTGTTACACTTTTTTGATACTGAACGGCAATTACATATGTAAGGACCTATTATTCAGACAAAGGCCGTGCATGGATGAAGTAAAAACAAAGGCATAAGTCTTATACTCGTAAGGTCAATAATTAAATTTTTTCCAAAAAAAAAAACAGACTTTAATTTTTTTAGGAGTTTCTTCATTATTTCCAAAGTTCTTTATCATATCTTCACCAAATTAAAATAAGACCAACTTGGTAGGAAAGGCTTTCAAATAAAAAAATAACCATCGAAATCGGTTCACAATTGGCGAAGATATCGCGTAACAAACATACATAAAAAAAATCATACAGTCGAATTGATAACCTACTCTTTTTTTGAAGTCGGTTAAAAAGGAAGTAAAAAAGAAAAATTTTCTTTAAATAGGAAGACATGGAAAATACTCTGAACATAGTTTTTAAACTTTAGATCATGATGACCCATTGTGCAAAAATTCTTTCGTGAGTTCGGCTGCCCAGAGATTCTTCTCTAAATGTCGTATTTCTTAAACTATTCTCGTGAAATTTTGTAAGCGGATTTGATAAATTATATAAGCATAGATTTTTTTTCCATTCAGTTTGTGGATTTTTTTTAAAGTCATGTGAGTTTTTGGGTGCGCGGTGAATATTTATTTAGTTTTGTTTTATGCAAAGACAGACTCACGAAGTCTACAGCTCACAGAGCCACCAGTAATCTCATGATTCATCATCATTTCAGCCGCAGGAGGCCACTGCTGGACATAGGCCTTCACAAGGATTTTCGAAGTAACCGACTGGTAGCATTGACATAGAATATAATATAGACCAGTCTCAAACACCCTTTTCTATTTTTGAACTTATATTTATTTTTTAACTAATAACTATTTCACTTTCAAACAATGAAATATGGTTACTTACCAATGGAAAATTATTTCTTTACACTTTGCAGTGTTCTTTGAATTATTTTTGCAATATTTAAACACACTCACCATGTTTACCTACCGTGTTTTCGTATGGGAATTGTCGAAAGCACTAGGCGTATAAGACGACTAAGTGAATTTTATGGCTTTAGCTCTTTGACTGGTAGTCGTCGATCCGTCTAAACTTTTTTACTTGCTCTGGCCTTACCGATATTGAAATCGGGGTCACCGAACTCGAATATTATCGCGCAAATTGGAAAATGAACAAGCGAGAATTATGTGTACGTACGTATTTATCTTTAACCCAGACTAGCTTTGAATGTCTGAATAAATTACTTGCGTATTATACTTGGCAATGAAATTGGTGGCCCGCACACTTGTGACTTTTTGCAGTTGGTTAGTCTAATTGATTGTTAGTGGAATTTCCGTTAGATAGTTTTGTGCGAGTAGAGTGTCGGAGGCAAGGCAATGGCAAACTCCTCCATTATCTTAGCCAAAAAAATAGTCTTGCGTGTGTATTTTTCCACACAATGACACCGACAAGAGCTAAACAGACAGACAGAGTGTCGGAATTGTGGTTGGTAGTCTGTCTGATAAATTGATATATCGGTAAACATTGATAATCTTATTAAAAAAAATTATATGGTATTTGTACATGAGTAGTAATATTTGTCTGAAAACCAAAGCCTTGCCTAAACTGTGTGCTAGGTAGTTTATGAGATAAGTTTTTTTTAAATATAGACAATAAACCCAATACTATAAAATACTCCAAAACCTTGAAACCACTACTGCGGAAGATCTGTTAATCAAATACGGTGTTCAATTCAGTTCAATTCATTTATTAGGGTTCCGTACAAAAAATGAAAAAACGGAACCCTTATAGGATCACTCGTGCGTCTGTCTGTCCGTCCGTCTGTCACAGCCAATTTGCTCCGAATCTAAGTTTTAAAATAAGGGTAATTTTCGGGGGACAATTAGAAAATTTAAAAAGAAATTTTTGCAAACCTTACTGTGTCAAATATCAATTGAAAAGGCTCGTTATGAGGATCTCAAATATATTTTGGTTATTATTGTAAAATGAATAGTTTTTATTTTATTCATAAAAGAAGACGAAAATTGACCATTCCCCCCCCTGATCTCCAAAACTACTGAGCCTAAAATTTTGAAAAAAATACAAAATATAGTTCATTGCTTGTAGATGAGATTACAGGACAACCTATAAGAATTCAATCAATTGTACGGAACCCTCTCCACGCGAGTTTAACTCGCACTTGGCCGGTTTATTTAATTAGACTCTGAATTGCGAAAAAGTTTAATGTTCTCTGGTTCAGTATTAGATTAACAGTCGGTCACAGAGACAGTTATTTGTTTTAGTGGGCCCCCTTAAAGTATGTGATGTGTCTCATTCACTAGTTGACCTGAATAGTCCGGATTGTGAAAAGTAAACATAATAGTAAGAAGTATTTCGAAACCATGTGTACGTTTGAATGTTAATTGTTAGCATTTACTCTGCTAAATTCTTAGCCCTAATTCCTTATGTGTCTTGTCGTGACCCAGCTGTTATTCACACCTGCACAAATGTTAGTTAAGGTGGGTCACAGTATTGCATATAGACGTGTATAGGATTCTAGAGTATTGCAAAGTTTAAAACAAAGAAAAAAAAAAAAAAAAAGTTAATCGGGTTTGATTTTGATGTACCTAAATATCTTTATGTGAAGTGAAGTTTATTCTCGATAACCTTACAATAAAATTTCGCTGTATTCCGGTTCGGTCCCTATTTCTCTCCCAATTTCATGTACCAAATATCCTTTACTTGTAGGAACTGACGTTTCAAATGAACTGCACCACGTCGTATTTTTGTATTTCTGCAAATTTTTGATACAATTTCACAGTCAATCAATGTCTCTACTTTGGCAATACAGGGTTTCTTTTAAAACACTGGCAACATTTTTGGAGCAAGTTCAGTCTGTGATACTGAATCGCTTTCCATAAAAACAATTTATCGATTAACGAAAAAAAATCTGCTTCCCATACTAATCGGCGCTCAGCCAAATAGATTTTGTATGGGAGGACGAAATTTTTTGTAGATTTTCGATGATTGTTTTTATGGAAAGTAGTTCAGTATCACGGACTGAACTTGCTCCAAAAACCCTGTATATTACCACATTTGTTATTCCAATCTGTGTCTAAAGTGTGCGTATGAAAGTGGTATGGGAACCGTTCTCTAGGGGACCATAGATCAACTGGCAGTAAACAATGCCCTTACCGTGTAGTGAAATCTACTTTCGACGGCACATAATTGGAATTTCCGAAAATGGCACACAAACGCTCATATGCATAATTGCTTTGTGGCAATGATTTTATATTCCTCGTTACTGTGTTCGTTACACTAGAACCATAAAAGTAGCTTAATAACACACTCACCTCGCATTAGGTTGCAAGTTCGTTAAAATACTTAAACTTTAAAAAAAGAGGTAACATTATGAAGTCCTGCTATCAAACTTTCTGTTTCAGGAGTTTCTTGAATCAAGAATCAAATATTTATTCAGTAATGAGGCCTTTGCAAGCACTTTAACACGTCAATAATTTTAGTGTACATTACGTGTAATGATTTTTATATATATATTTTTTAAGGTGACGTGGGTTCACAATTTGTATTACCGTGCGTGTTTTTGAAAAATCACTGTAATTAAACTACTACAGTTTATTCCTCAAAAAAATTACATAAAAATCTTAAGGATTTTCTACAGACACCTACAATAGCCAAAATACGATTGAACATTTTTAACTTGATAGAAAAAAATCAGAAACATACCTCTAAATTTGCCTAAATTTGCCTTTATAATACGTATTTCTATTTTATACAATCACCTTTTTATATGAAAATTATACAAAAAAATGTATTATCTAAATATCTATCCGTTATGGCTACAAAAAAAAATTATAAATAAAATAAATAAATAAATAAAACAGTGAAATATTCGTCGAAAGAGAAGACAGGCCCGGAGCCGTGCTCGACGATATTTCACAGTGTTTTATTTTTTTATATTTTTTTATTATATTAATAATATTTTTTTTGTAGCCAAAATCAATAGATATTTAGATAATACATTTTTTTGTATAATTTTCATATAAAAAGGTGATTGTATCAAATAGTTAGAGGTATGTTTGTGATTTTTTTCTATCGAGCCAAAAATGCTCAATCGTGTTTTGGCAATTGTGGGTGACTGTAGAAAATCCTTAAGATTTTTATGTAATTTTTTTGTGGAATAAACTGTAGTAGTTTAATAACAGTGATTTTTCAAAAACACGCATAGTATTGCAAATTGTGAACCCACGTCACCTTAATGCTACCGGTACTAGCGTTTTGCAACGACCACCGCTAAGAAGAAACCCTGAAAGAAACTCATTTACACAATATTGGTCGCCTATGCGCCAGAAGGGCTTTGTCAGTTTACAAAGATAGTATGCCTAATACAATATCATGGTAATATAATATGTAAAGCCTGCGAACTAGTGCCAAATCGAATTTACAATAATAAGTAATTCTGAAAAGTCTTAAAAAACGGAGCCGAGCTGACTTGTCCCTACTGGCGGGACCCGTTCACGAATTGACGCGTGGATCAGCCATAGCTGAACTCAACCATTTTAGAGTGAATCCTGCGACCCGACCCACGACGCCACCACCATGTATTAACACATTGAAGGACAGTAGCATGCTTATAGACGTAATCAATTGTTATTTCTATTGTGTCTGGCTTAGTGTCCATCAATGAGTTAATAGAAGCTCCAATATTTTGTTTCATTTAAGAAGAAACGAGATAAATACAGTTTATAGTATAGTTCATTTGCTAAATTAGTGTGCATGCCATCGACGCGAGTCATTGTTGATTAGACCGCTTTTCAGGCAAAGATTTGTTGCTTTTCTAGAAACTGTAAACTCACTGTAGTGTGTATACTGTACAAATAGGTACGATGATTTCGTGTGGGTGATTGTTGTTATGATATGTGGTCGCGTGTAGGACTAGCTAGGACAAGATTTATTGAGAAAGTGCGTTAGCTAGACGTTAGTAAGTCTCGTATCACCCACGTGCGTGGAGCGCCTGGGGCAACCTTCGATGCTCTCAAGAGAAAAGGGCACCGCAGTATAGTCTGTATCTGTGTTTCATACAAACCTTAATTGAGCGAGCGAGCGAAGCGTCTCAGTTTCGGGAATGGCCAAAAATACTTTTGTTTTGTTTGTTTATAAAGCTTTATTGTACACAAAACAGAAGCAGATATAAAACAGAAAATTAAACATACAACGGCGGACTTATCCCATATAGGGATCTCTTCCAGTCAACCGACCAGTAATTGAGAGGAAAGATTAATTAATATGAGTTTGGGGCAGAAGTGGCTAGTACAATAATAAAAGATGAACAATATATAAATATATACAAATTTAAACCTACACATATATTAGTAAAAATAAACTTACATATAAGTATACATAACTTACATATAATATAAACTAAAAACATGAAAAAGAAATCAGGTAGCTCAAAGAAACTCACGAATCCTGAAAGGTATTCAAAATTTTGTTTTTAAAGGAACCCAAGGATGATGCCATTTTAGTATCCAAAGGGAGCGAATTTCATAGGTGTGCTGCCATCAAAGAGAATGATTTTGAATAAGAGTGCGAAGAATGAGGAGGTATATTAAGACGAAGACTGTTAGCGGAGCGGAGACGGCTGCCAATTTGCTGAAAGGAAAACTTTTCACCAGGTAATTAGGACAGGAAGAATTGAATTGTTCGTCTGTCTGTTCTCGCCTAGGTCGCATTTTTTAACCGATTTTAATGAAAATTAGCACACAAGTTCTTTGATTTATTAGATTTTTTTGGTTGATCGATATTTTTTGTTAGGGGAGAAATAGGGATAAAAAAAGGGAACTTTGCTCTAACGTTATTTATTGACGGGTTTCAATCAAATTTGAGAGGCACACTAAGAACTTCATTGCACATAAGATATTGCAAAAAAAAATCCAAAAGGGGGAAGTTTGCTGTAGCGTTATACGAGTATATGGACGGATTTCACTGTAAAGGCTTTGCTTTTTTTTTGGTTTTTTGACTGTTATTTTAATTTCATTATACTTTAGTGATCTAGTATAGCCCGTGGTTCGGTTTATTACGGGTATGTACCTTCCACGTTGTATATGTTTTTTTTGTATGATCCCCGATAACATCTCTGTTTTTGAACCCATTTTAAAAAATCTGTATTTGTTTGAAAGCGTATAGATGCAAGTTGGTCCCATTGTCATCATTGTCACCAGGTAAAGGTCTGATGATGGAATCCTTGAGAAATCGAGGGAACTCCTCAAATATTGTATGCACAATAGTGATTTTAATGTTTTTGTCAATAAATCAAGCATTTGCATTCAGAAAGTGGTGAAGTGGAACTGATGTAGAAAACCAAAAATTAATGTCGCTTTTATTAGGGTTCCGTACCCAAAGGGTGCAAACGGGACCCTATTATACTGAGACTCCGCTGTCTGTCCGTCTGTCCGTTTGTCACAGGACTCTATCTCTTGAACCGTAATAGCTAGACAATTTAAATTTTTACCGATTATGTATTACGGTAGCCGCTATAACAACAAATACTGAAAATAAAAAAAATAAAGGGGTCGCCATACAAAAATCATGTTTTTTCAGCGTTTTTAACTAGATCTTTATAATGGCATTAACTAGATACTTGAAATTTTCACAGATTATGTATTACTATGGTCGCTATAACAACAAATACTAAAAATAAAAAAAAGTTAAAAATTAAAGGGGGTCGTCATACAAAAAACGTGTTTCTTCAGAGTTTTAAAACATTGTACGTTGGTACGGAACCCTTCATGTACAAGTCCAACTAGAACATGCCCGTTTATTTTGTTTAAAATTATACTTGCTTAGGTCATCTAAACACCCAGTTATTAGATGGTTGTAGTTGATCGCTATTCTAGAATCTTTTTGCCCTAGTTGCCATCGGTTCATCGCGCTACTATTTTCCGCATAAAAAAACAGTAGTACTTCGGGAGTGCCGACAGAAGTGAAATCTTGAACAAGGTGGTGTCGGTAACAGTGTCTCGAGTTCAACGGTTTTTTCCCATCTCTAAAAGTGCCCAACGCGCCTTAAGAAGTTTTCACTTTAAAAAAAGTAACCAGACTTCAAAGAAACACAATTCCAATTAAGTTAAAGCTGACTTGAGTCATAAAAGCCTTACGTGATTAAAATCAAACAATTTACTTCCTGTTGATAATTTAAGCCCGACATCTGTCGCTCGACTCGAATTTGCATCGAAAACGGCTTTGCATAAATGTGATACGGGCCTAATTGTAAGTCTGTGTACGCCTTTATTTTCAGCGAAAGCTTAGTCATTGCAGATTTGCAGGCATTATCAGTTACATTGTTGCCACTTTTGATTTTTAACTCTTGAAGTCTTGACCCTTTCTTAACTGTCAACGAGAGCATATGCGCTCAAGTCAACTGTTTTATTTTTACCGACAGGTAAAGGGTTTCAAGCGATGGCTGATCCACGCGTCAACTCGTGAACGGATGCCGACTGGTCAGCTCGGCTTCGTTTTTTAGACTACTCAGAAGAAATAAGTAACTTCTGTAAATTGGATGGCACTCGTTTGCAAGCTTTACATGTTTTGTGATAACATTGTATTATCTTTGTGAATCGACAAAGCTCTTCTTCACCAAAAAAAAAAAAACATTTAAATACTCACACATAAAAAGACATTAAAATGTACGATGGGCGGTCTCATCGCTAAAAGCGATAACAGACAACAGAAGTTTGACGAATAACGTGGATTAACTTTCCAAATAAAATTGCATATTACGGGGTGTACTTTCTTATACAGACAAAAGTTTAACAGATTTTCGTTATTTAGAAGATAGAAGATTATCATATCATAGAATAATCAATATGTAGGTTACTCAGTATAAAGAATTTTTAATAATAGATTTTCGTTGCACAGAAAATCAATAATTAGAATGTTTGTAATGAATATTTTAAAATCATAGAATTTTATTACAAATAACATTTACTTTTGCGATGTTTCTAATATCAGAATATCAAATTAAATTTTATTATTTTTAATAAGTTTAGTTAATATAATATTTATAACCTATAAGTTTGCCCTATTCTAGTAAAATGGATAAAACTTTCCTAGCAGTTGGTCACAGTTCTAACCTCACCTAACCTATAAGTTTGCCCTAACCTATATTTTGGTAGCGATTTATAATGTATTCTAACTTATTATATGGTATTTAATTTGATTATACAATGTTTTCACTTAATACTTCCTTAAATATTAATTTTCAGTAAAATAAAATTCCATGAAAGATTATACCGAACAAACAATATTCTTTAAATACATATTCTACTGTTTGATTAGTTTGTTAAATGAAAATATGAGATTCTAAAATTCATTGAACTGTGTTTCTATAAATTGTGTTTCATTAAAGTAAATAGTCTTTGAAACAATAATATTTGAAATAAAAATATAAGAATTAAATATTCTATGAAAAATTTTCTGTGAATCGGAATTCTATGAAATTTCAGTCTGTGAAACAAGGGGCACCCCATATTACGTAATTGGTGCACTAAGACATTCCTGGTAATTCATCGAAAATCGTGCCCCGCCAGCTAATCCATTAGGTTATGTATATCGTTTCTACGATTCTGCATTCCTCATTTGTATTTCAAGTTAGTTGAAAAACACTAAGCATAGCGCTCTCCATACTCCGTTTAGCGACTTGAGTCTTCTCCTTCTTCTTGTATATAAGAGCCGCGCCCTTGTCGGTGGAGTGCTTTCGACGTCTCTCTTTTCTCCGCTAAGTTCTTAACCTCCTTATATGGTTTCGCGTTTAATTTTTGATATATTGAAAGACCCATGTAAGGGACCTATATATATCTCTGCCACCTATATCATCATCATCATCTTCCTCGCCTTCTCCCTATTTGGGGTCAGCTCTGTATGTCAACTCCCTCCATCGTTTTCTATCATTTATTATAATAGTATAATATGTAATGATGTAATAGTAATGGTGGCCGAGATATAGATCTCTGCCACCTATATAATCATCATAATATTCTTCGCCTGATACCTTTGGAGTCGGCTCTGTATAGCAAATCCTTCCATCGTTTTATATAATTTACGAGCTTTTTCCCGCGGCTTCGCCCGCGTAGACTACACAAATTAGATTGTTTTTTTTTTAAAACTGGGGTTGCAATTTATTAAAATCCAATTAATGGTTAATCATTTTTTACTAACCACTAATTAAAAAATGTCATATGTGTCTCGCTTCAAAAATGACGAATATTCATACAAACTTGCAACCCCTATTCACTCCTATAGGGGTTTAATTTTCAAACTCTAATAAATGCATTATTATTTTCTACTAACTACTAAAATACATTCAAAATTTCATGTGTCTCACTTTTAAAATTACGAAGTTTCATACAAACTGCCAACCCCTATTTCACCCTCTTAGGGATAGAATTTCCCAAAATGCTTTCTTAGCGGACGTCTCCTAGTCACATTCTACCTTCCTGCCAAATTTCATCTTCATTGGCTAAGTTGTTCTTGAGATTTCGTGATGAGTAAGTGATTTTCGCTTTTATCTATACTATCTATACTAATATTATAAAGCGGAAGAGTTTGTTTGTTTGTTTAAACGCGCTAATCTCAGGAACTAATGGTCCGATTTGAAAAATTCTTTTTTTGTTGGGTAGTCCATTTATAGAGGAAGGCTTTAGGCTATATAACATTACGTTCCGACAACCACTCGAACGAAGTCGCGGGCACAGCTTGTATAGATTATACGATATCTCCACCACCTATATCGACACAAAATAATTTGGCATATGAAAGCGACATACTTCAAAGCGTGTACCCGAGCGAATGGGCTATTAAATCGTCAATAAAACGAGGTGAGACCGCAAGCCGTCCTTGGTAGGGTTGTCCTTCGAGGCTTTACGTATTTAAATATTGTTCCTAATATTTTACATAATTTAAATAAAGTGCGGCAATGCAGCCAGCGTTCTTGGGATCATGCCACAAAACAAAACATCATGAATCATGGGATCATGAACAAAATTTAGATTTTTTATTCAGTTTCTTTTTGTTTAGGTTTTAATTCAGTTTTAAATTTAGAGTTTAGTTTATTTTTAGTCAGATAAATACTCGTATCTATTTAATGTTAATTTTTTTTTAAACAAATGTAATAGTTTTTAGTATTAAACTAAAATTTTAATAATAGGTAGCACTGACCACAGTGACCATAGGGACCATATAAGCCAGAAATGTTAATTAGCAACCGCGTTCTTTTTCTTCTTCCCGTCGCTCGGAATGAAATAGGAGATTTTTCCTCTAAAATTTTGCCAGTTTCACAGCGTTGTCTGATGGTTCACATAGGTTATTCTAGCTGGTGGGGCACGATGGGCAGGAGATGTGACAGTCTGAATACATATGTAGGTATACAATATATTGTATGTATAAATATATGATGAATTTATTTTATATGGTATTTATTTATGATAATTTAAAAGTACTTATTATATCTGTACATATATCTATTATCTGTCATTTAGACGTCAACTTTCTTATCTTTTTTTCTTTTCCTTAAAGTTGATAGGGAGAGAATGCTTTAACATTAAGTGTACCTATTGTAGCTTTTGGCTCAATAACAGTTCGTATATATGTATTGTATTATACAAAGTGGAAGGGACATACCCGTAATAAATTGAACCACGGGCTATACTAGATCACTAAAGTATAATGAAATTACGCCTACCATGAAAGATTTTTTATATTTATCCTGAAGGTTGAGTGGTAGAGAATTGTACCGTCTTGTTTTGTTATATAAAGTTTTAAAAATAAAAGTTTAAATAAATATTGATTTCAACGCACAAATACATCTAGACTACGATTTTATGAATAACAAGCAGTCCACCCCGGCTTCGCCCGTGGTACACACATAGCCTATGTCACTCGGGGATAGTGTAGCTTTCCAATGGTGAAAGATTTTTTTAACAATCAAAATTTTGCAAACAAACAAGCAAATCTTTCCTCTTTATAATATTAGTATAGATAGTATAGATATATATGTTCCTTTTCAGTCGTTAGAAAATAAAACTTGAAAGAGAGAGAGAAAAAGAGAGATCTCTCCCAAGATGATATGCTGCATTTGACAACCCTATTGTGTGTCCTTCAGGTGAGGCTCGAATTGTCCGCCAGTCCAATACTCGATTAATTTCAAAACCGATTGAACATCATACAGGTCAATAAATCGATATTGGAACGTGGTTTTCGTTTTACTTGTTTTATTTATTTAAAGGTAAATAGGATTTTTTTATACGAGCTATTATATAGTTTCACCTGTCCCGTTGTCTGTGTGTCCGTAATCAGCAATTTAAATTAGACCCACGTCCCGTTATTCGATTGAGCTGAAACTTCACATACGTAAGTTGAGTGACAATGCAATATTATGGTACCGATGACCTGATCTCATGATGAAGCCATGTCGCCACGGCATCTGTGTGATAAAACAACATAACCCCACCGAGTTTGGGCTCAATTGGTTCGTCTTGAGGAGCACTTTAAACTTTTTAGTTCATTGTTTTACTTAAATGAAAGTTTGTTTTTAAAAATATTTTTTAAATAATTAATTGTTACATCACTTAACCAGGACCAAGTGATGGAAAATCTCGTAGATTATTCTATTTATATATACGTATGTGAAAAAACGACGTCCATTCAACATTACTAAAACAATTTCAGTGCATATGAGTTTGAAGGGATTTGGCATGAACTTTGGTACAAGTATGTTTCTACATTGTCAGTTGCCTTACAAGCGGACTCTATTTATGGTTCCCGTCTTGCACCGAAAGCTCCTCCATCAAAAGGAAAAAATGTAGAACGTATCAATTTCTTCTCTTCCCGAGCAGATCGTAAAATCCCTTTCGAGGGATTCGGCGATAATCTAAATCATGTTAAGGCCGTACCTGAATTTTCCGGGGTCCAGTGCTGCCCCCATTTAAAATAAATCATTTCAAAGAAAACGAAGACATTATTTGAAATTTTGCTACTTCCAAGCCCTAGATAACCCTTCAAAGTATTTTATGAACTACTGTTTACAGTTTATAATGAGAAAGTAAAGCTTTACTACCCACATTTGCCAAAAGTGGCCGTTTTTAGCAAATGTGCGTAGTAAAGCTTAACGTTCAATGGGCAGCATTGGACCCCGAAATATTTAGGTACGGCCTTAATAGGCGATACGATCAGCAACCCAGCACTATTTTGATTCAATTTTTTCATCTACACGGTAAACGTGGCCTTTGAGTCTTATGGCCCTGGGGTCTATCTACCCCGTTAGGGATAAAGATGTGATAATATATCCGTATTAATTTGTTTATTTTTTTTCAGGTAAGTCACTGAGAATCGATTGTACATCTTGCAAAGATGGTAAGCAACAAGACAAGGCGATACTAAGAAAGTAGTTTGACGACCTCCGTGGTGTAATGGTCAACACGCTAGTCCGCCAATCCGGAGGTTTTGGGTTCGATCCCCAGCCAGAGCAAGTTGGAAAATGGCCATTTTCAAATTGTCCTGGATCTTGGCCGTTTGTTTATTATACCTATATGTATTTATTATAAAATATAGTATCGTTGAGTTTTCCATAATACAAGTTTCAACCTCCTTTGGGGCTAGCTCAATTAGTGTCATTGGTCATATATATATATATATATATATATATATATATATATATATATATATATATATATATATATATATATATTTGACTGCCTCCGTGGTCCAGTGGTCAAAGCGTCTGCCTTGTGATCCGGAGGTCGTGGGTTCAAATCCCACTGGGAAGCATACTTTGTGAAAAGTTGTTTCCAGTCTGGTTAGGATATTGCAGGCTCGAATCACCTGATTATCCGAAAAGAAAGATGATTCCGTGCTTCGGAAGGCACGTAAAGCTGTTGGTCCCGAACGCCATCTAGCGTTTGTACCTATTCTAGAATTGGTTGTGGTCTACCCTTTGGATTGTGGAGGTCAGACGGAGGTCGCTCTGTATAAAAACCAGTTACCTCGTTAAATCACCTAGGTTAGGTAGCGGACCCCGGGCTCTGAAGCGTAACCGCTGACGATGCAACCGGGAATACGCTCGGATGATGATGATATTTATTTATTTATTTTTTACAAGCGAAGGCTCTGGCTCTGCGTCTGAGGCTCGAGAGTGAGTTCCTCCTCACTAGGCGCGACTTGTACCTCTGAGTTTCAACTCATGTAAGGTCGTTTTTAAACTATCGCCCCTTCCTTCCGGTGAAGGAAAACACCTTAACAAAAATACGAGGGATATACATACATAGCCGAAAATACATAATCCTCCTTTTGGCTTCGTCGTAGTCGGGTAAAAATAAGAACCACCTAAGTATCTATGTTCAAGAGCATTGGCGTCACAACATAATGGCATTACGTGGTATATTGCATTACATGACGTAAGTAGTTAGCGGTGCAATCGCGAAGCCGCACTGAAGCCCGTGACCGCTCGTGCGGATAATCGGATCCTACGTGTAATGTAACTACACTAGCGAAGCATACGACTTCGCGATTGTTTGTTTACTTTATTACTTTGTCAGGTTCCCTAATTAATTTATTGAAAATGGTATTTGTGGTCACTGTGAATTTTTGATATACCTATAGATGTACGACAAATTTACTAATTGAGGAAGAATGCCTTTGTCTGTACGATAAAATGTCATAAATACCTATTCGATGTATTTCCACCTGGACGCGATCTATGACGATTATAGCGATTCCGGAAAAATAAAACTTTAGAAGGAGGTGCAAATTACGAGTATTCATATATCTGGTCAATCGCTAATTAATGTTAACAGTAGTATTTTTTTTAATTATATTGGTTAAAGTACAATAATACATTTACAAAAAGAAAACATAGTATTACTTATTTCTAAAGAAATTTCATCCAGTAGGCCCGTGCCCTTGAGAGGATATGGGAAGAAAGAGGTAATATACAGTTACTCGGAAAGGGTTATGTCTTATGTAACTATGTCGAGCTAAAAGATGGCGAAAGTGTTTATCAATATAAACTCCAATTTTAAAAAGCTATAATACTAAGACCGGCCTCTTTCCTGTAGTAAGGTAATACTCAATCTGCAGAAGTATCTCTGTGACGACGACCTACTAAACACTGGGTGTAATTACACCAGCCAGACCCGATGTGGGGCAATCGCATCTCTCTTACGTCTTTATTACACTCACTGTATCTTTACCTACGTACATACATAATATTAAGCCGTGTGGTTCCCGGCAGAGTAGAATAGGACCACTCCAAGTCTTCACGTGGATGTCGTAGAAGGCGACTTAGGAAACATAAGCTAAACAAAGCTTATAAACTGTTCTTTGATTTTTTTTAATTCAATGTTTTTATTTCATACAAAAATAAACAAAATCAAATTTGCAATAGGGATGATGACTGGGTCAGAAAAGTATTATTCTAATTAGTCCGTTAATTAGATTATCCAAAAATAATGTACCCATATTTTTCAGTTTATCAAAAAAGTAAAAATTCAGAAAGATACAGAGTACCAAAGTTCCAGGAGGGGGATTGTGACGTCACCGATGTGTAAAAATCGTACGAAAGCGTGACGTCATGCGAAATTTAAATGCGCTGTACCTTCTTATTTATTGTTTCTCAGAAAAAAGAAAAAATATGTGTACAATATTTTTTAATAATCTAACCGATGGGCCAAAATATTTTCTCAGTCATCATGCGTATTCTACTCGTCTCAAATCTACGACTATTACCAATCGATTTTATTGCGCTGGGTTCGATAGAGAAAATAATAAAAATCCTTTTATAACATGCATATGACTTTACTATACAAAACGCAATGACACACTAAAAGACAAAAGCATATCAAAATATAATTTAAAAGAATAATAAAAGAGGAGCTCGCAACAACGACATCGGCACGCGGCAGTACTACGCTCATGTGGCAGCGCGTACGTTTGATAGATATGCAAACTTAAATTAAAAAATGTAAAATCTTGCTAAGTATTACGTTTAAACAAAAGTTGTTAGTCTTAATGTACTTAAGTCGCCTCTAGGAGGTTATGCGTTAGATACCAGTAACCCTGTATATTTATTCCTAAAGCTAAAAGTCATAGGTTTATTATTATCCGGCAGGCTTATTTTAATAAGGTATTAATATTATTTCAGCCTGCTAAACCGAATTTAGTCGTTATTACCCAAATTGGATTCAGACCAACGTCCCCAATTTATAATCTCATTCCACGGTGGAAATAGAATAAATGCTGAAACCGCCGACACGCCACATTTAAGAAGCGGTAGCCACTATTTTAAGGCTGGTTATCCAACATATAAGTATATGTAAATATATATAAGTATGTATAAATACCTACATTTTATTTTATTTATTTATTTTCTACAAATCTTTTCTTTAACCCTTTCACCGCGAGACTTTATATCAGTTGTCGTGCTCCCAGCGCGAGGAATTGTAAATATCCATAGCTTTTGGTCGGATAAGTCCGACGCTCGCGAAATCGCGTTCGCGGTTAAAGGGTAAAATTAATCTTCATTCCTGGTCTGAGAAAAAACATAGATGCTTCTCTTGCCGCGCAGATCGTAAAAGCCGATCGAGGAAATGGGCGAGAACGTGAATCATTATCAATAGGCGATGCGGTAAGCAATCCATCACTATTATGACTTCCATTTTCCACCTGCATGCCCACCATCATGCTAAAAGTGGCCTGTCTGCTGTCTGCTGAAATACGGGATAGTGTAACCAATCTGATTAGTCACTTATTTTGGGAACTCTTGAGGAAATAATCCAGGGTAATTAATAAATAAATAAATAAATATATAAGGACAAATCACACCAAAGTAAGTTTTTTTAAACTTGTGTTATGGGATACTAACTCAACGACACTATATTTTATAATAAATACTTATATAGATAAACACTCAAGACCCAAGAAAATTTGAAAAAGGCCATTTTCGAACTTGCCCTGGCTGGGAATCGAACCCAGAACCTCCGGATAAGCGGTCTAGCGTGTTAACCATTACGCCACGGAGGTCGTCACGGAGTTGATGATACCGTTACCATACCGTTTACTTTCTTGCGTGTATTGTTATAACATGAGATAAATGAACTATGGAGTTTTTTAAACGTTTGACTCATTTAGATGTAGTCGGAAATGCCGACTAGTTTCGATCGGTTTAGACTAATATCACCAGGTGAGTGTTAGGACCAGTGACCCGACGCGGTTTCGCAGCCTTCAAAGCACTGAAAGTCTCAAATTACTTGTAGTATGATCTAAGATGATTTTATAGAAGATCGGTGTATAAGTGTACACTGAGCCTAATAGTTCAATGGCACGCGTTTCACTATAATTTCAATGTAAAGTGCGCCCAATTGCCATCTAAGTGGCATTTACTTAATATAAGTGGCACTTAGTACAGTCGCGTTCGTAACGCCGGTATCGGGACTAAAGTTAATGGGTAATCACTTCGGATGTTTTACTTGCCGAGTGAAAAGCGGAGCGAGCATCTTTTTTACCTTTCTTTTTACTTTTAGTTATAAAGATATTGCGCATTTTAAAGTCTGCTTTGTAAAGACGCCATAGCTAATAATCTTATGAAAAACAAAATATACTAATTTAAAAAACAAAATACAAATTTTGAGAAAACCCCGACACAACTGTAGCTAAGAACTATTTTGATCACGTCAGCTTTCAAACGAAAAAATCGATCTATATATATAAATCGATCTATTCATTTAGAAGCTACGATGCCACAGACAGACACACAGATTTTTCAACTTACAACACCTGTCTTTTTGCGTCGAGGGTTAACAACACCTGCATGCATATGCCTAGGTTATAAGCGTTAGATAGCTAGCTTGGACATTCCTAGCTACAATCAATCAAATAATTTATTTGCTAGAATACATATAAAATAATACTGGTAAGCATCATCCAGTACTATGGAAGGCATGCATATGTTTTTTATTATATAGATACTTACATTCAACTTTTCTATACAACATGTAAGGGAAATCTGCGTAATAAATTGTACCACGGCAATACTAGCTCACTGTAATGAAAATAAAAAAAAAACAGTCAAAAAAAAAAAACGGAATTTCCATACAAAAGTGTGCAGATTTATTACGCCTATCCCTTACAAGTTGTATAATCACTAGTGTAACCATTCAGAAGTACTTTTTTATAAGAAACAAATGCTCGAGTTTTCGGATACCTCCAGAGTTCAGACCGATCATACGCAAGTTTTTTAACTTTCAACTTATTCTTTATGCTCCAGACTCATTCCACAATCTAGTTAACAATCTTGTGTTTTTTCCGTCACTCCATCACAATAAACCACTTCTGACTGTAATCCACACAAGCTTGTTGATTACTGACCACAAGCCGCAAGTAAACACATGAACAAAGACCTTTGTGCTGACTGACTCTTTTTGTCTCTGGTCATATCCTGAACGCGGGTCGACGACCGCTGAAAAGATCTCTATTTCATTTTATGTCAACGTACGTTCTACTTACTATTCCATTGAATTGAAATGGTTTGTATAGATGTGTTTTTTTTTTGTTACGTTTGTGTGTATTTTGCGAATAAATCGTTTGAGTCAACAAAGTGATGTTAAACTAAAAAGGTTTCACTTCCGAAGTTACTATGGGAACAGCGAGCTCATATTTAGTAGGAATTTTGTTACGTACATTTGGAACAAGTGAGCTCATATTGTGTTTTTTTGTTGAAGTTCACATGTATTATTATTTGTTATATGTCTTGGGCTAATCGTTTAATTGGGCCAATCAAGATCTGCCTGGGCTGATCAAGATGTGTCGCCAAATCTTGATTTATCGGCCTAATAACCGCCATATCTTTCAAAGCATAACGTTTAGGTAATGTTACCAACATTGCCTCAAACTTGTCCGCAAAGTTTTAATAACTTGTTGTGCAACGAAATCTTGAAGAATCATTCTTTTTTATTTTTTTATTTAACTTTATACACAAATACAAGTGTAATGGCGGACTTAAAGCCTAAGGCCTTATCTACCAGTCAACCAACCGGGTGATGTTGAGAAAGACACGGGTAGTGCAAAAACTCAAAAAGAAATGGTGAAAAATGAACCACTACTAAAATATGTAATAATAAACCATAAATATGTAATAATAAACCATAAACTACATACAAATAATACACACTATTATTATACTAAGATATACTACTTACATATACTACATAAACTAAGAACTATCTGACAGTAGTTTAAGAAAATGTGCTTTCACCTGTTTTTTAAATGAAAAGCGGCTTTTAGCCTTCCGAACATCAACTGGTAAGGCGTTCCAGAGCTTTATAGCTTGGACAATAAACGAATGTGAAAAGAACCCACTCCGGTGAGCTGGTATAGAAAGGCTGAGATTGTTAGAGGAACGAAGACATCTGACATGGGTGTCACCCAGAAACTGAAAGTTAGACTTGAGGTATGCAGGAGTAGCGGGTTCAAATAGAATGGAAAAGAGGGTTGTGAGGATGTGCAAATTGCGACGTTGACGAATTGGTAACCAATTAAGTTGGGACCGGTAAAACGACACATGATCATATTTACGAAGACCATCATCGATATGAAGAGAAAAAAAGTATTCTGTAGACGGGATATATTTTACAAAAACCTGACAGATTGGCGAGTAATCGATGCCAAGTTAATTTTAACGTGCATTTAAGCCTTTTCCCGCTAACCACATGTAACACGATCGTGGGAGACGTGTAAACCATACTGAAGCCGCAATGCCACCTGCCGTTACATAGTTGTACATAAGATATAGGTAAACCACAATAAGACTGAATTCCTCCAAAACTGTCCCATATGTGTGCAAGATGTGTGTGTGTGTGTGTGTGTGCAAGATAGAAGATCAAACTCTCCTTTCTTATTTGTACACCCTCTTTCCAGTTTATCTAGAGATACTGATACACTATCACGTCTTTTATTCCTAACGAGGCAGACAGAATCTAGGGCGGCAAGGCCCAGGCCACTTTTAGCGTGATGGTGGGCATGAAGGTGGAAAAAGGAAATCATAATAGTTGGGTTGCTAACCGCATCGCCTATTAATATGATTCAGATTCTTGCTCATTCCCTCGATCGGCTTTACGATTTGCGCGGGAAGAGAAGCAGCTAGTACATTCTATGATTTTTCTTTTCTCCCAGACCAGCATGGAAGGATTAACTAGAGGTAAGTTATTTTATGAATAATAAATACATAGATAGGGACGAATGACAACACTGATTGAGCTAGCCCCAAAGTAAGTTTAAACTTATTGAGTTATGGGATGTTTTTCTTCTCCTCCTATCCTACTAGAAGAAAACGCAGGAAAGCGGTACCGGGTTTCGAAAGTTAAGATATGGAGGACTAAAATTTATTTCGTCATCGTCATTATTGACAGCCTTTTAAATAAAGAGTGGCCTACTAATAGGTGGCCTTTTTCAAATAGTATTTTTCTCATTATTATATAGGTAAGTATTTATCATAAAATATAGTATTGTAGAGTTAGTGTACCATAACACAAGTTCAAAACTTTGGGGCTAGGCTCAATCAGTGTGATTTGTGTTTTTTGGATCGCGGAATCCAAATCTGTAATTTTTTTTGGAATCCAAGATATTTATTTATCTTTATTACAAAACATGTAATAGGCGGACTTAAGGCCCAGGGCCTTTTCTACCAGTCAACCTACAGGTGGTGCTGATAAAAGCAAATTTTGGACGCTATGGCACATTATCAATTAGGTATTAAAAAAAAAGATAGCGTCTGGATTTTAGAATTTTAACTTAATTTGTACATAACGTCCTACTAATAAATACATCGAAGGGGTCTGAAATTTTGTATGCTGGGGTAAAGCACCCCGCAGAACTCAAAACTGCAGACAATTTTGATTCCAAGATGGCCACCCACACATTTTTTGATGTTTCCTTAACTGACCGCAGTTTTTTACCCATTTTCTCAACTGGACATAGATTCCGACCAACTTCAACAGCTGCAAGAAAAACCGCGGGCTGCTTGCAGCCCGCGCAACGCCCGAAAAGCTAGTATTAGTTAAACTTAATTTTTATTAATTAAATCTAGTCCACCAGATTGACATATTCTTAAAAAAGGAGAGGTCAGAAGTACCCATAACTGCGGGCATGCATGACAGTGATGAGAGTAGGTGAAGCGAGGAGAGAAGTCTATTAGGTAGGATCGTAAAGTGGAGGTCCATAGCCTCTGCCTACCCCTGTGGGAAACAGGCGTGACAATATGTATGTATGTATGTAAATCTAGTCTATACCTGAAAGTGGTCAACAAACAGATAATCCCGGCGGAGACAGCATCTGTACCGGATGCACTATCGCTGATTCGCAGGTCCTGGTAGCTACTACAAAATTCTATTTGGCGTTCAGGTCGCTGCTTCCTCGTACGTACGTGTACACAAATGTAGATACTGCATTCTATTTTTTGAGAGACAATTCAAACGAATATGCTTAGTGTTTTTGTTGTAAAAACTATTTCGTGTGTGTTAGTGGCCAACACTTGTATCTGATATTTCAAGCTGCCGGGACCAAAAAGCACAAAGGAGTGCAAGAAATGCCACTTATGGTTACCCATCCAAGTGCGAACCACGCCCGGGGTTGCTTAACTTATGCGAAAGTGTTAGTAATTCGATGTCCCACCGCGGGCCATCAAGCTCCTCAAAAGGCTGTCAGATGCATGCTAAAATCATTATTCTAATTCCTAAGTCCAGCCTGGTTTTGGACGGTAGAATTAGTTCATTAAACCTAAATTTCCAGTACCAGACAAACCGATTAATTTACTTACACAGAACAAAAAGACAAGGTGATTAAATAAATTGAATTCGCCTCACAGTAGCCGTGTGAAACTGTAGTCCATTCCTCTATTTTGTGTGGTTTTGTTCCGCTGTACAATAAAGTAAGTAGAGTACAGAATTGTAACTTTACAGAATGTGAAACGCAACGAAGCAACGAAAACATTAGTAACTTACGGGATTCTTGATAACAAGTTTATTTGCTAGACAAATTAAAAAAACCCCGGACTTTCAAGCGTTTAGCCCCTATAACTTTTAAACAGCTAAACCAATTTTTATCAAACATAGCTAAGAACCATTTCGACAGACAGTAATTTCGATTAAAAACCCCATAGAAATCGGTTTATTTGTTTAGGATCTTCGATGTTATAGTCACAGACATACAGATACGTCAAATATATAGCACCCGTCATTTACATCGCGGGTAAAAAAATATAATATTTCTATTTATTATACTATAGTGGGTAAAAATATTTGCGTTGATTGGTTATTCCCATATTTACCATAAACTTGACTGGTTCAAGAGGCCGGATTTAAAGGAATATAAGACAAATACTTTTATACCTTCCCGGTGGCATATACCTATATATAAATATATGCCAACGGGAACGTGGTTGGAAGAAACGGAGGTTTTTAGTATTTTTAACCTTTTAAATTAAACACTTTACAAAATTGTACTTCTGGACTCTCAATATTTTTACTTTACCTACGTAGCACATACTACCTAGTAATATTGTTTTAGACACGGTTCGCGCTACTAGTTCTACTAATTGACTTTACTCAACTGTAAAAGGACCATGAACGAAGTTTTTTTTTGCTGTACTGGCTACTCCTTTCCAAACTACATTATAAACTATTAAAATGTAACTTATGTGTGAAAATCTTTTACCGAAATACATCTTAGAGCTCGGAAAAAGTTATAATTAATGAAACGTTTTACTTCTAGTTTCCTCCTCCTCCTTCAGTCGTCTGCTCACTGCTGAGCGTCGTGATGTGCCCGACCGTAGCTTTCTAACGATCTCCTTCCATTTGTTGCGACCTTTTGCCTGTTCCAGTGCCTTGGAGATCTTGGTGTTCAGGTGTTCTTTTATTTGGTCAGACCATCGTATCGGGCTACGGCCCCTCGATCTTTTTCCTTCCATCCTACCGGTCACCATAAGTTTCTCTAGGTTATATTTTCTGGCTATATGACCAAAGTATTGAAGTACTCGCTGGAAGCAGGTACTAAGGAGCCTCCGCTCAATGTTAAGTTCCTTCATGGTCCAGGTTTCTACGCCATACAAGAAAATTGGAAATATTAATATTCTGACCATATATATTTTAGTCTTTTTCAGTATGTTACTTCTAGCTTAGCTAAGAAAAAATGACAATGACAGCCAAAGCTTAGATTACATAATAAGTAAGTTACGCCAAAGTGTGATCGATGATCTAGTCGGTCGAAAATTTTGAAAACCATAAGATGAATTAAGATTATACAAAATACAAGTCAGTACGTTACGGCTATGTGTAAGCAGGTAGGTAAGTGTGATTTACCAATACAAATGTGATTTTCCAGAAATTCACCGTAGCTATAAAAATATTTTATCAAAATTATTGTTTCCAATCACTTCATCGCGTGCGCTTTGGGACGTACATACGGCAGAATTTATGCGTAATGAAATAACTCGATTTATAATGAAAACATAAGCCCTGCAGCGAAGTGTAGGCCTGCAGGGCTAATGTTTTCATTATAGCCCATAAATAACGGGCAATTGTGAACACGTACTAAGATTCCTGGTCGATTATTGCGAAAGTTTGCGTTAGGTTGTCAGCCTCATCTATTTTATTTCCATTATAAGTTAGTTCTCCTTCTTATTTAAGAGCTTCGTGGTTTTGTTTTTGATAAAACATGACCCCAGATTTTTTAGGGTCCGGTACCCAAAGGGCTAACGGGACCATATTACTGAGACTCCGCTGTCTGTCCGTCTGTCACAGGGCTAAATCTCTGGAACCGTAATAGCGAGACGTTAGAAAAGTTTACCGATTTATGTTACTGTGGCCGGTATAGCAACAATTACTAAAAATAAGATAAAGTTAAAAATTAATGGGGGTCGTCATATAAGAAATCAGCGTTTTCAACTCGAGCTTTATAATGGCATTAATTAGTTACTTTAAGTTTTCATATTTCGATATGTGTTACTTGGGGTAAGTTGTTCAGCATCATGTACTGAATTCACCTTAAAATTGTTTCAGTATATTTTGTTAGACGTTATATTCTTAAACAATTTTCATTAATTTTCTCGTCTTAATTGTGCTGCTTCGGAACTAAGGGGTTTTGCGCTTTTCTCCTCCTTCTTCTCTTGTGTGTGGCATTCTTGGCATGCATGCCATCCTTGACAACTTCTACTAAGCATTTATTGAATCCCAGTATTGTTTTCATGCATTCGTAAACTTATTCATAAGGCCCGATGTGTTGATTGCTTATTGACGCCCTATAAAAAATCTTACGTACATAATCAATGGCCTTCCATACACAAATGAACAAAAGCATTATGTACTGTAAACAGTCTGCAGACTGTCATAATTTATTGGCATCCAGATGAATACGTAAGCGGACACGCTTCGCATTGAGTCATGATGAGCAATTGAGTAGGTACTCAGCGTATTATTTGTTTGACAAATTATGACATTTACTGTGGAAACGCGGGTCAAACGACTGCATCGTGTTTGGTAAGGCAAATTGTGAGCCTAAATCATTGTATACTGAATTCACTGAGTCATTGAACTGCTGAGCGTAGCACATGACTATTTAGGCGGTGATCCCACTGCACATGTTTGTTCAATGTTTTTCTATAGAGAAAATTTTCGTGTTTTCGAAACATATAATGTATATAGTTAATCCTGAACATTGCTGTGTTTTTATTTCAAAGTGAGTATTTCGTTACTATTGATAATATTTAAGATCGCTCTAAGTACTATTAGGGTCATACGGGCTCTTAAATTTTACATAAATTCATGGATCTTTTCCTATCGGAGATGACAGAGTCAAGGCTCGCCAACACAAACGCCCCGCGTTTACCCAATTCGTGGATCTATACATACATACACAATCACGTCTTTATACCTAATGGAGCAGACATAGCATTTTGGGTCTTGCGGCCTCTAAGAAGACGGAGCCCAGGAACGCAAGACCCAAAGGCCACTTTTAGCGTGATGGTGGTGGGGGAGGATATGGAAAAAGGCATCATAATAGTGATGGGTATAGAAGGAAGGAGGGCAAGAGGAAAGCCAAGGCACAGGTATATGAAGCAAGTCAAGGGAAAGGTGATAGCAGTGTCGTATCAGGATGTCAAGAGGTTAGGTGGCGTCACGCTGATAACGATCTTTGCGACTGCGGTGCCATTCAGTCGATGGATCACCTTCTGTCATGTCCGAGCTGCCCTACGTCATGTACCATAGAGGACCTTAATGAGGCTAATGACAGAGGGATCGCTGTGGCCACTGGTCAAAGATGATTTGAAATTGAAGCTACAGTGAAAACATTTCGACTCGACAAGAAGAAGAGGTTAGCGGAAGATAGAAAAGAATGTAAGAAACTCCACCATCAAGAGCGTCGCTCTTAAATTTTGATGTTGATGAGCTAGCTGCATCGCCTATTACCATGATGCGCAATGCGCAATTTATATGATTATAGATGAAAAGCAGAAATTTTGACTTACGGCTGCTAGAAAACGTGGCCGTGGCCGACATCCAAGAATATATTTTCCCCAATAGCCATCATCGGTTTACCGCACTATGTTCATTACATTTATTGCATTTCTAAAGCGCTGTGAACACCACGGTTTTTAAAGGCGGCGTCGACGTGCCTTTTTAAAACGCACGTCGGCGCACTTTTATCCTACGAAGCAGTTTGTTTGCGTGTGTATCGATCGATGCACATGCGCGTTAGCATCAAATAGCAAGTACAGTCCATGATACTTAACAACTTTCTATTAAAAAAAACAGTGGCGCTCTGGGAGTACCGACAGAAGTGAAAACTTAAACAAAGTGGTAACGGTAACAGTGTCGCGAGTTCAATGGTTTTTTCCCATCATAAAAAATGCCTAACGCGCCTAAAGAAGTTTTCACTTCAAAAATACTCGTATTGAAAAAACTATAAAATATTTACGTCCTATACAAAATTCGATTGGCTGAGCGCATAATCTAACTAACCCTAAAAACGCGCGTAGACTGCAGCGGCGCGTTTAAAAAAGGTGGTGTGCACAGGCCCTAATGGTTATAGCAAAATAGTAAAGACTAACCTGATCTGCATGACTGTACATGAATGTTACTTACATTATACCCACTCCCTGAACCGCAGTGCCGATGTCATGAAGCTTTGACAGATTTACGTAGCCGGTTGTTAGAAACGATGCATGCGGATTGGATCTAGATGGTGGAAATACTGGAAACGTTACTTTGACTAATGTAGTAAACATAGATATTCGGGATTGTTAACAAGATGCAATTTGACATGCGCGTAGATACAAAGATTAATTGAGGTTGCCATCATAGCTAAGCTTAATTGGAAGTAGCATGCAGAACTGATGGACTGTGCCGCAGAATAACTCTCCTATTGAACGTGGAAAGACAAATGCATTTTTTTATATAAGGACAAATAACACTGATTGAGCTAGTCCCAAAGTATGTTTAAACATTGGATTCACAACAATTGTTCTTTAGTTAATCTTATCAAAGTCTTAGAAGTTGGAAAAATATAGGTTGCTTCAGTTTAGAGTTTTACATAAGAGTTTTACTTTGTTGAACAACGGATTTCTGAAACTAATACATCACATAAGTATTTGCTATATGAAAATTTCCTTTAGTAGAAATCTTTTTCTCTTTTTCACTTCGATTCAAAAGGCTATTTATTAAAATAATAATAATAATACGAGCCATCACGTGTCCCACTGCTGGTGAAAGGCCTCCCTCCACTTATTTATTAATTTAATTAAATCAAACTTGACCAGTATTTGGCCACAGCGATTCCCCGTTCATTTGCCTCATTTAGGTCTTTTCTTCTAACTGATACTTATGTACAGTTGCAATCTTACACTTTCTTTCAGTGAAAGATTGTGTCAAAGATTTTACAGAATAATCTGAGTTAGGAATTGTGGCATTTCCAGAAAATATGACCCGTTCTCGACCGATGCAATCACAGCAAATAGAGATCACTGCATGCGATTTGTGATGTTGTAAAAATTTGATTTGAATTAGGGTTGCTACACACTTATTAGGGGCGGAATTGATCGGTACAGCCGGGCAGTAAAATCGAATATATGTAAATGAATGATCGAGGAAAAGGCGATATAATTGATTCAGGTCAGCTTTGTTTCAATTTTAATTTCTTAATATGGATCTTAGTTGTCCGAAATAAATGTTTTTTTTATTTGTTGTTCGATAAATAGTGCCGAACCGACAATGCCCGAATAAGTGTGTCGCAACCCTAATAGACCATCATTTTGAAAGAGTTCATCCCGATGTAATACAGGTGTAAACGGAGAGCTAGAGTAGAGTTACTTTTATATTATGTTATTAGGGCTACTTTATTATCGTCAATAGCTTAGTATAATAATAAGAAATGTATGTATTCGTATGTATGTAAATTATTTATTGTACATGTAAGAATAGACAGAAAAGTACAAAAAAATAACTACACAAAGGGGGACTTATCCCTTCAAGGGATCTCTTCCAGTCAACACAAATGCCTCTGCATTTGAGTTGACTGGAAGAGAGAATGCCATAATTAAGTAGGGTAGAACAAGTTACAACACAACTAAAACACAATCAACAAATAAATTGAAATAAAAAAATATATAAACAATCTGTTTTTATTTCAAATTTTTTTATCCTAATGATATAAAGTAAGCTGTGCTTGAGGTCGGCTCTAGTTATTATTTATCATTACGTTTTTAAAAATCGCTTGTACAATTAAGAATGCTCGAGACCGTGCGAAGTGGAGAAGGAAAAGCCGGAAAGCGGACCCCGGGCTTCACATCATTAGCAGCTGAGGATGCAACTGGGAATAAATCAAAATCAAATATTTATTCAGTAATTAGGCCTTTGCAGGCACTTTTACACGTCAATAATTATAGTGTACATTACGTGTAATATTTATTTATGTTTAAATTATATACGCTGAGATGAGAGAGACGTTTTTAAAATTCGCAAAAAAAAACAGCATAGTTGTGGCGCCGTAACGTCTTTCTTCATTAGCGATTAGAAATATAGACAATAAGCAAACAGTAAAGTTAAAATAAAACAATCCATTCAATATTCAAATTTGATTGTGTATTGTGTAATAAAAAACTTAGCATACAAATTTGGGACACTATATTGGTGAATAACAACTTCGCAAATTACCACGGGCCTTATCTAAAATACGTTAATAAATGCCGCTATTATATATTTATTCACATAATAGATTGCTGCGTCTAGAAACTAGAAAAAATGGTTGGCTGCCTCTTTAATTCAGGGTTCTGTAGCATTAAGTTTGTTTCTAAAGGACCGATTTGAATAAAACTAGCATATTATTTACGTTTTGTTCATTCTTTTAGTAGATCATGACTAAAACCTTTTTTTACTGAATCCTTTGATACTTCTCAATCTTAGATAAGTATATAATCTACTATCCGATGTGCCCAAACATTAGCCAGCTTCAAATCCCAAGTCAAATTTAATTTTCTACCCTTATGAACGGTGAATCTTCTTTCTTTGTTTCCACCTAGTTTTTTTTAAATTTCTTCATTTTATCCTATTATTTTTTTCTTCGTGTAAGTTATATGTATGTAAGTTTGATCTATATGTATGGATATTATAACAAATTATTGTATAAAAGTATTTTTATTATATTGACCACGCCACACTACTACTACTTAATTTCCCATCACTTTTTCTATTTAAGCGAGGTTGCCTGGAAGAAATTGCTTAGCCATAAGGCCGCCTTTTGCGCACTTCCTAGTTTTTAAGACAACTTTGTCCTGTATTTTTCTTTGGTGCAATAAAGGGCATTGTATTGTATTGTGTACTTACTAAGAAGATTCTAATTTTCTTTGACAATGCTAAAATACCACTGCAAAAATTTCCTGTTCTCTAATTGACGCAATTTTTTATTAAACCTGCGGTTTAATAAAAAATTGCGTCACTCTTATTTTTATATTTGGCGAGAGCCTGAAAAGGCTTGTATAACTTTTTTAGTTGCTTAGTGTTAAGATGTAATAATAAAAACAACAACAATATGTTATGTGTACAACAATGTGTATTAATTATGCAGCAGTAAATAATGAAGTTCTACACTTATATCTTACCATTATTCACCTTTTGTTTACTGCCGAACCCTAACACAACAATCGGAATGTTTTTGTCTTCCGCATATCATCAATTTAAATGTTTGCACGTGGCCTTCTTCCAGATTCTGTGCCTCCAAGACCGGTTGGCAGCGCCTACTGACCTCGCTGTAATCAAAACACTGCCTTTTTAGTTTTTACGCACGTTGAACCAAGAGAAATTTGGCAACCGTGAAAACTCTATGGTGCAATATGCTACTTAGCTAGGTTTACGTAGAAATAGATAATCTATTTCTGAGTTCTACTGTAAGACTGATTGATTTTAAACGAAATTACGTACATTTAAGCATATGCAAGATCTTCAAATTGAGTAATTTAATTACTTTAGATACTACCATTGTCTTCATTTTGGATTCCGGATGGGCGGAGGGCAAGGGGTAGACCTAGGACAAAATGGCGGGACGACCTCGGCAAAATTTTATGCGAGTGGCAGGAAATTGCAGAAGACAGGGACGTGTGGAGTGGAGGTAAGGGGGAGGCCTTTGCCCAGCAGTGGGATACAAGACCTACAGGCTAGTAAAAGAAAAAAAAATTGCCACGGTTGACGTTGGAACAGATTTGTTTCGCATTACCACCGAACAAATTTAGCCGATAGCGTTCGTGTGTAAGCTACTGATTCGATCTGCACGCGAACTGATATTAGCTCACGCGGTGCGAAATGAAACTGACCTGGGTTTACCTAGAATAGATCTATTTCTGAGTTCAATTTTCTGACTGATTGGTTTAAGCTAAATTACTCACGTGCACGAAAATCAGGAATCTGCATTCAGATATCCGTATACCTTGGATTGTTTCTATTAATACTTCTCTTCGCATCCTTAGATTTTTTTGTTGGTTATGTTTCACTGCTGGGGAAAAACCTTCCATCTTTTCCTCCAGTCCCTTCTTTTTTTAGTCTTTCTCAAATACTTTCTGTTCATCAGCCCATCTCGTCCTTGGACTTCCTCGTTTCCTTTAGCCATCTGGGCTTTGCCAGATGCCTTTAGGTAACTCGAAATATCTAGCACCAGTGTTTCTACTAACACACTCGATATATTAGAATCTATAGAGATTATAAATTATAGAAATAAAGAAACCAAGAGCGTATTTGTACGAGTAAGTTGTGTACGAGTTAAATTATTATAAAAAATAATTTTGTAACATTTTCAGAAGACCTCATTGTTCTAAGAACTTGGTGAGGAAAAACAAACTGTAATTGTTCGTAAAGAAATAATAATATTGAACACGTATTTGGTGTCGACATCGTGAGATACTATTTTAAATGCTTCTATTAGAGATCAAGAATTCAAGGCGACATTTTTTTGGAGTTTTTGTGCACCATTCAAGGGTTCTGTGTATAATTTATTTCAAAGCCCGTCTTAGTAATAACACGCACTTTTATATCATTATTGTTTTTATAAGCTTTTATTTAGCTTGCCCTGTTTGATGTGATTTGTTTTCAGCGTTAAATCTTGCAAGTAAAATTTGAGCCACTTCCCGGTTCCCGATTGAGATGAAATTTTGTATGCTATGCGAATGTGAATCAGATGTCAATGCAATATTATTATAACAAGAAACTGATGATGGAGCCGGAAGGTGGCGATCGGAACATACATATCTATACTAATATTATAAAGCGGAAGAGTTTGTTTGTTTGTTTAAACGCGCTAATCTCAGGAACTAATGGTCCGATTTGAAAAATTCTTTTTTTGTTGGGTAGTCCATTTATAGAGGAAGGCTTTAGGCTATATAACATTTCGACAACCACGCGAACGAAGTCGCGGGCACAGCTAGTAAAATATAAAACGACGCAACCACATTCAGTTTGGCCTTATAACGTTTGTCTTGATAAGTATTAAGCCTTATAATAAAAGTTTGTACGAAAAAAGGTTTTAATTTCGAAAAACTTATTGTAGCGAGTATTGCATAGAGTTTTATATGTGTTCTAAAAACTTTTTTTTATTACAAGCTTTTATACGTATTTAGTTTTACCTAGATGTCCGCAATCAAATCTGGCAAGTAAACATACTTGTGTTTGGTTGAGCTGAAATTTTGTAGACTTTAAAGTATCTTAGCCAAATAGGACTTCGGCTTCGGCCCTATTTGTCTGAGAAAATGACTTAAAAATATATACTTATTAAAACCACTTAGGTAGGTCTTTACGTACATATAGGTTTCTTGCTTTGCAAGCCCCTAAAAACAACTGTCTAAAATGTGTGAATCTCATTGCAGCTGTTTTCTGTCTATCTCAGCTCTGTCAGTTGCATCCTCAGCTGTAATGCTGTAAAGCTTGGGGACCGCTTTCCAGCTTTTTCTTCTCCACTTCGCACGGTCTTGAGCATCCTTGGTTGTAAGACCATTGTCATCTGTCTTTATCTCTCAGCTATACAAGGTTACTTTAAAAACACCGGCAATATTTTTGGAGCAAGTTCAGTCCGTGATACTGAACCACTTCGAAAAACCGAAAAAAAAATTAGGCTTCTTATACAATTCGGTGCTCAGCCAAATGGATTTTGTATGGGAGGACGAATTTTTTTATCGATTTTCGATAATTGTTTTTATGGGGAGTAGTTCAGTATCACGGACTGAACTTGCTCCAAAAACGTTACTGGTGTTTAAAAAGTAACCCAGTATAAACTTACCTAATAGAGAGAGTAAATCAAACTAACTTGATTGAAACATGACTCATGTACCTCAACACGGTCACGTGTTATCGTACTATGCAGCGATAAACATAATTGTTTCATTTGCATTTCAATATGTGAGAAAATCCACAGCCTATGGAATATCGCCATTGTTACGTAGACAGTTTTATGTTTATATATCTAGACGTTTAGAATGATATATCGCCGGAAAGTTCACATCTCGCTTTGAGCGAAATTGCTGAACAATGTGAGGTGAGGTCGCGGCCTTTTGTGGATCCATCAAGTGGTTTGAGGCTGTATGAATTTCTCAATAGTTGTACAGAGTTTATCACTGAGATAAACTGTAATATATTTTTTTAAATTTACTGTAGGTAAGCATTCACTTAGAAACCAATTGAACTAAGATCGTCTGACCACCTTGTGGGTGGGTATCCAACGCTTTGCTTGCCAGTACGTGTTCGTCCCATCGGCCATCGGTTCGTCGCGCTATGTGTCCCTTACTTCTATATTTTATGTATAAACAAACCTTTTTAAAAACAACACTAATAGGAATTCCGACAAAGCCCAATGACTGTGATCTAGATAGTGAGCTAGTGTGCAGGTTTTTTCACGATGTTTTCCTTCACCGGAAGCAAGTGGTGATAGCTGAAAATGACAGTACATGAGTACAAACTCAGAAGTAGTAGTCGCGCCTAGTGAGGAGCGAACTCGTACCTCACGCACAGCTTCAATCGCTTGGACACCACCGCTTCCATTTCAAATTAAAAACTAAGTCAGTCAAATACTTGGTAATCCAACTAGATTTTCTTCACGAATTCCGAAAGCCTTTATAATATGTTACGATGGGGCAAAAAGCAAGCAAAGCGTAGGACACCCACCCGCAAGGTGTTCAGAAGAACTGACCAAGGTCGCTGAAAAGCGCTTGATGTAGCCTGTAGGGCACTCTAGGTCGGTTATTTTGGAAACCCTTGGGAGAGGCCTATGTCCAGTGGACGTTATGCGGCTGAAATGGTGATGATGATATCATATGTCGGTGATTACTGATTAGCCTAAAAGGCATTAGTATTATTTATACGAACGGGAACTTCCTTGTTAAAACAAATAAAAATGTGAACAGGCAATTTCAAAGAAATCTTCAAGTGTTATCGCAATTTGTTTTTCGACGCTGAATCACGAGTGTCTTGACCCAAGTTTTTGTCTATTGGCTAATGGCCTTGGGTCAACCTTAGTCGTTTCCTCAATTATCCACACGTACATTCCGATATATGTGCGTATTTGCTATGAGAACGTATTTTGCTCGAGCGCGCATGAGTTGAGCTTTATTGCACGATTTTGTACACCAAAATTTGAGACAAGACATTTTGTTATCGAAGGAGGATAAAAATCATTTTATTAGAAGCTTTTATTTATTTTCACCTGTTTCGTTGTCTGTGTCCTTAACCAAATCTGTAAAGCTAAATTAGACCCACTTCCCATTATTCGATCGAGTTAAAATTTAACATACTTTACATAAGTTGGATGACAATAAAAGCTTGTTTTTAAATAATTTCTTGTTTTTAATTGTTTCCCTGATAAGTCTTTAGGTAGAAAAGTGCGTTAGTGATGGTAGATATACATACGCTTTCAAGAGTTTCAAGGATCTTTATCCTTTAGGCCTTTAGCCATAATACAGAAATAAATAAATAATAAATAAATAAATATATAGAAAGGTTGCAAGGTCTAGATGCCATGCTTGGTGAGGGCATATATATCGCTAGATTTATCCTTGTTTTCTAGATTTACTTTTACCACATGCGCGGGACAAAAAAAAGAAGCAGCTGATAGCTATGTTTTTAAAGCTCTAAGACCAGCATGAAGTGAAAGACAAGCCACCGCCAGAAGACATTACATTTTAAAGCTCTAAGACCAGCATGAAGTGAAAGACAAGCCACTGCCAGAAGACATTACATTTTCTACAGTGTATTAAACTGATTATGACACTGCAAATGAGGACTATTTTATAAAAAGTAGGGATCTAATTATAAAAGTATATAAGTGTTAAGTTATTGTATTAAAACAAACTTGAAATAACTCCATAATAAATTAATTTCTAAGGGTTAAGTCACGTACTATAGTCGCTGGTTCTGGCACTCGCCCTCAAGATAATCGTCTAAATCGATCTAAACCTGGTCGGCCTTTTCCGACTATATTAAGAGAGTCAACAGTAAATTAATTAATTATGAAGTGTTAAGTTAATATAATGAAAGTTTGTAAATCGAATAAGTAGTATTAAGTTAGTAGTGGTGGTCCATTCTGATCCCTTGTTTCTCTAATTGGCTCAGAAACCTTTCTAAACATGGGAAGTAACGGTTCTACGCCATCAATCTCCATTATTCTCTCCACTCGGCGCTATTGTAAGTTATTGAAATCATTAGTACGAATAAATCTTACGTATCAATTATATTCCAGTTATTGGATTTGACCAATCAATTTGGGAAGTTGTGAATCAGCAGATTTTTTGTTGTGCGTTGCTACTTTGTGGCGTGCTATTTTAGAATCCACTTTTTTGTTGATTTCTATTGCAAATTTACTTATATTGTGAAGAAAATCGAGTAGAGTTATTTTAATATTTAAATATAAAAAGTACTGGTTTCGTAACAATTTGTTTTTCCGTGGATGGGTTGTTAACCCTTCGCACAACCCCCGAAATGCTGGAGGACCACACCCATCGTTGGTCAGCGAGTCCATCGGACTTGGCCGGAAGCGTAGCTAGGCTGTGCTACCGACCGTTCCCCTATCCGCCACCTTGGGGACGCTCCCCTTACGCCAGATGGGACAGTCGCTACTCCCTTAAAAACGGTGCCATCCATGTGGATGGCACCGTTTTTAAGGGAGTAGCGAAGTTTAAATACCTAGGATGCACTATTACGGACACAAACACGAGAGAAGACGAGATTAACATCCGCATCCAAAATGCCCTTCGATGCAGTGCAGCCCTACATAAGGTGTTGACGTCCAAACTTCTCAGCAGAAGCACAAAAATACGGATCTATAAGACGATCATCCGTCCTATACTATTGTATGGATGTGAGGCGTGGACGCTAACATTAAAAGAGGAAAGAAGGCTTCTCGTAGCGGAAAGAAAGATACTTCGCAAGATCCTGGGACCAGTCAGAGGAGAGGATGGTGTATGGAGGATTAGGAGCAATGCCGAAATACAAGATCTAGTGGACGAGCCTAACATTATGGGCGAAGCTAAAGCGCACCGCCTTCGATGGCTCGGACACGTCGAAAGAATGGAGGAGGATCGGGGAGTGAAGAGAGCATACCAGGGCCGGCCGATCGGTCGCAGGCCGGTGGGCCGTCCCAGGTATCGCTGGAGCGACGTGGTGATGGCGGACCTGCGCGACCTGCAAGTTGGGGACAACTGGCGAGAGCTAGCGCGGGACCGGGAGCGCTGGCGTGCTCTTGTGCTGGAGGCCAAGACTCACTTTGGGTCGCTGAGCCAGGATAGTAAGTAAGTAAGTAAATATAAAAAGTAAACTTTATTATGGCCGGACACTGATTGCCATGACATGTTACTGTTTGCATTTGCCTTCTTGTTCTCATTTAATCTTAATGTTTAAAGTACCTCTAAGAATCAAGAATAAATCATCATCATCATCATCAGGTCTTTTCTGTCTCCACTGCAGGAGCAAGACTCTCTCATACCAGAGCCATACTTGGCCAGAGCAGCCAGAGGATTTGGCTTACACACCACTCTAGCCAGACGGGTTGGAGAGGTCTTATTGATGTTTATAAGCTTTGTTTAGCTTGTATTTCCTAGTCACCTTCTACTACATCCACGGCAACACTTGGATTGGTCCTATTCTGCTTTGCCGTAAACCACACGGCTAAAGAATAAATCAATTATATGTTTATTTAGTAAACAAGTCATTCGCAACATAAGCACTTTTCACATCACTAAGTATACGAACATGATGTAATAAGATAAGTATAAGTTACAAGTACTTTTCACGTATATAACATATGATTAAAGTATAAATATACTCTTTATATCGATGATCTGGTCTGGCCGGAAAGACATGGATGAGAAAAGCTCAAGATCATACGAAATGGCGTGATTTTAGAGGCCTACACTCAACATTAATAATATCTAAATAGATATTATTAAGATAGCCTCTAGTTAATCGACATCGTCAAAAAATTAATAGATATTTAAGGTATTTTATAAGTCGTAATTTGAGTCGAAATGCTCTTGACATGATTTAATTAGAATCGCACATAAATTACTTCAACCGGCTCGATTCACCTACATCCTGTTAACATTTGAAGCAAAAAATATATGCAGAATCGCAAACAAGTTTTACGCAATCGATTCAGTTTTTTGCAAGTATAGTGGAAGTTTTGTTAAATCTACACCTTATTGAAGAAATTTTACATCGTTATCGAAGTAAGTTTAAAAGGATTATCCATCTATATATGATTTTTTTTCGTTTTTTGACATTTGTTTATAAGGAAAGTAGTTTAGTATCATGGACTGAACTTGCACTAAAAAAATTATGCGTTAGATACCAGTAACCCTGTATATGTTTTTTTTATTTATCTTTCCCCGTAACTTCTGCGTTTTTTAACTGATTTAGATATTTTTTAAGATATATATAAAAGTTTGTCCCATTATCACCAGGTAAAGATCTAATGGTGGAATCCTCGAGAAATCGAGGGAACTCCTATAATATTCTATGCTCTATACATATATACTTTCATGTTGTGGTAGAGCTACGCTACCGGCAAAACTCAGTTTTGCTAGTAGCATAAATAGGCCGGCTCGTCCGGGGAAGTACCACACTCTCACCGAAAATCGATGTTTGAGTAGTAGCTTCAACGCTTCTATGCTTCGTTCGAGCAACCCCCCTGAAAGGCCGGTAACGCTTTTGTTACACCCCTGGTATTGCAGTTGTCCATGGGCAGCGGTGATCACTTACCATCAGGTGACCCGCTTGTTCGTTTGCCGTCCTATGACATAAAAAAAAATATAGTGATTTTGATGTTTTTGTCAAGAAATCAAGCATTTGCATTTACAAAGTGAGTTTTGATGAAATGGAACTGATTAAGAAGACCAGAAATTGAAGTCGCGCTTTTTTACAAGCTTTTACTATATTTGACGACCTCCGTGGCGTTATGTTTAACTCGCTAGACCGCTAATCCGGAGGTTCTGGGTTCGATCCCCAGCCAGGGCAAGTTAGAAAATGTATTTTTCAAATTGTCTTGGGTGTTTATCTATATATGTATTTATCATAAAATATAGTATCGTTGAGTTAGTATCCCATAACCAAAGTTTAAAACTTACTTTGGGGCTAGCTTAATCAATGTGATTTGTCCTTATATATTTATTTATTTATATACGAGTATGTATGTGTTAATATGTTTTTTCGGGTGGAATCTTGCAAACTCAATTTTGAAGATATCTTTCAACTGATTGAACTAAAATTTTGCGCGCATATAAATAGCGCGTGTCAATGCAATATTATGATGATTTGGAGCTGATCTGGTAATGTAGCTGCAAGGTGGCCATAGGAACTCCGTAATAAAACGACGCAACCCTTTGAGTTTGGGCTTATTTGTTTTGTGTTGACAAGACCTTTGGTCTCACAATAAAAGCTTGTACAAAAATGTATTTTTTTATTTAAATATATTTTGTTTAAAATTATACTTTTCTGTGAATGTCGTTGGCATTGAAATCAGTGTTATGATTTCAAACTTTATGTATGGAATAGCTCTCCAGTGTGAGTCGACGCAGATTTAGTTTGATTTAAAATAAAGTACCTTTAAATTACCTTCATCATCATCATCATCGTCTTTTTTAGTCTCCACTGCAGGAGCACGACCCTCTCTGTACTACCAGAGCCATATATTACGAGTAGCTAGAGCAGTCAGAGGATTTAGCCTACACTCTCCACACTGGCCAAACGGGTTGGAGAGATCTTATCGATGTTTATAAGCTTTGTTTAGCTTGTGTTGCCATCAAGCCGGGACTTACGAGTAAATATGATAAAATTACTTAATACTGTCAAATTTCCAAAAATTATTATTTTATTGTTCCCGGGCTATAATATATGATATAAATCATGACCTCTCACGCACCTTAATATAACAGTAGGTATTACATTCACAGATACATTCAGTACACACCTATACCTACAATCAAGTTGTCAATCTGTCCGTCAGGACCCCCAATACTAGAATCAGATCTAATTGCCTGAGTACTCAGTTGCTGTGTTGTAGTGTGAGGGTAATCATTGATTGTTGGTTCCCTGTGCGAAGCTAATTTATATTGTTTGCTGTTTTTTGCAATTTGTATCTGGCTGAATATAACAATACAAATCGTTGTTGACTATTCATGTCCACTCATGGTCCCCAAATCAAACCCAACGTTACTGATCATCATCATCCAAGCGTATTCCCGGTTGCATCCTCAGCGGTAACGCTTCAGAGCCCGGGGTCCGCTACCTTACCTAGGTGATTTGACGAGGTTACTGGTTTTTACACAGAGCGACTGCCGTCTGACCTCCGCAACCCAAAGGGTAGACTGGAACCTATCTTAGGATAGGTTTCAACAAACGCTAGATGGCGTTCGAGACCCACTGCTTTGCGTGCCTTTGAAGCACGGATTCATCTTTCTTTTCGGATAATCAGGTGATTCAAGCCTGCAATATCCTAACTGGACTGGGAACCCCAACGTTACTAATAATAGTGAAAAACTTCTAAGGGAAAGCTATTGACAGATGCTTCAAATAAAAACCGGCCAAGTGCGAGTCGGACTCGCGCACCGAGGGTTCCGTACAAACCTGCAAGGTTTAGTATTTGGTATGAATTTCAATTTAATACCTCTACGCGTTTATGAGGAAATGGTTAGTAAGTTTAAAATTATTAAAAAAATATATATTATGTGATGTAACTAAAAATTTATGGTTTTCGTAATTTTTCCTTTATCTATGCTATAAGACGTTGCTTCGTACCAAATTTCAAGATTCTGAGTTCACGGGAAGCACCCTGTAGGTTTTGATTCCCTTGCAAGTGTCGAAAATTTGCGGCATAAACGGCTGTATCTTTTGATTGCGTTGGCTTAGAAGTTTGATTTTTTCACAGCTTCAAGGGACAGTAGACCTGAGTAATTGATATAAATTTCAGCTTCATACCTCCACGCGTTCCTGAGAAAAAGGGTCTTGACAGACGGACGGACGGACGGACAGACGGACAACAAAGTGATCCTATAAGGGTTCCGTTTTTTCCTTTTGAGGTACGGAACCCTAAAAAGGCAGAACAATGTTGAAACAAACAATTAAAAATACTCGTATTGGCTAATAAAACATATATGGACTATCAAGCCCCCCCCCCCTCCCCCCATCAGCCTACAAAACGAGCAGGAAAAATAATAAAGCAGACTAAAAAAACATTTAATAAGATTTTTTACAAGGGTCGAATTCAAACGATTAACTCGCGTACTGTAGCATAGCAACAAGGAGTAAAATTTAAGTTAAATGGTAATAAGGTACAGAAGTACCTATTGGGGCCTTGGGGTTTCAGATGGATGGATTGACATCTTGATTGTACACTAGTTGCATCGCCGACTGTACAAAGCTGTTTTCATGTGTTGTTCGTGGGAGCACTTGATCGTGACCCTTACAGTAATTATCTTATTTAACCGACTCCAAAACAGGAGGAAGTTCTCAATTTATCGGAATCTTTTTATGTTTTTTAGGATTCCGTACCCAAAGGGTGCAAACGGGTCCCTACTCGTATTACTGAGACTCCGCTGTCTGTCCGTCTGTCACAGGGCTCTATCTCTTGAACCGTAATAGCTGGACACTTGAAATTTTCACCGATTATGTATTACTTTGGCCGCTATAAAGACAAATACTAAAAATAAAAAAAGTAAAAAATTAAAGGGGGTCGTCATACAAAAAACGTTATTTTTTTCAGCGTTTTAAAACATTGTACGGAACCATTAATGTACGAGTCCGACTCGCACTTGCCCGTTTATTATTTAAGTATGTTCCTCGATTACTCGAAGGCGCCTGGGGCGATTTGGAAAATTCTTTTTTTGTTTGAAAGGGTATTTGTCAAGTGGTCCAATAGAAATTTTATCAAAATCGGTTGTGTAGTTTGATGTTGAAGAAGGTTTTTAGTTTTGAAAAAATATTTATTATTGTGCAAATAAAACGTATACATATTTTAGTATTTTTATTTTGATCTCATCTTCGTCCATGCTAGTCAGGCAGAAAATAAAAAAAAATAATGTACCAGCTGCTACTCTTCCCGCGCAGATCCTAAAAGCCGATCGAGAGAGTGGGCGAAAATGCGAATCATGTTGATAGGCGATGCGGCTAGCAACCAACACTATTTTGATTTCTTTTTCCACCTTCTTGCCTACCGTCACGCTAAAAGTGGCAAGACTCAAATGTCTTTCGGCCCTGTGATGTGAGTTTAGAGCCGCAAGACCTAAAATGCTCTGTCTGCCCCATTAGGAATAAAGACGTGATAGTGCATGCATGTATGCATTTTAATCTCTTTGCATTTATGCGATTCACCCTGGCTACATACTGATGATAACTGTAAAAATTTCAAGAATCGTATGTATTACCACAGAAGACAATAAGTGTATTACATACAGAACGGAACCTCCTAAGGTCCCGCGCAATATGCGTCCCCGTTCTCCGACTCCGCACCTCTCCTCCTTTCTCGACTTGTCGAAGGGTGAGAACGGGCGAATAAACACCCATTGACGTGTGCACGGCGGCACACGGCGGCACAAGAACGGAGTAGAGGTGCGGGGACGGGGAACGGGGACGCATATTGCGCGTACCTTAGGAGATTCCGTTCTGTATGTAATACCTTTACAGTCTTCTGTGGTATTACCTAACACAGCAAATTGTGAGTTTGTATGCCTAATGCGCCTAATGGTATAGCGCAACACAGTGATCTTGAACTATTGACGACCTCCGTGGCGTAATGCTCAACACGCTAGTCCGCCAATCCGGAGGTTCTGGGTTCGATCGCCAGGAAAGATGGAAAATAGACTTTTTATAATTGACCTTGGTCTTGGTTGTTATATATACAGGGTCTAACAAAATATACTGAAACTATATCAAAACAAGGAACATATATCAAAATATGAATTTTATTTTATTGCTTTTCAGAGAAACGTGGATCAGCTGATCGGTCAACTTGTATGTGAGGCCAAAAATTATTTTTCATACTTCGATATTGTTCCTTGGAAAGTGGAAGGTTGTTCAGTATCATGGACTGAATTCACCATTGAAATAGTTTCAGTATATTTTGGTAGACGTTTGAAATATACTTTATTTAAAAAAGAAAGAAAAATATACATATTTACAGATATACAAAAGTTAAATACCTACTTACTACAAATTTAATCCAAAAAATCGTGTCCATGTGGCATAGTGCCAAGAACGCTGGCCGCATTTCCGCGTTGAATCGCAATACTAATACGTTGTGCGAAAATACAGCCAGCCCTCTTGTCACCGGCGGCGGAGATCAGTCTTGGAGAGATCTCTTTAAGGAGACCCTAGCACCGGGGCCCCACGGCCCGAAAGTCTCCACGCCAAACGGCACAAAAATATAGTCATCATTTGAACTATATTGGCGCCTTTTGGCGATCTCAGCGTTTTAGACCTTATATATATCGAAATAGGAGGAATATTTTTTTCTTTCCATACAAACTACGATCAGCTGCTCGGTCAACTTGTATGGGAGGCCAAAAAATATTTTTCATATTTCGGTGTATGTTCCTTGGGGAAAGTTGTTCAGTTTATAATAATGAAGTGGATTAATTCTTAAATAGTTTCAGTTTATTTAGTTAGACCCTGTATACAAAGATCGTGTCACAAAAAGGGGGTATCAACCCGAAAGGGTGTTAACGTACTAACCAATGTGAACAACTATGTGAATGTTAACTCCCTTTCGGGTAGAAACCCCCTTTTTGATACATGTTGTATACCTATGCGCATAAACTAACACAATCGGTCAGTTGACAGCACGGCGTGTGGCAAACAGCAGCTAAGTGACACTAATCCTGCTTCTGATCCCGGTCGGATTAGAAACTGATCTGGAGGGCTCCTGGGAGGTCCTAATTGAAAGACGGTTGCTTAAAATGCCTCATCGTTATTTGTTGCTTCATTAACTATTTTCTTTGAAACTTTTTTATCCGACTGCGCCAAAAGGAGGGTTATGTTTTTCGAGTAAATGTATGTTTATTTTCCTGGGTACTCTCTGCAGCCTAAACAGCTTGATGGATTTTAGTTTTAGAGGTGTCGTTAGATTTCTCTTAGTTCTAAGAGACACTGGGTATATCAGGAATTAAAATAAAATGAAAATGGCCGATTTTTGGCGCCAAATTTTTCTTTTATTCGAGATCTGTCGAGTGGCTTAAAAAAATATACCTACAACATAAATGTTTAAATGTAACTTTACTAAAAAAAATCATATAACAGTAGTGCTTCTCCGCGTGTTCCCGGTTACATCCTAGGGTATTGCTGTTGAATCACGCAGTTGGGATATATATTTTTTTATAATTACTTGTAAGAGTATACAAAAACATATAATCAGTATTAACTTAACCTGCTGTAACTGATACACTTTAGGTATTCTTTTCTGCAACACTGCAGGTTATACGAGTATATACCTATATATACACAATACTATATATACAGGCTGACTGTATACATACACAGCTCTTATCACGGAATACAGAAACTAGGCTCTTATCGAATTCAATATGAAGAAAAAAAAGTGGCATAAACTGGCCATTGTATTCCATTACACTTTACTTCCAAGATGGTTGACAATTTACAATTCCTTTATTAGTCCATCAATCTTAAGGACAGGGACGCATCTAAATTGTAAGTAAATTGTAGCGATGTATCTAGAATCTGGGCCGCGTCCGAGTCCCTCCCTGCTATTGTATGGTAATGCGTTACCAAATATTTTACAGGCTTGTCCGATACAGGGCGGTGAAAAACAGAACGAGAAATTTATTGGAACCGTTATAAATATAATATTACTTATATGTTATCTAAAAAATAAACTTTATTGAGTAATTTCTTCCATGCTGCTTCTGTAATAGCCGATCGAGGGAATAAGTGAAAATGCCATTCATTTGAATAGGCGATGCGGCTAGCAACCCATCATTATTTTGAATTCTTCTTCCACCTTTTCGCTATCATAACGCTAAAAGTGGCCATTGGGACTTGCGGCCCTGGGCTCTGTTTGCCTCATTTGGCAAACAGACATGATAGTGCAAAAAAAAACTGTAAATATTTGCGCGTTAAGAAATTTCCCTTCATGATCTCCTCTTCTTCTTCGTTTAAGCGCGTTCCCGGTTGCATCCTCAGCTGTACTGCTTTGGAGCCTGGGGTGCGCTTTCCCGCTTTTTCTTCTACAAATATAACATGCATGTCAATGGTCAAAGGATGCCAAAGACCTAGCGAAGTGGAGAAGAAATAGCCGGAACAGATTAAATGATTTGGCTATAGTTTTACGACCTGACGTCAACCCTCTTTGGGAATGTGTGCGAAAAGTTCGTGTGTGTTCCTGTGTCCAAAAATTTTCTGTCATGATATAAATGGATTAATGTTATATAATGTGTCCTTCTAAAAAAATAAACATGTACAGGTTCAAGGTTTCAATGTGTCTCGGGTCATTTAATTCACGGAATAGATTTTTGCAGCTGGGGATGCGAGACAATTTCAATAAGTTGTACCTAAAAGAACAACCCGGAAATCGGACCGTAGGAAATAGATTTTTAACTTCAATCATTAAGAAGAAGACTTCAATCACCGAATTACTAGTTTTTATCACTATTGAAAAATCACTAAAACTTTTTTTCACCGTCAAAAATAACAGTGATAGGTATAATACCTAGTCGACAGTCATAGTGAATATAGATGTTTAATGGTCTCATTAGGGTTTTATACAAAAAAAATCGCCAAAAAACCAACTGACGATGGACATTCATAATTAAATTAATTAAAATTTTTAAAAATATTTAGGTAATTACAACCCCGACCAATAATGTGTCTTAAATAAGGTCAAGGAGACACGAATCAGGCAGCAGGTCTAATAGACCCCAACAAAATTAATTACAAGCGGTTAGGACCGATTCCATAGATAATCAATTTACAACCGCTGCTGAAAATTACTCCTACGCGTAAACGTTCCAACCCCAATTTGTCCCTTCCACGTCACCGGTTATGGGCATTCATCTTTATTTATTTTTATTGCGGCTCTATAAAGATATGTAGTTTATTTTGAAAATATTTTTTTTACGATACATATTAAGGGGGGTTAGCACAGATACGGTTAATGATAGAAAACGATGGAAGGAGTTGACATATACGAGTAGAGCCGACACCAAATAGGGAGAAGGCGACGAAGATGATGATGATGACATATTTAATAGAAAGTAAAAAAAAATATAAAAGTGACAACTTAAAAAGCTATTTGCTGAACCTGTTAGGCATTTTGCATAAACTAGTAAACTTAGTCGTTAGGTACTAAAAATGGTGGCTAACCTCTACTTTATTTCTAAAATCAATGTCAGGATAAATCCAGGAGATCCCATAATCCTTATTTGTTTGTAATAACTTCATTGTACCAAAAACATGCATATAAAATACAAAATTAGAAAAAGCAAATATACAATGTCGGACTTATCCCATATAGGGATCTCGTCTAGTCAACCTGCGATATATTGAGAGGACATTTACTCAATCCTATTAAATAATCCTCATTTAATTTTCGAAATAAAACTTATTTGTTTGACAACTTTTTACATGTACTTTTATAGGTTCCAGAAAAAGTTGGTACGAATGGGCTAAGTCAAATTAGTTATATCCATTGACATAGAATATCTAGACCACCTATCTCAAACATTAGCCCCTGTTCTATTTTTGAATATATGGCGGCGTGAATTTTAACATACATATTTAATTACTAAGCAATGTAATCTGGAAAGTTGTTTCTTTACACTCTGCCGTGTTCCTTGAAATATTCATACTGTATTGTAACACACACCAAGGCATTTTCAATTATGTTTATCATGGTTTCGTATGGTTTTCGCTTATAAACTGTTGAAAATACTCTAGTCGTTTATGAGCTGGAAAGCGACTAAGTGAAGTTTATAGAGATAGCTACAATTGAACGAGACAAAATAGTGATATGTTGGTATCTTTAGGTTAACATAATAGCTCTTTGGTTTTATAACTTCAAAATATAACATAAACTAAACTGCCCTTCTCGGTCTAGTGTAAGTAGGTATTATGGCACTTGATAATAATCTTGATAATAGCAATACGTTCTATGTAAAATATGCACTCAAAGTATATACAAATAAGATTCCGAACCATGCTCTGTAATGTGCCAAATTGCCGATAACTCCGATAAGCATTCCTCGAACCCGCCACAATTTGTCCCTTCCGCGCCACTGTCCCTCAATCCTGGATTGATGTCGAATGTCGTCCGATGTACACCTTTTTGTTTGTGGTTGATTTTGACCACATAAGCCCGTTGACAAATATACCGGCGAAAATGGACGGGTATGTTTTCTGGTGCGTGTCTACAGGATAAAATAAAATGGCATTTGTGCAAAATGTATTTTTACTGTTTTATCGACTTTAAGACTTAAGGTCATAGGACACTTACACGACTCGGCTTCAACACCGCTCCCACCCAACACCGCCCTAAACTAATACGACTCCTCGCGGTCCACGCACGGACAGCTTGCAGGCGCCCAGCGCTCCACGCACCGATAGCTATCAGGCGCCCAGCGGTCTTCGTTCCGACAGCTAAGCTAAGGGAGGGAGGCTCATCTAGGCACCGCGGTAACTGTTAGCAGTCAGCGTGCGGACAGCGCGTAGACCGCTTGTTTCCAACGCGCGGCCAGCAAGGTGTCAACCACCGAGCAGTCTGGCGGTAAGCTCGCTGACATTGAGCTGTCTGCTAATTTATGTTGCCAATGTAAAATATATCTAAAGAGCACTACCTGAAGCCCATATTTAAATAATATTTTATTTGTTGGGTGGGAGCAGAGTCATGTAAGTGAGCTATGACCTTTACGTTCTTTGATCGAATCTGCTTGCTTTACAGTTTTGTACAGGATAAGAGTCTATCTTTGACTATGCCATTGAATTGTTACTTAGGTATATCTTTCACGATTCTAGAGGTGGTATGTTTTGTCCAATTATATGTAACACACCAACCAATGTCTGCTATAACGCAACGTTATACAGCAGCCACTTATTAGGCCAGCAATCGGCGTGAAGTAACAACAGTAACAGTTGTTGTTGTTTGTTTTGCGTGTGTGTAATTGGCCAACACTGGTGTCAGATTTTTCAAGCTGCCTAAAGGCATCTGACATAGTAACAATATTAGCGGAAAACGAGACGTAGTTTTGAAGTACCATCTACTTGCTCTTCTTTGCTGGTCTGGGCGAAAAAAATAAAAATAGAATGTACCAGCTTCTCTACCCGTGCAGATCGTAAAAGCCGATCGAGGGAATTGGCAAGAATCTGAATCATATGAAAAGGTGATGCGGTTAGCAACATCACTATTATGATTTTCCTTTTCCACCTTCATGCCCACCATCACGCTAACAGTGGCCTTACCGCCCTAGGCTCCGTCTGCTCCGTTAGAGATAAAGACGTGATATTGTATCTACATTAATGTATTTTTGATGGAGTAATTTTTTGCATTTGATTATGTTACTAACTACGCTCTGCTACCAAAAAATATTGGGCGCAGAGTAGTTAAGATTACGTTCTGGGTACCAAGAGATTTTGTGACTACGCTCTTGGTACGAGTCCGGCAATCTCAACGGCAACAAACAAACACATACAACCTACGCAGTCTGCTACCACCCTGTATATTTCTGTTATTATTTATTATAGGTACAGGGGCCTATTTTAATCTAATTTAACTAATTATGAGTTGAACTTAATTCTAATTAAAAGTAGTTATACTAATTATAAAACTCACCGCTTCCACTGCGGTCCTCAGGCAGCCTCGCCTGGCCTTCGCGTCGATCCCGTGGTCCTCCTCAGGGATGGCGACGGCCTCAGGTCTCTTCATAGACCCAAGGTCAGTGGTGCAGAAGAATTGGGTCCCTACAATAACCTAACCCCATGAGCTCATGCCCCAAGATGAAAACGTAGTATTTTAGTATTGGTTACACCACTGCCACAATTTCTTGTTCTTCTTTCGACACTTCACTATTATTCACTTAACTATTTTATAAGGACGCATGGCACGTTTCACATTTGACACACAAATCAATGTTCATACAAACAATTTCGGCTCCCCGCCGTTCCAAATAAATTGGCCACAAACAATTAACGACAATTCTCACGAAACTCTCGATTTTATATATCAAATTACAAACTTAATGCTTCTAAAACACGCGACAGGTGCCACACCCAGTCAGACATTTTTCTTCACAAAAGCAAGTCTATTATTTTGACGTAAAGACAAGTTGAGACTTTGACATAAAGACAATGAATATTTTTCTGGTCGGGCAAAGACAATCCGCGCACGGGAAATCGATGAATCGATAATCTTGCCCGTTTTTTTTGCGGAGATCACACGCAGATGGCGCTAGTCTCCTAACAAAGCACTTTTATTCAAAACAATTATGCTAAGTATTTTTTATCAGTAATAAGTATTTTGTACAAATTTTTCCAACCACGTTATATTACAAATAACAATGCTAACAAAAAAATTACACTTATCCCTCAAATAGTCTCATCATCATCATTATTTTCAGCCCACATCAACCCACTGCTGGGCATAGACCTCCCTTTTTCTACGGCCGCCATTTCCTACGGTCTTGCTTGTGCCATTCTCATCCACTGCTTACTACGGGCCGGTGCGGTGGTTTCCCTACTGGTTTGTTCCCCTGTCTCGGCCACCACTCTGTTACTGCTTTGGTCCATCGGCTGTCTTTTCTTCTAGCCAACTGCCCGCCCATTTCTACTTTGATTGCGTGATGTCTTCGACCTTAGTTCTGCGGCGAATTTCTACATACTCGTACGTACTGCAAAATATACCTTTGACTCACTCATCGTGTTCAACACAATAAGTTCTTTTGTACTTAACTGTTTGTTCTGCTACGGTGTAATGATAAATCTTCATATAAAGAGCATAAAGCCTTAACCAGTCTTTAATAAAGTTATATCCGTCATATTTCTTTTGAAAACAACATTTAACACAAGACAAATGACGTGTCGGAAAACTCTAGACGTCATTGTGTATGCTAACAAAACACTTTCGCTGGAACGCGGAATGTTCTTTTCTCTTTCATTTACGTTTCAATACGTATTTTCTGTCTTATTTACACTTGTCAAGTGACTTTGAAGGGAATGCGATAAGTGTAGGGTTGTCAGAATAAACTTAGAGAAACAAATAAAGGGATAGAAAACGGCAAGACAGAAGAATAAGAAGACGAATCTAGATATGATATCGATCTTGATATGTTTGTATGCATTAACACGTCACAGTCGTATATCAGTCTACTAAGTATGTTTGACATTTTTTACTTAGGTAGTTCTCTGGCACAGAATACATAAGAGTACAATCTCTGGTTAAATTAATAGTAAGTGGTCCGTGACTAATTTAAAAAAAAAACTTGAAAACAGATGTCATTTTAAATGTCTTTTGGTAATGTTAAATTTGTTTTGTTACCAAGTTTATCCGAGTTTTGGGCAAAAACCTCCCCTGTTTCTTTCCATAAATCCCGGTCCCTTGATCCTCCACTTCTTCTCAAAGTGAGTCATCATCCGCCCATCTTTTTCTTGGTCGTCCTGGTTTTCTTTGGCCATCTGGAATCCAATTTGTGGTAATCTTTCGGTATACATGCAACAGACGGTTCCCGCCCACTCCCACTTCAGTTAATGTTTAAAGTTAACCATTGTAAGATAACACTGCCCATTATACCTAGTATATATATTTTCAATTAGATTAGAAAACAATAAAGAGTTTTCATTCATTCAGTAGCCGTGTGGTTCCCGGCAGAGTTAAAAAGGACCACTCCAAGTCTTCCCGTGGATGTCGTAGAAGGCACACAGCTAAAGGAAACACAAAGCTTAGGACACTAAAGCTTAGGAAATACAAGCTAAACAAAGCTTTTAAACATCTATGAGACCTCTCCAACCCGTCAGGCCAGCGTGGAGAGTGTAGGCCAAATCCTCTGACTGCTCTGTCTAATGTATGGCTCTAGTAATACAGAGAGGGTCGTGCTCCTGCAGTGGAGACTAACAAAGACCTGATGATGATGATGATTCATTCATTCATTCAACCATTGAAGTACTTTATGTACTGTAAAATCCAAGTCCATTTTATTAGGATTTACCTATATTGCTATTTTAGTCACTTTTCGCAGAAACGTCTAAGCATACTATGTAAAACTTTCTAACAATAGTTCACAAGCTCGCAAATTGCTCTGGATTTTGAAATAGTCTTTGTTCGTAAGATAAAGTACAAAATAAATGTATTTGATGTTTTGACGCGTGACCTCTTTGTTGCGAATTTGAAAAAAAACTTTTTCGGTTGGATAAAATAAGAAAATATCTATACCTAGGTAGTTTCACATTGCGAATCAAAGAGCTTCTCTCTTACCAATATTCAGATAAAATTATTGACTGTTTTAATAGTTATACCATGGTTATACTTAAGTTAATTATTTCTGACTGTCTTCTGACTGTTTCTATTCTGGAACTCTACCTACCTATATAGAGGTACAGTATGTAATCACTGAAACTATGTACATAGGAACCTTAGTCGGTAACCCTACAAAAGCGTCAAGTCACTGAACGTTGACGCGACAAAAGTAGCATTTGCCTTTCAAATTACTCCTAAAAGAGCTTTTGTTCTCTGATGCCATGCATGCACGATTTTCCTTTAACACTAAGCCGATTTTGATAAGTATCAACAAGGAGCCGATAGGCGAAATGTAATTTCCATAAAATACACCATTGATGGCTGTGGGTTCGGTCGGAGTGTTTAAGATTCCCCTTGACCTATAGGGCAAGGGGACTGAGTCTATAGACTAAGTCTATAGACTTAGCTTTTATTTTGAAATAACATCTCAGATTTTTTTTTTTTTTTTTATTAAATAATTTTACGGCTCTGGATACAAGTCCTTTAGAGCCTATCTTTAACTTTGTTCTTTATTCCTAATCCTAACCTAACCTAAACAGTTACAATCAAAGGCTGGTGCAGGCCTTTGACTGCTTTAAGGGAGCTTCTGGCGACAAATCTGTACGACTCCACTAGTTTTCATAGACGACTGAGTGGCGGACGGCGACGCCCTAAGACGCCCACACAGTCCGCAAAACAAATATCACTACAGCCGTACTATGACTGTTCACTTTAATTATTTTACACATTGTTCATGAGCATGAGCATTTATAACACCAAACAACACCAATTTCATATTATAAAGTCCACTAAAATCAATTTGCAAAATAATTTAAAGCAAACCCCAACCGAACCCCTTGACTTCCCGCCAAAAACTCAACATCTCAGATTTTGGCGGTATAGTATTGTAATTTCAAAGAAATAGCATATATTATCTGGGCATTCAACTAGTTTTCGGCAGTCAAAATATGATTTCTTATGATCTTAAAAGAAAATAAAAATGTGGAAGTTGTCCATACTGATGGTCAAATATGATATGATACACTTTCAAGTTCAAATTTTGACTGTGAAAACTACCTATATGCCTAGCTAGATAGTTATATGGAATTTCTTTTAAATTTAAAAAATTGATTGTCTGTAAAGTCGGTTTACTCTGGGTTTACTGACGGTAGTTTGACGTGACAACGTCAAACATTCTCTCTCTCGTTCGTGCCGCGCTCTCGCTTGCGGAACGCGACAATGAGCGTAACGGGACAATGACGTCATCTTTTTCGTGCATGCAGCCCGTAGTATCGAGTTATTAAATGTTGTCACGTCAAAAATATTGCCGAAATCTAACATGTCGTTTCAAAATAAAAGCTAGAATACGTTTGTATGGGAAAGTCTGATTCTGTCTAGAGTAAGTGAACTCTTGTTTGACAGATAGAAAATAATACGTTTATATTTTCAGTCAAAAATTCGTAATCTTGATAAATATAAATGAAATTTGCATCAGTTAGTTTTATTGTTTAACTTCAGAACAATGTTGAATTTGACACCAATTGGTCGCTTACTTAGTTAAGCTAATTTTAGTCCTGCCTCTATGGTGCTGTATGAAAGTGCAGTGCTTCCATGTTGGTCGGGAAGAAAATGAAAAACTTGGAATGTACCAGCTACTTCTCTTCCTACGAAAATAGTAAAAGCTGATCGAGGTATACTCGAAAATGCGAACCATATTAATAGGCGATGCGATTGTTTATAGTATAAGTGCAGAAAAAGCAACATATAGGTACTTACTGCATTGTCTGCAAAGATACGTCAAGTTAAAAATCAAAAACATTGTTCTAACTTATATTACCTTATCTACATACTCCAGGTCTACACCAAACAAGTAAGTACTACTCGTATCTCTTGGTAAAAATTTGTACGTGGGAATGTAATGTCTTGATGCGACACGACTGAAGTCATAATAACCCGCCTACGCCTAAGAGTGTTTGCGCTTATGAATATTTAGCAGTGGAAGTCGACGAATGCTACGGCTAAGGCCACGTTGATAGCGGATCTAAGATTGGGTTGAAAGTTATCGTTTTCATTTTAATTTTTTTTTTAAATTGGCCACCCCTGTCTTTGACAGGGACGGCCAATTTAAAAAAAAATTACATTGAAAAGGGTAAAAGTGTTCGAAACTATCATCACTATTTATTTACATAACCGCGATTTTTTTCAGAGTTGTAACTATTAAAACAATTGGGTTTTCGGAACAACCTAACTAGAAAATGTAATAGAATTTATATTACGGATAAGTAGATTTGCATGACAATGTTGTTTTTAGATTATAAAATAATAATTGTGTAAAAATGTGTAGTAGTTAGCTAACACTGGTGTCAGATTTTTCGAGCTGCCTAAAGGCATCTGACGTAGCTCAAAGATTGACATCTAGTGATAGCAGGTTTTCTCGCGATGTTTTTTATATTCACTGGAAGCAAGTACATACAAACTCAGAGGTACAAATCGCGTCTAGTGAGGATCGAACTTGTGCCTCACAGACGCGCCACCAGTACCTAAAGCTGCTTGGCCACCACTACTTCGCTTTTTTGTTGTTGGCGATGGACGCGCTGCTTCTGAGAAGAAACGATAGATTTAAAGTAAACACATAAATACTTACCTGTTTGCTGCTCGTGTTAAGCTGTAATTGAAAATTAGTATTAAATAAAGAAGAATTTCGGATGGGCGAGGGATATAAAATATATACGTACGTACTTACCTAAATATGTACTGCTAGATGCAAACGTTTGTTCATATTAAAAGCGGGCCCCCACCGCTGCATCGATCAGTCGTACTAATTATTCGCAACAGGACAAGTCTGTTTTTATGTCCTACGCGCACCGCAATTAGCCCGAAAATTAACCGTTTTTAGGGTTCCATATAAAAAATAAAAAAACGGAACTCCTATAGGATCACTCGTGCGGCTGTTTGTCTGTCCGTCCGTCTATCACAGCCAATTTGCTCCGAATCTACTACCAGTCGATTCGATACCAAAAAAGAATTAATGTTGATTAGTAAAATGTATTTTTTTTACTTGTATACTTACAAGTATAAAAAATTTGGGAATATAAGTGAAGCTTACCATATTCTTAGACAGAAACTTGTCAAGAAATTTATTAAGTAAATTAAAAGTAACATTGAGAAAATACCCAGAAAGTTACTGTATGGGAAGTTACTCAGTAAGTTTCGAGTAACTTACTCTGTAAGTTACTAGGAATATTGGGAAAATAGTATTTAAAATTAATATATTGGTTACATTTGAAGTAAAACTGGTAGAAGTCTTATTGGATCACCCTTAACCAAAAATGAAATTTAATAAATAAAAAAAATTCCTATGTTACCCTAAATTACCATTTTTCTGGAATGTTACTGGTAACGTTACTGAGAAAATACTCGACTGCAGTAAATTACTGGTAACGGCACATCACTAAAAAGAAATAAATATTTTTTAAAATAAGGGTCATTTTCGGGGGACAAATTAGGAAATTGAAATAAAAAGTTTTGCAAACCTTTCTGTGTTATATATCAAATTAAAGGGCTCGTTATGAGGATCTCAAATATATTTTTGTTATAATTAAAAAATAAATAGTTTTGATTTTATTTATGAAAGAAGACGAAAATTTACCACTCCCCTCTGATCTCCAAAACTACAGAGCCTAAAATTTTGGAAAAAATACAAAATATAGTTCATTGCTTGTAAATTACAGAATAACCTGTAAGAATTTAATAAATTGTACGGAACCGTCTCCACGCGAGTTTAAATCGCACTTGGCCGGTTTTATTCTATTTCAACCACTTCCTGATAGACGCCTAAAGAACCATTCCCTATCTACAACATGTGTGCACTTGCACATGCATTTATGTGCTAATGTTTTAAAAGATTTGTCTATTAAGTAAGTGATTTAAAGTTAAGGTGTCCACAGCATACTAATTGCAATTGTGCAATGATCACAAGAATTAACTCTGCTAAATAAACATTCAGATAGATTCAATTAGCAAATCGAATATTTATATTTTTAACTATCCTGGACAATTAAATGTTAATAAATTCATATAAAAAAGTAACTTTTAAATTTTCTTATCATAATAAAATATGAAAATTCACCGCTATCCTCTTTAATACATATACTTAGTCTATCGCTCGCAATTTAGCTCTAGCTTTACGTCTTACAGAGATCAAATTGAAAGAGGCATTTGAATATTTGCAACGAACTCAAACGTCTCAGTACTCTCAGTCCAGCGATGGAAGTCGTCAATGTCTTCAGCAGAGTGTTAGTTTAACAAGTTTATTACCTGGATGAAGTGAATGGTGAATAGATGCTTAGGACACTAAAATGTCACATGTACTAAGTGAAAATAGTAGGGTATAAGCATGATTTCTTGTACAGTTTCAACCCAACTGAGGTTCGGGATGGCAATAGAGCGCATACACCTTTCATCAGAGCTGCATCGGCACCGCCTTTGCTGCATGCTGCGCGCATTGATTTTGTATGCTATTGTATGCACTTTTAAACACAAGTACACGGCCACTATGCGCCGGCGGCGCTGCAAACACGGCAGCACTACACACATCACACGACAGCAATATGGATGTTTGTTCCGCTTTCACGCCAAAACGGCTGAACAGATTAGAATAAAATTTGGCATGATACTTTTCACCCCGGGGAAATGTAAGGCTACCACGGGTTCGTCCAGAATTTGACCAAGTGGGCAACGTCGCGGGCATCAGCTAGTCTTTTATACAATTGAAGTATACTCTGAAAATTCCCACGGTCTTTTCACTTGTAGCTTTGAGGTGAGCTCAAAAATAGAAGATATTTGCTTGAGTTATGTTGGCAGTACGACCACAATGTCATAGTTAAATTTTTGATGGCGATATTGTGTGTGCCAGTCTTGTACAAACACTGGACCACACAGTATACAACAGGGCTTTCGACATGGAAGAATAATTAAATTAATTTTTTTGAATGCCTTATCGACCACCTTAGTGACCACGTAGTGGCAAGCAAAGCGTTGGACACCCACCCACAAGGTAGTCAGACGATCTGACCAAGGTCGCTGGAAAATGCTGGACGCAGGCCGCTCTAGATCGGTAATTTTGGAAATCCTTGGGAGAGGCCTATGTCCAGCAGTGGACGTTATGCGGCTGAAATTATGACGACGATGATGAATGCCTTATACTTATGTTTAGAAAGCCGGCCGTAATATTTTCAGCCAAATCTGTATTCAGCATGGAGAGTAATAACACTAAGAACAGACTCACATGCTGTCCCGACCCCACGTATGATGGGATAAGATGATGCAGAAGAAGAACGTTCATGAAAGGCCGGGTTAGGGTTGGATCTCATCTATCAGCACGGAACAGCACTTTCCTGTGCTGCTGTCCTTTTCTGTCGCTCAGAAGCGTCATTTGCTAGAGCGAGGGAGAGCGACGGAACGCTTCAGCACCGGCCGTGCTGCAGCGTTCCGTCGCTCTCTCTCGCTCTAGCAAATTACTGTTCTAAGCGACAAAATCATTACAGTCCATTTCACTAGGTATACCTCTCTACATGGGATTTTTTTAAATAAAATGTGCTATAAATGTACTTTTGTATAAATATGCTTGTAATTTAATTTGACAGTTGTTACAGGATGGTGGTATTATCAAAGTTATTAAGTTTCATAGGTACCTACTTCGATCAGAGTACCTACATTTGATTTTCTTTCAAAAGCACATTAGTAACAAATACTCGTAAAGCGGTTTCGTTGTGTCAACAATGCGGGCGCCACAAACAGCGATTCGTTCCACAAACATTGGCAGATACGGGTCCATATATTTAATGTACATTCTGGAACAAAATCAGTAGTTTATTTTATCCTTTCATGGTTTATTTACTCTACTGTTACTGTTATCCACGCCATTGCCCACGTATGGGTGCATTGATATCTGGCAATCCCATGTGAACCTAATCCCCATTCATACAGACGAACGGCAACGTTGTTAACGGCAGCTTGACTGCAGGTCGACGGCAGCCACCCGCCGACCTGCAGTCGAGCTGATATGAGTGCTTGGCTATATTAAAATCAGAATCACTAATTGCACACAAAATCGTATATGAAAGACTCAATTTTAAAAAATAGAAATATCTAATAAATGGCTAACCAACCTAGTTTACTACTTTACGCGTGCCTTTGCACTCGGCTCGCTAACCACCCAGCCCGCCAGTTGCCCGGTAGCAGGCGTTGATATTCAAATGGGAGGTTTTTGGTACGCATTTGTCGGATGATGTCTTTGGTATTTATTATGTACTAGCTTTTGCCCGCAGCTTCGCTCGCGTATCCTACGGGAACATTATTTTTTTCCGGGATGAAAGGTAGCCAATGTCCTTCTCAGTACTCCTTACTATGTGTATGCGAATTTTCAAGACGATTGGTTTAGTAGATAAAGCGTGAAGAGGTAACAAACAAAAAAATATACAAACTCACTTTCGCATTTATAATATTAGTTGGGATGATACAAGGTACATGTGACAGTATCTATATGTATTTTTTATTTAAGAGTTTCCATAAATAAAGATAAGAGGTCCAAAATTACCCTGTATATTATAGTTGGTTATCCAACAGTAGCTGTCTATCATCAGTCATTACCAATGCCTGCCGGCCATATTCAAACCGTACTCTCTCCCCTGTTATCGAAGATCTTATTACAGCACATTTTCCTGCAATTTTCATAAACGTCGTTTTCGCCTGTAGAGGTAGAGGCCTGTAGTAGATGTCGAGTAGAGAGAGCGCTTGTACTGTACAGTCAACTTGACATCAAGCTACGCAATATCCTTTATTTTAACAGTATTATCGCTACATAAAGATGCGTGAAGATAATCTTCCTAAGGCTTACTGTAGTTATTGCAAATCTATAGTTTAAGGCCCATTTACACAGTGCAAGTTTCTTGTCTGTTGTGTACAATTTAATTAAAGCAATAAATTATGATAGCCGTATTGTTTAGACTATGCAAGTCATCTATTGCTTCAATTTTATTGTATGCAACAGCCAAGAAAATTGCAGGCCGGCAGGCAGGATGGGCCTTTAGTATATTTAGAATTTTATATAGTTTTAGTAAAAAACATGTTTCAACTTTAAATATACTTTATATATAGACTTATATATACTTTGAGGGTAAAAAATCTGCATAAATATCTTTCCTTTATTTATTTCTTAAATCTTTACTAACCACAATAGTACAAAAGTTGGACTATAATGCTAATGCATTCTCTACCAGTCAACTCTTAGGAACAACGGAACTAAAAATCACTTTGTATTTGTTACGGAGTTATATTTACCTACTTAATTGCTTATAATTTCGTTTTCCAACCAGAAATCAACATTTCCTAAAACGAGCGTAATTTTTATTACAAAAAGTTGTACACACATTTTACATACGAGTACTAACTGCTTACCCACTTACTTATTTCAAATTAATCCCGTATATATAATTGTGTCCCGTATAAATATTTATCTAAAGTAAGTATCTGGAAACAAAGTGGAGCACAGAAGCCGTTTGTTCACAGTCCCTCAGGTAATACTTTCCAAAGTAGGCACCGCTTATTACACAGGACTCCGCAATCTCGATAAACGGTTGATGGATTTCTCTTAGGTGGTCGATAGATTGATCGTACTCTACATTCTTCTTAGTTATAGCCTTGTAGGAATAACCGTTGAGATTTGAGGTCAATAAATTAAAAAAGTGCTCAAAATGCCTTAAAACTTCTTCTTTGGCGAGAAGACCTTGACTCTATTTGTAAAGATTCATTTATTAAATCTTTATTGATCACAATAGGGAAAATGACTGGGTCAGAAAAGTATTATTCTCATTAGTCCGTTAGTTAGATTATCCAAAAATAATGTATATACCCATATTTTTCAGTTTATCAAAAAAGGGAAAATTCACAAATACAGAGTATCTAACTTCTAGAGTGGGGGCTTGTGACGTCACCGATTTGAATGAATCGTACGAAAGCGTGACGTCATGCGAAATTTAAATGAGCTGTATCTTCGCCATTTCTTGTTTCTCAGAGAAAAGAAAAAATATATGTACTTACTATATTTTTTAATAATCTAACCGATGGGCCTATACTCGTAATAACTTTTCGTCCATCATGCCTATTGTACATTCTCTACCAGTAGAAGATTGGCCCTTGACCACGAGAGTTAGAAGATAGGAGGGGAGCCCTTTGCCTGCAGGGCAAAGGGCCATCATAGGCTAAAAACAGAACAATATAAATAAAATTTTCATAAGAATAAAAGAAATAGAATAGAAACTGTACCTACTACTACAGGCTACATACTTAAATTTTCCGTACTGAATTATGGGATGTAAGTACTTATATTTATTTCTACAGATTTATGAACTAAGCGGGAGAAGTTTTTCGTAGGTGTCGCTACTTATGTAATTTTTCTTGCAACTACAGTGACTGTTGTTCACAATAGTACAATTTAAAAATGGTAACAGATGTGCAACTTCATGAAATAAATGGTAGCAACGCATTAGCATTGTTTGGATTTCGCAATAGTGGTAAATCAAATGCTGCATCGTCTAAGCGACGTGAAGGGTTAGACCACTTAAAACTCACCAACAAGCTGACTTACTGACTGACTGACTTACAAGCCGTAAAATAAAAACAAAAAACTGGATTTCAGGGATGCTGAGATATTAATAAAATAATTAACATCCTATCCTAATCCTAACTTCCTTACTATAATATAATATAATATAATATAATATAATATAATATAATATAATATAATATAATATAATATAATATAATATAATATAATATAATTTTAACAAACAATTTCATAGTAATCTCCAAAAATTAAACAGATATCTACCTACCTTATTTGAGACTGACCCATCTCTTCGAGAGACAAATGATATAATTTATGCAACAGCTAAAACTTTAATTCTAGCAAATAATCAAAAACCTTATGTTAGTACAAACACACTGAAACCACATAAAGATCCACCATGGAAGCAAAGAATAGTTAACAAAATAGAAGGGTTTAGGAAAGATTTGGGACGGTTGATTGAAATAGAAAACGGAGTAGAGACTAGGAAAATGATAAAATTAAAAAATAAAATCTACGATAAATACCAAATATTTACTGACAACGATAGGGATAACATCAAAGAAATGCTGAAACAAAAGATAAAGGCACTTGCAGGTAGGATAACACGCTATGATGATATGAATGCTAAACAAACACAGAACAAAATGTTTGAAGAAAATCAGCACAAACTTTACCGTAACTTAGCAGGGCAACAAAATCTACCCGAAAAAATACCAACTAAAGAAGAAATAGAAAATTTCTGGTCACCTATTCTGTCACAACCTATTTCTTACAACGAACAGGCCCAATGGATCACAGATGTAGAGGAAACAACTAAAGAAGTAGTACAGAACCAAGACACTTTTGAAATTACAATTGAACATATTAGGGACGCTATCAAAAAAATACATAATTGGAAGGCACCAGGAATCGACAAAATTCAAAACTACTACTTAAAATACCTTACTAGCATACATATATATTTAGCAAAATTATACACAAATATATTAAAAGGCTCAGAGGAAATAGAAGAATGGTTTACTACAGGTCAAGTTATTTTAATCCCAAAAAACGACAGAACAGATGACCCGAAGAACTGGAGACCAATTGCTTGTCTTCCAACTATGTACAAACTTCTGACGTCCGTACTGGCAAATGAATTATACATGCACTGCGATAGGAATAATCTAATCGCACCGGAGCAAAGAGGTTGTAGGAGACGCGCTCGCGGCTGTAAGGACCACCTAATGGTCAACAAAGCTATTCTTGAGGACGCCCACCACGCTCAGAAGAACTTGAGCACGGGATGGGTAGACTACCAGAAGGCCTTTGATAGCATGTCCCATGAATGGATACTAAAGACTCTAGATATATATAAATGCCCAACTGCTATCAAGGACTTCCTCAGGAGGGTTATGCCGAAATGGAAAGTTGTAATGACTGCCCGAGCAGTGGGGACCTCAGTGACTACGGAACCGATTTTCATACGCCGCGGGATATTTCAGGGGGACTCGTTGTCCCCGCTTCTCTTCTGTTTAGGAATTAACCCTTTGTCACAGGTATTAAATAAATATGAAAGTTTAGGATACAAATTGAAAGATAGTGTATGTATAAATCATTTGTTATACATGGATGACCTAAAGTTATATGCAAATAATAAAAACAATCTTAAGGTTCTCATAGATAGTACTGAAGTATTCACCAAGGATATAGGAATGAATTTCGGGTTGAACAAATGTAACATCTTACATATGCAAGCAGGAAAAAGGACAGGATGCGAAGGGGAAGGGCATGTGCTGTTAAGTGGTGGGGAATTTGAACATCTGAAGGAAGGCGAAAAATACAAATATTTAGGCATTAATGAAGCAGGAACTATAGAACACGATAAGCTTAGGGAACAAATTCAGAAGGAATATTTTAAAAGAGTAAAAAAAATTGACCCATACACACTTAAACGCCAAAAATGTCATAACCGCAATTAATACGTATGCAGTGCCAGTGCTTTTATATTCATTTGGTATAGTCAACTATAAAAACAGCGATTTAAAGAAAATAGACATAAAAACAAGAAAATTACTTACACTTAATAAAATCCATCAAGAGAAAGCAGATATTGAAAGATTATACATGCCGATAGAAGAAGGAGGAAGAGGACTCATGAATGTAGAAGCACTGCATAAAACACAAATTATTAAATATAGACAGTATTTAGAAAATGAATCAGATTATCTTATAAAAGCCATAGTAAAACACGATAAATCTAGGATTAAATATTCCATACATAAAGAAGCAAACAACAACTTAAGTGAAATAGGATTAACAACAAATAATAATTACATAGACATTGAACTTAAAAATGCAGTATTAAAAAAACGATTACATACACTAAAATCTAAACCGCTTCACGGTCAGTTTTATAACTCCATTCTCGACAAACCTAATATAGACAAAGAGCTCTCATTTAGATGGATCAAAAAACAACAAGTATCTCCCTCATTGGTCTCGTCAACATTCGCCATACAAGACCAAGCAGTTGCCACCAGACAGCATGAAAGGGACATTATGAAAAAACCCATAGATGGCAAATGCCGTCTATGTAGGGACAGAGATGAAACTACCCAACATCTTATTTCAGGCTGTGAGAAACTGGCTGGCAACTACTATGTCAAAAGACATAACAATATTGTACAGTATATTTTCTGGACATTAGCAAAAAAACACAAATTTGAAGTTTCAAAATTCTGGTGGAAGGAGCACTTGAGTCAACCTAAAGTAATAGAGAACGATGAAGCGAAGCTAATGTGGGAGATGCCAGTTCACACTGATCGCACAGTCACCCATAACAGACCAGACATCATTTACACACACAAGCAAAGCAATAACACTTACCTTATAGATGTCACAATACCGTCGGACTACAATATAGGTGCAAAAGAGATTGAAAAACTAAATAAATACCATCTATTAAAAACAGAAGTAACAAGACTTTGGAACACCAAAACTACAGTAGTGCCGATAGTAGTAGGATCAACCGGAATAATCGCTACAAGCCTCCGGCGATATTGTGACATCTTAGACTCAAATATAGATATAACTATAATGCAAAAACAGGCAGCACTGCACACCTGTAACATTTTAAGCCGAGTTTTGGGGGACACAATTTTTGTAGGCGGGGACGCTGAAACTCCTTCTCCCTGAGGGTCTCAGGGCGGGAGTTCAGCCTAATACCGACCTTTAAAGGTCGAGAAGGTGCAAACCTAAGTAAATTTAATATAATTTTAACAAACAATTTCATAGTAATCTCCAAAAATTAAACAGATATCTACCTACCTTATTTGAGACTGACCCATCTCTTCGAGAGACAAATGATATAATTTATGCAACAGCTAAAACTTTAATTCTAGCAAATAATCAAAAACCTTATGTTAGTACAAACACACTGAAACCACATAAAGATCCACCATGGAAGCAAAGAATAGTTAACAAAATAGAAGGGTTTAGGAAAGATTTGGGACGGTTGATTGAAATAGAAAACGGAGTAGAGACTAGGAAAATGATAAAATTAAAAAATAAAATCTACGATAAATACCAAATATTTACTGACAACGATAGGGATAACATCAAAGAAATGCTGAAACAAAAGATAAAGGCACTTGCAGGTAGGATAACACGCTATGATGATATGAATGCTAAACAAACACAGAACAAAATGTTTGAAGAAAATCAGCACAAACTTTACCGTAACTTAGCAGGGCAACAAAATCTACCCGAAAAAATACCAACTAAAGAAGAAATAGAAAATTTCTGGTCACCTATTCTGTCACAACCTATTTCTTACAACGAACAGGCCCAATGGATCACAGATGTAGAGGAAACAACTAAAGAAGTAGTACAGAACCAAGACACTTTTGAAATTACAATTGAACATATTAGGGACGCTATCAAAAAAATACATAATTGGAAGGCACCAGGAATCGACAAAATTCAAAACTACTACTTAAAATACCTTACTAGCATACATATATATTTAGCAAAATTATACACAAATATATTAAAAGGCTCAGAGGAAATAGAAGAATGGTTTACTACAGGTCAAGTTATTTTAATCCCAAAAAACGACAGAACAGATGACCCGAAGAACTGGAGACCAATTGCTTGTCTTCCAACTATGTACAAACTTCTGACGTCCGTACTGGCAAATGAATTATACATGCACTGCGATAGGAATAATCTAATCGCACCGGAGCAAAGAGGTTGTAGGAGACGCGCTCGCGGCTGTAAGGACCACCTAATGGTCAACAAAGCTATTCTTGAGGACGCCCACCACGCTCAGAAGAACTTGAGCACGGGATGGGTAGACTACCAGAAGGCCTTTGATAGCATGTCCCATGAATGGATACTAAAGACTCTAGATATATATAAATGCCCAACTGCTATCAAGGACTTCCTCAGGAGGGTTATGCCGAAATGGAAAGTTGTAATGACTGCCCGAGCAGTGGGGACCTCAGTGACTACGGAACCGATTTTCATACGCCGCGGGATATTTCAGGGGGACTCGTTGTCCCCGCTTCTCTTCTGTTTAGGAATTAACCCTTTGTCACAGGTATTAAATAAATATGAAAGTTTAGGATACAAATTGAAAGATAGTGTATGTATAAATCATTTGTTATACATGGATGACCTAAAGTTATATGCAAATAATAAAAACAATCTTAAGGTTCTCATAGATAGTACTGAAGTATTCACCAAGGATATAGGAATGAATTTCGGGTTGAACAAATGTAACATCTTACATATGCAAGCAGGAAAAAGGACAGGATGCGAAGGGGAAGGGCATGTGCTGTTAAGTGGTGGGGAATTTGAACATCTGAAGGAAGGCGAAAAATACAAATATTTAGGCATTAATGAAGCAGGAACTATAGAACACGATAAGCTTAGGGAACAAATTCAGAAGGAATATTTTAAAAGAGTAAAAAAAATTGACCCATACACACTTAAACGCCAAAAATGTCATAACCGCAATTAATACGTATGCAGTGCCAGTGCTTTTATATTCATTTGGTATAGTCAACTATAAAAACAGCGATTTAAAGAAAATAGACATAAAAACAAGAAAATTACTTACACTTAATAAAATCCATCAAGAGAAAGCAGATATTGAAAGATTATACATGCCGATAGAAGAAGGAGGAAGAGGACTCATGAATGTAGAAGCACTGCATAAAACACAAATTATTAAATATAGACAGTATTTAGAAAATGAATCAGATTATCTTATAAAAGCCATAGTAAAACACGATAAATCTAGGATTAAATATTCCATACATAAAGAAGCAAACAACAACTTAAGTGAAATAGGATTAACAACAAATAATAATTACATAGACATTGAACTTAAAAATGCAGTATTAAAAAAACGATTACATACACTAAAATCTAAACCGCTTCACGGTCAGTTTTATAACTCCATTCTCGACAAACCTAATATAGACAAAGAGCTCTCATTTAGATGGATCAAAAAACAACAAGTATCTCCCTCATTGGTCTCGTCAACATTCGCCATACAAGACCAAGCAGTTGCCACCAGACAGCATGAAAGGGACATTATGAAAAAACCCATAGATGGCAAATGCCGTCTATGTAGGGACAGAGATGAAACTACCCAACATCTTATTTCAGGCTGTGAGAAACTGGCTGGCAACTACTATGTCAAAAGACATAACAATATTGTACAGTATATTTTCTGGACATTAGCAAAAAAACACAAATTTGAAGTTTCAAAATTCTGGTGGAAGGAGCACTTGAGTCAACCTAAAGTAATAGAGAACGATGAAGCGAAGCTAATGTGGGAGATGCCAGTTCACACTGATCGCACAGTCACCCATAACAGACCAGACATCATTTACACACACAAGCAAAGCAATAACACTTACCTTATAGATGTCACAATACCGTCGGACTACAATATAGGTGCAAAAGAGATTGAAAAACTAAATAAATACCATCTATTAAAAACAGAAGTAACAAGACTTTGGAACACCAAAACTACAGTAGTGCCGATAGTAGTAGGATCAACCGGAATAATCGCTACAAGCCTCCGGCGATATTGTGACATCTTAGACTCAAATATAGATATAACTATAATGCAAAAACAGGCAGCACTGCACACCTGTAACATTTTAAGCCGAGTTTTGGGGGACACAATTTTTGTAGGCGGGGACGCTGAAACTCCTTCTCCCTGAGGGTCTCAGGGCGGGAGTTCAGCCTAATACCGACCTTTAAAGGTCGAGAAGGTGCAAACCTAAGTAAATTTAATATAATTTTAACAAACAATTTCATAGTAATCTCCAAAAATTAAACAGATATCTACCTACCTTATTTGAGACTGACCCATCTCTTCGAGAGACAAATGATATAATTTATGCAACAGCTAAAACTTTAATTCTAGCAAATAATCAAAAACCTTATGTTAGTACAAACACACTGAAACCACATAAAGATCCACCATGGAAGCAAAGAATAGTTAACAAAATAGAAGGGTTTAGGAAAGATTTGGGACGGTTGATTGAAATAGAAAACGGAGTAGAGACTAGGAAAATGATAAAATTAAAAAATAAAATCTACGATAAATACCAAATATTTACTGACAACGATAGGGATAACATCAAAGAAATGCTGAAACAAAAGATAAAGGCACTTGCAGGTAGGATAACACGCTATGATGATATGAATGCTAAACAAACACAGAACAAAATGTTTGAAGAAAATCAGCACAAACTTTACCGTAACTTAGCAGGGCAACAAAATCTACCCGAAAAAATACCAACTAAAGAAGAAATAGAAAATTTCTGGTCACCTATTCTGTCACAACCTATTTCTTACAACGAACAGGCCCAATGGATCACAGATGTAGAGGAAACAACTAAAGAAGTAGTACAGAACCAAGACACTTTTGAAATTACAATTGAACATATTAGGGACGCTATCAAAAAAATACATAATTGGAAGGCACCAGGAATCGACAAAATTCAAAACTACTACTTAAAATACCTTACTAGCATACATATATATTTAGCAAAATTATACACAAATATATTAAAAGGCTCAGAGGAAATAGAAGAATGGTTTACTACAGGTCAAGTTATTTTAATCCCAAAAAACGACAGAACAGATGACCCGAAGAACTGGAGACCAATTGCTTGTCTTCCAACTATGTACAAACTTCTGACGTCCGTACTGGCAAATGAATTATACATGCACTGCGATAGGAATAATCTAATCGCACCGGAGCAAAGAGGTTGTAGGAGACGCGCTCGCGGCTGTAAGGACCACCTAATGGTCAACAAAGCTATTCTTGAGGACGCCCACCACGCTCAGAAGAACTTGAGCACGGGATGGGTAGACTACCAGAAGGCCTTTGATAGCATGTCCCATGAATGGATACTAAAGACTCTAGATATATATAAATGCCCAACTGCTATCAAGGACTTCCTCAGGAGGGTTATGCCGAAATGGAAAGTTGTAATGACTGCCCGAGCAGTGGGGACCTCAGTGACTACGGAACCGATTTTCATACGCCGCGGGATATTTCAGGGGGACTCGTTGTCCCCGCTTCTCTTCTGTTTAGGAATTAACCCTTTGTCACAGGTATTAAATAAATATGAAAGTTTAGGATACAAATTGAAAGATAGTGTATGTATAAATCATTTGTTATACATGGATGACCTAAAGTTATATGCAAATAATAAAAACAATCTTAAGGTTCTCATAGATAGTACTGAAGTATTCACCAAGGATATAGGAATGAATTTCGGGTTGAACAAATGTAACATCTTACATATGCAAGCAGGAAAAAGGACAGGATGCGAAGGGGAAGGGCATGTGCTGTTAAGTGGTGGGGAATTTGAACATCTGAAGGAAGGCGAAAAATACAAATATTTAGGCATTAATGAAGCAGGAACTATAGAACACGATAAGCTTAGGGAACAAATTCAGAAGGAATATTTTAAAAGAGTAAAAAAATTGACCCATACACACTTAAACGCCAAAAATGTCATAACCGCAATTAATACGTATGCAGTGCCAGTGCTTTTATATTCATTTGGTATAGTCAACTATAAAAACAGCGATTTAAAGAAAATAGACATAAAAACAAGAAAATTACTTACACTTAATAAAATCCATCAAGAGAAAGCAGATATTGAAAGATTATACATGCCGATAGAAGAAGGAGGAAGAGGACTCATGAATGTAGAAGCACTGCATAAAACACAAATTATTAAATATAGACAGTATTTAGAAAATGAATCAGATTATCTTATAAAAGCCATAGTAAAACACGATAAATCTAGGATTAAATATTCCATACATAAAGAAGCAAACAACAACTTAAGTGAAATAGGGTTAACAACAAATAATAAATACATAGACATTGAACTTAAAAATGCAGTATTAAAAAAACGATTACATACACTAAAATCTAAACCGCTTCACGGTCAGTTTTATAACTCCATTCTCGACAAACCTAATATAGACAAAGAGCTCTCATTTAGATGGATCAAAAAACAACAAGTATCTCCCTCATTGGTCTCGTCAACATTCGCCATACAAGACCAAGCAGTTGCCACCAGACAGCATGAAAGGGACATTATGAAAAAACCCATAGATGGCAAATGCCGTCTATGTAGGGACAGAGATGAAACTACCCAACATCTTATTTCAGGCTGTGAGAAACTGGCTGGCAACTACTATGTCAAAAGACATAACAATATTGTACAGTATATTTTCTGGACATTAGCAAAAAAACACAAATTTGAAGTTTCAAAATTCTGGTGGAAGGAGCACTTGAGTCAACCTAAAGTAATAGAGAACGATGAAGCGAAGCTAATGTGGGAGATGCCAGTTCACACTGATCGCACAGTCACCCATAACAGACCAGACATCATTTACACACACAAGCAAAGCAATAACACTTACCTTATAGATGTCACAATACCGTCGGACTACAATATAGGTGCAAAAGAGATTGAAAAACTAAATAAATACCATCTATTAAAAACAGAAGTAACAAGACTTTGGAACACCAAAACTACAGTAGTGCCGATAGTAGTAGGATCAACCGGAATAATCGCTACAAGCCTCCGGCGATATTGTGACATCTTAGACTCAAATATAGATATAACTATAATGCAAAAACAGGCAGCACTGCACACCTGTAACATTTTAAGCCGAGTTTTGGGGGACACAATTTTTGTAGGCGGGGACGCTGAAACTCCTTCTCCCTGAGGGTCTCAGGGCGGGAGTTCAGCCTAATACCGACCTTTAAAGGTCGAGAAGGTGCAAACCTAAGTAAATTTAATATAATATAATATAATATAATATGCCCCCCAATACAACCTCACGCCCGGACTTTTTAACATCTTGTCCATGTGGGGGGCGGGCAACAGGTACTTATTATAGTAAAACTTACCTGGCTAACGAGGCTCTGGAAAACACCATTTAAAAATGAGAAGAAATAATAAGAATGCGCGTATAGGGCCGCTACCCGGGGGCCGCCGGGGCACGTGTGGAGCTGGCGCTGCACGTGACAGCATGTGGACCGTCAGTGACCCCTTGCTGAACAGGCGGGCAGGGGTCGGGGGGGATCAACCCGAAAATACTACAGCCGAAACAACCAGGAACACTGACTACACTTTGCGGTGCGGGGATAACTCAGATCCCGAGAGTACTGCCGGTGCGTCAGAGTCGACCACACCAATACCAAATATAAATGACGATTCGAGGAAAAAGTGGTCCGACTTAGAATTACGAGAACTTTTATTCTGTGACTACAAGGCTAAATCAGGGGGGGCAGGGTATATCAATAGACTAGAAGACCTTTTTAAGCAAAGAAATCCACACAACCCAAAAATACACAAGTTCAATGGCAATGCATTATCCAATCAGGTTCGCAGTATACTGAAACAAAAAAGATTCACAGAGGAAACACTTAGACAAATACAACAAAGTATAGAACAGGAAAATACACAATATACAACAACCACAAACATATACGACCAGACACAACAACCATCAACATCAATAGACCACACACAACAAGATATTGACACTAATGAAGGAAACACACAACCAGACACTGAAGCAGACCACTTGAGACATATAAATGACGACTCTAGAAAGAAGTGGACTGATGAAGAATTAAGAGAGCTTATGTTCTGTTATTATAAGGCTAAAGCAGGAGGATCTGGATACATAACTCGATTTTATAAACTATTTAAAGAACGTAACCCTCAAAACCCAAAGATACATAAATTTAACGGCAATACTTTATCAAACCAAGCGCGAACAATATTAAACCGTAAAGCACTATCTATCGAAGTTCTTAACGAAATACGACAAGCAGCAGAACAATCAGCAACGCAACATACCACAACCAGTACAGACACACATACCACAAATACACCTACACAATCAGATAACTCACACTCATCACTCGATCAACCATCACCAATCACTGAAACCTTTCAATCAAACGAACACTCTTACCATGAAAACTCAACACCAGCAATAGGTAACACAAATAGGACAAACACAGAACACTCAATCAATATAGACCAAATTATACAAAACTATGACGAACAAGACCCTTTGATACTAGATTTATTACAAAATATAGCTGAAATTAAAGAAACAAATGTCTCAGAGCGACTAGTTTTACCGAAACCGAAATTTAACAAACAATTTCATAGTAATCTCCAAAAATTAAACAGATATCTACCTACCTTATTTGAGACTGACCCATCTCTTCGAGAGACAAATGATATAATTTATGCAACAGCTAAAACTTTAATTCTAGCAAATAATCAAAAACCTTATGTTAGTACAAACACACTGAAACCACATAAAGATCCACCATGGAAGCAAAGAATAGTTAACAAAATAGAAGGGTTTAGGAAAGATTTGGGACGGTTGATTGAAATAGAAAACGGAGTAGAGACTAGGAAAATGATAAAATTAAAAAATAAAATCTACGATAAATACCAAATATTTACTGACAACGATAGGGATAACATCAAAGAAATGCTGAAACAAAAGATAAAGGCACTTGCAGGTAGGATAACACGCTATGATGATATGAATACTAAACAAACACAGAACAAAATGTTTGAAGAAAATCAGCACAAACTTTACCGTAACTTAGCAGGGCAACAAAATCTACCCGAAAAAATACCAACTAAAGAAGAAATAGAAAATTTCTGGTCACCTATTCTGTCACAACCTATTTCTTACAACGAACAGGCCCAATGGATCACAGATGTAGAGGAAACAACTAAAGAAGTAGTACAGAACCAAGACACTTTTGAAATTACAATTGAACATATTAGGGACGCTATCAAAAAAATACATAATTGGAAGGCACCAGGAATCGACAAAATTCAAAACTACTACTTAAAATACCTTACTAGCATACATATATATTTAGCAAAATTATACACAAATATATTAAAAGGCTCAGAGGAAATAGAAGAATGGTTTACTACAGGTCAAGTTATTTTAATCCCAAAAAACGACAGAACAGATGACCCGAAGAACTGGAGACCAATTGCTTGTCTTCCAACTATGTACAAACTTCTGACGTCCGTACTGGCAAATGAATTATACATGCACTGCGATAGGAATAATCTAATCGCACCGGAGCAAAGAGGTTGTAGGAGACGCGCTCGCGGCTGTAAGGACCACCTAATGGTCAACAAAGCTATTCTTGAGGACGCCCACCACGCTCAGAAGAACTTGAGCACGGGATGGGTAGACTACCAGAAGGCCTTTGATAGCATGTCCCATGAATGGATACTAAAGACTCTAGATATATATAAATGCCCAACTGCTATCAAGGACTTCCTCAGGAGGGTTATGCCGAAATGGAAAGTTGTAATGACTGCCCGAGCAGTGGGGACCTCAGTGACTACGGAACCGATTTTCATACGCCGCGGGATATTTCAGGGGGACTCGTTGTCCCCGCTTCTCTTCTGTTTAGGAATTAACCCTTTGTCACAGGTATTAAATAAATATGAAAGTTTAGGATACAAATTAAAAGATAGTGTATGTATAAATCATTTGTTATACATGGATGACCTAAAGTTATATGCAAATAATAAAAACAATCTTAAGGTTCTCATAGATAGTACTGAAGTATTCACCAAGGATATAGGAATGAATTTAGGGTTGAACAAATGTAACATCTTACATATGCAAGCAGGAAAAAGGACAGGATGCGAAGGGGAAGGGCATGTGCTGTTAAGTGGTGGGGAATTTGAACATCTGAAGGAAGGCGAAAAATACAAATATTTAGGCATTAATGAAGCAGGAACTATAGAACACGATAAGCTTAGGGAACAAATTCAGAAGGAATATTTTAAAAGAGTAAAAAAATTGACCCATACACACTTAAACGCCAAAAACGTCATAACCGCAATTAATACGTATGCAGTGCCAGTGCTTTTATATTCATTTGGTATAGTCAACTATAAAAACAGCGATTTAAAGAAAATAGACATAAAAACAAGAAAATTACTTACACTTAATAAAATCCATCAAGAGAAAGCAGATATTGAAAGATTATACATGCCGATAGAAGAAGGAGGAAGAGGACTCATGAATGTAGAAGCACTGCATAAAACACAAATTATTAAATATAGACAGTATTTAGAAAATGAATCAGATTATCTTATAAAAGCCATAGTAAAACACGATAAATCTAGGATTAAATATTCCATACATAAAGAAGCAAACAACAACTTAAGTGAAATAGGGTTAACAACAAATAATAAATACATAGACATTGAACTTAAAAATGCAGTATTAAAAAAACGATTACATACACTAAAATCTAAACCGCTTCACGGTCAGTTTTATAACTCCATTCTCGACAAACCTAATATAGACAAAGAGCTCTCATTTAGATGGATCAAAAAACAACAAGTATCTCCCTCATTGGTCTCGTCAACATTCGCCATACAAGACCAAGCAGTTGCCACCAGACAGCATGAAAGGGACATTATGAAAAAACCCATAGATGGCAAATGCCGTCTATGTAGGGACAGAGATGAAACTACCCAACATCTTATTTCAGGCTGTGAGAAACTGGCTGGCAACTACTATGTCAAAAGACATAACAATATTGTACAGTATATTTTCTGGACATTAGCAAAAAAACACAAATTTGAAGTTTCAAAATTCTGGTGGAAGGAGCACTTGAGTCAACCTAAAGTAATAGAGAACGATGAAGCGAAGCTAATGTGGGAGATGCCAGTTCACACTGATCGCACAGTCACCCATAACAGACCAGACATCATTTACACACACAAGCAAAGCAATAACACTTACCTTATAGATGTCACAATACCGTCGGACTACAATATAGGTGCAAAAGAGATTGAAAAACTAAATAAATACCATCTATTAAAAACAGAAGTAACAAGACTTTGGAACACCAAAACTACAGTAGTGCCGATAGTAGTAGGATCAACCGGAATAATCGCTACAAGCCTCCGGCGATATTGTGACATCTTAGACTCAAATATAGATATAACTATAATGCAAAAACAGGCAGCACTGCACACCTGTAACATTTTAAGCCGAGTTTTGGGGGACACAATTTTTGTAGGCGGGGACGCTGAAACTCCTTCTCCCTGAGGGTCTCAGGGCGGGAGTTCAGCCTAATACCGACCTTTAAAGGTCGAGAAGGTGCAAACCTAAGTAAATTTAATATAATATAATATAATATAATCCTTACTTATAATATTATAAATGTGAAAGCGTGGATGTTTGTTACCTTTTCACGAAAAAACTACTTGACGAATCATCATGAAACTTTGTACACATATCCTGGGAGGTACTAGAAGTAACATAGGGTACCTTTCATCCCGGAAAAAAGTAATGTTCCCGTGGGATACGCGAGCGAAGCCGCGGGAAAAAGCTAGTAATATTATAAATGTGAAAGCGTGGATGTTTGTTACCTTTTCACGCAAAAACTACTTGACGAATCATCATGAAACTTTGTACACATATCCTGGGAGGTACTAGAAGTAACATAGGTTACCTTTCATCCCGGAAAAAAGTAATGTTCCCGTGGGATACGCGAGCGAAGCCGCGGGCAAAAGCTAGTATGTTATAAATGCAAAAGTGAGTTTGTATATTTGTTTGTTTGTTACCTCTTCACGCTTTATCTACTTAACCAATCTTCTTGAAAATTTGCATACACATAGTTAAGAGGCCTGAGATCGACCGACCTTTCATCCTCGTAAAAATTACTGTTCCCGTAGGATTTGGTATACGCGAGTGAAGCCGCGGGTAAAAGCTAGTTAGGCTATAAAGGCGGTTTCAGAACAGCAAAATAAATGCTTGATGCTCAATCAGTACTTTATTTTAATTCGCTACACAGGAAATAAATATTGACAAACGAAAAAGTTAAATACTGATAATTTATTTCGTCTTTGTTCCTAACGGGGTAGACAGAGCCCAGGTATGTAAATCCTAAAAGGCCACTTTTAGCGTGATAGTGGGCGTTAAGATGGAAAAACGGAATCAAAGTAGTGATGGGTTGCTAGCCGCATCGCCTATTAATATGATTCAGATTCTCGCTCATTCCGTTGATTGGCTTTTATAATCTCCGCTGGAAGAGAAGCAGCTGGTACATTCTAAGTTTATTCTTTTCTCCTAGATCAGTGGGTGACTATTTTGCTTTTCTAAAAATATATATATAGTCGACCGTTAAGCGATCAGCTTTAGACCCTTGAGCTATTCTTCCGTGACCTATTTATTGCCTGATGATAGTTTTATGTTAATCGAGTAATTCCTTTGTTGCAGAAGGCGCGGCGTAAAGGTGCGTCCACACATGAGTTCCAGAAATGATACCGGTGAGTGGGTTCAGTAATTGTGCATTGTTTGTTAGTCGTATATGTGACGTTAGTTTAAATAAAATGTTGCTTAGTAGGCGTAAGTAGAACTTCGTGATCATTGGATAACCTACTTATAGAAGGAAATGCGAGGCATGGGTTATATTTTGTTATGGGTTTATATTCTTTTTTATTTATACAACGTGGATGGACTATCAAGCCACGGTCTATACTAGATCACTAAAGTGTAATGAAATCAAAATAACAGTCAAGAAACAAAAAAAACAATCTGTTTCAGAATATACGTTTTATTTTTTTCATTTTACTAGTTATTCTGAGCCGCGCTCTTGCTAGGTTCTTAACCTCCTTATATGTTTCTTTTCCAGATTGCCTCTGTGGTCCAATGGTCAAGGCGTTTGCCTTGTGATCCGGAGGTTGTGGATTCAAATCCCACTGGGAAGCATACTTTGTGAAAAGTTGTTTCCAGTCTGGTTAGGATATTGCAGGCTTGAATCACCTGATTATCCGAAAAGAAAGATGATTCAGTGCTTCGGGAGGCACGTAAAGCTGTTGGTACCGAACGCCATCTAGCGTTTGTACCTATCCTAGGATTGGTTCTGGTCTACCCTTTGGGTTGCGGAGGTCAGACGGCAGTCGCTCTGTGTAAAAACCAGTAACCTCGTCAAATCACCTAGGTTAGGTAGCGGACCCCGGGCTCTGAAGCATTACCGCTGAGGATGCAACCGGGAATACATTCGGATGATGATGATTTAATGTTTCTTTTATTTGATCAAAAATCTTCTTAAGTGTTTTCCTACTCCTCTTTTTCCTTCTATCTTTACTTCTATTAATTAAAAAAAAACGCATAACGAGTCGATTATTAGCAGTTTATGAAAAATTTAACCTTATGCTTCATAGTAACTACATTTTATTCTTCTTAAGTGTTTTCCTACTCCTCTTTTTCCTTCTATCTTTACTTCTATTAATTAAAAAAATACGCATAACGAGTCGATTATTAGCAGTTTATGAAAAATTTAACCTTATGCTTCATAGTAACTATATTTTATTCTTCTTAAGTGTTTTCCTACTCCTCTTTTTCCTTCTATCTTTACTTCTATTAATTAAAAAAATACGCATAACGAGTCGATTATTAGCAGTTTATGAAAAATTTAACCTTATGCTTCATAGTAACTACATTTTATTCTTCTTAAGTGTTTTCCTACTCCTCTTTTTCCTTCTATCTTTACTTCTATTAATTAAAAAAATACGCATAACAAGTCGATTATTAGCAGTTTATGAAAAATTTAACCTTATGCTTCATAGTAACTACATTTTATTCTTCTTAAGTGTTTTCCTACTCCTCTTTTTCCTTCTATCTTTACTTCTATTAATTAAAAAAATACGCATAACAAGTCGATTATTAGCAGTTTATGAAAAATTTAACCTTACGCTTCATAGTAACTACATTTTATTCTTCTTAAGTGTTTTCCTACTCCTCTTTTTCCTTCTATCTTTACTTCTATTAATTAAAAAAATACGCATAACAAGTCGATTATTAGCAGTTTATGAAAAATTTAACCTTATGCTTCATAGTAACTACATTTTATTCTTCTTAAGTGTTTTCCTACTCCTCTTTTTCCTTCTATCTTTACTTTTTTTAACTAAAAAAATACGCGTAACAAGTCGATTATTAGCAGTTTATGAAAAATTAAACCTTATGCTTCATAGTAACTACATTTTATTTAAATTAATCGTCCGGCCAAGAATAGAACCACCCTGTTGGGGACAGAAAACAATACGTAGACAAAATATCATGTACACTACAAATATAACGTAATCACAGCAATATTTTCCGTGTCTTTTCCCATATTTACGCTCTCTATAATGCGCTTTCTTCCTAACAAGAGTGTTGTTTCGCTAAATACACGCCTTATTCAATAACGTTCCTTTATTAGAACGTCCAGCCAGCTGCGCCAGATGTGTGCTTATAATTGTAGGCTTGTAATTCGCGAAGGGATACCGGGAAACGAACGTCTTTATGTAATGTTACTCGGTAATTTGTAAAGAAAATCCCAGAATACAGGATAATTAAATTAGAAACATAAATATGTTTGGTTCAATCTATACTTCTATACTAATATTATAAAGAGGAAAGATTTGTACCTATTTTTGTATGTTTGTAATGAATAGGCTCAAAAAGTACTGGGCCGATTTAAAAAATTCTTTCACCATTGGAAAGCTACACTATCCCCGAGTGACATAGGCTATGTGTGTACCACGGGCGAAGCCGGGGTGAACTGCTAGTATTAAATAAAACGAATTACAAAATTAGAAAATTATGGAGTAAAATTTTCCAGGGAGGTAATATTATTATATGCAATGGCTACTCGTAAACAATAAAAAAATAAATAAGTAACGCGTAATAAATAGCGCTTAAATTAATAGCAGACTTACTTAGGTACTAAGTATATGTATTAGGAACTGCGCTTGATATTTGAACGCATTTTAAATAAAATTCGATTGTGTATTTAGCCGTGAGGGTCACAGATTTTTTTATTACATCTACGGTTTCAGATTATTCCTTCATCGCACCACCTTTTATTTTTCAACACAATTTCTGTCACTCAAAGGTTGCCTGACAGAGATTGCCTTGGCGAAATGGCCGCTTATTGTGTTTACAATATACTGTACATATTTTCGAATAATATTTATACATGTTTTTAGTGCAATAAAGTGATACTTACGGCGGTCAGTTTTGATTAGCGACTAAGGCGGTTATACTGACGCTCCCGCGCGGTGACGCGTTTTCAGTGGGTGGGAGTAGGCTCATTTGCTGTACAAACTGAGCTACTTGTATACAATGTCAAAAATCTGCCGCGCCGCGCTTCGCAACGGTGCGCGGTGCAGTGGGGTCACCGCCTAATAGGGTTTTTTTGGAATGTATTCATCACTGTCTAAAAAATAGAAACAGAAACACCAAAATTTCGATTACAGTTCTGTTTCTTCCGCTTATTCAAAGATATCTGTGGTTTATATTACGGCCAAACAACTTTTCCCTTAAAAGGTACGAGTACATTTAAGCGTGTAATTTGAAATTTAGATAGAGAATCTAACATAATTCTATGTGATGGATACTTGGAATTCGTATGCAGCACAGATGACAGTAATATTGTACGACTTGCAACATGCATTCAGGACTAAGTTTACATTGTACTAGTGAACGTGTCTAGTAGGCAAGTTTGCCTACTCGACAGGTTTTCTACTAGAAGGACCACTCCAAGTCTTCCCGTGGATGTCTTAGAAGGCGACTTAGGAAACACAAGCTAAACAAAGCTTATAAATATCAATGAGACTTCTCCAACCAGTCTGGCGCGTAGCACTTTCCACGGACAAATCCTCTGGCTGCTTTGGCTATGTATGGCTCTGGTAGTACAGAGAGGATCGCGCTCCTGCAGTGCCGACTAAAATAGACCTGATGATGATGAGGCAAGTGGCGTTTGTTGACTGTTTGACAGTCACTTAGTTTCCGCATAGAATATTTATTTATAGAACAGTCTTAATATAAAACAAGGTTAAAAGGTACGTAGATCGAATTTTAAAGTCAGTCTCTAAGTAACAAGGAAAATCTTATTAAAAACGAGGTCTGTGTTTTAGCCTGAAGACGATTCTTTTCAGATTAATGTCTTTTGAATCAAAATATTTTCTAAGAAATTTTATTATTATTAAAACCGGAACGATTTTTCTACATCCGGTCTGAATTAAGTTCGAACTGTCGTAATCGTCTTTGGTGTAGGTTTTATAATGTACCACAGTTTAAAGTAGGTAACAACTTTTGTCAGTCTTAGGTGATACGGGATTTTATTTTACATGCTAAAAACCTATTTTTACAATTAGTTGATAAAGTTTCGTTTAAAAATTGGCTTCAACATAAAATACTTGTTTTACCATCAATTTTAACTCGAAAATCAATTTATAACAACTGACTATTAGTGAAATTAAAAATATTATTTTATAATAAATAAATAAAACATTATGTAATTGAATACTCATTTAAAATTAATAAGTATATTTATTAGCATAGAGAAAAAAAAGTATTTTTTTTGGTGAATGGTAAATTCTTCTTCTTATCGAGTCGAAATGGTTACACTGCAACTTCAATTAAAATTGTAAATTGTAAAAATGGTAAATTGACTATCCTGTAGTTATTATAACCCAAATTCAGTTCTAGACGATGTCAATCATTCGGCACTTACATTCCCCAGTCAACCACTAGTAGAACTAGCACAATGTGACATTCACATTGTGCTAGTTCTACTATTATTACGTATTAGGTAGCTTGTGAGATTTATGCGACATAGAGGGCAAATCTAGCAAGTTTATATTCGAGACAAGTCGTAAGTTTTACAAGCTTTTCCAAGAATTCGCTAAGACGAATACAAATTTTCAACTAACTGATACTTGAAGAAAGGAAGAATGATCTATTTCTTTTGTTTTGATTTATTACAGCTGCAAAGATTGCAGAAGTCGATCAAGGGAATAGGATTAGAATACTGGTATGCACTTTGCACTATCACGTCTTTAACTATAATGGGGCAAACAGAGTATTTTGGGTCTTGCTGCTGTAAACAAACTGAGCCATGAGCCGCAAGAGTCGAATGCCATTTTTAGCGTGATGGTGGGCAAGAAGGTGGAAAAAGGAATCAAAATAGTAATGGGTTGCTAGCCGCTTCGCCTTTTTATTTTATAAGTAATGATATGATTCGCATTTCCACCCATTCCCTTCCATTCCTTTTACCTACGATCTATTCGGGAAGAGAAGCAGCGGTACATTGTACGTTTTTTTCTTTTCTCTTTTCTCCCAGAACAACACGGAAGATTAATAATAATAATGAATATTGCACGCCTCATAAGCGAAGCGCATGAGGTAGTGCTCTACTCTCGCCTTACACCGCCTTACTAAGTCCTTTCGAAGATCACGGTCTAATTCAATGTAGTTTAATAGTTATTCTCAAAAAACATCATATTTGAAATTTTTTTTTGTTTTTGCTTAGTTTTTTTGAGATTTCTCAAAATCTACTGGTCCGAATCGGTTTAAATTCACAGGAAATCTGAGTTGTATACAACTCTTTGGAAAGCTACTTGTTTTGTTCCGATCGGTTTAGTTGTTCAAGAGTTATAAGCGGGTCACATACACACCCACACACACATACGGATAGGGTGCATGACACTTGCTCGTGAGTGGTCAGGGAAGATTCCTGAGACCTTTAAACGTCGAGATCTGATGAAAACTCGACTTTTTAATAACGGGGTGAAACTAATAACGTCCCGAATTTTGAAAATTTTCAATTTTCTCCGCGGGAAGTTAAAAATAAAAGTTAAAAATAATCTCCAGTCATGCGTTAAAGCCGACACATACTTTTCTTCGTTTTAAGTTAGCAATAAAACAATCAAAATCAATTTAATTGTGAAAAATTAGATTATGAGGCGTGCACTTTTGGATTTTCCAAACAATTTTTTTTTGAAATGGGGACATTAAAGTCCTAAATTAAACTAGGGATTAAGTAATACGAAGCAATCCCCGTTCACAATGGCTAGTCCAAAGGGAATATTAAATAAAATAAATGCCTATTATCCTCTCATAATTAAGAGTACTTAAATCCCATGCAGAGTTTGCGCATTATTTATTTACTAAAAAACAAAGGCCGCGATGAAAGGTCAGCGGAAGTGACGTGAGTAAAGATTCTTGCGGACGAGAGCAGCTGCTTCCGTTTTAACTTACCTATTTGCTGTTTTATTTAATAGGAGTCGATCAAGGAATTAAACTTATTAACTAAATGAAACAAGTTTATTTAAAAAAGAAAGATTATTTACATATAAATTTTATGGGTTTAATAAAAATTTTATTCTAAAAAAATAATAATAATAAATATTTACAGATATTAAAAACTACTAGACTAACCGATTTAAACAAAAACAATGTACCTACCTACCTACTTTGTCAGTTACCCATACGAAAAAATGCAAATTGAATTCTTGATCTTGCAAGACGCGTGAATACGCGTCACGATTTGGATTATTTTGTAAGTCATACAAACTTCATACACATACATATGTAAAACCCTACAGTAATTCCAACACCTTTAAGTAGTTTGCTGTGGGAGGTACCTACCTTTTTGTTTTAAGTTAGAATGAAGAAATATACCAGTAGTAGAGTCGAATTATTTATTTACTTTCCATGCTGGGCTGGGAGAAAAAAAAATTTAGAATGTACCAGCTGCTTCTCTTCCCGCGCAGATTGTAAGAGCCGATCGAGGGAATAGCCAAAAATGTGAGTCATGTTAAGGCCGTACCTAAATTTTCCGGGGTCCAGTGCTGCCCCCATTTAAAATAAATAATTTCAAAGAAAACGGAGACATCATTTAAAATTTTGCTACTACGAAGTCCTAGATAATCCTTCAAAGTATTTTATGAACTACTGTTTACAGTTTATAATGAAAACGTTAAGCTTTACTACGCACATACTCCGTCTTATGGTTAATCTAGCCCTGATTAAACGCTATGTACAACTGGTAGTACACCGTAGTTAAAAAGCCTAAACCGTTTTCCTCCATATTTACTCATGCGGCTTGCATCTATTCAGGCGAGGCAGCTTTTTCAAGCTCTTTTTGTTGTAACACCTTTCAAAGCTTCCGTGTTCCTGCGGCAAGGCAGCTCTTTATTAGTTCCGTGCAATGGAACGCTAAAAGGAATGTAATTGATGTTGATTATGCAGTAGGGCATTATTCGGTTTGTATTGACTCGCGCGTTTATAGCTGTGATATTAAACATTGTATGGTTTTAATAAAAGCCCGACATTTTATGGCGCGTTTTTTATTGAAAAGTTAAATGGTCTTGTTTCTTTTAAGTTATTTTATAGCACTTCATTATCTTTGCACGCTATTTTATTATTACCTTATATGTATTCTCTTCCTTGCTGATTGGAAAAAAAACCAGTCAAGTGCGATTCGGACTCGTACATGAAGAGTTACGTAGCTCCATACAATGTTTTAAAACGGTGAAAAAAAAAACACGTATCTTGTATGACGACCCCCTATGATTTTTAACTTTATTTTATTTTTAGTATTTTTTGTTATAGCGGCAACAAAAATACATAATCTGTGAAAATTACATGTGTCTAGCGGTTTAAGAAATAGAGCCCTGTGACAGACGGACGGACAGACAGCTGAGTCTCAGTAATAGGATCCTGTTGGGTACGCCGGTACCTTAAAAAAACAGAATGTACCAGCTGCTTCTTTTTCCGCGCAGATTATGCAAGATCGAGGCGATACAGCTAGCCCGTCACTATTTTGATTCCCTTTTGGATCTGATCGCTTATTAAATTAATTAAAACTATCGAGATAAATTCATTATAAACATATTATTTTAATCGGTTAACTTACGTAATGTAGTCAATGTTACGTATTATTCCGACCATATTACGTGAGTTATCATCATCATCAGGTCCTTTTCAGTCTCCACTGTAGGAGCACGACCCTCTCTGTACTACCAGAGCCATATATCAGCCAAAGCAGTCAGAGGATTTGGCCTACACTCTCCACGCTGGCCAGACGGATTAGAGAGTATATTATGTGATATCATATATTACGTGAGTAACTTGACTTTGGTTTCAACAGTCTTTCTTAACTTGGGTTTCAAGAGTCTTTCTCCATCGCAATCATTCTTTGGCTTCGCGTTTTACGGCCAGGTTACCCCAATTGTCTTCATCTCCGCTGCGAGAATACGCCACCAGGTGTGCTTGGGACGGCCAACTTATCGATTATCCTGGGGGTGTCACTCTAAGGCTTGCCTTGGAATGTGTGTCGGCTCTCCTGAGAGTATGTATCCATTGTCCATTTGCGGCGCGTGATCTGCTTGTCGATTGACTTTTCCCGGAACGCCTCCCACAGGCATTCGTTGGAGATCTTCTTAGGCCAACAAATGCCAAGTATTTGCCGTTGGCAGTGTTTGATGAAAATTTGGATCGGCTGCGTGATCTGAAGATTTTGAGTTTAACTCTACGTCAACTTTTTGGATTACTGTAGAAGTTGTGCGAAGGTTGGAAGGTGCTTTGGCTATTCTAAAAGCCGTGTCCTCTTCCTTAAAATTCAATGCCTTTTCCGCTCCTCCAGTTTGCGATACAATGCTGCCTAGACAAGCGAATCCGCTGGATGACAACAAGTCAAATCCGACACTTTTTAAACGTCAAAAACAAACATTTTCTATGGGATTTGTATGAAAATCACAACCGTGACGTCATAGTCTTGTGGAGTCAAATAATCTAAGCTCATGTTGAAAATGGATATGATCAATGACAAATGCCCTATTTTGTGACGTTTTATTCACTTAACAGTACCAAATAATTTATTTTTGACCCAGTCATCTACCCATCGGCTCTGTAGCCAGCGTTATCGATCGCGGGTTCATTACGTGAATACACCGTTTTATAGATAAAATCGTGATTAGTATGTAACATGTAGAGAATTTTAAACTTAGGCACTATTGCAGTAACTATTGCTTATAAAATCTTTACTACACGCAATAAAATATTACAGGTATTTTCTATGATAACCTATAAGAATTTTGATCAGGTAAAATAACTTTTGTCCATAATTTGCTAATCATTTTATAAAATACGAGCTTTGCCTACGGCTTCGCTCGCGTCCTTTCTTAGAGGATGCCTACGTCATAGCATCTACCTGCATGCCAAATTTCAGCCCGATCCGTTCAGTGGTTTGGGCTGTGTGTTGAAAGATCACTATGTCAGTCAGTCAGTCATCTTTGAGTTATATATATTTAGATTTCTTAAAAGTCCAGTTTATTTATTTTTCGTGTATGTAAGTGGCCAATGCTGATGTCAGGTTTTTCAAGCTGCCTCAAGCTTGACGACTGCCATACAATGACAGCCGAGACCAACGGCTTTTACGTGCCTTCCGAAGCACGGAGGAGCTCGATAAATTTTTGTACCACTTGTGGTCACCCATCCAAGTACGGAGTTGCTTAACTCTTGAAAACGATAGCAATGCGTACTCCTACCAGGACACCGAGCTCCTCCAGTGATATATTAGTATATTTATTTTGTCCCATGCTGGTCTGGGAGAAAACAATTTGTTAAAAGTATGTTTTTACTTTAGAACATTATAGAGTATTAAACAAAAAAATAAAAACCTTAGAATGTATCAGCTTCTTCTCTTCCCACGCAGATCGGAAGACACAGAGGAATTGTATACAATTCCTGGACTAGTAGGAATTTCCTAAACAGCGTTTGGAAATGTATGAAATGTATTACAGATGAACAGGTTGCAACGTTAACCTATTAATTATAACTCCGAATTAGTCACGGAAGGTAGGTTAGGTGATGGTTATGCAGTGACCATCACTGAAGCGATTGAGCAAGCAAGCGAGCATCGACTTAGTGACAGAAGCGACCTTTCCGCTAGATGACAAGAAGTCAAATCAGATACTTTTTTGTAAACCTCAAAACAAACATTTTCTATGGGATTTGTATGAAATACAAAACCGTGACGTCATAGATTTTTCAAGTCAAATACAGTTCTTAGTATCAGTTTTTCTGCATTAACATGTCTAAAATCATGTTGAAATGGATATGATCAATGTCAAGTGATACTATTTTGTGACGTTTTATAATTTATTTTTGACCCAGTCATCTACCCAATTTGGCTGAATTTAATTTAATAATTTTTTAATTGAATTTATTTTTTTCAGTCTGAAGTGGAATTGGGCTGGGCATGTTTGTCGAATGGTCCTGGGAAGATGGGCGAAGTTAGCTACGTTCTGGCTGCCGGATGGCCGTCGGAGTAGAGGCAGACCGAGGAAGAGGTGGCGGGATGACCTCGACAGTTATGCCAATAATTGGCAAGAGATAGCAGAGAATAGAGACGAGTGGAAGAGGAAGGACATAACACCAACAGGCTAGAGAAAAAAAAAATTAATTGCTATAGTGAGCGCAATTAAAAGGTGCGCTCCGAGGTGCGCCTCAAAATGTTTTCGCTTCGAGGAATAAATACCTCCTTATTAGGAGCCTACGCATGTTTTATAGTGTTATGTTATTTTTTAACACCATAAAACATGCGTAGGCTAAAATATTTGTTACCAATTACCGTACAGCCAGTCCGATCAATCAAACTCGACACGAACACGTCACGATGTCACGTTGTCCATTGCCAATTATCTCACAAACCAGTGATTAGCATGTGATAATAATCACTATCATGCTTGAATAACTAATTCAGGTCACATTGAGATGAAAATTATAGATAGATAGATAATCACTTTATTTAAACATAATAAATAACGCTCACGCTGCTCACTATGGTCACAGAATACAGTAAGAGTAAACAGAAGGGACTCTTCTAAGGTACGCGCAATATACGTCCCCGTTCCCCGCACCCGCACCTCTCCCCCGGTTCTTGACGGCCAACGTGAGTAATCGAGGCGAAAACGGGGGAGAGGTGCGGGGACGGGGAACGGGGACGCCTGGGTGACGCATATTGCGCGTACCTTAGGAGATTCCGGCCTGTGCTGTGGTACAGGCTTAATAAACACATTGAGCAGCCTGCGGCCACGCAGTAGGTTTTGTTAACTACCCTACTGTATTTGGTTTTTTTTCCTCGCAAACTGTGTCACTTGTTGGATTGTATTATCTGTATTAGAGTCAGTACTAGTGGGCAATTCTTATTATTGTATACGCGTTAAGTTAGGCTCGTGGCATAGTCTTATACTTTTGTAAATAATATTACAGACACCCTCATCTTGTATATTTGTTTCCATTCACTGGGGTGGAGGGTTGATAACCTAAGATATAAGGATATTTCCTAGTTTAGGTATCAGCCCACCATAATCCGCTGAATTAAAATTAAATTGTTCTAAAGTGTCATAACACTGGAAACTTTTGTAGGTAGGTAGTAACCTATAGTGTAAATTTGTTTTAAGTTGTACTGGAATGTTTAATGGTTATAGTGAGAAATAAACGTTTATTATTATTATGTCGGTACGCTTTTCAGCCACGGGTCCATGGGGACCCGGTCCTTTGAGGCGTTCATGGGGCCAAAGCCAACATGAAGAGGCCTTTTAGTACCTTTTTATCTAGTATTATTATTATTTGTATAACTGAGTGTGGCACACACAGTGCACTCGTATCTAGAGGTATATTCAAGAAAAGTACTTTTTATGAGTAAGTAAGTCACACTTTATTGCACCAAAAACACAGATACAAATAATATTCAAAAATATTATTTGTTTCTATGTCAACAGTATAGGTGGCCTTATCGCCATGGCAATTTCTTACAGACTACCTTTGGGTGACAGGGATTGTTCTAAAAAAACCGGCCAAGTGCGAGTTAAACTCGCGTGGAGGGTTCCGTACAATTAATTGAATTCTTATAGGTTTTCTTGTAATCTACAATATTTATTTACTTTGCACATATGTATTTGGGCCATAGGATTACACCATCCTACCAAATTTCACCTGTTTCAGTCCAGTAGATTTTGAGAAAATTGGCTGTGACAGACGGACAGACAGACAGACGTACGAGTGATCTTATAAGGGATCCGTTTTTTCATTTTTTGTACGGAATCCCTAATATATGGTGGTGCGATGAAGAGAGTAATGTGAAACAATAATTTAGTGATGTTAAACAGTAAAATACGGAGATGAAGTAAAAATTAATAAAATAAGAGAGAGATCAACATAGGTAGTGCCAATCATAGGTGATGCGGCTAACACAATTGCAACCCATCGGTTGCAATCATGCATCACCTATGATTGGCATTTTCTCGCCCATCCCTTTGATTGTATTTTATTATCTGCGCGGGAAGGAAAGCAGCTGGAAGAGAGCCTTCCTGTACCATCGTGAATGTCTAAATTAAACGATGTCAAAATGTTCCTATTACTATTGTAGTATTATACTATTATAGTAATAGGAACATTTGACATCGTATAATATATACAGGGACTAACAAAATATACTGAAACTATTTTAATGGTGAATTCAGTCCATGATACTGAACAACTTTCCCAAAGCAAATATTTTTTGGCCTCCCATACAAGTTGACCGATCAGCTGATCCGAGTTTATATGGAAAGCAAAAAAATATTTTTGATATTTCGATATGCGTTCCTTGGGAAAAGTTGTTTAGTATCATGGACTGAATTCACCCTTAAAATAGTTTCAGTATATTTTGTTAGACGTTATATATAATATATCTGTATAATACAGGGTCTAACAAAATATACTAGGAGTATTTTAAGATTAATTCAATCAATGATATTGAACAACTTTCCCCAAGGAACATGTCATTATAAAAAAAAATATATTTTTTGCTTTCGAGATTCGAATCAGCTAGCTGATCGGTCAACTTTTATGCTCCCATCAAAAAATAAGTATAATTTCTAATTTCGATATATGTTCCTTGGGCAGTTGTTCAGTATCATGGACTGAATTCACCCTTAAAATAATTTCAGTATATTTTGTAAGATTTTATACAATGCCCATTTATTATTTTATTAAGCCCGTTATATCTTTTATCTCATCTGTTGCCAATATATTTATTATGCTCCAACATTCTTTTTCCACGCAATAAAACAACAATAACATGAGAACACTATAAATATTCAACTATTTAGATTCATAAAACGATCTCCATTTTCCGGGCGTAATTTTTAGCATAAATTAAAAGTTTGGCGCGGTCCAGCGATCCGATTTAACGTTATTAGTTTCGAGACGAATTCCGAGTCCGGCTCTGGTGGAAAGATATGCTCTCTTTTGCACCACAACATTTAATCAAATCAAAGTAGCACTACGAATTATTCGTAGCCCTTGTAGGATAGATAGAGTCAAGGTGTTTTAACACACTGTGCTGAAGTTACGCGGCTAATGCTCCGCGGCTAATTTATTTAAAGTAATTAGTTTTAAGATGAAATTAATCCCAAGTCCAGCCCTGGTGGAAAGATATGCTGTCTTTTTTTGTACCACTACTTTAATCAAATCAGAGTATAGCTTGTAGGATAGATTCTTGTTTCTTGTTTAATTTTCCGCGGCCAATTTATTTTTATTACGTTTACAACCCCAATAGGGTTTTGCAGGTGTCTGAAATTTAGTATGTGGTGTTAAACCATCGCGCGGAACTCTAAACTGGAATCAGATTTAGGATACAAGATGGCCGACGGTCCGTATTCTTTTTTAAAATTTTCTAACAGACTGAAGCACCTTACCTTTTTTTGAACTGGTAAAAATTGCAGTCGATTCCAACAGCTGTACCGCTGCCCTACGAGATTTTTGGGATCTCGCGAGATCTTGGCTTCTCCAAAAACTCGCGAGATTGCATTCCCTAATTGGAATAAACATCCATACATCTATACAAACTTTTGCAGTTATAATTAGTAAGATTTTTGCTACAGCAGCGAATTAAGATGAGTAACAACGAGCTGCAGAAAGAAAAGGGACAAACGGAACACACCTTGGCGAGCTCAATTCCCACTCTACCCGACACTAGCAAAAATATTAAACTGTAAATCTGGACTACTTGGTAATTATCCCGCGCACTGGCGCGAGATATTTGACTGAAATTATGGTGCGTAAATATTATCTGAATTCAAAGTTTCAAAATATACTGTTATTTTCAAATATTCAAACTGTATGAGACAATGTTTGTTCTGAATTTGTACGAGAATTTTCTTTTCCATTGAAAATCAGAGTGTTTACTTATGGTGGATACATGTGTTGCATGTGTGTGTATGTGTTTACATGGATAAAATATACAGAAACTATTATAAGGCTGAATTCAGACCATGATCACAGAAGACACAGAACGTAGAAGAGTATACAGAACGGAATTGCCTAAGATCCCGCACATTATGCGTCCCCGTTCCCCGTCGCCGCACTTCTCCCACGTTCTCGCCTTGTCGAGGATCGAGAGCGGGCGAACACACACTGCACGGCGCACGCACGAGAAAAGGGGAGAGGTGCGGGAACGGGGAACGGGGACGCATATTGCACTTACCTTAGGAGATTCCGTTCTGTACACTCTTACTTTCTTCTGTGCCATGATACTGAACGACTTTCCCCAAGAAACATATCGAAAAAAAATTGCAATACAATATTACTAGAATGATGCCAAAGATAAATATTGCTTCATTACTCTCAAACAATGTGAAATAGTGTGAATGTAATAATACCGTTATTTAAGTTCGTGGCTGTATTGTATTTTCGCTTTCTAGAGCGTTCTATTGTTTAAACAATAGAACGCTCTAGAAAGCGGAATCGGAAATAATAAATTATGTCGATCAATATTATTTTCTGGGTTTTATGAATCAGCAAGTCTTCCATGCTGGTCTGGGAGAGAAAAAAAACTTAGAATGTGCCAGTCTTCCCGCGCAGATTGAAAAAATTAAGTTAATAGGCGATGGTGCTAACTACCCATCACTATTTTGTACTATTCCATTTTCCATCTAAACGCCCACCATCACGATAAAAGTGGCCTTTAGGTCTTACAGCCCCAGGCTCTGCCTACCCCGTTAAGAATAAAGACGTGATACTGTATCTGTAAGTGTAAGATAATGACATTCAATTCAATTCAATTTCTTTATTGCTATTCACATTGTGCATACAATAATATTCAATTTCATTGTTTAAATACAATTTAGTCAATGTGTACATTTGTAAAGAGGTGTCATCTTGTTTTTTTAGGGTTCCGTACCTCAAAAGAAAAAAAAGGGAACCCTTATAGGATCACTTTGTTGTCCGTCTGTCCGTCCGTCCGTCCGTCTGTCAAGACCCTTTTTCTCAGGAACGCGTGGAGGTATGAAGCTGAAATTTATATCAATTACTCAGGTCTACTGTCCCTTGAAGCTGTGAAAAAATCAAACTTCTAAGCCAACGCAATCAAAAGATACAGCCGTTTATGCCGCAAATTTTCGACACTTGCAAGGGAATCAAAACCTACAGTGTGCTTCCCGTGAACTCAGAATCTTGAAATTTGGTACGAAGCAACGTCTTATAGCATAGATAAAGGAAAAATTACGAAAACCATAAATTTTTAGTTACATCACATAATATTTTTTTTTTTAATAATTTTAAACTTACTACCCATTTCCTCATAAACGCGTAGAGGTATTAAATTGAAATTCATACCAAATACTAAACCTTGCAGGTTTGTACGGAACCCTCGGTGCGCGAGTCCGACTCGCACTTGGCCGGTTTTTTTTTCTATCACAACCATTTCAGATTATATTTAATAAGTAGCTTTTATTTAACTTGAAATATTTGTATTTGGATTTGGCTTCGAAGTAGATAAATAGATAAATAAATAGACAGTGAAAAATCACAGTGATTGAGGATTAACCCGGGAACGTAATAAATTAATGAAATGTACATCGGATAACATGGCATTTAATCATAATGAAGTGAAGCAGGGTACATTCTAAGTTGTTTTCTTATCTCCCAGACCAGCATGGAAGTCACTCTTACAGGTAACAAGATTGCTAATTTTCATAACTGTACATGTATAACTTAAGAGGAAACACCAAGGGCTAGAGAAAATGAATAATAATTAAATTTTTAACAAAAAAAAAACCCGACTTCAATTTTTTTAGGAGTTTCTTCCATATCCTAAGTCCATATCTCCAAAATTCTTCATCATATCTTCACCAATTTAAAATGGGACCAACTTGGTAGTTAAGGCTTTCAAACAAAAAAAGAGTAAATTGCCAAGGATATCGCGTAACAAACAAACATAAAAAAAACATACAGTCGAATCGAATTGATAACCTCCTCCTTTTTTTAAGTCGGTTAAAATTAGGTATTTGAAAATCTATTGCTGTCGCGCTGTGCCCGAACAAAACCGAGTAAGTGCGATAGAGACATACTGCAGCTTGGACTTAAAATACCTATAATAATTAAATTTTTGACAAAAAAAAAACAACCGACTTTAATTTTTTTTAGGAGTTCCTTCCATTCCTCAAAAGTTCTTCATCATATCTTCACCAAATTAAAATGGGACCAACTTGGTAGTAAAGGCTTTCAAATAAAAAAAGAATTATCAAAATCGGTTTACAATTGGCGAAGATATCGCGTAACAAATATACATAAAAAAAAACATACAGTCGAATTGATAACCTCCTACTTTTTTGAAGTCGATTAAAAAGCACAGAACATCAACGATTCGTAGTCCCCTGATTTCTTCTCCAAAATTTAACCAATATAAGCACTTTTTTATTACGAATTAACAAACACTTGAGCGGTGTTCCTATGTTTAATATTTTTTTATATAATCTAGACAAAGTTTTCTGGATGTTTGATCACAGCGGAAAATCTGGCCCATTTTTTAGGTTTTTGAACGTTCATCTCTTTTAATAATTAATATATGAAAAAAAAACAAAACATAAGGACATGCTAATAGTGGCAATAGATATTCAGAAAAAAAATATAACTTTACCAGCATTATCCAGAGAGAAAACAGGGGACTACGTTTGTATGGAAACACGGCCCTTGTGTTTCGTCTTAACTGGTGTGGGAAAAAGTGTAAAGATCTTAAAGAAGCGTAATAAACCTATGGTATTAACTACCTGCTTACAAACACATATAGTACATAAGTGATCACGAACGTATGTTTAAATGGCGGAAAATAATATACCTCTATACGGCACCGTAGGGAGCGTACAAAAAGTCTATGGAACTTCGAGTAAATCTATGATGTTTCTAAGTGGCTCCCCGCTGGCTCAAGCGTTCTCTGTAAAGGAAGTCTACATGGCATTTCAAAATTGTAATTAGGACAAGATAAGAGTAGGTAAAATGGTTATTGTATAAGGAAAATTGTGTTTTATATCCCGTTGAAAAGAGAGCAAGCAAACATGACAATTTCTGCGTATAGGAGTAGCTGTCACGTACGGGTCAGCACGTAAACAAACACTATCACGTCGTTATATTTTACGAGATAGACAGATCTTACGCTTAGAGAGTTTATGGTTCTATAAATACTTATATGGGGATCAGAAATAGGTTTTTAATGTTAACAATCAAATGAAACCACTTGTAAGTACGATTATATAAAAGAAATTAAACTACTGTACTTTCGTAATTTCAGATTAAAAAAAAAATATTTATCAAATATTAAATATATTTATAAGCCTATATTGGTGTCTCACTGCTGGGAAAAAGGCTCCCCCACTGGTCTCTACTCAGAGCTACAGTCCGGTAATCAGTGTGTAGGTATATGCATCCCACCATCTCAGCCTAGGTCTGCCTCGCTTTCGGCGACCATCTGGTACACGATGCGATGTCAAATGGCCCACCTGTCCTGACTCATGTGGCAGACGTATCCCGCCCAGTCCCATTTTAGCTGTGTTGACTTTACACGTATGTCCTTTATTTGTGTTTTGGACACTGCGCGTGTTGGGTTTCTTATCCGATCTATGCGTCTTAAGTCCAGTATACTGCGCTCCATAGCTCGCTTGCAAACCTTGGGTCTGAACTTCTAACCCTCGTTAGTGGCCAGGTTTGTTATTAAAGCTATAGCGAACGATATATATATATATATATATACGCTTGTTCGTTTTCCGCCCTATAACATAAAAAGAAATTCTCGATCCATCCGAATTAAATATATCGCCTGTCTGACGACAGAGTTGACTTACGAATACTACTCGTACATACAATAAATAACTTTTCTTAGGTGTTGTTTGCTGAGAGAAATCATTAGAGATAATAATAAACAAACTTTTCTTACTTTCCCACCATAACTAACGCATATTAACCAACCATTATGAATAACATTCAACTGATATACCCATCAAACATGCACGTCCCATGAAATATGCAATTAGTCGCGGAAAATCGCCGCACTAATTTAAAAATCTCACGGATCACGGCTGGAATGCAAATGAGTTTCTTCCTACATAAGTTTTCTCAAACGACCTTGTAATTACGATTTTATCATCACGTGAAAGTCACTCGTCGTATACTTTATTAATATTGATGATGAATATAGATGATTAATATCATTGTGCTAACAGAGGCATTGTACGGAGGTACGGAACCCTTCATGTACGAGTCCGATTCGCACTTAATCGGTTTCTTATCTACTAAATCGGCTAGTTTGTTATTTTAGATATAAAAATACAATTTATGCTAGTAATTCCTCCAGGAAATTTACAACCATATTCGTGTGAAGTAGGGGCATAAAGCTAGAATCCAATGTAGAAAGGCAAACATTCCTAGTACCTATAACATAACAACAATGTTTATAGAAACAATTTAACTTAAAATAAGAAAGAAAATAGTATGAAAAATCACGCAAAAGTTTAAATATAAAGTGAATTGCAAAGAAAACTGTGAGGAAAAGCAATTTGCAAGAACGAGGGTACTGCAGTCTAACGAGTTGCAAACTAACACACTAGCGCCGCACCACCAGGTGGTAGACAGGGGAACTTGTTGAAATTGCTATTGTCGACATAGCTTAGACAATTTCCGATGTTGTGGATCATATTTTAGTACTCATGTTGGGCATTATTTGGGCGACTAATATGTGCCGACCCCACTTAGAGTAGGATAAGGGAAGGAAGAAGAAGTTGGGCATTATTTGGGAAAAAATACACGACCAGGTCTAACCCCAAAAGCAGCCGTCGTCGATGGATTAAAAGCTAGATGATGATTATGCTATATGCAAACTCGTAAGTCTAGTTGTTTTAAATTTCAAATGTAACTAGTATGTAAATAGCAAAACCTGCATTCATCAATTTTAGTAATGATACTTAGGAGTTAAGATTTATTAGTTTATTTTTAGTTTTTTTCTTTTCAAGTTTTAAGATAATTGATACACAGGGTTACTTTTGAGGGTGATTATGTTATTGCAATAGACATTTTCGCAATACAAAATAAACGATTAAATATACAGGGTTACTTTTTAAACACCGGCAAAATTTTTGGAGCAAGTTCAGTCAAACGAAAAAAAAAGTTCGGCTTCCCATACAAATCGGCGCTCAGCCAAATGGTTTTTGTATGGGAGGAGGAAATTATCAATCGATTTTCGATAATTGTTTTTATGGATAGTAGTTCAGTATCACAGACTTGCTCCAAAAACGTTGCTGGTGTTTAAAAAGTAACCCTGTATATTTAATCGTTTATTTTGTATTGCGAAAATGTCTATTGCAATAACATAATTACCCTCACGGGGCAGACATATATAATAGCCATAGCCATAAGACCTAAAGGCCACTTACAGTATGATGGTGGGTGCGAGGCTAAAAAAGTGTATAAAATAGCTAACTGGCCGCATCGTCTATCTATTTATTCGATATTTTTCGTGTTTTTATTTTGATTTATCTTTTTTTTTTGGTTTTATTTTTATTTTTTTATTTTCTTCTTTCTCCCAGAAAATTTAAAATAAAAGAAATTATTAATAAAAGTTTTTTTCTTTCCAGATGATAGTGCGAGTGTGGTGCGAGAGCGGCACGGGCTGGGCACCCACGCACGTGCCGGTCACTCCGCAGACCACTACTCTAGACGTGCTCGAGTGCTGTCGAGAGCCAGGAGACGAGCCGTGTCTGTTGCTGAGCGTGCACCCCAACCACGGAGGTAAGTAAAGCTTCTTGGTCTTAGTGTAATCAGCGACCTCCATGCCCATCTTCACTCATTAAGCTTCATCAGCAGGGAATAAGGGCTATTAGTTACTCAAACGACTCATAAATAATTCAGTCATCTGGTTTTTCTCTTTCTAAGACCAATGCTCAAAATAGCGCAGCTTTATAGTTCCGTTTCGCTATGAGTGATTGGTGCAGTGCTCGCTTTATAAATCAGTAATATCATAGAATAAGTTGGGGTTCCTCCAATCCTTGTCAAAACTTTTAAAGTGGTCTGTAAAAGTTAAAAAAAAAAACCAGAATAGAGAACTGTAGGCAGAGAGTGGAGGCTTTTGCCCAGCAGTGCAACACAAATCACACAAACAGCCAAAAAATATACAGGGAGCATTTGAAATCATTAGCATTAATTTAACTTGTTAACATACTCACTTAAAAGATATTTTTTACGGTAACAATCAATACTGCAATTAGTGCAGTAATTAATAAGTATCGAAAAGTAAGAAAAATAAACAAAGTATCAAAACTTCACACGTTGCGCTTGCGAGAGTGCTATGACCCCGGCGCTGGTAAGTACACTCACCAGCTGCGGCGCGGGCGGCCGGCATACAAAAATAGACTTTAAGTTGTGTGGATAAGGTTTAAAGGCGAGTGGGGAAAGGCGATGTCACACGACCGATTGAGGGAACGAATGTAAGGTTCTACGGAATCTACGACGACGCAATGAAATTAATACTATTATAATTAATTTACTTTTCATGAGTTTTATGACGAACAGTTTTTTTATTTATAATTGCAGTAATGGTGTCTACCAAGGAGTCTAACGCATGTTTAGAGGTTTTCTTTAATACGAAAATGACGACTTCTGATTGACGTTTTCTTCTTCTTCTTCTTATTTAAGAGCTTAGTGGCTCTTGTCGGTGGAGTATGCGCCAAACTTCTCGGTTCTCTGCCTTACTTTTTAGTGCTTGATACGACATGAACCCGGCTTTTTCTTTCAGTTGGTCTACATAGCTGTCCTTCGCAAACACACTAAACTACCACTGCCAGACCCGTTGAAAAGGATAACTCCTAGAATATGTCCCATACCCCGTCACAGAACCTTCTTTGCGGCTCGACAGTTTCATGTCTCCAGCTCGATTATCTACAAAACAATCAACAAAACTTTAAATATATATAAACTCAATAAGTTCGAGGTCAAAACAAAACTTACCAATTGGTTGTTACAACAAGACTATGATGACACGGAGGGGCTGCTACCAAGAAATAGGTTAGATATAGATGGGTAGCAGTTTCTCCTCCCACTTGGCACACACAAATACAGACGCACCTCATCGCCACACCCACAATTACACACTCTTCTACACACACACACACACACACACATGCCTCATGCTTGTACAATGGTTATGTATCGATGTATTTTTATTCTTTTATTTTATTTATCTTTGTTTTCTAGCCCTTCGTTAGTCTTAGCCTAAGCACCTAAATTTGTACACCTCTTATATAAGTCCTCCCTCTTTAAAAATACGGTCGAACACTGGATTCCAAAATACAGGCGCCAGCCTAGTTTGGAAATCAGGGTTTAAAAACTAATTTGTATGACCTATTTCAACCATTTTGTGAATTTACCAACTTGTAAAAAAAAAAAAAAAAACTGTACAAATCTTTAAGTGAATAAAGAAATTTTATTATTATTATTATTATTATAGCTCTTTCTTGGTCGTCCTGGACCTCTTCTAACTTTTATCTTTCCTTCTAGTATGTTTTTAAATAAGGAGTCATGTCGTATTAAGTGACCAATCATTTTCCCTCTCCTATTTTCTATTTCGCCCAGCAGTCTTCTTTAAGAGTAAGGCAAGGGTGCCCACTTTAACCACTTATTTTTAATATGTATATAGAAAAAGTAATAAGGAACATACAGAATTCAGATATGGATGGTATAAAAGTCAACGGAGAAAAAATATTTTTTATTCGTTTTGCAGACGACATAGCAGCCCTAGGTGAGACAAAACAAGACATAGAACAACTACTTCAAATAATGGATAAAACATTTCAAGAATTCGGCTTAAAAATAAATAAATCAAAAACCAAAACTATGATCACATATAACACATCACCAGTAAGAGATTCAGTGCAACTTAACGGAACAACAATAGAACAAGTAGAAAAATTTAAGTACTTAAGAAGCATATTAACAGAAGACTCTAGATGTACTGCAGATATTAAAACCAGAATTGCCATGGCCAAAGGAGCATACAATAGTAAAAAGAAACTTTTCACAGCAAATATATCCAGAAAAATACGCAAACGCCTTATAAAAACGTATATCTGGAGCGTAGCACTTTATGGATGCGAAACGTGGATACTGAATAAAAAAGATAGTGACAGGCTGGCAGCTTTCGAGATGTGGTGCTGGAGGAGAATGGAAAAGATCAGTTTGATGGAAAGGAAAACCAATGAGGAAGTATTAGAAATAGTAGGAGAGATTGACGTTTTTTTAGGCTCAAATTACTTTGTATCATGGGTATAGTGGATATTTGAAAGGATGCCAATGATTTCAATTCCACCCTGTATATATCATAGAACCCATGAAAAAAGTTGAAAACTTGCACAAAAGCTGGCCACTCCATAGACCACTTTAGATGTACTCCAAGTGCCTATTTATTTGTCTGTTTAGTTGTATAAACACACGTCCTACATAAAAGTACAATACCCGGCACATAAGTTGAACCAAAATAGCGGTCACTGCGCACACTTTTTCCTCTAATTATACCTGCGCATATTTTCTTCTTTGCTGGTCTGGGAGAAAATTCTTCTTTGATGGTCTGGGAGAAAAGAAAAAACATAGAATGAACCAGCTGCTTCTCTTCCCGTGCAGATCGTAAAAGCCGATCGAGGGAATGGGCGAGAATCTGAATCATATGAATAGGCGATGCGGTTAGCAACCCATCACTATTATGATTTCCCTTTTCCACCTTCATGCCCACCATTACGCTAAAAGTGGCCTGGGCTTTACCGCCCTAGGCTCTGTCTGCCCCGTTAGGGATAAAGACGTGATAGTGTATACCTGCGCAGAGCCGCCATTTTGGGTCAACTTATGTGCCAGGTATTGTACTTGTTTTATTCAAGGTTTAAAATATACACGGTCTAACCAAATATACTGTAAGTTGACGATCAGCTGATCCGAGTTTGTATGGAAAACCAAAAAATATTTTTTATATTTCGATATACTCCTATGTTCCTTGGGGAAAGTTGTTCAGTAAAATGAACTGAATTCACCCTTAAAATAGTTTCAGTATTTTTTGTTAGACTTTATAGATGGAGAAAAGTAGAAGCAAAGATGAATAATATTTGCAACTACTTACCACTCTTTAGATTCTTCTTCTTGTCATCGATATGTTAATAACGGATGAACCAGTGATGCAAAATGATGCTAGTTACAAAAAATGTTTAATCGTAAAACTAATAACATAACTCCAGATTACATGAAGTCTCAGTAAAGTCCATCATTACCTCGACCCAATACAGTCGACTCGTCTGGCCGTGGCCAGTCGGCCATAACAATAAGGACAGTATGGAATGAACACCTCTGGAAAGTCCTCTGCCGCAATTCTCTTACAATATCAAAAAGAACTCCGCAATCTAAATACGCAAATTAATTAATAAATAATTAAATCCGCAAACTAAATAACCTAAACCTAAACAAGCTAACTGAGGATAAAGTTATTGCTGAGGTAAAGGACATAGACGTACAACTGGGCGCAGGTGAGACCCAGTAGCAGTCCGTACATCATTGGCAGGGAAGACTTCCTCAATGACCCCAAGAGGCCAGTGAAGAGGCGGAGCATTTTCTGTAATAAGTATTACGATAGTGCCTGTTGTGATCGGATTACTCGGCGTATTCCACTTGTCGCGGGATTGTAGAGTGTGGAGGTATTCTGACCTCCAACGCTTCCAAAACGACAGGACTAATTTATCCAGTAGATCATGGCGAGAGAGCAAATGAAGCCTATCTTCGTTAATATTGCGTGCGGGTAAATATTTCAAAGGAGTCAAAGTTAAAAAGTGTGCGGGCGTTAAGCTAGAGGCTCAGAGGGATCACTCGAAAGTGTTCTACAGAGAGGTTGCGTATTCATTATAGCCTCTATCTGCGCAAGCACTGTTGTCATTTCCTCAAATGATAAAATTTGTTCACCTACGACGCGATATAAATGCATTTTAAGCGTTTTCACATTTGTCTCCCAGCTGCCACCGAAATGACTTGCAGCGGGTGAATTAAGCACCCATTTTATGCGGTTTTCACTCAGCATGTGAGCGAACTCAGAGTTAAAGTGTTTGGACTTTAAAAATGCGTGTAATTCCGATAACATGCGCTTGGCTCCAACAAAGTAACTGTTACTCGTGGTCGTGGCATACGCGCTGTCAAAGCTTATATCTGTTTGTTTGTCTGTATGGCAACTCGCGCTGTCCATATAGAGTTGGCGGGTGATTTAAGTACTGCTAGCTTTATGTCAGACTTTAAGCGATTTCTATCGCGGCGCGGTCCTGTTGGATGCGCTTGGCTCCAATAAAATTCGTTCCGTTGTCGGAGTAAACGCAGGCATAACCCCGCGCCCTGAAAATTATAATATTATTTTAGACGCTCTTATAAGTAGGTACGAAGATAAACGTGTACTTGCTACTTCGTATTTGGATCAAATTTTCGATTTAAAACAGTTAGAAGGCCTGATGAATGAACGCGACGTGGTGGGGGCTCAGCTGGTGCGAAGGAACGATGAGATATCGCTGCTGTATGAGAAGATACGGATCCTGGAGATCACTCCCTAAAATTACATAACCTAACACGGTTGCTATCGCGAAAGGCGCGACAGACGCGGAGTCGGCCGCAATATCAATAAGCGACCCGGCATTGTCGGTTCGGCAGTATTTGTAGAACATTCAAGCCGGCCCGAAGCAATTATATTGGCTTCTTCCCCAAACATTTAATTCAATTCAAAATATCTTTACTATCATAGGATATTTATAATATATCTTAATTATAGTCACCTTGTTTTGTTTTGCATAAATGTTGACGTCAAATCGTTTTCTACTTTCAGCTAAGTTTAGAAGCGGCAACAAACTGCACTGCAGCATTTTCTTTATAAACGTCAACCAACAAACTTAAAATTAGTTATATGGATGGACTGAGATTACATTGTTTGTTATGTCATAATTAAATTGAATTACAAGAATTACGAAATTTTAAATAATGTCTATTTGTAAATTTTGTATGTACATATTCATCTACATAATATTCGATTTTACCGAACGGCTGTACCAATTAATGCCGGCATGCTTATGTGTATAGCAACCCTTACTTTGCCTTACGATTAGTTGATTTATGTCATTGCACCAGAAGCATACACGAGTACAAACTAGCGGTAATAAGGTATATCTTTTTTTAATTTTGCTTTTAAACGTATATTAATTCTATGACGACTCTTAAAAATATGTTTTCTTTTGCCTGTGGATTTATCAGCGCGACAACTTGCAATATTCTAGGATAAAATGTGTTAGATATTTCGGGGTATTGATATGCTAGTTATAGTTCTACACTCTTCTTATTTTGCGTCCGCGGTCACAAAAACTTGTCTCCGTTACACTGGATGTCACTTTAATTCCGTAACAGTACTTGATGGGCTTAACCCTGCCCGTGGGACGTTTATTTAGAAAATGCTACGTCGGACTTTGTTGTCCGCTTTTCAGTGCACTTACAAACATAATTTAGGTTGTAAATTGTAAACGTTAAAGTTTGAATTAATCTCTTTCTAACTTACGAGTATTATGAGAAGGGCTTTTGTTGTCGTAAGAGGACATAAAACGCCTTACACTTACTTACTTACCTTACAGTTTTTGGCAGTTTATTTTTTTTAATCATTTTTAGTTTTCATCATCATCAGGTTTTTCTTAATTTCCAATACAGGACCATGATCCTCTCTGTCCTACCAGAGCCATTCCTCGCCAGAACAGCCAGAGGATTTGACTTACCTACACGCTGATCTTTTTGGGTTGGTGAGGTTTCCTTGATGTTTATAAGCTTTGTTTAACTTATATTTCCTAAGTCGCTACGACATCCACGGGACGACTTGGAGTAGTCTTATTCTACTCTACTGGAAATCAAATGCAAGTATTACCTTTATCAAATACCGTATCTACACAAAATGTTATACTTCTACTGCGACAACTTCAATTGCTACTATCGAAGGTGTTTCCGATGATAAACATATAATAACAAGCAATAGATACCTCTCATATAAAAAGGTTTTTTTTGTTTGCTTCTGAAAAGCGCTAAGCAAACGTATTTCCACAGCGCGTTTGTGAGCGTCTGTCTGTACTTGATAAACTCAGATATTTTATTGCACTTTTCACTCGTTATTTCACGTTAGAGTTTTGGTACTTTCTTCTAAAATGTACTTATGTCAGCACCACCTGTAGGTTGACTGATAGAAAAGGCCAACGGCCTTAAGTCCGCCAATAAAAATTAAAAAGTTAAAGAAATATACAACGGGGAAGAAACATACCCGTAAAAATCGAACCACGGACTATACTAGATCAGTAAACTATAATGAAATTAAAATAAAAGTCAAGTCCAAAAAAAAATTTCGACATCTATATAAATCGCCCGCGGATCACACTTTTGTATGAAAATGCCGAATATTTTTTTGTTTTTTGCTTGTTATTTTAACTTTATTATACTCACTATAATGATCTAGTATATACCGTGGTTAGATTTATTACAAAGAGTTTTTGGAAAGGTGAATATGTAGGTATAATTGCGTGTAGCCTAGGTGTCTCGCTAGTAAATATTATTCTTATTTACTTGTATCATAGTTTTCCGGATCGAATATTTTCACAAAGCCCTACTTCTTTAATAACTAAGTCCATGTAATGTAGCTGCTACGAATGCAAATAAGATAGGGCTGTTACAGAATATAACAGTACTGACCATTACTTCCGGATTAGACACGCCAGTGTGTCAAAGCGTGAACAATCGCAGATTGTACTCGTAGCAGGGCTGCTGATGTCCACGGAATATGGGTAAATTGTGATGGCGTTACAGTTTGATGGGGTTATGGTGCAATGTCGTATCTGATGGGAAGCGAAACGGGCAAATTGGGGCCCGGCAGGGCCGTTATAGTAAAATGGTAGCAATGCAACGGGTAGCATCGTTTGAATGATGAAAACAGCTCCGAAGTAATGCCATCACCTTCGCTCTGCCCTAGTATACATGTCCCTACATTCTTCGCATCTCATCATAGGGCGTTCCCAGTCTTCTTCGTCGTGTCGATAAACTGAAAGTAGAATTATGTTTCTCGCCCAGTGTCTGGCCACAACTGATGCATTATCCATAACCGGTAAGAGGTTATCCAGTGTGCAATGTGAATTCAATTGAATTGAAAGATTCAGGGTAGGATGGACACTCCAGATGATAGATGCGGCATTATTTGCTCATTCATCATCATCATCTGAGAGTATTTCCGGTTGCATCGTCAGCGGTTACGCTTCAGAGCCCGGGGTCCACTACCTAACCTAGGCGATTTGACGAGGTTACTGGGTTTTACACAGAGCGACTGCCGTCTGACCTCCGCAACCCAAAGGACCAGAACCAGTCCTAGGATAAGTACAAACGCTAGATGGCGTTCAGGACCAACGGTTTTACGTGCCTTCCGAAGCACGGAATCATCTTTCTTTTCGGATAATCAGGTGATTCAAGCCTGCAATATCCTAAACAGACTGGAAACAACTTTTCACCATGACCCAGGAGATATTTCTACTTTCCTTCAGTAAAATTTTACGAAATCTACAGAAAGTGATCCTATTATAGTCCGAAAACCACATGGATTACTTCTTACCATTAATCATCATTTGCAGCCTTCAATGCTTGAAGGCCTGACCTCTCTCAATTAATACCATTTACCATGGTCCTGAGACACTCTCATCCAAGACTATTACCTATCACAATGTCATCGTATAGTAGTAGAAATCGAATACTATTAAGACTTCTCCATAATTGCTGCAGCGTGCCCGTCGCCTGATTGCTCAGATTAAACTTATAAACTGTATTTAATTGGCATTGTCAATACCATTCACTTGAGGTACAGTTGAAAACTCAAAAAACGTCTCTCTACATTTTGTTGCTACAAAACCACAGATGTGATGTTTGATACATTATGGGCAAACTCGGAAAAATGGTCAAACAAATGGTTGTTTGACCATTTTTCCATAACATAACAGCCATTGTATCTCCATAGATACAATGTATTTGTCATACATTGTATCTATGGAGATACAATGTATGACAAATACATTGTATCTATGGAGATACAATGTATTTGTCGGCTGTTATCTTTGGAATTATTATGAAACAAAATACTTATGACTGAATATGTCTTTTTAGGGTTCTGTAGCCAAATGGCAAAAAACGGAACCCTTACGGACGACGGATTCGTCATGTCTGTCTGTCCGTCCGTATGTCACAGCCACTTTTTTCCGAAACTATAAGAACTATACTATTGAAACTTGGTAAGTAGATGTATTTTGTGAACTGCATTAAGATTTTCACACAAAAATAGAAAAAAAAACAATAAATTTTGGGGGTTGCCCATACTTAGAACTGCAACTCAAAAATTTTTTTTCATTAAACCCATACGTGTGGGGTTATTTATTGATAGGTCTTCAAAAATTATATTAAGGTTTTCAATATAATTTTTTAATAAACTGAATAGTTTGCGCGAGAGACAATATGTGTCTCCCCCCATGTAACTTCAATAATAAGAGAATGATAAAACTAAAAAAAATATATGATGTGCATTACCATACCATGCAAACTTCCACAGAAAATTGGTTTGAACGAGATAAGTAAGTAGTTTTTTTAATACGTCATAAATCGTAAACCGCAATTTACCTTTAGATTTTTTATATTATGTTACTTGCTGCTACGGAACCCTTCATGGGCGATTCCGACTCGCACTTGGCCGTTTTTTTTATTTCGCTTAAAGAGTACTTTCGAGGTTCAAAATGACCCTGTATAATATATTTTTGCTATTATTTTTTATTGCCTAGATGCCATCCATCTTGTCTGCCTAGAAGTCTTATTTCTGTCTTCGTTAGATAAATAAATAAATAAATATATAAGGACAAATCACACAGCTAGCCCCAAAGCAAGTTTAAAAATGTATTATGGGATACTAACTCAACGATACATTATACTCGTATGTGTAAGTATTTATTATAAAATATAAATACACGTAAATATAAACACCTAAAACCCAGGACAGTTTGAAAAAGACTATTTTCCATCTTACCTTAGCTGGGGATCGAACCCAGACTGACTGCGTGTTAACCATTACGCCATGGATCGTCGTCGTCAATTAGGTGGCAGATGCTAGGCTATATCAATTTAAAAAATGTTACTAAACTGACAACAGTATTGGCCAATTACACTTATGAAAAATAAAACATTACAATAATCAAGGCTCAAGAGTTTTAAAGCTACTCAAGATAAAAAAAATATCTGTTTTCTACGACTTTTATACTCGACTGTACCCAGGCCTACAAGGTGAACGATTTATACCCGATGCGTGTAAGAGTGAAAATGACATTTGGGTTGCGTTCCCACGGGCGATGGCTTTTACGGATGCCGACTTTTTGCATCCTGGTAATCGAAGAATTAATATTTTTTTAAGAATACAATTAAGTACATATTGATTCCATTTTCCAGAAGACTATTTGATTTTAGTCATACATACTATACATACATACAAATTAACACGCCTGTTTCCCACAGGGGTATTGTCACTTGCCACGATCCTGACAGACCTCTCTCGCTTCATTTACACTCATCACTCTCTTCATGCATGGGTACTTCTGACCTCTCCTTTTTAGGGTTCCGTACCCGAAGGGTGCAAACGGGACCCTATTATATTACTGAGACTCCACCGTCTGTCCGTCTGTCCGTCTGTCCGTCTGTCCGTCTGTCCGTCTGTCCGTCTGTCCGTCTGTCCGTCTGTCCGTCTGTCCGTCTGTCCGTCTGTCCGTCTGTCCGTCTGTCCGTCTGTCCGTCTGTCCGTCTGTCCGTCTGTCCGTCTGTCCGTCTGTCCGTCTGTCCGTCTGTCCGTCTGTCCGTCTGTCCGTCTGTCCGTCTGTCCGTCTGTCCGTCTGTCCGTCTGTCCGTCTGTCCGTCTGTCCGTCTGTCCGTCTGTCCGTCTGTCCGTCTGTCCGTCTGTCCGTCTGTCCGTCTGTCCGTCTGTCCGTCTGTCCGTCTGTCCGTCTGTCCGTCTGTCCGTCTGTCCGTCTGTCCGTCTGTCCGTCTGTCCGTCTGTCCGTCTGTCCGTCTGTCCGTCTGTCCGTCTGTCCGTCTGTCCGTCTGTCCGTCTGTCCGTCTGTCCGTCTGTCCGTCTGTCCGTCTGTCCGTCTGTCCGTCTGTCCGTCTGTCCGTCTGTCCGTCTGTCCGTCTGTCCGTCTGTCCGTCTGTCCGTCTGTCCGTCTGTCCGTCTGTCCGTCTGTCCGTCTGTCCGTCTGTCCGTCTGTCCGTCTGTCCGTCTGTCCGTCTGTCCGTCTGTCCGTCTGTCCGTCTGTCCGTCTGTCCGTCTGTCCGTCTGTCCGTCTGTCCGTCTGTCCGTCTGTCCGTCTGTCCGTCTGTCCGTCTGTCCGTCTGTCCGTCTGTCCGTCTGTCCGTCTGTCCGTCTGTCCGTCTGTCCGTCTGTCCGTCTGTCCGTCTGTCCGTCTGTCCGTCTGTCCGTCTGTCCGTCTGTCCGTCTGTCCGTCTGTCCGTCTGTCCGTCTGTCCGTCTGTCCGTCTGTCCGTCTGTCCGTCTGTCCGTCTGTCCGTCTGTCCGTCTGTCCGTCTGTCCTTCTGTCCGTCTGTCACAGGGCTCTATCTCGATATAATAGCTACACACCTGAAATTTTCACCGATTATGTATTACACGTAACACAAGGCCCCAAGTGCCCGGCGATTCCAGGAACGGGCGTGGTGATGACGGCACCACAGTCTGCCCTGGAGTCAGGGGTGCGAAGAATCCCCGGGCGAGATTGATTAATCGTCTAACGACCCATTCAAACCGAGAACGAGATGGACAGACGATTTGCGTGCGTTCGACAAAGACTGGAGAGAGAAGACCAAGAATAGAGAATTGTGGAAAGAAAAAGGCGAGGCCTTTGCCCAGCAGTGAGACATAGATGGCTAGTAAAAAAAAAATGTATTACTGTGGCCGCTAAAACAAAAAATACTAAAAATAAAAAATATTAAAAATTAAAGGGGGTCGTCATACAAAAAACGTGTTTTTTTCAGCGTTTTTAACTCGATCTGTCACAGGGCTCTATCTCTTGAACTCGTAATAGCTAGACACCTGAAATTTTCACTGATTATGTATTACTATGACCACTTTAACAACAAATGCCTACTAAAAATAAGATAAAATTAATAATTGAAGAAACGTGTTTCTTCAGCGTTTTAAAACATTATTAAATTAATGCATACGGGAATTAACGCAAACCTTTTTTTATTTATTTTGCTGACGTTTCGTTCGGGTTTCGCCGAACGTGGTCCCAGGTCCACGTTCAAGTCGACCACGTTGTCGTGACCACTTGACCACGTTGAGTCAAGCTGGACCACGTTCGGTGAAACCCGAACGAAACGTCAGCAAAATAAATAAAAAAAAGGTACGTTTCGCGTTAATTCCCGTATGCATTAATTTAATAATAATGCAACGCGATAGTTTAAAAGTATTTTAAAACATTGTACGGTGGTACGGAACCCTTCATGTACGAGTGCGACTCGCACTGGCCCGTTTATTTTAAGAATGAATCTGTAAAACTTCTAAGAAGAATAAATTACTCCCCCTTACCATTTTAAGCTAGGGTTTAAATTATAAGTTAAAGCTCCCAATCTCAATGAATTTCCTGCAAAAACATCGGTCGTTTATTTTGACGAGTATAGTGTTTGCGTTTAATTTGGCCGTGATTTTCGCAGCGGTTTTAAATCTGACTTCAGAGTTGATAAACGGAATGCTAAATAAGCTTATTTTTGCGGTGATTACTAGGTCTTAAAAGGGAAATAACGATTTACAAACTCATTATACTCAAAAGACCAGAAATACTGAAATTCGGATTTTTATTTAGAATGACTCAGGAGCGGACAGAATATACAATGTGGAAGGACGCCTTCGCATAGCATTAGGAAACATGGTCACTGAAAATGAATGAATGATACACTTTTTTTTTATGATAAAATTTAGATATATGGATAACAAAATTTATATATTTATTAATACATTAACGTCACAAAACATGATAGTTTACATAAACAAAGTGTAAATTTTTTCTTTGTTGTTTTACTACATAGTCTATAGTATAATATAACAAAATGATATACTTACAAACATGTCTGATATTGTTAAGTCATTGTGACTTATAATAATCTACTTACATGGACCATCGAGATATTGAAAAAATCACCTTCAATCAAAAGGATATTTGTATTCATTGCATGGATCCAATAGTCCATTGCTAGTACCTTGAGCTTCTCCGTGCATCGAGAAATAAGTTTATTTGTTGGTCTGCGTTCTCATCTCTGGCAGTTCAATGACAGATCGCTTGAAATATCTGAGGCTATTGTTGGCTTATTCAAAAGAAGGACAACAGCTCAAAAGATTCCAGATTCTTTGGTATTGTTATCCAGGTGCAAAAGTAATTTTTTTGCAATTTTTCTGTTTCGTTTTGGTTACTATACAAACACTGTATATTTTGCCGGATTCAAGAATTAATCATTTTCAATCATAAAGATATAGTACACTATCACGTCTTTATGCCTAACAGGGCAGACAGAGCCTAGGGCGGTAAGGCCCAGGCTACTTTAAGCGTGATGGTGGGCATGAAGGTGGAAAAAGGAAATCCTTATAGTTGTGAGCTGTTGACCGCATCGCCTACTTATATGATTCAGATTCTTGCTCATTCCCTCGATCGTTTTTACAATCTGCGAGGAAAGAGAATCAGATGGTACATTATATGTTTTTTTTTTCTCCCAGACCAGTATGGAAGTAGAGTCATAAAGGATATTGGTATTCATTGCATGGTTCCAATAGTATGTCATGACAGCCAAGTACCTCTATTATTTGGCATACTTTGTCCTATAAATTAACACCAACGCATACAAAAAAATGTTAATAAGCCACAGTACAATAGGGCCTATAAATTAGGTATGGAGGTTCGAGCTTATGCCTCGAGTGCAGGGTCAGGCAAAAACGACAGTAAGTGGCCTCGCGCCTCCGTCGCTCGCTGGATAATAAACAATGCAGGGACGGAATCAATCACATCAATAAACTTACATTAAATACAAATTACTTTATTTAATGACTAGCTGTGCCCGCGACTTCGTTCGCGCGACTTCGTTCGCGTGGTTGTCGGAATGTTTTATAGCCTTAAGCCTTCCTCTATAAATGGACTACCCAACAAAAAAAGAATTTTTCAAATCGGACCATTAGTTCCTGAGATTCCGTTTAAACAAACAAACAAACTCTTCCGCTTTATAATATTAGTATAGATTTATACAGCATTACTATGCTTGGAACAATATCTGAATTAAAAATATGTGATGACAGTAAATAAATAAAATAAAATAAAGCCTTCTTCATTTTAATCCTTTAAATTCATCTAATATGAATTTAATTGAATACCCCCCTTTAAAATAGAGGAGTAATGAAGAAATACGCATGCTTTAAAGCTTAAGTAATAATGTGATGAGGAAATTCGTCAGGTGATTCGAAGTCACGGTAGCACAATTGGAAGTGCACTCGCAGTACAGATGTGAGGGGCGTGAGTTCGAATCTCAATCGTGGCGAAATTTTTCATCACATATTTTATTAGCAATTACCTTTTTACAAAAAAAAAAATACATTCGACTTTTTCTTCATCATATCTGTAAATATGGAACTGATAGTAAAGGCTTTCAAATAAAAAATAATCCTCAAAAACACATCGCGTACAAAAAAAAAACAACATACAGGCTGACTTTTTATCTATATTATATGATGAACTTGCTCCAAAAATTTTGCTGGTGGATAAAAAGTCATTCTGTATAAGTAGTCAAAGTGAGAACCTCCTCCTTTTTGAAATAAAAAGTAAGGATACAGATGCATTATCACGTTTTATCCCTTACGGAGTAGACAGAGCCTAGGGCCATAAGACCTAAAGGCCACGTGTAGCGTAAAGGTGGCCGTGAAGTTGGAAAAAATTACTTTAAAATAGTGATGGGTTGCTAGCCGGATCGCCTGTTAACATGTCCGGATTCCCTAGATCAATTTTTAAGATCTGCACGGGGCGAGAAGCAGTATGGAAGAAATAAAAAGTAGTTTCCGGAAATTCAAGAAATAAATTCAATCCATAGCACTTTCTTCCAGTTATATACATGCCAGGGCTTACTTAAAAATCACAGAAAGTCCACTGCTGGACATAGGCTTCCCCCAAGGATGTTATTTAAAAGTGACTGATAATAATTAAATGTCAGTTAGTAAATGATACCTCTTCAAAGTAAAAATTACGTGAAATGGATCCTTAAAATTGTAAATTTTATTACTACCTACATCATTGCTCGGTTTTTGATCTAAATCATATCAGATTAACAGAATTTTGCACAGCTAACTTGGTTGGTAATCAGTTACAGCACACAATCGAACTACATAAGTCTTGAGACATTTTGCATATAAATAAATAGATATATAAACAAGACCTTTGAAAACTACATACCTAGTTATATACCATTGTAACAAGATAAATTCCCAAATCCACCTCTGCCTCGCCATTTGCAGTGTTGTACACGCACTGTAAATATTTATGAGAGCTCGATAATATTCCCCTTTGCGAAATTGGGGCCAGACAACCCTGAGTCCCTCAGATACCATTATAGTATTGGGTACACCGTACACCACTATAAGAAATATCGCAGCGAAAAAGGACCAACAACTAATCTTCCAGAGATGACGGCTGAAATATCGTCGAAATATCAATAAAAAATAAATATCATTAATCTCGGTAAGTCTCGTACTGTTAAATTAATAATAGACTAACTATGTTAGTACTTACATCTCGGCTTATGTGCAAAAAAATGCTTAAATACGGCACCCCCATAACCTTCTTCTTCTTCCAGTGCCATCTTCAACGTATATATATAATAAGTATAAATATACACGGACAAATCACACAGATTGAGCTAGCCCCAAAGTAAGTTCGAGACTTGTGTTATGGGATACTAACTCAACGATACTATATTTTATAACAAATACATATATAGATAAACATCCAAGACCCAGGTCAATCTGAAAAAGATCATTTTCCATCTTGACCTGACCGGGGATCGAACCCAGGACCTCCGGTGTGACAGCCTGGCATGATGACCACTAGGCCACAGACTGAGGTCGTCATAACGAAGGTCGGCAATCATCATTGCGATCTGCACCCTTGAGACAGCTGCTCGGAATAGGGATGGTGTACTCTTGTTGTACCATTGGCGTCAAATTGGCGTAGACTTTTTCGCCACGATGTTCTTCCCATAACCTACATAGATAAAATATTAATCTCTGACAATAAAATTAAGTTTTCTTAAAATACAGAGATTTGCTAGTCTAGAATAATTTTGGGGCACTCGCTGAAATCTTTTTAAATTGTATGTTGTTTAATTTGTATCAAGGTGTCTAGAACACTACGCTTGGTGTAGCTTATACCCAACCAACATTAAATTACAATCCAACCTATCAACAAAAACATTCATCAAAATCAATCTAGGTAAACGGTGTTGTGGATGTTTGACTGACAACAGTTTTTGTAATACATTAAGTAGATGTGTTATGTAGACTAAAAGCAAAAAAAAATTCTAAATACGCGAGACCAGTTACAATAATATACAGCGTGATTTTGAACCTCCTACAAAATACATATTCTGTCATATGTACCTTATTTAATAATAAAAACCAAAAAAATCTCCCGCTATATGCATACTGAAAATCTCCCATTTGAATGTCGAAACTGGCAATAGCCGCGCGTAAAAGCATGGTTACACGCTCAGTTAGGCATCAGTTCAGTCTATCAGTCTGGATTGACTTGACTGACGCCAGAATGATCTATGATTTTCACGCTTACACGATCAATCTAGACTGACAGAAGACTGATAAAAAGTATGTGTACGGCAAAGAGCTATAATGTACCTTATGCACCTTGGTATACGGTGTGTGTAGGTACTGACGACTGAGTATGATATGAGCGGGTTACGCGGTCAGTCTCCCATCAGTCTTTCATCATTCAAAACGTCTGTCAGTCTTGACAGAACTTATAATTAATAAATTTTCATCAGTCCGAACCATCAGTCTGTCATTCCGTGGGTTACACGATCATTCTCCGATCATTCTGGCCAGACTGACTGATGCCAAACTGAGCGTGTAACCTACATCTAATGGTAAATGGAAGTAAAGTCAGTTGATTAGCCAAGTTATTAGAAATTTGGGAGATATGTTTTTTACAAAAATAAGTTTTTTTGTACGCTTTTATGTTCTATTAGTGATTTCAAAATTCAATATAGCTACTCGTATTATACAACTATAGCATAGCTTGTACTGTGCATGAGTCTAATTATTTACTTTTACTACCGAAACGTAACGAGAACGTTTGTACTTCGTACTATTAAAATAATGAGGTAAAGAATACTTTTACAGCCGTTTTACTCGTATATTGCATACTAATAAAGCCCTTGATACACATTTTAACTTTCGAAATTTTATTAAAGCAACGTTATCTTAATAATCGTTTTTTGAAGGAATGTCATGTTTGTTGCGTAAAATTAATTTAAGGGTTAAATAAATTGTAAATAATATTTTTTTTCATAGTTGATCAGCTGTTAGCCCAATTTATGTAGGGTCAAAACTTTCTTGACTTTTCTGGGGGAGAAGAAAATACAGAGTGTACCAGCTGCTACTCTACAAACTTAGATTGTAAAAACTAATTAAGGGAATAGGCAGAAATCTCGAAGAATCATTGTTAGCAACCAAAAAGTTATTTTCACTTTGTAAATATTTTAAATGTGAATATTATTTTTATAAGGCCGATAGTGAATAAGTTTCAAGTTTACGTATTAAATATAAAGATATGCAGGCAGAATCACACACAAAGAAAAAAAGTTACACACACACGTTATAAAAAGATTCTAATGTCTGGGAAATGTAAAAGAAGTGGTGATCCTCGAAAAATGTTTTCTTAGTATTTCTTTAGTGAAAACTACACCAAATAAGGTTAGTAACTACCTGTTAAACTCTGATTACGTATAATATGTAGGTGTTTTACTTTTCTATATTCTACATTTTTGCAAGTTTTTCTCATAGATGGAGATGAAAAGTAGTACGTGCTACTCGTTCGATAATATTTTTAACTCGGGCGATAACATGAATCCTTCGCTTCATTTAGGAATCTTTTGTTTCGCTCTGGATTCAATATATATTACCTTTACGCCTTGTAGCACAATCTACTATTGTGTGAATTCAATCAAGATCGGTATCTACGTGCCCTCTGATTTTGACAAGAACTTGACTGGCTCTTAAGAGGAAGTCATTATATATTTTTACCATATTATGTTAAGGGTGGATTTTTTCATAATTATAACGAAAGTCCAAGTTAAAATCTTTTATTTATTTCTGTGTCACTTGACAATTGTCAATTTTTCTTTCGACTTCATATAAGTTGTTGACGTCAGATCATTTACTTACAGCTAAGTTTAGTGCTGCTTCCTAAGCGCAAGTGCAGAAGAAACGGCAACAAATTGTTCTTCAGCAGTTGGGCAGGCGAGCTGGTGATCGCTGAAGATACTTAGATAGTATTAAGTCGTCCTTTTAGTTGGCTCCAGGGCCGTAGTTAAGAAGGGGCATTATGGGGCAATACTTTACACTCAAATACCATAGCCCTTAAGAAATAATAAAAATCTAAATCGCCAAATGCTGAGCAAATATCCATCTAACTTTTTGAATCTATGGCGTGTAGAGCACTGCCTGCTTCTTTTTGCATAATAACTGTGCGCCCTACCTGTGATAACCGCTGCCCTATTTTAAATTAATCCCTAGCTACAGCCCTGGTTGGCTCTTGGCTTGACGCCGTGGAAGAGAAATTAGATGATGGGTTGACAAATTGTATTCTACTGACTCTGTCACAACACACATGATTATCTGCATCTGCTCTATGTAGAGCCTTAAAAATATAACTTTCAGGTGGTTTACCTAAAAAAATTACTAGTACTAGATTATTACTAGGACTAGAAGAATTTTGAAAATAAAGAAAATTGTTTTAAAACTTAAAGTTCAAAACCGCACATTAAACTGCAGGAATAGCATGCTCTTAATGCAGAATGATGCCCTTCAAGCCGACTGCAAATGACTTCATAATAACTATAATTTGGTAAATAATGAACTTCAGTAAAAGTAGCACGCGACGTCAGCGAGGGGTTGCTAATGCTATGTTATTCGCGTGAGAACCTTTTGTTGTTTCCTTTCCAGTTGAATGTTTATTTTATTTTATAATTATTATCGCTTTATCTGAGAGCGCAACTTTGTCAATCAACAAACTGCCCCTGCGAAACGAGCGCACATTATTTTCAGACGGTGAGGTTATTATTTGCTATCATCTTTTTTCAGGCGTTTTCATAAATGTTTCAAATATTGCTCAGGAGTATTTCACAGAAATGTTTATTTTAATAAAATGCATAAAGCTCTAGAATGCACTGTTAGTTTAAAGTATTGTTATAAAATATAATTATACGGAAATTGGCTTTCTACTCGTAGCACTATAGTATCCTAGCCTATTAAAAGAACGTCACATACCTAACGATTTCAGTGTAATGCTCCATTACTCATTAAGTACGTACTGCATTGAAACTTATTATTATAATAATTACTTTACTTCGTGAGTATACTGGCCCCCTTGCTTTCGCTAGATGCAAGTTATTAATTATGCTCTTAGGCAAACATCTGTCACAATTTAGGTATGTTAGGTAGGTCTGGTTCCGGGTTAGAATAGGACCACTTCATCTCTTCCTATGGATGTCGTAAGAGGCGACTAAAGGACTAAGCACAAACATCTCGTGCTACAATTGCATTCCCAAGAGGGTTAAAGTTGGGCGGCGGCCGGTGTAAAACTTTTCGCACAAATACATTCCCAAAGAGGGTTGACGTCAGGCAGGCGGCCGGTCGTAAAACTATAGCCAAATCATTTGAACCGTTCCGGCTATTTCTTCTCCATTTCGAAAGGTCTTTGGCATCCTTGGGTGACCATTGACATGCATGTTGTATTTGGAGAAGAAAAAGCGGAAAAGCGCACCCCGGGCGCCGAAGCAGCACAGCTGAGGATGCGACCAGGAATGCGCTTAGACGAAGAAGAAGATATGAAAACAATAGTTAAGATTCTTACCTTAAAGAGGAACAGACTTTCCCATACAAACGTAGTCTAGCTTTTAGCTTTTGACATATTTTTAAACGATACGTCAAAATTTTAATTTCAAAGAAATTGCAAATATGGCATAAAACTGGTTTTCACAACCTAAATATGAACTTGATAGAAAATATAGTGTATCATATTTGACCATCAGTATGGAAAACTTATACATCCTTATATTTTCTTTCAAATTCATATTTTGACTGTTGAAAGTAGTTCATAGCTATGTCTAGATATATGCAATTTCTTTGAAATTACAAAATACTGCCAAAAGCTGACATGTCATTTCAAAATAAAAGCTAACTACGTTTTTACGGAAAGGTCTAGGGTAAGAGACTCTTAAAATTATTTATTATAGATCAGGTCAGAAAGCAAAATTATTTAAATCATTATTTTAACATTTCTGTAATAATTACCGTAAAGTACGTATTTTCATATGGACGTACCATGAACATTTATAATTAAATTAAAATTCATTATCTTCACACTTCACGGGCCCGTTGCTGTCATAATGGCGAAGAAGTGATGAGAAAGTTAAGCGTTTTATTGCAGGACCGTAAAATGTTTATGTGCTACTGAACAACACATACCGGAATTACCTATGGTTTTTTAATGGTAGGGCTGCCAGAGAATTAGAACTGTCTATAATAACTATATTCGCTGTGTGCTTCCCGGCAAAGCAGAATAGGACCATTCTAAGTGTTCCCGTGGATGTCGTAAGAGGCGATTTAGGGTCAGTTCACACCGAGACGCAACGCGTCGCGACGTAGCGCGCACTTTGGAAGGAATATAGAACTTGTTTACTAGACAAAAAGAGTGAGATTTCAGTGAAAGCCTGCTATGCCGCGCTGCGCAGCCCTGCGTAGCGTCTCGGTGTGAACTGACCGTTTGGAAACACAAGCTAAAAAAAGCTTATAAACATCAATCATATCTTACTAATTAAGATAAGCGGGTCACTCACGTAAACCTTTACGTGAGTGACCTGCTTATCTTAATTAGTAATGTCTGTGTGTCACGTTAGTTATAACCAAAAAATCAATAATATCTCTCTAACCCGTCTGGCCAGCGTGGAGAGTGTAGGCCAAATCCTGTGACTGCTCTGGCTAATATATAAATAAATAAATATATATGGACAAATCACACTGATTAAGCTAGCCCCAAAGTAAGTTTATATGGCTCTGGTAGTACAAAGAGGCTAGTGCTCCTGCAGTGGAAACTAAAAAAGACCTGATGATGATGAACCTTAATGGGGCAGACGGAGCATTTTGGGTCTTGCGGCTTCAAACAAAGCCTAGAGTCGCAAGACCCAAATACCATTATTAGCTTAATGGTGGACGAGAAGGTAAAAAAAATCAATATAGTGATGGGTTGCTAGCTGCATCGCCTATGAACTTGTTTCGCATTTTAGCCAATTCCCTCAACTCCCTCCCTCCCTCCAACTCTGCAAAAGAGAAGCAGCTGGTACATTCTTAGATTTTTTTTTCTGCCAGACCAGCATGGAACAAATTTAATTCATTAAACTAAACTAAAACTAAGTTTTTAAAATAAAACTTAATTCAACTTAAATACTAAAATAGATTACTTATAAACGTAAACTTTTATAAATAAAATTTAGTATTAGATGAATTGTAAATATATATGCTGAAAAAACTATTGATCATACTTCTATACTAATATTATAAAGAGGAAAGATTTGTACCTATTTTTGTATGTTTGTATGTTTGTAATGAATAGGCTCAAAAAGTACTGGGCCGATTTAAAAAATTATTTCACCATTTGAAAGCTACACTATCCCCGAGTGACATAGGCTATGTGTGTACCACGGGCGAAGCCGGGGTGGACTGCTAGTTTAATATAAAAAAGAAACTGAACTTCTTCTTCACCGTGAAAATAAATTTATACTTTATAAGATATAAACTATCTATATATATCTATTAAATATATAAACAAGAGCCACGAAGCTCTTAAATAATAATAAGAAGAAGATATAAACTATTGTTCAAAAAATTTTTATATCTTGTTCATACTCGTGAAGTATTAATAGTAAAGAGAGTAAAGGCATTCAAAAATGTCAAAAAGAAATAAACATTCATGATAACTGAATAAACCTTATTCTCCGCAGCCAATTTGCAGAATTTAATCTGAATTTGCAGAATTAGAAGTAGGTAACTTCCAGATTTTGTTCTATCGAGGCAATTTTTATGATTCGTGTTTTGGCTTCCATCAGCGACTGAAAAATGCTTTTAACTTTCAGTATCATGCAAAACTTATGGCGAATTCGTAGTTTTTGATAGAAATTAAATAATTTTTCTTGTAGGTAAAACGTGGCAAAAATTTGTTTTTGAGGGCATTTCGCCTTAATGTTTCTAAATTCTGACATGTGACAACCCTGCCTCTGAAGATGATATCGTGATTCTCTCATAGGCACTAGCAAGTATGTTATTGCGGATATCATTATATTGCAGTGCTTACCTAACATATATGTCTACTTTAAAAGGAATAATATACATGATATTATCACGTCTTTATCCATAACGGGGTAGACAGGGCACAGGGCTTTAAGACCCAAAGGCCACTTTTAGCGTGATTCCCTGGGCTCTGTCAGGCCTGTGTCACTCCCCGTTTAGGTTTAGAAAATATACCTACATAATTACTATGCGCGCAGCGGCCCCTCGGAGTGGTAAATTCAGTTATTCGAATCGTTTGTCCAGAGTAATAAAAATGAAATTGGCTTGCAATAGATGTCTAGGTATCTAAACGAAAAGGTTCTGAGTTCTGACGTGAGCTAAATTAAACCATATAAATAACCACATTGAGTAGATATTTCTTTGAATTTCTTTGCTGAGTGAGACTTCTGTACGTGAGTACTGGTTGTTATTCTGTGGCTCTCTCTGCTTAGAGCCACAAGACCCAAAGTGCTTTGTCTGCTACATTGGATACTTTCTAATATAGTTGAGTTTAGCGATGGCTTATCCACGCCGTAATTCGTGAACGGGTGCCGCCAGTAGGGACTGGTCAGCTCGGCTCCGTTTTTTAGGGTTTCGTACCCGAAGGGTGCAAACGGGACCCTATTACTAAGACTCCGCTGTCTGTCCGTCAGTCTGTCCGCTTGTCCGTCTGTCACAGGGCTCTATCTCTTGAACCGTAATAGCTAGCCACCTGAAATTTTCACCGATTATGTATTACTATGACCACTATAACAACAAATACTAAAAATAAGATAAAGTTAATAATTAAAGGGGGTGGTCATACAAGAAACGTGTTTTTCAGCGTTTTAAAACATTGTATGGTCGTACGGAACCCTTCGTGTACGAGTCCGACTCGCACTTGCCCGTTTATTTACGAATGCTCAGTATTACTTATTTCTGTAAATTTGATTTGGCACCCGTTCGCAAGCTTAACATGCTGTCATGTTATATTGTGATAACATAATATTAGGCATAACGGCGGGAGAGTCCCATTTGAACTTTAAAAAGGCGTGACGTCAGCTTAGCTGACGTCACTACCCTCGCTATTATTCTCAGACATTGCAAAACAATAAAACGCTGAACAACAATGGAACACTTATAATTTAATCCACTTCACAAGTTATAGTCACAAGATACTACACAGCAAGTAAGCTAATAAAAACAAGTACTCACAAGATTAGTTGTTGCCACCTTGAATACCTCCGACGGAATGTGTCCAAAACGACTTCACATCGACTTGGGTAAACGCAAAACAACATGGCGACTGGTGCAACTTCACACCATTTAAAAACTCGCATATTTGAATTGATAAAGTTAAAACAATGCGTGACAACGTAATTGTTGTCCCAAAAATCCTAAATTAATAAACTATTAATTTCAGAAATATTTACAAACTTAAAGTCTTGCTTAGATGCAAGATTTATTAATTAAATCGGATGTGCTTTCATCAAACAAGGCAATATAGCTGACATCGCCATTTGAATGTTAATTTAAATAGATAATCACTTACTAGTTTGATGAAACCACACTGATCGATGTTTATAAATCGTAATCGTAATTTTAAATAATTATCAACAACAATTCATCCTCTGTAACTGAAATTATCAATTACAATTTTTACAGTCTAAAGTGTTGGAACAATAAAAATCAAAAACCATTGAGTAAAATTAATAATAAATCACAATTATTGGCTGTAACGGTTTACAAAATCGTTAGTAATTATTGTTTTGATTAATTATTCCAATTAATTATCTAAAATTTATTAATTAATTGACGTTTGCGGACGCTCATGACCTTCTCGCGTCGACACGGCCATCTTGCGAGGTGGTGCGCGCTCTGCACCAGTCCGAGATATCCTGAAATGTAATGTTTCGTGATTTTAGTCTAGCACCTATTCATAGGTACGCTAGCTGATAACTTGGTTTATTTTGAATAATTGCAAGTCAGAACCTCAAGAGTTTTACGGTTACTGATTGTTATGATAAATTTTTATTCAGCTAATTAACTTCACCAAGTTGTCAGCTGTATCATATACTGGATAAGTGCACAAAAACCTGTAGGCAAAATTACAGTCATTTCATAAATTTATTATACGCAGGTCACATTCATACTATGTACATCTACATAGTTGTGTGGCAATGCTCCACGCATCATGCCTCAATTTTTATTAAATTTTAATGAATAAATCTTTAAATCTTATTGCTTACAAGATGGTTTATCAAGTTGTATTAATGTGACAATGCTCCACGCATAATGCCACTATTGTAATTTTATTTCAATAAATAAATTGCTGTACAGGGATAAGAGCTTATGGTACTGTGTGTTGTGACAATGCTCCACGCATATAGCCACTACTTTTTGGTTTTATTTTTTAACACGGTTACTCCACGTAAACCCGCATTATGTTCTCGTAGATAACGGATGATGCTGTGGTCTGGGCGGTTTTGTACGCCGTGGTCCACAGGGGCTCTAAAGGAAATGGGGTTCAGGTCGATGGTGTGGTCTGGATCATTTCATTATGATCGTGGTCCACACGGGATATAATGTTGATGCTGTGGTCTGAGCGGTCTTATGCGCCGTGGTCCACAGGGGCTCTAAAGGAAATTGGTCTAGGTCGATGGTGTGGTCTGGATCATTTTATTATGATCGTGGTCCACACGGGATAAAATTAATGTAATTTGCTCTGGATATTGGGATAGGTTGATGCTGTGGTCTGGGCAGTCCTGTTCGCCGTGGTCCACAGAGGCTCTAAAGGATATGGGCAGGTTGATGCTGCGGTCTGGACCTTTTGTTAAGATCGTGGTCCGCAGAGGCTCTTAAAATGAATTGAAAGGGGTGAATCATAGGATAGGATTTGTACAGTCTTACAGGAATTATTATCAAATATGAATATGGTGAACGTAGCAAAACGTTGCCATATAAATATATTCTATAAACATGATAAATATAGCAAACAACTCGCTAAACTAGGATAATTTTATGAAAATTGCATGCTAAGAGCATTTAAATTTTGTAGTAAAATTATTGGAAATGTCTGTAAAAGACTGACATGATGATATGAGAATCAACTTGCCATACCTAATGATTTTGTAAAGATTAAAATATAGTGCGATTCCATAAACGGATAGAACTCACCGGGTTATATGATATCCTGTGTGTCCTCTAGCTCTGGGTTTAATTTCTTCGCTGGAGTTGACCTTTGCAGTGGTTGTGGCTCAGGAGCTATAGACGTTCTAGGTTGTTGGTTATCTTCCGCAGGTCCCGTCGACACGGTTGCCTGGTCAGCCACGGAGCTCTGCTTCACCATGTAGTGGTCGTTGTCCAAGACTGTCCATTTGTTCGGCTAACTCCTGACATCATCCCATACTTAGGAATCGGAAGTAGGAGCAATAACGACTCTCCGCTTCAGTGGTGCGTTATCTCACAAATGCGACCGGATGCTGGTGTCCTTTGATGGTATGGATCAATACAGCTCCCAAGCTGCTGGCGCCACTGTAGAGTTCCATTGGTGTGTCTTCCTGGAATAGAGAAAGGGTAGGCGCAGTAGACAAATATTGTACGATTGTGATGCGAGCTTCATCCTATTTAGTTAATTTGTAAAATGGCATCATGGCACACTCTGTCGCACCAGAGAACGCCATAAGGCGTTAAGTCCGCCATTTGTACACTTTTTTTTATGTGCAATAAAGTTTAAATAAATAAATCATGAGACAGGAAAATTGGAAATATTGCCTCTCAAGCTCGCTAGGTTTTTAATTTGTCAAACTTATTTAGCAGCAGCTCGGTATGGGTACTATCAATAAAGCCACTCTCCTTAGGCTTGGACTCACTAGCCCATCTGATATCGTATTCCCTAAGTACTTGATTTAGTGTTAAAAGAATGCAGTCTTCCCAATGTTTATTGAGAAACCTGGCTTCGCAAGGACATAAGTACTTGTTCAATTTAGAGTACACCCCCGCTTTGCTAACAGCGGTATGAGAGCTTTTGTATCAACACACAACGCCGGTAAACAGAGCAGGCGTTACCCAAGTAAAACACTTTAAAAAGCATAGTCCGGTATACAAACAGCCCATCCGGCATGGCGGCATGTTCATTTGAGTCTACTACTACTGGAATTTGATGAAATCTAGCAGTGATGTCAAAAGTATAGTAAAAATTACCACCAGCTAGTAGGCCTATTTAATCCAGAATTACCTATAGGCAGGCCTGTGTCACTCCCCGTTTAGGTATCGAAAACGTACCTACATTATTACTATGTGCGCAGGCGGCCCCTCGGGGTGGTAAATTCAGTTATACGAATCGTTTGTCCAGAGTCATAAGGATGAAATTGGCTTGCAATGGGTGTCTAGGTATATAGACAAAAAAAGGTGCTGAGTTCTGACGTCAGCTAAATTAAACCGTACCTACCACTAACAACATTGAGTAGATGTTTCTTTGAATTTCTTTGCTGAGTGAGACTTCTGTACTTTACGGAGTATTAGTATCTATTCTGTGCTAAAGGGTAGAGATTTCTCAGGATATTTCTATAGTTCCCGGTATCCAACTCACATAAGATCCTGACCATTGTATGAATTGTGTTCAAATAGCTCATTCACAATACTTTCAACCGAACAACCGAACTCAACCATGCGGTCGACGTTCTACTCGTTTATTGAGATCTATTTATGCGGGAAAATGAATATATGCTCCTACGTGTTGAACAATACTTTTGATTGAGCCACTTGATCACTATCTGTTAGATCATAGGCTAAGTTATCAGATTTTTATTTTTGTTTTTATTTTTATTTACTATTTGATCATATGTGGTCAACTGAGAGTTGATAAAATAATTTGGCCTATACTCCATGGTGTATAATCTTGACAATCGGGACCAACATAAAATTTTATCTCTTCACGTAAATTGTTGACAATACAAATAGTTGTTAATTTTGTTAGTGAGAGTACAGTAAACTGGCCAATGTCCGTCTTTTCAGGTAGTTTATCCGTTACAGACTTGCGTATTAATAAACACTGCCCCTCTATCAAAATTAGATTTAACTATACAGGGTGGATTTTAATCCGTTGGTATCCTTTAAATATGTACCATACTCATGATACAGAATAATTTAAGACTTTGTTGTTTGTTTTTCGTGTGTGTAAGTGGCCAACACTGGTGTCAGATTTTTCAAGCTGCCTAAAGGCATCTGACATAGCTTGACAACTGCCATACAATGACAGCCGGAACCAACGGCTTTCACGTGCTTTCCGAAGCACGGAGGAGCTCGATAAATTTTTGTACCACTTGTGGTCACCCATCCAAGTACGGACCACGCCCGGGGTTGCTTAACTTGTGAAAACGCTAGCAATGCGTACTCCCTCCGAGTCACCGAGTTCTTCGCCGAGAATTTAAGACTAATAAAACGTAAGTCAACAATTTTTTCATTTTCATATTAAACAAAACTTCTAAATGGAAACTCTTTGATAGACACCATTTGTGCAATTACAAATAAATAAAAAAATAAACCCGTAGTCAAAAAACTCACGAAAAATAAATAAATTACAACAGTATCAAAACCACATCGTCGTAGATTCCGTAGTACCTAAATTGTTGCAAACATTCGTAAATTACCTACTATCGTCAAGCGGACGCTAGACACTGCCCTTCCCTACTCGACTTTAAACCTTATTCACGTAACATAGTCTACTTTTGTATGCCGGCCAATTGCGCTACAGCTGAGCGAAACAAGTTGTAGGTACCTACAACAGTGGATTAAACGCGCTTAGCGCGGTGGGCGGCTCGATTAACGAGGGTGATTTGACACCTAATTTTTATTATTTTTCTATACTTTTAGTATTGTTACCGTACAAAATATCTATGCGAGTGTGTTAACAAGCTAAACTGATGCCAACGACTAACATTACTGATTTCGATGAACATGAAAGTCTAATTGTTAAAACCTAATTAATTTTGGAAATAACCGCGCGTTCACGCTTGAAGCACTTATCAAATGTGTGTCCTATTTTCAAACAGAATGTGCAAATTAGCTTGTCTGTATCGGCGTTAGAAAACTGTAAATTAATTTTGTTATTTTGAGGTTGAGTACTTTCAGATTTAATATTAAAACGACAAGCATTTGTATAATGACCCGACTTTTTACACACTTGACAAAACTGTTGAGCCCTGTCCGGATATCACGGTCGCTTGCTGTTAACCGATTGAGTGTTCATTCAATCAGAAACTGGTCTTTTCAGCTGACGTATAAGCTACAGAAATAAGCTCAGGTACCAACGAGGCCCTTGCATTTAATAATTCAATTCTCAAACGGTCATCCTCAATGCAACCCATAACCGCCTCAACTGCCTCATCATTAGATAACTTATCCTTAGTGGTACGGAGCCTTAGTACCCACGCCTGGGACAGAAATTGCGCAATATCCTTGGTACCGTCATAGCAGTGCTCTCTAAATCGAAAAATGTCTCGAGAATACCTATTTTCGGGTTCAAATGTTGTTATCAGCACATCACGCAATTCCCGCCACTTGGTCGTGGAAACCAACCAATTGTCAACCCACAACCTGGCACGACTCGTAAGTAAACTACCAGCTTTCATTCTAATCTCGTAATCGGTCAGGTTATAGGTTTCCATGGCTGTAGTGACGTGTTGGCACCATTCACGTATTCCCATGTTGGCGTCCGGATCGTAAGACGGTAAAAATACTTCATTCATTTTAATTTTATCCGTTTGCTTCGCACGATCGGACATGCCCTTCATTACTTGCAACGTCTGTGTAAAAAAATCGATGGGTACGCGGCTCACAGAAGCAGAAACATTTTTGTTAGCTATTTCAGAATGTCCGGCAGAAGCGGGTGGGAATCCCACTTCTGATAACGGCGGGAGAGTCCCATTTGAACTTTAAAAAGGCGTGACGTCAGCTTAGCTGACGTCACCACCCTCGCTATTATTCTCAGACATTGCAAAACAATAAAACGCTGAACAACAATGGAACACTTATAATTTAATCCACTTCACAAGTTATAGTCACAAGATACTACACAGCAAGTAAGCTAATAAAAACAAGTACTCACAAGATTAGTTGTTGCCACCTTGAATACCTCCGACGGAATGTGTCCAAAACGACTTCACATCGACTTGGGTAAACGCAAAACAACATGGCGACTGGTGCAACTTCACACCATTTAAAAACTCGCATATTTGAATTGATAAAGTTAAAACAATGCGTGACAACGTAATTGTTGTCCCAAAAATCCTAAATTAATAAACTATTAATTTCAGAAATATTTACAAACTTAAAGTCTTGCTTAGATGCAAGATTTATTAATTAAATCGGATGTGCTTTCATCAAACAAGGCAATATAGCTGACATCGCCATTTGAATGTTAATTTAAATAGATAATCACTTACTAGTTTGATGAAACCACACTGATCGATGTTTATAAATCGTAATCGTAATTTTAAATAATTATCAACAACAATTCATCCTCTGTAACTGAAATTATCAATTACAATTTTTACAGTCTAAAGTGTTGGAACAATAAAAATCAAAAACCATTGAGTAAAATTAATAATAAATCACAATTATTGGCTGTAACGGTTTACAAAATCGTTAGTAATTATTGTTTTGATTAATTATTCCAATTAATTATCTAAAATTTATTAATTAATTGACGTTTGCGGACGCTCATGACCTTCTCGCGTCGACAGGCATAATATCTTTGTAAATTGACAAAGCCCTTCTGGCGCGTAGACGACCAATAATGTAAAAATGAATTTCTTTCGGCGTTTTTTCTTAGCAGTGGTCCTTGCGAAATGCTAGTATCGGGAGCTTAAAAAAAGTATAAATAAACATTAGAAATAATAAACACTAAAATGATTGACGTATAAAAGTAAATAAATAAATAAATATATATGGACAAATCACACTGATTGAGCTAGCCCCAAAGTAAGTTTTAAACTAGTGATGTGGTATAATAACTCAACAATTCTATATTTATTATAAATAGATAAACACCCAAGACTCAGGACAATACTAGGCTGGGGATCGAACCCAGAACCTCCGGATTGGCGGACTCGCGTGTTGACCATTACACCACGGAGGTCGTCAAGAGTGCCTGCAAATTATATTATATTATAATATTAAATACATATTTGATTCTTTGATTCCATTAGGGATAAAGACTTGAAGGTCGGGGATTTTTTTAATTGTCTGGCAAACAAACATGTCTACCACCAGGCTAAACGTCACCTTTGGGTTTTACGGTCCTGGGCTCTGTCTGCTTAGAGCCACAAGCCACAAGACCCAAAGTGCTCTCTCTGCGCCATTAGGGATGAAGATGTAATAGTGTATATTTTCAATATCCAAAACCAGTTATAATGTAGGCGATAAAGCCTGAAAGCGGGTGCAAATAACCGACTTAATTGTCGAAAACACCCTTGTTACTATGATTAATGTTGTCTTCCGGAATGTAACTATAGTATTGTTTATGTTCAACAAGAAATTGGTTTTGTACAATGGCTGTAAATTAGTAGGTTCGTTGTTTGGTATGAACCAACGAATATCAATAAGGGTACAAGCGTATAATATAACCATTACATTTTATTAAAAGCTTTTTTACAAGCGTTTCCATCATCATCAGGTCTTTTTGAAGTGAAAATTTAATTAGCCAAAGACCTTACAATATGGAGAAGAAATAACCGGAACAGTTTCAATGATTTGGCTATAGTTTTACGACCGGTAGCCTGCCTGACGTCAACCCACTTTGGGAATGTATTTGTGCGAAAAGTTTTACAACCGGCTGCTGCCCGATGTTAACCCTTCTTGGGGATGCAATTGTAGCACGAGATGTTTGTGCTTATTCCTTTAGTCGCCTCTTACGACATCCACAGGAAGAGATGGAGTGTTCCTATGTTCCTATTCTACTCTGTCGGGAACCACACGGCCCATAGGGTAATTATTTATTAAAAAAAATATATTGATATAAAATAACTTTCCATATTTTAAAAAAAAATAAAAACTTAAACTAAACCTTAATCACTGGTAGGACTCTCCATTGATTCAGAGTAACATATATACCTGCTACTACTACAAACGAATTTATCTGTACACACGTCGATGTGTGAGTTTTATACTTAGGGTCGCACCGCAAAATTATTTTAATACTTACCTACTAACGAGTTCGACATATTTACGATTATATTTTTCCATACCGGAAGATTTGCGAACACTATGACGTCAAAAATATTCTGTTTTATATGTAATAAATGTTACAGAAAAGTCGGAAACAGCTACGTAATATCACTTTACAAATATTTTTCATTGTGTCCATTGTCCATTTCACCTATAGTTCACTTTACTGATTATTATTGAGTCATTTATATTGTAACGCACTAATTTCACTAATTCACTATTGTAATATAGTAATTTGCATATTCGGCGCAAAACTATACGGTAATTATATGAATAAATTCAATAAAAATAAACAAATGTTTATCACGCTTATACTTAGCATGTCAAGTTGTCATTGTCAACAATGGCATTTAGCACTAAAACCCGCGGAAATCCTGTGAGCGAGGAGCCTATGTAACATTACCGGATTCCTTATTAGCAATCCGGTAATGTTACAATCTCGCTCTTGTGTATCTCCCGCCAATGCGAGAGAGCGAGAAGGGTATATATATCAAGATGGTTGGCTGGGTAATAACGTGAAATTATATTGTTGCTTTGCTTACCTGTTTTCATCATTTGGAAATGTATGAAATATACGTTCTTTAGAGTATTGGGTGGATAAACAATTATTATACGCGCACCTTCTCACCATGATGGTTACTATTGGTTGACAGTTCTCAAGACAACACACGTCGCGTATTGCGTGCGGCTAGTAATTAAACCCTGGTTTGGAGCCGTCAAAGCTCACAAAGTGCGGGGGAGAGGTGCGGGGACGCCAATTTGCGGGAGACGCTGTGAGATACCATTCTGTTTGACTCTTATGTATTATGTGCCTTAATCTAAATGTTTGTTTTTGTTTATTTGTTGTTTGGATAAAATCTTGCAAGTTAAATTTGAGCCACTTCCCGGATTTCCGATTGAGATGAAATTTTGTATGCTAATATAAATGAGATGACAATGCAATATTACAATAACTAGAAGCTAATTTGATAATGGAGCTAGAAGGTGGCTATAATAAAATGACGCGTTACGATGCAATAAGTACTAAGGCCTCACAATAAAACATACAAAAAAATTTTTTTTTTCTTCTAAAAACTAATATAAACAACTTCATCAAATCAACTTGTGCGGAGTTTTATTTTAAAATCGGAATAGACAAAAGAATAAAGATTGTGAAAATATTTTTGCGGGAATGAACAAATTGGCCTCAAATTTGCCACCCTTAAAATCTGCCGCTCTAGGCTCCAGTCAAACCTACTTAGCCATCAGCTACGATGTCGAAAAATAACCTTCTTATAAATAACAAAGAAGAAATCAAACTTTTTGTTTCGCCCACGATAATGTTTCCCCGTTTTGATTCTGCGATCCTTTTTTCTTTTACAAAGAGAAGATGCTGTTGTGTCCCTCATAATAGGCCTTTGAATGTTTGGAAAGTTATATTCCTCTTTGATACTTCAAATTGGCGCCGCGAGGGTAGCATCCCCTTTGTTGTATTTTGCCAGCTCTGCCATAAAATTATTGCAAGACATTTGTCAAATCAGAGAGGTGTAGTTAAGAGTGCAGAGAAAAGCAATACCTCTTGAAACAAAATCACAAGTTAGTCCTAGCATTACAATTAACACTTCTTGTTTTTCGAGGTTTTAGCTGATTATAATTTTAATATTTTGTATAAATTTTTTTAATGATGGTTCGATGTTTGTTTACAGAAACGTGAATTTCATAGAGATAATTAACACTTCCTCTGCTGAAAACGTACCGTATGTGTTTTCCTCTTTGGCAAAACACACACGGTGCATTTTTCAGCAGTGGAAGTGTGACATTTTCTACCCTGTCAATTAAATTCTTTTATTTATGTAAGTTGTAGCTTTAAAGTTGTAGCTTAGACTTTCTCTAGTTCGTCTACCCCATTAAAAATCTTTGCTCATGCCACTGGTTGTTTATACCTGAGGTTTATACGATCTAGGATTCATTTCTACATACCTACTTTTTTCTTAAGTATGTTTTTTTTACTAAACTAGATTGCCTTATTTAAAGCTTTAAATCTTCCATGGTGGTCCGGGAGCAAAGAAAAAACATAGAATGTACCAGCTACTTCTCTTCCCGTGCAAATCGTAAAAGCTGATCGAGGGAATGGGCAAGAATCTGAATCATATCAATAGGCGATGCGGTTAGCAACCCATCACTATTATGATTCTTTTTTCCATCTTGATGCCCACCATCACGTGTCAAAAGTGGCCTGGGACTTGCCGCCCTAGGCACCTCTGTCTACCCCGTTACGGATAAAGACATGATAGTGTACGTTAAATCCTACTTTTAAATAAATCGGCCAAGTGCGTGTCGTATCACGCTCAGAGTAGAGATCCGAAGTTACACGTTACAATATGGATATTTACACGTGGTTATAATGTTGTAATAACTGTAGTTTTCTTCTCTTTTACTATTACTAAATATATACCGAACTGTAGGGCTGCGAATCATCGGAGCTAACAAGAACAGACCTCAAAAAGCCAAGTTATTTTTCTGCTGCTATTTATCTAAACAATTTTCGGCGATAAGCCGATAACACAAAGGCGATTGTGTTGTCCGATAACTTAGAGCGACGTTTTTTGAACATTTTAATGGGTTTGAAGTGGTTTGGATTTTAGAGATACGAGTCATCATCATCATCATCATCATATCAGCCACAGGAAGTCCACTGCTGGACATAGGCCTCCCCCAAGGATTTCCAAAACGACCGATCGTAAGCGGCCTGCATCCAGCGTTTTCCTGCAACCTTGCTCAGGTCATCTGACCACCTAGCAGGTGGGTGTCCTACGCTGCGCTTGCCGGTACGCGGTCGCCATTCGAGAACCTTTCTGCCCCATCGGCCATCGGTTCTTCGCGCTATGTGCCCCGCCCACTGCCACTTCAATGAGCTAATCCGCTGGGCTATGTCTGTGACCTTAGTTCTTCTACGAATCTCCTCATTTCTGATTCGATCACGTAAAGAAACACCTAGCATAGCCCTCTCCATAGCCCGCTGAACGACCTTAAACCTTCTTATGAGACCCATAGTAAGGGACCACGTTTCAGAGCCATAAGTCATCACTGGTAACACACATTGATTGAGCACTTTCGTCTTGAGGCACTGGGGTATTTTGGACGAGAAGACACTGCGTAACTTCCCGAACGCTGCCCAGCCGAGTCGGATTCGTCGAAAGACCTCTTCCTCGAAGCTGGAACTTCCTGCCTGGATCAATTGACCCATGTAGATATACTGGTCTACAACTTCGAGGGTGGAGCTCCCAACAGAAACAGGTAAAGGCGTTACGTGCATATTCGACATGACCTTCGTCTTGTCAATGTTCATTTTCAGGCCAACCTGTTGGGAAACTCGATTTAGGTCTTCAAGCATCGTACTTAAGTCCTCCATCGATTCTGCCATGACAACGATATCGTCGGCAAATCGAAGGTGAGTGATATACTCGCCATTGATGTTAATGCCCAGTCCTTTCCATTCTAGAAGCTTGAAGGCATCTTCCAGAGCAGCGGTGAACAGTTTTGGAGATATGACATCTCCCTGTCTCACGCCTCTTTGCAATGGAATAGCCTTCGTACTGAGCTCCTGTACTCGGACCGACATAGTGGCTTTGTTGTATAAACACTTCAACACCTCGATATACCGATAGTCAATACGGCACCGCTGGAGAGACTGAAGCACGGCCCATGTTTCGATCGAATCGAAGGCTTTCTCATAGTCCACGAACCCCAAGCATAACGGCTGGTTATACTCCCTCCTCTTCTCTATAACCTGCCGCAGCGTATGGATGTGGTCCATGGTACTATAGCCTTTTCGGAACCCGGCTTGTTCGGGAGGTTGGAAGGCATCAAATCTGTTAGCGAGACGGTTCGTGATGACTCTCGAAAACAACTTATAGACATGACTCAGAAGTGTGATGGGCCTATAGTTCTTCAAGAGAGTGTTATCACCCTTTTTGAAGAACAGAACCACCACACCCCCGTTCCACGCCTCTGGCGTCACTCCCTCGAGTAGAACGGAATTAAAGAGCCTTTGAAGGACTTTCAGTACCGGCGTTCCGCCCGCTTTCAAAAGCTCTGCTGTGATTCCGTCCTCGCCCGGCGCCTTGTTGTTTTTAAGCTGTTTGAGAGCCATCCTAATCTCGTACAGACTGATGTCCGGGATATCTTCGGTATGGTGTCGGGTTAACTTGGCTCTTGGATCTTTTGCCGTATTTATGTTAGGTTTTGCAACGGATGTATATAACTGCCCATAGAACCTCTCGATCTCTTCCAGAACCCCCTCCCCCGTTGACACAACGTTTCCGCCCTCCATCTTCAGCTTAGTCAATCGGCTCTGCCCAGTAGACATAGCCCTTGCAAACACTTTGGAACCTTTGTTTTGTTCTATCGTCTCCTTAATACATTTAGTATTAAAGGAGCGAATGTCGTGTCGCAAGGACTTTTGAATTTGTCGGTTAAGCTTTCGATATGACTTAGCGTCTTCGGAGGTTTGCAGCGGCATGGATCGTCGCTGTGTCATAACGTCTAGGGTCTGAGCAGAGATTTTTTGAGGTTTACTTTTAGGGCGGGACTTAAAGAACTTAGATCCCACTGCTTGAACAGTTTCTATAAACCCGTTGCTTATCTCGTCCACTGAAATGCAATCCTGGAGAAGTTCAAAGCGATTGGAGAGTTCAACTTGAAAGCTTTCGGGGTTTTGGATCTGGCTCAGTGATGGTCGGAGCGTAGACTTCATAAGCCTTGACCTTTCAAGTCGGAGGTCGATATTCAAGATGCCTCTTACAATTCGGTGATCGCTGCCGGTTTTAATCATATTGATCACGGAGACATCATTGAATATCTGCCTCTTCGCTGTCAGGAAGAAGTCTATCTCGTTCTTGACTAGGGGCTGGTTATTCTTACTAGGACCCATCCAGGTCCACTTCCTCTGTGGCGGCTTCTTGAAGAAAGAGTTCATCGCAAAGAGTCCCTCTTCCTCCAGAAAATCAGCCAGCCTGTGCCCCCTGTCATTGCGCTTACCATATCCAAATTGCCCCACCCTGATCTCTCCATCGCGTCCCTTCCCCAGTTTTGCGTTAAAGTCCCCCATAATAACCGTGAAATGGGTTTTGGAGGCGTGTATGGCTCTACTAATGTCCTCATACACTACCTCAACCTCCGTATCTGAGTGTGTTCCGGTCGGCATGTATACCTGTATGACCTTCAACGAGTATCTTTTGGATACTCTGAGTATCAGGTATATTACCCTGCTGGAAACACTGTCGATGGTCACTACGTTATTTATGAGGGACCTGTGAACGAGAAACCCGACACCATGCTGGTACTTCTTTTCGTCTCCCTCCCGGTGATAGAGTAGGTTACCGGACTCTAAGGTTGTCGTGCCCTCGCCCTCTCTTCGGACTTCAGACAACCCCACTATGTCCCACCGTAACCTACTCATCTCCTCTTCCACCTTAGTCAGTTTCTCGTCTGTCCTCAAAGTGCAGACGTTGTGTGTTACCAGGGCCAGTTTTCGCCGGTGGTGGTAGCCGGATCCCATCCGGGGATTCTTAGCACCCCCTGCCCTGCCGTTACCATGACCGCTACCGGAGTCAGGAATAGCAGGGCTGCCGGGTACTGGGGGCCTGGTCGCATTTTGTACCTTCATAGAGGGGTTTTGCCATACTCGCCACGCTTGGCAGGCGGGTTGGCGAGCGCAGTGGGGGGTCACTATCGCACTTCCGACGCTGCTGCCCATCGGAAGTCTGTTCATGTGCAGTGACGGAACTCTCCTTTAGTCGCCTCTTACGACATCCACAGGAAGACTTGGAGTGGTCCTATTCTACTCTGCCGGGAACCACGCGGCAGAGGTACGGTAGAGATACGAGTAATTTTTGTTAAATATTTGAAAACATTCACTAAATGATAACTATGATAAGGCACTTGGACATACATATTTTTATTGGGGCGTTTATACATAGCATTACGGTGAAAGTACGTAAGTAAGTAACACTTTATTGCACCAAAACACATATAAATAATATTCAAAAATATGTACAGTATAGATAAACAATAGGCGGCCTTATCGCCAAGGCAATCTCTTACAGGCTACCTTTGGGTGATAGGAATTAGGCTAAAAATAAAAGGTGAAGCTTGAATTATTTTAGATTTTCTGCGTTTCGTGTTTTGGAACATATTGACCTTTTTTTAAAATCTTGGCTCGGTATATTTTTTTACACAGGCTTTAGTTAGCATGTTTGAAAAAGTCTTGTTGTAATCGATAATCAATTCCAAGTAGAACTAGTTAAAGAGTAGTTTCAAAAGAATTTGTTTGTTTGTTAAAATTTGTTTGTTTGTTAAATCTTTATTGTACACAAAGAACAAATATAATATTACATCAAGACATCAATAGGTACAAAGGCGGACTTATCCCATTTGTTTGTTTAACCTAGCTTTAAATTTTTATTTGATTCGATTCACATATTGAAATATGAAAAATAATATTAGGTCCTTACATATGAAATTGCCGATTTTCAATACTGACAACTTTAAAATCAAATATCTTGCGGTTTATTAGAAATTCCAAATTCAAATTTATTTCGAAATAAAGCCAGAAAAATATTGTTTTAAAATTCGTATTTCATTTGTTTTAACATCATTTGTTTGAGTTTCAACATTGCTATAACAACAACTATGGACAAATTGAAAATTCGCGAATACGAGTTCCACCGTGGCACCAGTGCTGCAGAAACGACTCTAAGAATTAACGACGTGACCAGGCACCGCTAACGAACGAACGGTGGGTTTTTGGTTTCAACGTTTCCGTTCTGGAAATTTCGATTTACACAATGAGCCTCGTGGACGACCTGATACTCAAGTGAATAACGAAGAATTGAAGGCGATAGTGGAAGCGGATCCATCTCAAACCACTTCTGAATTAGCAGCAGCCTTCGGCGTAAGTGACAAAACGATACTTATCCACTTGCGCCAAATCGGAAAAATTAAAAAACTCAAAAAGTGGGTACCGCACGAATTGACTGAAACAAACCAACAAACACGCGTTGCTTGCTGCGTTTCTTTGCTTAATCGCCACAATAATGAGGGGATTTTGAACCGTATCGTGACTTGTGATAAGAAATGGATCCTGTACGATAATCGGAAGCGATCATCACAATGGCTTGACCCTGGAGAACCGGCAAAACCTTGCCCTAAGCGAAAACTGACCAAAAAGAAGATTCTGGTTAGTGTTTAGTGGACCAGTGCTAGTGTTATCCACTACAGCTTCTTGAGATCAGGCCAGACGATTACTGCAGACTTGTATTGCCAACAATTGCAAACAATGATGGAAAAGCTCGCCATTAAACAACCGAGACTGATGAATTGCTCTAGCCCACTGCTCCTTCAGGATAACGCTAGACCACACACTGCACATCAAACGATCGCCAAGTTAGAGGAGCTGCGACTGGAACCTCTGCGTCACCCACCATACTCTCCAGATCTTGCCCCAACCGATTACCACTTTTTTCAAAATTTGGATAACTTTTTACAAGGAAAAAATTTCAAATCTGATGAGGCAGTCAAAACCGCCTTCAAACAGTTCATAGACTCTCGCTCCCAGGATTTTTTTTCCAAAGGTATCAATGATCTGCCTATAAAATGGCGGAAGTGTATCGATAACAACGGTGCATACTTCGATTGATTAAATAATAATTTCATTAAAAAAATCTTGTTTCACTTTTTTGATACTGAACGGCAATTTCATATGTAAGGACCTAATATTTCCTTTCATGCAAGTTATCCGATCAGCTGATCCGAGTTTCTATGGAAAGCATAAATTTATTTTTTCATGTTTCAATATAATATATGGAACATATTATGTTCCTTAGGAAAAGTTGTTTAGTATCATCGACTGAATATACCCTCAAAATATTGCAGTATGTTTTGTTAGTCTTTATATATTACACAACTCAAATGTGGGTAATAACAAATAAGTGGGTGTCTTATCTTATTTTTTTTTATTTCAGTTCACGTGTTACGCGACACGGAGCTACCGCTGGAGGTGGCACTGGCGCTAGGTCCTGACGTGCAATTCGTGCTCAAATACATCGATTCTGGTGAGTCAGCGTCAAAACAAATAAGGTGGCTATACAGGACACAATTTAATTCAATTGATTTATTTGCAGTGCTTAATTTATTTCAAGTTATATAAGAAAATAGGCAAAAATTGACCATTCAGTGCCCAGTTTAGGCTTAGTTGATTTGGAGATAAGGGGCCTTATCTACGAAACAAATAAGATAAATTTTGAAAAAATACAGACAATACTCTACCTATAAATTTCAGGAAAAACTTACGAGAATGCGGTTTAACTCGAACTTAAACCGTTTATTTATTTACATTTAAATTAAAAACTTGAATGATGATATCTTTTTTTGGTCTCTAAATTAAAGCTTCGTATATACAAGATAAAAAAATAACAACAAAATGAAAGAATAACATGAAAACTTTTCTTCGCAAAGTAATTGCTCGTTCGATCGTCACAAGATAAATGACGTCACTTCCTCGAATTGGGGATTATTAGTTTTTCCCTCCCTTCAAGTGTCACCCGTAATAGATACTGGAGGAATCTAATCAGGCACGATATTTGTACGCCGAATTCCGAATGAGTTTGGCTTTCGTCTTTTTAGTATCGTCGGTTAGAAACGAAGTTCAATTCAATCTTGCATTTTGTAAACTTGGATAGCTTCATTTTCGATTTGGAAGAGATCCATCTTTTCTAAACGATTATTTAGCGATTTCAGGGACATGTACATCTACATTCGAGATATGCGATGTTTTGTCGTCTATATTCGAAATGTACGATGTTTTATTGTTTACTATACTTCTTACTTTTTACAAAATTTAATTTAGTTTCACCTGTCTCGTTGTCTGTCTGTCTGTAATCAAATCTTGCAAGCTAAATAAGACCTACTTGCGATTATTAAATTGCGTTAAAACTTCACATACTTGTTACATCAGTTGGGTGACAATGGTCTAATTTATAGAGTCGATGTAATAATATATCTAGGCCTTGCACTAAACCATCGTAACGTCTATAGCCATTCTTCCATGCTGGTCTAGGAGAAAAAAAAAGCAGCTGGTACATTCTACCAGCTGCTTTTCTACCCACGTAGATCGTAAAAGGCGATCAAGGGTATGGATGAAAATGTGAATCATGTTCATAGGCGATGCGGCTAGCAACCCATCACTATTTTCATTCCTTTGTCTCACCTTATTGCCCATCATAACGTTAAAATTGGCCTTTGCGAATAAAGCTCTGTTTGCACTAGGGATATAGACGTGATAGTGTATAAGCCACTCTAAGTAAAACATTGTATAATGGAGATTCCCCCGGGACAATAAGTTCAGTGAATTGGTGAGCAAGAGCGACGCCCTGACCGGATACGGGCGTCTGTGAATGCTAATGTATCTGCCTGTATAAGAATTAAATCTAGGATTTTATTTTTAACTAACTCGCAACAAACAGAGGTTTTTTTAAACTAGATTTCATATTTAAAGTGACAGTTTAAAGACGAGTCTTGCGAACGTTTGAAAATAATTGGAACGTTGTCCAGCTGTGGACTTATATAGGCTTCTAAAATAATGTAAAAAACTTATAAGTAAAACATTGTATAAAGGAGATTTGCATTGTATTTCATTTAATATGACATCATTCTTAATTCAAGTTAACAAATTCAAGTGGCCGAAAAACGGCCACTTTTGGCAAAAATGCAAACTAAAGCCTAACGTTCTCACTTTAAACTGTAAACAGCCTAGTGGTTTATAAAATAGTTTGAAGGGTTATCTAGGTTTTACTAGCTCCACATTTTAAATGATATCTCCGTTTCCTTACAAATTTCAAAGTTTCAAATGGGGGCAGCACTGGACACCATGTATCGTCTTACACTATGATAGGTAAAAATATGTTCTCAGTCCACACATCTAAGTTGAAATCTTTGGAGGAAATGCTGCAGTGCAGTTTGTTTTTATTTATTTATACTTTATTGTATACACATGTACATGTTTAAAGTACAACAGGCGGACTTAATGCTAAAAGCATTCTCTAACAGTCAAACCTTTGGGTTGATTGGAGAGTTTATGTTTGTTGCCGGTTCTTTTTCACTTGCGCTTAGTAAGCGACATTAAACTTAGCTGTACTGTAAGCAAATGATCTGTCGTCAACAATATTCTAAAATCCATAGCATAAGTGATCAAAATATTCAAAGATAAATAAATGATTAAAAATAAAAGAAGAATAATATTAAAGTAAATGTGTTAGCAAGAGCGATGCCCTGGAGTGCAATTTTTCATTGAGGGTGTCAGCTAAATTCAAAAAGTGTAGGTTTCCAACTCACCGCTCGCGTTCCGATGTTCCGTTGTTTTACGCAAAAAATATTATTTGGTCAATGATTTTCTAAACTTTTCAACGTAAATAAAAAAGGCGACGTGAAACGGAACGGATTTTCCGTGAAAGGTTTCTAATTGACATTCGTACGCTACAAATGTTAAAATTACGAGTGGTCAAGACCATTCGTGCAAATCCTTCACATACGATCAATTCAAGTTTGCGCCCGTTTGGAAACAGTCAAGCAAATCATTCGTAGTGAGTCTTGATTTCAAAAATAGCACTCCTGACCGGATGCCGTCTGAATGCTATGTATTTGCTGCATAATAATTAAACCTAGGCTTTTATAACAAGTTCAGTTGAACGAAGGGTTCAAAAGTTAACTGAAATTACTTATTACAGGGTGACTTTTTATCCACCAAAAGTTATTAAAAATCGATAAAAAATGTTTCGTCCTCCCATACAAAACCCGTTTGGCTGAGCGCTGATTTCTATGGGAGGACAAAAAATATTTATCGATTTTTAATAACTTTTTTATAGAAAGTAGTACTCAGACTTAACTTACTCCAATAATTTTGCCGGTGGATAAAAAGTCAGCCTGTATAAGGATAAATAATTTAATAAAGTAAATTGGTAGAGTAATAATTCTTGATTTTATATCATAGGTGGGCACCTATGATATAAAATCAAGCCCTGGGTTCGCACCGGTATTTATTAAGCAAACACACATAGTAAACGTTTCCGAAGAAAAACACTACATGTTAGTAATAACCGCATCATAATCGGCCCAGTAGTGTCAGAGTTGACAAAGTATAGACAGACAGACCGATATAAAAGCCTATGTGGATGGAGAGCTAAAAGTGAAAGGAAAAAAAGTAGATAAACAAGCTTTTTATATTTTTACATACACTTTTACAAAGCCAGCAGTCATTACTATATTATTTCTATTTCAGTTGCAAAAATAAATTACAAAAACAAACTCCATTTATTATTTGCCAACGAAATTTTAATTGGGGTTTGTGGTACATAGCAACAAGCCACGCCGAGATTTGGTAAAATAACATCGCACGAAATACTACGTTATCATTATACTACAATCAAGGAGCACACACGCAAAAATCGCGTTACTACACACGCACACAAACGCACGATTCACCTGTTGCTATGGTTGTATGGAAGGCTTTGCGCAAACGCAGGTTGTAGCTCTACGACATATCGTTTTCTCCGTCTAACGAAGAAGGTTCGAGCGAGATAGCTATAGAAGTTCATGGTCGGTAAAGTAGTGTGCTGTTCAACCGACGCCAAACTGGACCAACGGTCGTTCATAGCGGGTTAACTTAGTTTTAACTTAACACCGCACGCAAGCGTGTGTTCGACGTGAAATAACTCGAAATTTTGGAAATGTTGTTAAAAACACCTACTTTGAATTAACAACGGTTTAAGTGTCGTCCTATAAGTGTTTTAAGTGAAGTGTTAGTGTCGTTAAGTTACAATAGTGTTGGAATACAGCCTTCATCTCAACGGATGCTGATTGTACCCAGCTTCAGTGCTATAGAAGATTGTGTAGTGAAGCCTTCTTGGATGTCAGTTCGTGAAAGTGATTTTGTGTTAAGTGTAACCTAAGTATTGATTCGTGATCTTCAACTAAAGGGTATGTACTAATAGTTATACGTAACGGTATCCCAATGAAGTTGTTTTTGTAAGCATTTTTAGATGAAGTAATTAGATATTTTGTTGCTGGAAATGCGACTGTAAAAGATAGAATCAAGGTCGAATATCGGTTGCGCCAGCTCAGGTATTTGCCACAAAAAAGTTGTAATTGTAAAGGTTTTTGAGTACAGGTGATTATTTTTAGAACGGAAATAATAACTACAAGCTTCATGCTGACTTTGCCAAAAATAGATACCTACCTATGTTAGGAACTTTTTCAAATCTATAGATGTTGACACGCTGCCTAGTTTTCTATATCTTTCTATAGATTTTTTATAAATCAAAATAATGAAACATCCGTCCTTCATAATAAGGCTTCATTCATGAATTTCTAAGTCAAGCATATGTCAAATGTCACTTGATACAAAACTGTCGGGAGGCTGTACGCCCACATCGTGAGTTATTTTTGGAAAGTAGGCTTGCGCGCCACTTCTTGAATAAAATATGTCAAATACACGTTTAGATTCCTTAATTCTATACTTATTATCGAATAAATAATTCAATTGATCTAGCAAACCTTACGCATACCAACCAGGCGTTTAAAGGCCATATATAAACATAACAATAACAAATAGGTAGTTTATGAATCATCAAGTACAAAATGACTTAAATTAATTTAAACATTTTCAGACTAGAATAGCGAAAGGCCCAAAAATTAAGCATTCGTACAAGACGTTATGAATTATTGTTAAAACTAAATTTATTACTTTGTGTACACTTTTTGGCGAATCTTGTTGCTGATGAATCTTTGTAACCTTTTGACGAAACATGTTGCGGATAAATCCTTGTTAAAATTATATTTATAAAGTAAAAATGTACCTAGCTGCAAGCTTGCTTATAAATACCTAATCTAGATCAAATCACATTATGTTGAATTTAAAAAAAAAAAGGAAACTAGAACATATTATTAGCATAAGTTGTAAATTGAAAAGTTCCGAACAAAAAAAAAGAAGCGTGTGATGGGTTCACAATAAATTTGATCTTTATAAATTATGCAATATAGGTACATGGCATTATGTTATAATGCTATATTGAGTTATTTAAATTTCAAAAATAATAAAAAGACTATATAATATGATCCTTCAGCAACAAAATAAAAGGTGTTTTAGATGCAATTTTATTATCGGTTTACCGGTAATGTCAATAAACAATTTTGCAATAAATTTTATGACATGGGCATGAAATTTGATACTCCTCAAGATGTTCGTAATAAACGTTCGCTGACGACTTCTTATTCATTTAGTAGTTTTGCATATTCATTAGGAACCTGACATTATTTTCTCGATTTTTTGTATGAAATATTATGTATAGTATGATTAGTTATAGTTGTAATGAACTCCAAATAGATTTCCAGCGGCACATCACTAGGTTTGCGAGTTCTTAGTTCGGGGCCTACTAGTTTAAAATCTTTAGACTTAATCCCTCGTGTTTGATTCGCAGCACGGGAACCTATTTTTATTTATTTCTGTTTGCTATTTGTCTGCTCTTCTAGATGTGCTGTGTAGGTATATATTCTCATGTGTCAAAATCTTTACTTGCATATCAATATTATAAATGAGAAAGTAACTCTGTCTGTTATCTTTTCACACTTCAACTACATTACCGAAACACGTAGTATATTATTACTCTGTGCCGAAACTAATTTAGTTGAATTTTGGTATGGATATTGGAGTTGTGTAGTTTGAGACCCACGAAAGTACATTTTATCCCAATATCATACCTAGATGGAATAAAAAGTGGGCCGGGAGTGGAACTTTTTCCATTTAAAAGTTGACTTTTTTATAAAGTACTAAGTGAAAAGGCTAGTTATAGCAGTACATTTAATGTGAAAGTGGCATAGGTACTTTCAGTATCAAAGCTGACTTTATTAAAAATTACGAAAAAAATAAATATTTTAATTTAAAAATTTCTTTTTATAACCAGTCTAAGATGGTATAACTACCCTGAGACTAGACATTGTATACAAACATAGCTTCCACGGCATAGGATTGATCGTGAGCGAATGCGCCTTCAAAGGAGTTCAACGCGCCTCGCGGGCGCGCCCGCAGGGAATACTAAACAGATATACGGATTAAAACCATTATATCTACTCTGTATGTTTATAGTTTTACTTTTATTATCAGTGATTCAAATGTTAGTACGTAAGTACTTTTTTCTTTTTAATTCTAATATGGAATTAACGTAAACTTGTAAAGTAACAAAATATACCTACATGAACGAACGTATTCAAGAAAATTACACGAATGATACATACGGCTACTCTCATCAATTCTTAAATTTTCCTCTCACATATCTACTGAAAACAATTAGAAATAAGTAGCACCGAAGTACTATGTTTTTCTTTTTTAATGTATTGTTTGTAAATTTTTAAGTGAAGCAATAAAATTAATTTAAATTAATCTTTCAGCCTTTCTTTCTTGTCAGTTCCAATATGGAAATGATATTAATACAAATATGCCCAGCAGTGGGTTTATGTGGGTTAAAAATGATGATGATGATGATTTATAAAAAAGGATTTATTTAGCTTAATGAGGATTTAGGAGTTAACTTATAGATGAAGTATAACATGTAGTTTATTGTCCGTAAGAAAGGTATATATTGTACAAATTACTACTAGGAAACATAAAAAGCTAACATACAAACATGAAGCTAAAGATCGACGGAAAAGAAGATATGATATGGCTGAGGTTCGTATTACTCGTACTGAATTTGCAGGAGCCCAATATGAATATCGCTCTGCCTTCATATATAATAAAATAAATAATGAACTATACGTGACGCGTCCCCGCACCTCTCCTCCGTTTTCGCCTTGATGACGCACGTTGGCTCACAAGAACCGGGGGAGAGGTGCGGGTGCGGGAAACGGGGACGCATATTGCGCGTACCTTAGGAGATTCCGTTCTGTTTACTCTTACTGTATTCTGTGCTCAAGACCCAACATGCTCTGTCTGCCCCATTAGAAATAAAGACGTGATAGTGAGTAGCGCTCTTTATAACTTAGTTAAATAGGTGTCGTGTCGCGGTGAACCTAGCATCAAAACGTAGTACATGCCTGTTTTATCAAAATAAACAAATAGCCAGTCAATAGGATGAAACTGTTCCGGGAGGGGCCGTTACCTGCTCCAAATTAGAGGAATGCCGGGAATGCGCCTGTTCATTCACAATTTACGAGTGGCATCTCCTACTAATATCTTAAACACGACGAGACGGTTTCGTTTAAATTGAAAGATTGTTTTCGTTTTGTGCGTTTATTTTAACAAATTTAGGCCAAAATATGGCTAGTTGGCTGAAATGTTCAAAATCAAGACTTTAATCACTAAATTAATAGCAGCATGTATCCATTTTTATTAAACGTGAAGTTTTAAGATTTTACTACCAACCCAACAACGATAACGATGGCTTAATTGGTAGGAGGTGTTATTGTCCACTTTTTTATTTAAAAAATATTTGCCGCTCACTTTAACCACCGATAACACTCATTAGCCACCGACAAAAAAGAGAGGTGTTATAAGTTTTATGTGTCTGTGTGTCTGTCTGTGGCATCGTAGCTCCTAAACGAAAATCGATTTGATGCGGTTTTTTTAAATCAAAAGCTTTGTTTATCAAGATGGTTCTTACGAGTAGCTATGTTTGATGTAAATCGGTTTAGCTGTTCGAAAAATATTGGAAGTAAACACTTGAAAGTCGGGGGGTTTTAGCTTGTCTGGCAAATAAACTTGTTTGTACTCTCATTCTATCCCTCATTAAAAAAGAAATAAAATGTGTTTATGTTTTCTGAACGTATAAGTAAATGTTCAAAATTCTTTTTTCCTAAAAGTCAAAAGGAATCTCAACAAACTCTTTCATAACATCGCATCGTCGGGTTCTTTTACAAAGTGAAGTATTTTTATTGCCGCTAGAAGCAAACCCGTGTACGGCGTCTAGTTAGAATCAGGCCATTTATGTTCTATCTACTAGAAGGTTGACAGGACTTGTAGAACTAGTTAGAGCGAGATGCAAGATAAGCTCCTGTCATGCCAGAGTGAGACAAGAGATAATGTCCCACGGCACATAACGAGTTGTTAATTGCATACGCCTGATTAGAACAGGGTTTATCTTGTCTCAAACCGGGGCATGTTGAAAAATGTGTACCGTATATCTGCTTCTATATTTTATAGGATCATATTAAGTAGAAGTGTGATGGTTGCGCAAATTTAAAGCAAGCGCTATCGATGGATTTTGATTAGTATAGTCACATCATGTTAAGAGATACCAAATCAGCTTTGTAAAATGGAACATCTAGAAAATCTCTACCTCCCTCTTACTCTCAGTGTATTTCGAGTTGCATCCTCAGCTGTAATGGTGTGTAATGGTCAGCTTATTTTTCTCCACTTTGGACAGTCACAGGCCCCGCGGGAGCGGCATGTAAACACATTTTTCCCCCGCCGGGCCCGGCAAACATGGTTGACCTGAAAATTGCTGGTTTGACGTCGTCAAGGATGATATGGCCTTGGCCAATGGCCTTACAACTAAGGATGCTCAAGAATACATACAACTCCATAAAAAAGGACAGGTTACAATTTAGCATCATGGCCTGCGGCTGGCTAATCCCATACAAATGTGGGTATACACATTTGTTTCCCTTTGCTTCACATTCATAACATCAAAAGGATTAAATCTGAAACATAAAAATATCGATACTCGTGTCCCAAAAAATGTTATCTACATAAAAAAGTCATAAATATGGTTGCGTGATTCAATGCAGTTTCTCAAAGATGTAAGAAGATACAGTACCACCACGTGTATGGGCAGTATAACCAATACGAGTATATTTTATGTGTGAATTAAAACATAATAGAAGTAGTTATACTAGTATTTTTTTAGTGCTTAAAATTGAATAAATTAACGGGCAAGTGCGAGTCGGACTCGTACATGAAGGGTTCCGTACCACCGTACAATGTTTTAAAACGCTGAAGAAACACATTTCTTGTATGACGACCCCCTTTAATTTTTAATTTTATCTTATTTTTAGTATTTGTTGTTATAGTGGTCATAGTTATACATAATTAGTGAAAATTTCAAGTATCTAGTTAATGCCATTATAAAGATCGAGTTAAAAACGCTGAAAAAAACACGTTTATTGTATGCCGACCCCCTTTAATTTTTAATTTTATCTTATTTTTAGTATTTGTTGTTATAGCGGCCATAATATTACATAATCTGTAAAAATTTCAAGTGTCTAGCTATTACGGTTCAAGAGATGGAGCCCTGTGACAGACGGACAGACAGCGGAGTCTCAGTAATAGGGTCCCGTTTGAACCCTTTGGGTACGGAACCCTAAAAAGTACCATCATATATATTTCGTTGTAGACGAAATTGTTGAATTTTATATTGTACAAAAGTTCTTGTGCTGTAATTATAAATACTTCAAATGAAGGCTTTTTGCGAGTTAATTAGTACATCGAAATTAACTTTTGAATATATTTTTAAATGAATGAGATAGGTGTAATAAAAATAAATATTCGAATTTACCGTAGTTTCAAATGCCACAACGTGTTGACATAAAATCTGTTTAATGAGGTAAGTTTGCAATTATTTCCGTCAGTTCTTACCAACAAAAAAAAAATCTTTTTTACAAGGGAAGGCATAAAACTGAATTTACGAGCTGTTATAAGTAAAGCCTAAGATAGCATGTGTCTTTACCTTCGGGTCTGTGCTTCGGGTCTGTTCTTCGGGTCGAACGGCTCATAAATAGAATTAGAATAAATCAATAATCGATCAACATGATTGTCAAAAGTTTTTAAACTGATGATGATGAATCAAGTTTTGTTTTTATAGCGTTTGGAATGTTCAGCAAACGTTACATCCGCATTCATTCCACATTGTACCTACGTACGAGTACTTATAAATTTCGCCCTGGGCTATTTTGGTATGTCATATGATCATCACCAGTCAATTTTTATAAAAAAGTTCAATGGTTCGAAGTCATCATGATAAATAAAAATATTCTGCATTTTATATAGTTGAAGCGCTTAATATACGTGGTATGAAATGGATCTAGAAACAGAGATCCATGGATGGTATTTGTCAAAAACAGTAAGTATCTGTAGAGATTATAATAAACAGAACCGAACGAATACGATGGATAATTAAGGCTTCTGTTGCTTTGCTTCAATCGGATGGTATTAAAGTAACCAACTTATGCAATGCAAGCAATATCGTACTCCTAATTACCAAGCTTACTAGTAATACTAGGTAAATGTGCATAATTTGACTGCTACTACTAAACTATATACATCTGCCTCGGGCTGAAAGAAAGTTGCTCTAATCAATGATAGATCTGCTGTCAATGCATACTATATTTGCTAATCTATTCATGATATTAGGGCATGGCAAATTGCCCAATTTAAACTTTATCGTGTTGTTTTACATTGGTACCTAATGTAAACAGTTTTCTTAAAATTTGACCAAATTGTGTCCTTTTTTTACTAGCCTATATTTGCGTCCCACTGCTGGGCAAAGACCTCCTCTTTCTTTTTCCACTGATGCCTTTCCGTTGCAGCCTGCTGCCATTTGTGTCCTATTAACGTTTTATGTCTTGGCCATTTTTCGCGGCCATCATTAACGATCCTTTCTGTACTACCAGAGCCATATACTCGTATTAGCCAGAGCAGACGGGTTGGAGAGGTCTCATTGATGTTTATAAGCTTTGTTTAGCTTGTGTTTCCTAAATCGCCTTCAACGACATCCACGGGAAGACTTAGAGTGTTCCTATTCTACTCTGCTGAGAACAACACGACTCCGAGAACCACACGGCTTAATTTTCGGTCATCATCCGGATATTATAATTGGACAAATCTATTTATGATTTGAGGTTGTCCAATTTGTCCGTCAACATCACATCTTTCTATTCTCGTCGCCTTCAAGCTTCGTTAATGTCTTAGTCAAACTGTCTAATTTGTCTATCACTGTATTAGTTTTGACTACGGAGTGTAACAAAGGTTATGTTATGCTATTGAGGGCACACAAGGTAATATACAACTTCAAATCTAATAAGTATTACAAAAAAAAAAAACAAATGACGAAAAAAAAAATTACGTGAAAAAAATAACAAATGAAAATTTTCGCTGCTCCTTTTTGCATTCTGAATTTATTAGTTGTCAAAACAGTTTTATCGTCCTTAACAACTAAATTATTAGTCGGTATTTACGGTACAGGCATTGCTTAGTGTAGATATTATTATTCATGTAATTTTATATATATAAGAATCCTCGTATGAAAAATATACTTGAAATCTTCTTGCTTTTGAAAAAAACATTTTTCATTTTTAATCGAACATGACCTCAGGCAACGTACCTTTGTCTGCTAGTGTGTTAGTACAAGCAAGCTATTGGTCATCATTCGATTGTCATCGCGTACAATGCTGGACAATGTCAGATGTTCAGGGCTTGGAATCCGGAGAAAGTTGGCCACAGAGATCAAGTGGCCGGCCGGAACCAGTTTCGTGAATCGGCAAGTGTATGTTCTGACTGGAGCCAAAATATTTGGATGCGGTAACTTTCAAAGCTTTTAGATAATTTAAAAATATCTGCGAACCGGACTCGCTTTACTGTTTTTGCTTTGAATCACCGACGTGTAGCCTGGGATGATCCACTTTCCGGTGTTTTCACGGTAATCTTACAAAATAGATTTGAGGTGACATTTAATTTTTGAAGTGAAATCTTCTTTAGCGGCGTTGTGCACTTTTTTTGTAATGGGTAAAAAATGTTAAACTCGCGTCAGGACACGTGTCCTGATCGAAAATTCGTAAGACGGATGGAGAGTAGATAGCCGGCGCGGCGTAGGGGAGGAAGTATCCCCCTCTCTTTCACGGCGCGGCGAAAATGTATGCCTGCGCCTGCTGTTTCGTTTAGCTGAAAGATAAACTTTTTAATGTAATATAAATTGTCATGTTTGTGTACGATAGCGCAATAAATAAATATTGTATTCTACCACATAAATGATAGGACTTTTATACTGATAGTTAAAGCAATTCGTGCAAAATTATTCCCTAACTATTCCAAAATATCAAAAATGCACAACGTAAATATTCAAGTTTTAACTTCTGCCGGCACTCCCGGAGTGCAACCCGTCGTTTTTTTATTTTTATTAACTTCAAAAGAAACTGAATGAATTTTCTCCTCTGAAGTTTAGTTTTTTCATTTATGTAAGTAAATAAGCGCGAGTAATGCGTATACCTGCTGGGCCACCAAGCTCCTCTGTTCCCTGAAATGAGGTACTATAAATAAGTGTAATACTTATGTACAAAACGCTGTCCCTGAACTCACCTAATTGTGTATTTATTGTGATAAAAACGATTTACACCAATTACATTTGGACATACGTCCATGCATTACTATATATTATTATTATTATCTAAAAATGAATCTAGAGGTATATAAAAATTAATGGAAGTAAAAAAATATATCATAAAACATTATAGTACTTAGTTTTCTAACGTCAATATTTCATTCAGCGATTCAGTATATCCACCATGTTTTACATCTCGGAAAAGCCAATTAGCATATCCATGATTTCGTTTCTCAATGGAGTCGCGCCCACTCGCGCCACGCGCGGCTACGTGTGTTTCCCTGTGGTTATTTCCCTTCACATCAGTTAAGATTGTATCTTAGTACATAATTATCTATCATGGTACAAATACTATTAGATGTAAACATTCTTTATAAGTATTTAGTATCTGCTATGTAGGAATTTTCATCACAATCGTTCAGTACGTTGTCAGTTTCTTTTTAGGTATTTTATTTATAAGGTACAATCACAGATAACAGAACTACTTCATTTATAGTACTTATATGTAAGACCAATATTATTCTGAAATCCTACAAAAGACTGTACACGACACTACAGAGAATATTAATACATGCAAGCAAATAAACAGTCAATCAAACATGAACTAATAAATATAACTGCTAATTATGTTGATAAACAGAATGTTTAAATTTTGACAATACACGTAGATAGAATAGAATATATAGAACATAGAACTTGCTTACTCCGTGTTTCGGATGGCACATAAAGCCGTTGGTCCCAGCTGTCGTCAAGCTATATCAGATGCTTTTAGGCAGATTAAAATTCGACACCAGTGTTGGCCACTTACAGACATGAGAGATCGATAGACAGTTGATGAAATTGTACTTGACGCTATTTTACAATTAGTACTGTACCGTTTCGGTTAGTAAAGCCTAGATTTAGGATCTAGGAAGATACTCGTAGATGAGATAAAAGAAAGACCAGAAATCGGCAAATGAGATAGGTATAATAAACAACTATTACATTACATTAGTTACAAAGATTCACAAGAACACTAGGTACAGATTAGGTAGTCAGGGTCGTGAGTTATAGGCACTAGATCAGTTTAGTAGCCCTTCTATGTAGAAGAACTACTTAGCTTCAGATGCTGCCGAAGACGAAGAGGACGAGCGCCGGCCGCCGCGCCTTATATATGGGCATGGGCCCCCCGCTGCGCCTAAGAGGGGCGGAGGAGTACTGGAGCCCGCGCGATGTCACACACCCCCCTCGATAGACCAGAATTTTTCCTGGCGGAAAATTCGGCTGCGAGCTGCGACCGAGCTTCGGTCTATGAAAAACACAGAGAAAATTAAAAGATTCTTATTTAGATAAGAAAATTAAATTAAACCTACCTATGTAGATAGATTTATTTTTATTTAGTATGTACAGAAAAATAAATGAATAGGATTATAAATTCTTAAAAATACGCTTGCTGAACAATTACTTTAAATTAAATATTACTTCCACACTATAAAGATTTACAGTTCATACTGTAAATTTTTATAGTATGGAAGTAATAAGTGCACAGGAAAGAAAGCACTTTTTGATATGAATCAAAAAGTGCTTTCTTTCCTGTGCACACGATTAAAACTTCCGTTTCCTTGCTACAATAAAATTATTCTGCAAGTTTCCAGGATATAACATTAAAATTCTTGCAATTTCTACAAATTTGCTTTGAGTTTTTTATGCATATAAAGTGCAACAAAGCATTGTCGCAAGTTATTTCGTGACAGTACTCAATACAATTTATTTCTTGAAAAATGGGTCGTATACGAATTCGTTACACTTCATATCTTAGTCTTATTTGGGCTCTACTTTCTTTGTTTTTTACTAGCATAAAATCGAACACTAGTGTTATCAACTGACATAAAACCGACTACAGTTGACTAAGCAAGACGTAAAAGTCATGTTTATAAAAAAAAAAATTGGCATCTGGTTGTATGCAATACTTAAAATTATAAAGACAGTTAAATCCAAATCTTTCAGGAAATATTAAATTGAAATAATGAACAGAGAGGTCATGATCTTGGCGGAAGACAAAGAGACATGAAAAGCACATCACCGATAAGATACTAGCTCTTAAATTAAAATAATTATAGTCTATTGGTTAAATTGGTTAGTATGCTGTCGGCTCGCTTCAAAGGCGGCATCGGCTTTTACATACTCATACACACCCGGCGCGCCGACGCGACGAAATGCATATCAATTCAGCAAACTATTGGTAAATCGGATTGCGGTCGGCACGAATTGACACAATATTTATTAACGCGATATTCCACATATCAAGTAGAAATTGATTACATTAAGTTAAATAAATAACAATTCGAAGCGGTGATGGCCAATCGATTTAGACACTGGTTGCGTGTGTCGTCTGTGTGGCACGCGTTCCATCTTTACTAGACACGACTTGTACTCTAAGTTAATCATGTACGGTAATTTATCAACTACTCGTATCACCACTTGCTTCCGATAAATAAAAACAAAGTGAGGAAACTGGCATACATTGTGTTACGTCAGATAATATTGTCTCGAAAAATTTGACACCAGTATTGCCTATTAGCACACTAGATAAGAACGAAAGAAGTTATAAATAGAGAAACACAGAATCACGTACGTTTAGTTTTGGAAAGCAATGAGTAATATTTGGAAGCGTCTCATCCCCGAGCGTCCATCGCGATAACAACGAACGCGATCAGAACAATGGTCGTGAGAGAATCGCACGTTTACAATAGAACCATTTATCGCGGCTCCGGACGTAATCTGTGTGTTGTACGTCTTGTTGGAAATCACAAGGTAACGGACACATGAAATAGGTTTTTTCAACTAACAACGGATATATTGCCGACCTCTTTAGCGTAGTGGTCATCATGCCACGCTGTCAGACTAGAGGTCCCAGGTTCGATCCCCGGTCAGGTCAAAATGGAAAATGATCTTTTTCAGATTGACCTGGGTCAAGACCCATATGCATTAACATCCAACACCCAAAACCCAAAAATACATATATATGTATTTGGTATAAAATATAGTATCGTTGAGTTAGTATCCCGTAACACAAGTCTCGAACTTACTTTGGAGCTAGCTCAATCTGAGTGATTTGTCCGTATTATTTATTGCGTCAAAATTTCGAAAGGAACCGAAATTTGTTAAAAGTAGATTTTCAGAATACTGCCATAATACTCGTAGCTGTGTGGTTCCCGGCATAGTAGAATAGGACCACTAAAAGTCTTCCCGTGGATGTCGTAGAAGGCGACTTAGTAAACACAAGCTAAACAAAGCTTATAAACATCAATGAGACCTCTCCAACCCAGCGTGGAGAGTGTAGGCCAAATCCTCTAATTGCTCTGACTAATATATGGCTCTGCTCCTGCAGTGGAGACTAAAAGACCTGATGATGATGACTACCATAATACTGAAGACAGACGACGGTTGCCAAAAGATGCAGAAGTTCTATCTTTTTCCTTTCCTCCCAGATTTTCCTTATTTTCTATATTGCATGGAACGGATTAAATACCCTGAATCATTTAAACAAGTAAATCTTTCTCATTATTCAGTGCTACTCAACTCAAGCAAGACACACATTCTCGAACACCAATAGTGATGAAATTCTCCAATATAGCTTTACACTATCTTACTACTTTCGTTAAACCAGTTCGCCATTGGAACGGCTCCATAAAATTAATAAGGTCGGCAGAACCTCGTAAATTTATACAACACTCGATTACCATAGGCTGACCATTTAACGGTCAACGTGGACCTTCCAATAATGTGTGCTAGTGGAAATTTGTATGTTTTTTAATCGACTAGCTTCCCTGGAGAAATGCTGTTGGAACATCCATCTTTTACGATATAATTGGGCAGATGTCACCTTAGATAAGCACAACCATATATCCCTTATTTCAGAGTACAATACAACTGTGTATTTAGTTAGTTATATTCTCTGTCTCTCTCTTACTCAGCGTATTCCCAGTTGCATCTTCAGCTGTAATGCTGTGAAGCCTGGGGCCCGCTTTCCGACTTTTTCTTCTTCAATTCGCACGGTCTTGAGTATCCTTGGTTGTAAGACCATTGGCACGCATATCAACCTTGACGACGATTTTTTGATTAGTTATATTATGTTTTTGTAAATCTGGTCTGGGAGAAAAGAAAAAGCTAAAGATGTTTCTAGCTACTTATCTTCCCGCGCAGATCGAAGAAGAAGAAAACGGAGACATCATTTAAAAATTTAAATGATGTCTCCGTTTTTTTTTTAATGATTTATTTTGAATGGGGGCAGCACTGGACCCCGGAAAATTCAGGTAAATTAAAGGACTTTTCGTGACAAAGTATCGTATTGTTTATTTCTATGGTATGGTTAAGTTTTCGTTTTGTCCTCATGCCATTGCTCATCCTAAACGAAAAATCAAATGGAAGGAGGCTTAAAACCTTAAAACAGATGAGTTTTCAAATGAATGCAGCCCTAACGAAGCATACTCTTCCACTTTTCTAGTTTTAGCCGCGTGTTCTGCACTTCTCACCTCAATATGTCGCTGTTCTAACGGCCCAGCTTATTGGTACTTAGAACGGGAAGTCATTTTTTTATTTATACAGTAGGCGCGGTCGCTCGGTGGCTTGTAAATATTGACTTTCAGATTAGGTTATGATTATGAAATTGTGTCATACATTACATTACATTTTCTACAGCGTTGTAGACATTACCTATATGATTAACCGATAGAATTGGAAGATGAAGGTAGAACGGTGAAGTTAGTAGATAGCTATACAAGTTTTCAAAAACTATAAACTTGTTCAAAGTTTGCTTCTTTTGTGTTGTTATTGTCGCGCAGTATGTAAAAAATACTCTTACCCATGGGTAAGAGTAGTTTTTTGAAGTTTCGTTATATCATTTACTTCAGCATCAGGTTTCATCATCAGGTCTTTTTTCTCCACTGCACTAGGTCGACCCTCTCTGTTCTACAAGAGCCATATATTAGCCAGAGCACTCAGAGGATTTGGCCTACACTTTCCACGCTGACCAGACGGGTTTCTTGTATGACGACCCATTTTAATTTTTAACTTTATCTTATTTTTAGTATTAGTTGTTACAGCAGCCACAGTAATATATAATTACAAAATAAGCCCTATGACAGTTGGACAGACAGCGGAGTCTCAGTAATAGGGTTCCGTTGGCACCCTTTGGGTACGGAACCCTAATAAAAACGAAAGAGGTAGACTCATACAAAGTTTTGTTCTACCTACAACCACAAAGGTGGTCCCGGCTTCCAGTTGCTTTATTTGAAGTAAAACCAGTAGTTCCCTATCATTTACCCACATGATACAAAATACATCATGCACGTCCGTTCCATAAATAACATTGCACTCGGTTTCGATTTCGTTGCATTGTTTCTGCAACGTAAATCAATGTGTCACAATCAATTATAAATGAGTTATGTAAGCTGAATAATCTATTGGTTGTGTCATACGGTCATACCTCCACGTGGATTTGATTTAATGTGGTCGATTGGGAAATGTGTGATTGGGAACATATGTTGTGATTAAGCAAAATAAATGTACTTAAGGTGAAATGGTAGCATAAGTGGCGCCCTCATTTGAAATAAATTGTTTAAACTAAATATGGTGATATTTAAAATTTTTATTTGTATCAATATCTAAAAAGTCCTTCAAACTATTTTATGAATAACCTTTGAAATTATAACTAATAGTCCGTCTAGTTTTAAAACGGGTTTTCGCCAAATATGGCCACTTTTGGCGAAACCCCGTTTTAAAACTAGACGGACTACCAATATTACTTTCAAAAGTTATTCATAAAATAGTTGAAAGGTATTTTTAGACATTGATACAAATCAAATTTTTAAATATGACCATATTTAGTGTTAAAATTTTTATTTCAAATGAGAGCGCCACTTATGCTACCACTTCACCTTAACTGACAATGGTGTATAAATTGTAAGCTTTTGGATTTGTTATGAAATGGCTGTTTAAAATTTAAAGAATATGTATGCAACGATATCTAACCAATTGAGAAACATTCCTTCTGTCAAATTTGATTTAGCAGGCAACCTATTACGTGAACTAGACTAAAGGCCTCGCCTAATTAAAGGAGGATTTGTTGATAATCAACACGCTTTTGGCAAGGGGGTCGCAGTTGATGGTACATTATTATTTCAGTAGTATTTTCACAACGCTTCCAGACGAGAGGCATCCTGAACAAAAAGCGTCCGTGGTGGAGCGAAACTTTCATATGGAAAGGATAGTTTTGCGAGGCCCCTCAGGTTGTCTACAGTTTCTGCAATTAAGGGCTTTCCAATAGCTTGTATTACGTTAAGTGCTACGGGACAGGTATATTATGAATATATTACCCTTATCTACCTACCATATTTGAAACTCACCAAAACTTAATTTTGTTTACAAATCTTCTGTCCTTTAAGCCGATGACGATCATTAATTTTCTTGAAATATCAATACCTTGTGTCACATGTGATCCAAGTCTAACAGAGTGGAACTAAGAAACATCCTTGAAGTACTCCCGTAATCCATGGTTTTTTTTTCTACCTAGAAGAGTCCATCATGTTATTGAGTTTACAAATACCTTTCACTACTCGACGCGTGCTTTCCTGCCTATCAGCCTATCGGATCGTAGCCGGATTACATCAATACGATAGGATTATGGAACTGATAGCTGTCACAGCTTAACATTTATTTACATTTGCAGAGTGTGATTGGACTGCATTGGATTTGTATTTATCTATGATATTTATTTAAACTTTTATTAAACATACACGGTAATGTGAAAGTATGAATTGGGAGATTGGTAGCTTTTGAAACTTACCTGGATACATAAGACTATAGACGTCAATTTATTGCTATTCTATTGTGTAAAGTAGAGTGTCGTATTAAGAGAATGGCCTCAGTTATTATTTTTTTAAAGCAATTATTGTTGACAACTTTCTTAGGCTACCCGTTTTTAAAAAGTATCAATCTTTCATGCTGATCTGGGAGATAAGAGAAAACTTAGAATATACCAGCTGCTTCTCTTCCCACGCAGATTGTAGCATGGCAGGAAGCATGTTGTTTGATAGTCTTGTTTTCAAATTAAACGCTCTTGTAGTTTCTTACCTTATCCTTTCAGTATTCTGAGTTATCTATGTAGGCATTGGGAGGATTTAAAACTCTTTTTTATTCTAGCTATTTCCATTACTACTTCCTTTTCATCCACTGCTACAGGCTTTCGCCACGACGGAAAACTGTGATTTTGCGTTTTGTTATAAACAATGTAAAATAAAAATATTTGTTGTACAACATTAACAAAGTGAAGAAAGAGAATACAAACAAGAAAGATAAAAACTTTAAATTGGAATCAGCCCTAAATAATCTAGCCCTTACATAAATTCTAAACACGTATCAGGCCACACTGCTACTACCAAGAAAACACAAAACCCATGAGAACTACATAAACCCAGTAGTTTAAACTAAGTAATATTTAACCCTAGATAACTAAACATTCGTCTGGCAGACTACGCGACCCCTTGCATAAGTCTAGTTCACATACTTTCGCGTACCCCCTGCTTGCACGCCTTTGTATACCTTCATAATTAGAGTAAAAAGTTGCACAAATGCGGCGTTTGCGCAAACAATTGTCTTTACTTGTGATTTATAACCACCGCGTCGCCTAGATGACGAAAGTTTAGTTATAACAGGTGCAGATTTTCAAAGGTATCTAAATTGCATTTTATTTTATATTAGTATTTTCAAATAAAAAAAATTAATAAATGTTTGTATTATAATTAGATAATATACAAATAATATGAATTTCATAAAAACGGTTATTTTTTAATGACTAGGGTTTATTAGTAAGATGTCATTCATACTACTAATTGCTTTCAACTTTTTCTCATATACCTAATATTATTGATGGATTTATAAATGGAAACATATGTCCTAGGCTGAAAGTAGAAATTCACGTTTATTAAGATTGATTACTTTGATAAAAGAAACAAGATAATTTAACTTCTGTGGTGATGACAAATCATTGGAAGGTTGAAAGTCAATACAATATCAGCATTAATACTGATGTCTCGTGCCAATCTTTGGGTTCTGAAGATGATTTTTTAGTATCAAGTAAAAGACAACAGAACCCAAATTATTAAACCGGATGATTTTATATTGTCAAACATGGAAAGAAACGTACTACATACTACGTCAGATGCTACAACGTAGCATTCGACATGTGCTTTAGCAACTCTTCGATTTTTATCCAGTAAAACTCATCATAAATGGTCATCTGCACTAAGACTACTCCTACTTATGTTATTATACGTCGCGAATAACATCAAAAATAATTAACAAATAACACGGCGAGATTTTGTTTTGAAACTGACAAACCACCTCATGGAGCCTTGGTTGCGGCAACTTGCTCGGACGGTAACTTTAAGACGTGACATCAAGGTCATGATAGGAGATATCCTTGGTGAAATCATATGAAGAATCTGCTCCATTTCCTTATGTATGAAATATTACAAAAAAATTATACGTTTGCCCGTCGAAATTGCTAAGGAAGACCAAAAATTGATGCCTTAGATGTAAAAAATGCAATTTGTGACACCCATAATGTAGATGTGTATAAAAGGTATGTGGCATCATTAGTATAAAATTATTTCTACCTATCTCTATTCACAACGAGCACTTTATACGAATCATGTAACAATTTCTTCCTCACGTTAAATTATGTTGATAATATAAGATTTTTTAATGCGTAGTCCGCTAGACGAATGTTTAGTTATTGAGTAACTCCCAGGATAGTTTAGTTATCTAGGGTTAAACCGATTAATATGTATGACTAACACGTAAGCGATAAAAAGTTTAATCGTTATAATAGCCCTTTAAAAGAAAAAACCATAAAAACAAAGTAAGGGATGGCTTATTTATACAATTATCTGGTTATACAACTGCCCTTCTTAGTACTTCAAGGTGTGTTGGCAGATGACTATAGCACGCGTCAGTGAGCAGCCATTTTTTCCAATTTTTTACACCTGACTTCTATTTTTGGGATAATTGTATGAATATCACATTGAAAGCTTCCAACACTAAGGGGTCGTTAGAATTTATGGTGTTTCGCATCTTGTAATTACTAATTAGATTGCTATTGGTTTTAACTTTGTTGATATGTAACGATGCTGCATGCCACCTGCATGCTGCATCTTTTCCAACCTCATTTTTTTCTCATCCTGTCCACTTTTCATTCCTTATTTCATTTCAAATTTCATTTCATTCCATTTTCAAATAATTTCTCTCTCGGTCATCTCACATTCTACCATCATCTCTCGTACTGTTCCCTTCTGTTCCTACGTTCTATCTGATCTATTATACCTTATTATAATATATTAAGTTGTGTGACAAATAAATTTAATCTAACTTTTGTGTCGAGTCTCTGTTCTCCACTCTATCTACTTCCTTATATGTGGGAACTCGACTAAGAGCGCCGAGATAGGTCGAGGTCCCGCAGATATGCATAAAATTCGTAAAGTCAGCGCGAAAACTTAAGAGTCACCTTACCCTAGATAGAATCAGACTTTCCCATATAAACTTAGCACCTATAGCTTTTATTTCGAAAACGACATGTCAGATTTCGGAAAGTTATATGCCTTTTGATATGATATATGCAATTTCTTTAAAATTACAAAATATTGCCACAATGTTCAACTTTCAACTCAATCGGTGCAGTAGTTTCGTAGCAGATTGTCTGTGAGAGACAGACATACTCACAAGTGCGTGATCCTTAAGGGTTCCGTTTTTACCTTTCGAGGTACGGATGATTTGAAATTGAAGCTACAGTGTAACCATTTCGACTCGATAAGAAGAAGAAGAGGTACGGAACCCTAAAAATTAAAATTATAAGTCTTGTAATGTAACGTAGTAGGAACTTTTTATGGTCAATTTAACTAATACGTTCACAAAAAGGCCATAATAACCCAGTACGTACATTATACACCTGTGACCCAATATTGTTACAAATAGCTATAAAATAGCCATTGGTATTCGCAGCCAGAGCTGTACGTGATGTGAATAGGCCTCCAAATATTCTATTGATTGTTGATTGTAATGTCAAGGGTATCGAGGTGAATAATTGGATAAGTTTCGACATAAGTATCAAGTATTCAACAGAATGTGAGTATTTGTACTTAGTTTTGACCCGGTAAGAGTACAGACTGCTTGAGCCTTTGCAAGTTAAGCAATCCCTTGCGTGGTGCTCACTTGGATGGGTGACCACAAGTGGCATAAAAATTTATCAAGCTTCTCCGTGCTACGAAAGGCAAGTAAAGCCGACCAACGGGGTCGGCTGTCATCATTGGTTTTCAGTCAAGCTATGTAAGCACCAGTGGCAAACACTTGTGTAAGTTTTTTAACGGTGACTTATACATACTATACATACATATTATCATGCCTGTTTTCCATAGGGTTAGGCTAGAGATATTGGAAAAGGTGCATTACACTGTTAAAAATTATGTAATTTTACTAAAAAATATGTAATTTTAATTTTATATTATTATTATTATGTATTATAAATTTAAAAATCTGGGATATTTACGGAAAAATATAAAATTTTACATAATTTTTGACATTTTTACATATTTTCCGTAAAGTTCCCAGATTTTTCGGAAATTTTACAGGTTTATGTAATTTTTTGCATGTAAAATTACTTACATAATTTTTATCAGTGTATAGCTCTTTGGGGTGGCAAAGACTATGGATTTCCACTTGCTACGATCCTTGCAAACCTCTTTCAGTACCTCAAATCTCATTATTCTTTTCATGCATGCTCTTCGGATTTGGATACTCCTTACGTTACCTTTCTTAAGAACATTTGCATCTTGTACATATAAAAAAAACAACCATCGAGGAACCTGTAATATTTTGAAATTGCCGATGATAAGACAACAAATAAGCTAAACAAAATAGATAAAGAAATACCAAAAAGTACATCGATCGTATGTTACGGTACCTCCGCCAACACCTAACAAATCGCTTTGAACCCGCGTTTGTTGGGTCACGTGGAGTCACGACCAATGCTCAGTACCCTTGACACGACAATAAATGTGTTGAGGTATTAATACAACTTTGTATAAGAATTACAAATGCCCTGAGGAAATGAATTCGAATAACTTCGCTCGTCCCTTCTGTTTACTCTTACTGTATTCTGTGCTACAAGTCGCATTTTTCAACTGATTTTGACAAAAATTAGCACACAAGTTCCATGATTTATTTAAATTTCGCGATTTAAAGTCAATCGCGATTTAATTTTACGGTTCATCCGACCACCTCGTTCTAGGTCTGCCTCTTCTCCTCTTGCCATCTATCGGAGAGACAGTGGCGACATGAGTCCATCTTTCCTGTGGCATATTAATCAACAATGGTTTTTGTCACTTTAGTAATAGGCTAGGCTGGTATGGACATGTTCAGAGAAGGGAGGAACGCCATATAACCATGCAGGTTTTGAAAATGCAAGTAAAGGGATAAAAAACAGGGGAAGAAACGTTGGATGGAATGTGTAAAGGAGGATATGGGTAGGAAGGGAGTGACGGACATATTGACTGGAGATAGAGCAAGAAGGAAAAAACTGACATGCTGTGCCGACCCCACATAAAGAGTGGGTTAAGGTGAAATGGTAGCATAAGTGGCGCCCTCATTTGAAATAAATTGTTTAAAACTAAATATAAGTGATATTTAAAAATTTGATTTGTATTATTGTCTAAAAAGACCTTTAAACTATTTTATGAATTTCAAGACCTTTAAACTATTTTATGAATAATCTTTGAAATTACTTTAAAAAAATAAAATTACTTTTATAAAATAGTTTAAAGGTCTTTTTAGACATAGATACAAATAAAATGTTTAAATATCAGCATATTTAGTTTTAAACAATTTGTGAACCTTTGAAGGTAATTTCAAAGGTTATTCATAAAATAGTTTAAAGGTCTTTTTAGACATTGATACAAATAAAATTTTTAAATATCACCATATTTAGTTTTAAACAATTTATTTCAAATGAGGGCGCGACTTATGCTACCACTTCACTTAAGGATAAGGCAGAAGAAGAAGATTTTTGTCACTTTATTATACAATAAATTCGAAAAAGATTACCCTTTACACCATATTTTATCGTAACCATGCACTATATCATGTGAAACGTCAACTTTAATTTCACAGATGCCAAGAAAATAACGTAAGAATAACCTTAGAAAGCGAGGCACGTAGGTGTTGCAATAGAAAGTGAAATATGTCTGGGCTTATCTGGTGATAGCGATTTATTGCGTTATGGTGCACTGTGGTTTATACTCGTAAATTATGTGGCGACATCTGTGGACATTTCTTAGCTTATTATTAACTATCAGAAAAAATAACGAAACTATTACGAATATTTTGCTGTAAGACCTACAAATGTTGAAATTATTATAATATTATTGCAAATATATATCTATACTAATATTATAAAGCGGAAGAGTTTGTTTGTTTGTTTAAACGCGCTAATCTCAGGAACTAATGGTCTGATTTGAATAACGCATGCAGGCCGCTTCCAAACGATTATTTTGGAAATAGGAAGGTCTATGTCCAAATCATTCAAAGTAAGTTTTAAACGGACCACTCCAAGTCTTACCGTGGATGTCGTAGAAGGCGACTTAGTAAATACAAGCTAAACAAAGCTTATAAACATCCATGAGACCTCTCCAACCAGTCTGGCTAGCGTGGAGAGTTAGGCCAAATCCTCTGACTGCTCTGGCTAATAAATATGGCTCTGGTAGTACAGAGAGGGTCGTACTCCTGCAGTGGAGACTAAGAAAGACCTGATGATGGTGATATGAAATACAAACTCAACGATACTATATTTTATAATAAATACATATTTAAATAAATACCCCATCCTACCTCCAACAAGGAGAAAGCCTACTTGAAAAGCATTTCCTAAAGATGCAACAACAAAACTGGCCCTCCGTTGGGCAAGCGAAATTCCAGCTATAGCGATTTTATGCAATTACGCTGCGAGCGAGCGATTACCAAACGAACTGACGGTCACGTTCGCGGCGTCACGATCCGTTTGGGCACAGGTTCGGTGCCAGCTCGCGACTATTGCTGGAATTCAAATAATTTATCAGAATGCATGATGTGGTGGGAATATGGCGATGTGCCGGCGGAAATTCGCGTCGGGAATAACTACTAATTTTTAAAGGTTAAGTCTGAATATTTCTTGCTATTCTTGTACATCGCATTATTTAAATAATTGTATGTGTTCAAACTGTATCCAGTAACTGATTTTGAGTAGACAACTAGCTATCGGGTACTTAAAAATCATCTGAATTTCATCAGAAAAGTAACATTAGATCTAAGATTCGCTCCTGAAAAAAAAAAGTAGAGTCGATCAAGTAAATATAAAATTACCCATTGGGTGGTATTTTAAGAGGTTGTGGCCCAGCGGTTTAAACCCTGTGTCTGTTTGGACTGTGTCTATGAGGGAGTTGAGGGACGTATTCGATCATCACTAGACGCATCTACTAGTCATTTTCAACAACCACCACGCTTCCGGTGAAGGAAAAGTTCGTAAAGAAACTTGCAAACTAGTTCACTATTGTGTAATAATGCCTGTTGTCGCTAGATAACCGTCTTTAAGCCACTTCAGATTCCTTTAGGCAGCTCAAAAAATCTGACACCAGTGTTAAATATTAACATACAATTGCACCCATTGGTCACATTAAAAGTTCTACTCCTTTGAATTTTAATGACAGTAAAACTCAGTCGATGGACCACCTTATGTCGTATCCGAGGTGCCCTGAGTTATGTATCATAGAGGACCTTAATGAGGCTAACGACAGAGAGATCGCCGCACTGTGGAATATGGTAGAACAAACGCATATCATAAATGCTTTTTACCAATTACTGAAATAGGATATTCTATGATTTTTATTTAATAGTTCGAAAGTCAAACTTATATTATCTGTAAAGTAATTCATATTTTATACGGCGATAGTATTTTTTTTTACGTACGAAAGTTAGACGTTTCTGTAATAAGCAAATTTAAAGTTCTTTTTTAGCAACTTTCAAAGTGAAATAATTCAAAAACTTGAAGTAAAAAGTATAGGTTATTATATATTTCTGTAAGGCTTATCTACTTGAGATGTAAATAAAATATATAATAATATTTTTTTTCATATATACATATATATAAAATGGTAAACAACATATAAAGGGAAAAATAAGGTATTTCCGAACTTCGTCGAAGCTTTTAACACTTACCGACGTTTGCCGATGATTTGAATTTAACATTAATTTAAAGTTTAGGTATTCATAAAAAGCATATAAAAAAATTAGCTGCTAGTTCTTGCTAATGACAAAGATATATAGAAAAATCTAATACAAGTCTGGGAACGGAATTCACTACTGATTGCGGTTTCATAGATTATTCTTATCAATACTTTGGTTGTTTATCAATTTTTTTTATGTTAATTATGGTGAATTCTTTATTAACTTTTTTTCAGAACTTCATAATTACATGTACAATAAATAATAACTAAACTAAAACTAAGTAACTAAAAAAAAACTTAATACAACTGAAATACTAAAAATAAATTACTTATAAGTATAAACTATTATAAATAAAAAATATCCCGAAAATTCTGCCCTTGCGGGAGAGTGCCCAGAAGGCTGGCAGCATTGCCACGTTGGATGGCAATGCTGCCAATTAATTATATTCTATTGTTTTATCAATTTTGCGGTGATTTTCTGTGAGGAAATAGATATTTGAAATTATTCACATGCTCTGAAACAGTATAAATAGGGCCGAAAGAATATTTTTTCAGTATTAAATCAGTGAGCGCTTCGTAAAGTACGACTATTTCATTATTTAAAATGGCTACTTGACATTGATTTGATTTATGCCATCTTCAGTCCATAAAATTTTAATACATGGAGAGAGTATAATAAATCATTTTGCAGTCCTACCAATTGGACAACTATCGGAAGATGCCCAAGAGTCTCGAAATAAGGACTACAAAAAATGTCGCTTGCATCATGCCCGGAAATGCACTCGAATAGCTACTAACGAAGATGTGTTTCATACACTACTTTATGCATCTGATCCTTATATAACGAGCATAAGAAAACAATATACTAAAAACGTTAAAAAGCTAGATGAAGATGCTCTGCATCTTCTCAAAGTCAACGAACTGTGTGAGGCACACCAGCCAGCAGTAAATCCTGCTCATCAAAAATATTTAACTGATATAATCGATGAATATATATAAATAATTAGAAGTAAACCAGTAATCACATTTACTATAATGTAAACTTACTTAATACTTAACAAATTAATCTAATATTTTGTTGTAATTTTCATAAAGTTTTTATATTTAGTGTAATGGTAATGTAACATTTTTTTTATATTTTTTAACATTATATTAGAGTAATCATAATTAAATTTAACTAGTTTTAAGAATCATATATACAAAAAAAAAATGAAAAAGTATGCATATCGGCAAATATATACCATTTTAAAATATTGTGACTTTTCTTTATTAAAAAAAAAATATTGTAGGGTTTTATATTTCTGCAACAGTAATATAATTTTAATCCTTATATATCACTTTATATTACTGCAAAATTTGAAAACTCTATCTTTAAAATTGACGGAGTTACAGATTTTTGATCCGAAACATACCCAAATATTCCACAGTGCGCCGTGGCCACATACTGGTCAAAGATGATATGAAATTGAAGCTACAGTGAAACCATTTCGACTCGATAAGAGGAAGTAAGCTCTAACATATATTAGATCACTTTTGGCCTAGTAACTTTAAAATTCGAGTCTTATACGAGCAATGTTCTTTAGCAGAGCCATCACTTGAGAGTGGTCTCAGCGCAATATGCAAATGGCGGCTTTGTTCGAGTCGCGTTTCCTGCCGCTGCCCTGCTTCCTGATGACGCCCATTTGAGGCACGTTTGGCTGGTTTCAGTTTCTTACAAATAACTTGCCTGTTAGGGTATGATTTTAATTCAATTACGCGGTATTCAACTCAACTTATTCTTATTAAATAAATATTTGCACTCTGGAAGTGCCGATAGAAGTGAAAACTTAAACAAGGTGTTGACGGAACTGTTTCGTGAGATCAATGATTTTATCTAATCTCAAAAAATGCCCAACGCGCCTGAAGTTTTCACTTAAAAAAAAAACTTGACTTTTTTTTCTTATACACCAAATTATACAGTGCACTAACCATTGCACCGCTGTTCTAATTTTACACGGTCATTCATAGAAACTCGAATTAATTGAATCCAAACAAATACCGCTAACTGAGCATACTATTATGTCGTTCACCCGAAATAAAATAGTAAGTGTACGGAAAAGGAACTCAAATATCTTTTTCGTTATTTGGGGTCACCTCTTTTCATATCGTGACGTCAGCTTTGCCATATTGTGTAGAATGCAAATTTATTTTTATGTAGCAAAAATACTTCTTTTTAGCTAGGAAAACTATTTTTTTCTTACAAAAATTATATCTAAGAAGAATCTAATCACTGTAATGTAAAATACCCTGTTCAAAAGTGCCCATCAAAATTTTTTTTATATATAACGAGAGGAAGAGCGTTGATCATCATTGGGGCATAATTGGCTCGTAAGAAATAAGTGTGGATATGCAAATATGGATATCCATACTACGGCCGTCAGAAATTTTCTGACAGAAAACCTTATAATATGCGGTCGGCTCTTAATATATTAAAAAAAGTATTAATAATAGTGTTTGAAACCTTCAACAAGCGTCTCATTTGTACACTATTTAATTCGTTCTCCAAAGCTATTATGTTTTCACCCCATGCGGAACCGGAAGTCACCTGACGTCATCGGACCCTCCAGACGCAGTGAGCGCACTTCCGGCGCAGTTAGAACAATATGACGAGCGGTTTGTGAGGTTATGGTGATATATGATCTCTACTATTAAAACAGCTCAGCTAAGGAGCTCGGTCGCTTTGGCAAGTTAAGCATCTACGGGCGTGGTCAGCACTTGGATGGGTAACCAAAAAGTGGCATAAAAATTTCTTGAGCTCCTCCTTGCTTCGGAAGGCACGTCAAGCCGATGGTCCCGGCTGTCATCGTGGTTTGGCAGTCGTCAAGTTATATCAGATGTCTGTAGGCAGCTTGGAAAATCGGACACCAGTGTTGGCCACTTACACGCGAAAAAAAGAAAAAATAAAAAGATTATTAAAACAGCAACGGAACATTAACTAGTGGTCCTTCCAGGTTTTGCACGTGTATGTATACTTATAATTATGTTTTATAAGTACGAGTTCATATGAAGTTTTCCCAGAAAATGCTCTTACTGTTAGTAAAGCTTTTATTGAAATCGTCACAGTAGTTAGAGATTTATTTTTCCATATGCCAATTTGCTTGTTATTTGTTTGACATTGTTTTGATTTTGGCATTTTTTGGACTTATTTGAATATACTTTTTAAAATTTTATGGCCTCAAAATGAGTGTTTGGATTACCAGGATACAATAAAAGAAAACAAAGGATGCTAGTAAGCTATTTATTACATATGCATCAATTGTAATTTATAAATGCTTAATTTATATAGGTATTTTCGTACACAACTATAGACAATTTTCCAACTTGCCCTAGCCGAGGATCAAACCCAGAACCTTCGAGTGGCGGACTAGCGTGGTTACGTCACGAAAATCGTTAAATAAGTCGCGTTTGCCAAATGATGAATATTATTCATTGAATTTACAGCTATTCGAAATGTAATACCACCTGCAACCAGCGACAATTTCGTAAGAAAACACCTCCGTTCCAAGATTCGTATCTGGGAAGCAATTAATGAAATCCTTTACCAGGTGTTATTAATATTCATTCGGCTTATCTTTAAGTAAATAAGCAACTTGATATCTCCAACTGAAAATAAATCCAGTACAATAATTCATGTTTATGGGAATGGAATGCTGCCGACGCAGAAATTTCAGATAATTCAGTTATTTTCGGGAAACGCAATGAGTAGAGTAAATAAAATAATTATTTGTGAACACGACATATGAAACACTTTGTGTTTAATTCGGTAGTTTTGTGGGTCACCTGTAGTGTAGGTCACAAATAAACTGTCTGTTCTGTAAGCAAATACGATGTGGTTGTGAGGCTTTTGTACTCGTCAGCAAAATATTTACTATCTACAAAAGAATAATTATCATCATAAAAAATTGCCCTAATTTTAGATCATTCAATATCAACACCGACTCACTAGAAACTTATCTTGACTACTTACAAAGAATTATCTCGACAGCCTCTTTTACTCTTTTTTTTGCTAGGTTTATCGAAAGAGTCGAATCTCTTTTCTAAGCGTATTGTCTTGTATGAAAAGCTCTTATTAATTTGTCGGTACGCTTTTCAGCCACGGGTCCATGGGGTGGTCCTTTGAGTTGTTCATGGGGCCAAAGCCAACATGAAGAGGCCTTTTAGTACCTTTTTATCTAAAAAGTGTGAGATGGCTGCATCTATGGAGGTCTATCCCATAATATACCATTGAGATGCACTAACGGACAGTCCTACATAGCTGCTGAACTATTGCCAGGGAGGAATTTACTTGGTTTGAGCTATGTGGGTTATGGAGTGAGATACGAACATCTACCTAAAAACCTCTCACAACAATTTTAGGCTGGTAGATGGTGACTTGCTGCTCGTTGACTACACTGCCTTATTATTACATATTATTTTTTATAAATTAGAACAAATTCTTGTTAAGGGCTCCTCACAACTTTTTCTTATTATAAAAATTGAAAAAAAAAATGCTTTAATGAAAAAAAAGATTTAATTCTTTTTCACAGCGGAGTAGGCTCCTAGGAACTTGTATTCCAAACGTTATTCACATAGTGTCGGGGACTAATTAAAACATAACTTTTACTGCCATTACCTTTAATCATTAAAATAACACTTCAACCGAAATTGGTAGTAACCACGCTGCTGATTGGGTTTTTTATGAAGAAGACGCTTTGTCGTCTGACAAAATATAATTGGCACGTCATAAAAATCATTTCTGAGGAGCAACGGCTGTCGTTCGAGCCTTAATGGTCTTCTTAAAGAACCAATTGGCCACTTAACCGCATTTGGTGGCATTCCGATTGGTTTTGTTAAGGAAACGTGAATTTTACTAAAATGTCGTTGAGCGACTGTGCCATATTGTTACGTCTTTCAATTTGGTTCAAATCTTTCGAAAATAAAATTTATATTCTAAAAATTATACAATATTAGTTCATAAGTGTGGTATCTAACTTGGCAAGCTGAAGGAGGCTGGCTTCTAGGCACGTTGCTGCAGAGTAAAGAACTCTGGCCTTTTGTATGTAAAAACTAAAATAAAAACATTACACACTACTGTAATATAAGTAGTATGTGTCGTGTATTTTTTAGTTTTTATATAGTTTTAGTATATATTTTCGTTAATATTGATTGTAAATAAATTTAAAATACAATATTTTTTACTTTGGTAGACACTAAAGCAAGGTATAAAAAAGTAGTTTGATGACTTTACTGAAAAAAATGCACTTCGAAAAAGAAATTTCAATACCTCAATTTTTAGGGTTCCGTAGCCAAATGGAAAAAAGCGGAACCCTTATGGATTCTTCATGTCTGTTGTCTGTCCATCCGCCCGTATGTCACAGCCACTTTCTTCCGAAACTATAAAAACTATCTGTTGAAACTTGGTAAGTAGATGTATTCTGTAATCCGCATTAAGATTTTCACACAAAATAAAAGATAAACGTTCAAGTGCGAGTCGGACTCCTACATGAAGGGTTCCGTACCACCGTACAATGTTTTAAAACGCTAAAAAACACATGTTTTGTAAGATGACCCCCTGAGAGACACTTCCAAAGTGGTAAAGTGTGTGTAAAGTAAAGTCCCCCCCTGTAACTTCAAAAATAAGAAAATGTTAAAATTAAAAAAATATGATGTACATTACCATGCAAACTTCTACCGAAAATTGGTTTAAACGAGATCTAGTTAGTAGTTTTTTTAATACGTCATAAATCGTAAACCCCAATTTACCTTTAGAACTTTTATATTATGTTACTTGCTGCTACGGAACCCTTCATAGCGAGTCCGACTCGCACTTGGCCGCTTTTTTTTTGAAGATTTCGCTAATTCTCTTTGAAGTCAGTCGTCAATTTGGTAAGGTAGTTCTGACATTAATTTGGTAGGGCTGGTTGTTTTATTTTTTGGCCAATTTGTAAGTCTAACAAACCGTAATCTTTGCGTAATTCCCAAGAATTAATTGCGTTTGTTATGCCTGTCGCAACGCTACAATTAATTGATTCTTTTGTTTTTTAATTGCACAACTGGCGCTTAAGAACGAAGTGATAAGTTTTATGTCAGTCAACATCAAAACTAATCCTTCGAAACAAATAAAAAAATCTGGCAACGATAAATCATCAATTAAATTGTGAAAAGGGTTTTTTAATCAAGTTAATAATCATTAGAACTTAAGTTTTTCTTATTAGCATTTTGGATTTAATATCAATTTTGTTCAAGAACAATTTTTTTTATTACAAATCCAAAATTGTGCATTCGTTACAATAATATACTTACATAAACAAATTTAAAAAAAAATATTACGCGTTTATCTCTAATAGAGCAGAATGTCTTTGCGGCTCTACTAAGATATAACTCAGGATTGAAAGGCCACTTTTAGGGTGAAAAAGGAATCAAACTACTAATGGATGATGAGTAATAACTAAATAAATAAATAAAATAATAATAGTTATCCAATTTTGTATACCAAAAGAAGATTATAACTTACGTATTACTCGTGTCGATTTCAAAGAATTTTTTAACACAGCTCAAGATCCATTTGCCGTTAGATAAAAGTTGTTTTAATAGTATACAAAAGCTGAGCTACAACAGGAATAAAGCCATTTAAAAACACGTATTTCCGCTAAATCTTCACCCACACATGAAATACCAGCAAGCCTTGACACTATTCAAATTCCGCTTGTCATCGGTTCATTTTCCAAAACCCATAAACAATATATCAATTTGAATACAATGCTCCGTGATTGGATGCCGTACCTAGAGGAAGACCGTTAGCACAGAATGATCCCATTGTGTTGCTTTTTTTTTTTATCTAGAGCACAGAATTAAATAGGTACTGATGGAGAGAAAAGCCTCTCTTTGGCCTCCACTAATCGGCGACATTGCACCTCATTATGCAGATTTATACTCAAAGTCAAAATCATTTATTTATCTTTAGATGTTTGAAATTTTGAATCACTGATAATTGTCAATTTTTCCTTTAGATTTTATAAAAGTTGTTGATATCAGATCATTAACTTACTGTACGAGCCATGCTAGCACATTTCGGCTGCACGCGGCCACACACAATGTAGGTTGCGTGTAAGCTGTTTTTACATATTTTAAATCAATGAATAACTATCAATTGAGATACTATCGAGCGGCGATCGAGAAAGGACCCATCACACCCAACTTTGAAAAATAAAATCAACAATAAACCAGTTTCTACGTAACGTGGTCTTGTGTCTTCAACCCAATATTATCAAGTAACATGTCATCTCTTCATGTATGGCGTAGGCCTAGGTGAAAACCGAAGCCTGCGCCGTACACTTACAGCTAAGTTTAATGTGTACTTTAAATCTGAGAAATCATAAATCATAAGGTAATGCGACCCGTTACTATTTTGATTCCTTTTTCCAACTATACGCCAAACAACACTTTAAATCTGGCCATTGAGCTATATGAGCATAACCCTAGGTTTTGTTTACGCCATAAGGGATTAAAACGTCCTAACTCCGTAATCACGATCACGTGATTAAAATAAGAAAAATAATATCTTCATCCTATTTAAAAGCTTAATCCTCTTGTCGGCAGACTATGCGCATAACGGATATTACGAAGGCTATGGATATTATTACCCATTCCTATTATCTCTTTCAAGCATACATCTGCGTACGTCATCTTTTGATGACGTCATTCTACAGTTTTATAACCAAGTCATATAATATTATGGCTTTTAAAAATAAAGTGAGTACCGCTGAATTGTGCAAATAAGTCATAACTTCGCTACTATAACTTCGCAGTATTGCTTACTTCCGCGGTTCACTGGGCTAGTGCACCATTTCGTAACAAGTCCATGACGTCTCTTTGTGAAGTTAAGGGCATAGTTGCTTTGTCTCGCTTTAAATCTAAATTCTGAACATTCTGTTTCGTATGTGTAATATCGTTTTGCAAGATCTGCATTGTTTTGTAAGATGAACCTATTATTTTCTATTTTTTTTAATTTCTATTTGAATTTCAATTTATTAGGGTTCCGTACCTCAAAAGGAAAAAACGGAACCCTTATAGGATCACTTTGTTGTCCGTCTGTCCGTCCGTCCGTCCGTCTGTCAAGACCCTTTTTCTCAGGAACGCGTGGAGGTATGAAGCTGAAATTTATATCAATTACTCAGGTCTACTGTCCCTTGAAGCTGTGAAAAAATCAAACTTCTAAGCCAACGCAATCAAAAGATACAGCCGTTTATGCCGCAAATTTTCGACACTTGCAAGGGAATCAAAACCTACAGGGTGCTTCCCGTGAACTCAGAATCTTGAAATTTGGTACGAAGCAACGTCTTATAGCATAGATAAAGGAAAAATTACGAAAACCATAAATTTTTAGTTACATCACATAATATATATTTTTTTAATAATTTTAAACTTACTACCCATTTCCTCATAAACGCGTAGAGGTATTAAATTGAAATTCATACCAAATACTAAACCTTGCAGGTTTGTACGGAACCCTCGGTGCGCGAGTCCGACTCGCACTTGGCCGGTTTTTTATTGAAAGTAATTCAGTATCATGAAGTGAACTTGCTTCAAAAATTTGGCTGGTGGTTAAAAGTCGCTTTGTATTTATTAGCTGACTGGCAAATCAGATACTCAAGTACACGTGTATATAAAAGTGTTCAGTCCATTTATTGGATAAAAATTACAGCTGTTCCAAAACATTTTTTTTATAATTATTAAAATAATAATAAAAATGAAACAACAGAATTTTGTTTCCTGGTTTTAGAGTTGGTCCTTACATCTTCAAATTCCATTTTTTTTTGTATATGAAACACTTGAGAGTGACAGAGACTACATAAATACCAATTTATTTGGGTTTTAAACCCAAGTTTAAAACCCAAATAAATTGGTATTTATGTATATTTAAGTTTGAAAAGATTTTAAAAGAAAGAGAAAAGAAAGAAGGCGCGAATAAAGTCACAGGAAAAGCTAGTATTAGATTTATTCAAAAATATAGAATTGATATTTAATATTGATTGATCAACAACAAGCAAAAAGATTCAGCATGGGCTGGCGCTGTGTTTTATATCGTAGCCCTTTGACTATCCGGGCCGATAGGTCGTTTGGCGGGTGCCGACCGGAAAATTTGTTGCAATACAAATGTTCCTGAGAGAGTATTTACCGATTCTTTTATTTTCTGTTTCCGTGAAAAGTTGCTCTATTTATTGCCACTCAACTGGATTTTCGGTAGTACATATAATTTAATGTTCGGCCATCTACTACGACCGATGCGTTCTTTAAAACAATCGTAGGGACAGATGTTGCGAAGTAAGCACTTTCATATATACATACAGGCGACCCGCGTAGTAGTAGTAAGTACGTCAATCGGTCTTTACACCTGCGTTAGCTCACGCGATATTATTCACGTCTTCATACATAACGTCTGCTGTATACTTGTGTATTTGTCTAATTGTCCTTTTCGGTTGAACTTTACTAAATTATGTGTATTGTGTTCAGAGGAATATCCTGTATTTTCGTGGTGATTCCGTTGGCCGTAAGGCACCCCATAAGAAGATTTGCATACCAGATTATACACATAGACCTAGTAGTGTGATACAGAAAGTATTGTACCTATATTGGTGACCCCGAAGTGATCTTGAGAATTGTGTCACAAAGATGGAAGGAAAATCACTAATAATAACAATCACGACTTCTTACTGCATCTGTATTTGCTATAAAACACAAAAAAATACTGAATCGCACACCGCTTTACCTAACACTGAATAGTCCACAAATTGAAAGGTACTGGCTACCAATTCAATGCCGCAGACCTTTACAAACAGACGGCTTATTTCCCATTAACGGTGTTTGAACTAGACCCCCAATTCTAGTACAACGTAATTCAATACAAATACTGCTACTATTTCTTTGGCCTTTGAGAAGAAATATTTACCGATCGATCATTTTGACAATGTTTATTATTTTTCAATTTTCCAACCAACATTTTCGAATTAAATTAATTGAAAATGTTCAATTAATTAATTGCATTAGACTAAATTTGCAATGAAAGTAATAGCTTTATTTTTTTATATAGTTGCTCTAAGAGATATAAGACAGCTTAATAAATCTTATCTAGCGATAACATAAGGGATCAAGCAAGGGCTTTTTGTACCTTATGAACTAAAGATACGATGGAGAAATTCAAGATTAAATGCCACTAGCACGAACATGTATCATTCCGCATCTAGTGATTATCATATTTATCCCTAATTATCATTTACCCCTAAGTTTTTGAACTTATCAAATTTTTGACGACATGATTCAATATAAATTCCTACTGCCATCGCAAAGCTTGTTAATTCTGTTATACTATAGCTCGGTTTAACGAGCAGAAAATTAAGCTGAATACAAAATAGAGCTTAGTCCATTAATACTGAACTACCTAATTATCAGGGAGCCTGGAGAATTAACAAAGCTAGTTAAGAGGGTGTATATCTAGGGCGCTTCAATATGCCTCTCGAACCAACACATTTATAAGTACTTTTAGAGCGTTTACATATTACGCTAATGCGCTTTGATTTTGTTAGTATTGTTGAGTTGAGGGAAAACAAGCAAACTGCAAGCGAAACTAGGTCTTATGTCTTATTTTATAAACTTAGAATTATTTGTCCAGTTTTTTGACTACATTACACTCACACACATACCCGGCGCCTCAATGTTTCCACCTTCGAAATACATACAGGTGACCCGCTAGTCCATTTGCCGCCCTATAACATAAAAAAAAATTGTCACCTATGAAGAATTTTCAAGACATATATAAAAAGCGAAGCGAGTAACTAGCACGCCAGTTCTTAGTGAGCTAACTGAGATTCCTTCGAATTGAATTATCGAACTTTGAATTTTGGACTACGAGTGCCTGACGACTTGGAAATTGGACGTTTTGGAATAGCAGTTTATGATTATGACACTGTCACATAATACCTCGGTATTATGTGCAGTGTCATACACTACTTTATCTAATATCATACACTAGAATTCAAGCTATTAAATAAAAGATCAAAGTTGAAAGAGAAAGAAGTAGATGTTTGCTTATAATGTTTATTTTGAATATTTGGAAACATCGACATCGTTATACACTTATGCACTCTTTAACATTGAGTATTTATTGTCATTCATCAAAAGGATTTTGTTACAGTACGATTACTCATAAAGATGTCAGAAGAAAATAGATAACAAAACAAGAATGAAAAGACTCCTTATGGGAGTTAAAAGTTACCGTCTAGCTAAAGATAACCGCAAAAATATTTCCCAGTATAGGGTAAATTAATTACGTGCTTTTATGAAATAAAATGGAACTCAGCTAAAATTCTGAAAAGAAAATCCCATTTTGAAAATTAGCATTTTTATTAAAGCACTGTTAGGTCATGTGCCAGGGCAAAGGGGTCAGCTGTCCTATCCCGCGACATGTTAAGCCGACACTACCGTCGCCAGGGGAGCGCCTTCGAAGCGAGTGCTAGAGAATGCTAATGGCAGCTTTATTTAGCACATTATATTTTGTCCTATTTCACAATAATTATAATCGAGATATACAATACAGTACAATACAAATTATCTTTATTGCAGCATAATAATTCATAAAATAAAAATAACAAACCCAAAGAAAATATTGGTACAAAGGCGGACTTATTGCTAGATGCGATCTCTTCCAGTCAACCTTTGGGTAGAGGAAAAATTAATAGTACGAAATAAGGTGGGCGCAGTATCTATTCCTAATTATATACTTATATATATACATCCATAAGCTTATTCTATAATATATATATTACTAAAATATTTAAATGTATTTAGTGACACTTAACAGAACTATAGAGATATAAAATCGAGAAATAAGTAATTATTTAAAATATACATACTATCACGCCTGTTTTCCACAGGGGTAGGCAGACTATGGACCTCAACTTGCTACGATCCTGACAGACCTCTTTCGCTTCATCTACACTCATCAACCTTTTCATACATGCCCTTCAGTTACGGCTGTGGTTACGGGTACTTCTTAACTTTAATTAATTATTTAAAAACAGGCTTTTATCTAAAACAATGAACTAAAAAGTTTCGGGTCGACGCAAAATCTTTTCATTCCAATTTACTCTATCGCGGGTACTTAGGATGTTCATTTAATAATATGCATTCCTTCAATCTTTGTTTTGGTCTTACTCTTTGCCTATATCCACTTACAGTCATGTTCATCACCTTTTTCGTTACATTAGCCTCATCTCTTCTTATCACGTGTCAAACCATGCTGATCAATGACCTCTCAGCTTATCAAATATCTGAGCTACTTTGATACTTTCCTAACATATTCATTTCGCACTTCGTCCATCCGCGTCACACCGTACATCTAACGTAGCATCCTCATTTCTCTGCTGTTTTTGCCGCCCAACATTCCGTAGAACTTCACTGGTCTTATTATGTTTTTATGAATATTTCCTTTTTAGTCTTAACGGCATCTTTGGATCGCAGGCTGTGTACATGATCCAGTCACTTGTCCCCACTTCAACGTTTGTACAGAGTTATGCGGTTGCAACCCAAGCACTGCTCGAGATATCGCGCTTGCTCCAAGCAAGACGATATCGGTATGCTGAGATGTACGAGTATATTGTTGAGGCAATCCCGTACAGTCAATTACTAGTATCTATGTATATCATTTATTTGTATCTCGGATTTCTCATGTGATTTATTAAAATATAGTTCTTATAAAAAAAACGTTTGTTTAATTAAATCTGTGCTCTGAATGCTCAGGCCAAGTGTGGCTCCGGTAGGAAGTACAGAGAGGGGCGTGCTCCTGCAGTAGAGACTAAAAAGCACCTGTTGATGATGACCTGTCCTAAGATTGCTTCTGGTCTGCCCTTTGGTTGCGAAGGCCAGATGGCAGTCGCTCTGTGTAAAAACCAGTAACCTCGTCAAATCAGCTAGCTTAGGTAGCGGATCCCGGGCTCGGAAGCGTTACCGCTGAGGATGCAACCGGGAATACACTCGGATGATGATTATGAAACCTGTCCTAAGATTGGTTCTGGTCTGCCCTTTGGTTGCGAAGGCCAGACGCCAGTCGGTCTGTGTAAAAACCAGTAACCTCGTCAAATCACCTAGATAAGGTAGCGGACCCCGGGCTCTGAATCATGGGCATTACCGCTGAGTATGCAACCAGGAATACGCTCGGATGATGATGAGTTCTTATAAAAAATAAGTACGTCATGTGGATCGTGATTTCACTAGTTTTCTTACTACTTTGGCGACATTGGCATTAGTCTTTAATTTGCAAGGAGTGACATCGTTAATTCGATTATCAAATCCTAGATTTGGGTAAATCTTTACTAGGCTGCTAATAACAATTCCAGAGCTCGTTTGACCATATTAACACATTCCCCACTAAATAAATTAGCAGGCAATCCTTAAATCCACAGTCTTATTTGCAAAACAAGCCAGTTAACACTATCTCTCGAGCCAGCCGGCTAAGGGCTCTCCTTAGCTCTACAGCCGTCTAGAGCCGTCCGGAGCCAATTATGCAGTGCGACGTTCTCCAGATTTGAGGTTAGGAATGTTATGATTTGACCTGACTCGACTACTTGAGATTGTCTTAGCCAGTGCTATTCTATTGTAGGGTTGATTTTAGTTGCTGAATATACTGAAATTTAATCTAGAAATAATCTAAATAGTATTCGTTTTTGATGAATTTGTGATTGGATTTTATGGTTGATAATAATAATGTAGTAGGATATGTAGAAGATAAAGTGGATAGTGTAGCCAAGACTTTTTTTTAAATAACAACATTAACGAGTGCATACTTTAACAACCACGTATGTGCTACCATGCCATGCATTTTATATCCACATACAATAGTTGTTCATGTTCGTTAATACAGATAAATTTTGCACCCTCTGTCTATATTGAAATATTGTAAGCAGGATCATATAGAACACTAAAGTTTAAGAAAAAATATTTTTTGTAAACTTTTTTCCCCCAAATTTTTGTTATCACTACATAGTATAAAACAAAGTCGCTTCCCGCTGTCTGTCCCTATGTATGCTTAGATCTTTAAAACTACGCAACGGATTTTGATGCGGTTTTTTTTAATAGATAAAGTGATTCATGAGAAAGGTTTATATGTATAATACATACCCGTGCGAAGCCGGGCAGGCCGCTAGTACTTACCTAAAAGTGAGTAAGATTTTACGATACGAGCGGCTGTTTCCTTCCCTTCTCACCAGCGCCGCCCGCCACGAGCACGGTAGCGGGTGGTGACATTCAAATAGGACATTTTTAGTATGTATTTGTCGGTTGATATCTTCAATTTGGTTTTTATTTTGAAACAAGATACATATGATGACTATGTATTTTTTTATTTCGCTTAAATAGTACTTTCCTTGAATATAGCCTTTAAAATAACCCTGTATGTATTTCCATCATATTTTTATCACGACGTGTGCCATGACCACAGTGTGTTAATTTCATTGTGAATAATAATGGAAGTGTGAACGTCGTGTCGTTCAGCGAAGTAAAACAGCTGGCAGATGAGAGAGACAAATGGAAGAGAATTCATACTCCACCGACAAGAGCATACCTCCTTAATATAGATAGATAATAATGGAAGGGTCTTTGTGCCACCATCACGCGCAATTATCAAATTGTTTCTTCAATGCAATCCATTTTCTATCACCGCCGTCGTCCCTCTAATCCATGTTCGAACTGCTTTAGCTATAAACAAGTGGTTGTTCATAAAACAACAATTGTATTCGCGAACTACTATCATCGTTTTTATCAATTACTACAATTTACTCAGACAATTTATTAAAATTTCATGAATTGATAACCATCTTTTTAATGTCTTGGTAGGACCTTACTCCTAACCCTTCCTTAATTTGTTGGAAAAACTTCATCCTTGGTCTTCCTCTTCTTCTTCTCCCTTTTATTTTCTCTTCTACTATTATTCTGAATAGATTGTCAAGTCTTATTAAATGTCCAATCATCTTCCCTCTACTATTTTCAATAGATTTTAAAATATTTCTTCTCTCTCGCACTCTTTCTAGCACCTTCTCGTTGCTTAATTTATCCATCCAGCTTATTTTCTCCATTCTCCTTCAGCACCAAATCTAGAATGCTTCTATTATTTCTCTGTCCTTCTTCCTCATTGTCCACGTTTCAAATCCATATAAAGCAGATGAAGAGAGAAGAGAGGAATGGAGGCATCTCCACTTAACTCCACCGACAAGAGCAAGCTCTTAAATTAAAGAAGAAGAAGAATAGATAACCATTTAAATCAGTGTTTGCTTTCCTCCTGTCTGATTCTGAAATCTAACTGATTGTCAGGTATTCGGAATTCAGATCTGTTTACGAGAGACTGTGTACTTGGTACGTACAATTAACAAACCTCTCTAGAGTGTCCGTATCGCTGTATTGGCAGCATTGTTTGGACCTAATTGAGACGTCCGTTGAGACGTACCCTAGTTTCAGAGTCCCTACTATTTGAATTGAAAAGCAGGGTTTAATTGTATTGAAATTTTAGAAAATACATAAAACAATTCAGCGAGTGATATAATTAAATAGTGACTGCGCTACCTAATTTCGAATATTGTTATGCATAATAACAACCTGATCATCATTGTAAAGTAAAAAAAAACATTCCAATGAACTTCTTACTTTTTTCTTATTTGCCAGTACACTTGATTTAATTGTAATCTATTTCGACAAATCTCTTGTTTTTTGTTCATGTGCGCTTTTTTGTTGCAACGCGCGATTTTGGAGTAAGTTTGTTTATTTGTTTGTGATAACTTTATTGTACTTAGAAAACACATAATTAAAGACAAAAATAACATATAGAGTAAATTGACCACGGCGGACTTATCCCATAATGTACTAATTGTATACAGGGTGATTATGAACCTCGTAGCTATATTTATTTATTTATCAAACTTTATTGTTCCAAAGTAAGAATATACTTTTAACAAATGGCGGACTTAATGCTAAGAGCATTTTCTCCCAGTCAACCATAGGGATAAACTGAAAAATTATGCGGCGCAAAAAAGTAATACAAACAATATAGTTAACAATAAAGTAAGTAAGTATTCAAGGAAAGTACACTTTAAGCGAAATAAAAAAAAATACATATTCTGCCATGTGTACCTATCTTGTTTCATAATAAAAACTGAAGATATTAGCCGACAAATGCATACCAAAAACCTCCCATTTTAATGTCACCACCGCTCGCTACCAGGCTCGTGGCGGGCGGCGAGCGAGGAGATCAATGGCCGCGCGTATAGTACAGTTTAGCCATTTATTACAAATTTGGAAGATTTTTTTTTACAAAAAATTAAGTCTTTTTTTTCTTACGGTATTGTGTTCTACACGTATTAATGATTTTGATTCCAAGAGGATGCAAAATCAACCTGTTTATGAGTATACCACTTGTTCTTATTTCAAAATTATGCGCTTGAAAGCGATATCAACGCGCTTGTATCAACATATTTCTGATACATTGCTTGCAATAGTTTGTTACAATTGTTACAAGCAAGCATTGTTATCGTACGTATTAATGTAAGAACTCATAGTTCTCTCAATCTCAGGTGAAACTAACAGTCACATACGAAAGTAACACTTGCCTTGCCTCATAGAAAGTTCCTTTGTTGCAACAAAGCATTGCACTCAACAAAATTTACACTTTCTTTTGTTTTCTTAGGTAATTTTCGAGTAAAAAAACTTACGTATCTTCTAGTAAGGTTTGGTTCAAATATTAATCTTTTTGTCTACAATGATCCTGCTTCTAGGAAATGGCTATAAACTTTCGTTTAGTACTTTTTTCCAAGTCATCACTACATCAGTTTATATTTTCTTTATCTCCTTCTTCGCCTAAGCGCGTTCCCGGTTGCATCCTTAGCTGTCCTGCTTCGGAGCCCGGGTTGCGCTTTCTCACTTTTTCTTCTCCAAATATTACATGCATGTCAATGGTCACCCAAGAATGCCAAAGACTTTGCAAAATGGAGAAGTAATAGCCAGAACAGTTTAAATGATTTGGCTATAGTTTTACGACCGGCCGCATGCCTGACGTCAACCCTTCTTGGGAATGTAATTGTACGAGCACGAGATGTTTGTGCTTAGTCCTTTAGTCCCCTCTTACGACATCCACAGGAAGAGATGGAGTGGTCCTATTCTAACCCGGACCCCACGATTTTTCTATCTTTATCTATCTATTTATTTATAATTTAAGAACTACGTTCTTGTCGGTGGAGTAGTTTCCATGTCTCATCTCTTGAGCCATCTATCTTTAAAAGGAATCAAAATAGTGATGGATTACTAGCCGCATCGCCTATTTACATGATCCAAATTTTCGCCCACTTGCTTGATAGGTTTCTTCGATACACGAAGACCAGCATGGAAGACTTAAGGTTAGGCCCACTAAACTATCAGCTGAATAAGTCTAGTCCATCAGTCTTTACTGGCAGATTGAAGTAAACATATTGAATCTTCCAATTATCTCGCGGAGACTTAGAACAGTCCAAACATTGCTCTCGTTACAAACACAGAGGTCAATCATTTTCTAATCGATGTCGGTCTCGAGCGCTCAATCATTCGATATAATTCTCTCAACAGATACGATTGTCAGTAAGTCGTGACTCGTCGATTTCTATACGAAAGTTATTACTGGTTATTTGAATACGTGGCCATTGCGCAACTTGCCAATTATAGCTAGGGGTGTCGCTTAACAGTAATGGCGCTGATTTATGCGAGTGCATTGCAAAGAAGCTAACTAGGTGGTGATTCTAAACACGTTTCTTGCTATAAAGTCTGACAAAGGCATATACGGAGTAGGTACTCAGTATTTGCTTTAACAGTATTTGTATTGAATCTTAATCATTACTACTTATACATATAATTAGAGGTAAATTTGTTTAATAATGTGTTTTTGAAAAGTGATTAATTTTACAACTAACGAATATATAAATGGGACCAACATTAAAATATAATTAAAAAAATAGCAGGATATACGTAAGGAACAGCATGTGGAAAGTACATAACAATAAAATCAATGTCAAGAAATAGGGGACCAAAAAACATCCTACTCATTATCCTACTATTAAATGGGCATTACGTGTATTTTACGTACAAAACTGAAACACTAGGTATATTTTCGTGTTACTTAATATATATAAAACAAAGCTTTGTACTATGACGGCATATAGGGTCCAATTTTGTACATCTACCAAAGCCACCACGACCCAATTTTCATAGAGAAACTTTCAGCCTTTATAAACAACGGAGGTCTGCCCCGCACGACGTAAAAACTCTATTCTACACGTAAAATTGATTTTGAATACTGTTTTGATAAGCTTTCTACCTGTCCGCGACACAACATTTTTGGTAGTTCATGGTTCTTGACTTTATCCCTTATTCGGTAGATAAATTCTGGAATCGCAACCAAAGGCGGTAAGCAATCTTTTTGAACAAACAGCCTAATAAACGAAAGACGCGAATCATAAATAGTGACAATCCCCGAATTACAACCGTTGACATTACATCAAAACAAAAAATATATATATATATATATAAGGACAAATCACATAGATTGAGCTAGCTCCAAAGTAAGTTCGAGACTTGTGTTATGGTGTACTAACTCAACGATACTATATTTTATAACAAATACAAATATAGATAAACATCCAAGGCCCAGGAAATCTGAAAAATATAATTTTCCATCTTGAGCTGACCGGAGGTCGAACCCGGGACCTCCGGTGTTATAGCCTGGCATGTTAACCAGGCTGACCATGTTGACCAAATAAAATAATAGAGAAAAGAATTTGGTTTCATAAGAAGTCTCTACATTTTACGTAGTACAAGTTCCAAAACTTCTGTGGACTTTCCCGGTAAACCATAACCCTGCTCGCATATATCTTGAAGTGCTACTGGTATTTTGGCAGCCCTGCTTATGAATCGCCAACATACAAATACATACACGATATTAGTCATGGTAAGGAGCAATAAACTTTTGATTGTGACTCACTCGGTTACGGCAGGAATTTCTCTCAGGATAGACCTAGACAATGAACTGGTTGAAGTGAACAAATCGCGATTGTATGTTGTACTGCCTGCATAGTACACTGTACAAAGTAGAATATAAAGTTTCGTTACTTCTTCTTTTACTTATGAGCTTGCTCTTGTCGGTGGAATTAAGTGGAGATGCCTCCATTCCTCTCTTCTCTCTGCCATCTTTTTAATGTTTTGGTAGGACCTTACTTCTACCCCTTCCTTAATTTGTTGAAAAAACTACATCCTTGGTCTTCCCCTTCCTCGTCTTCCTCGTTACATAGTACGTATATGTAAACGAAGCCTATGATGCTTCATTTAATTTTGCTGTGCATCCTCTATGGTGCTTTAAAAAAGTATTTTAAGTTTATTATAGAGTGTGTTGTAAGAAGAAGTATTTACAGAGCAACACAAGCTTTTATTTTACAAGCCCTACGAAGAAGAGAATGGTGCAGAGAGCCACATGATATATATAATCTACATACCTTGTAACGAAACTCCTCAGTGTATAATAAACATTGTTTTTTTTTTCATTTGTTTAAGTGGTCAATAGTGGTGTCAGATTTTTCAGCTGCCTAGGCGGATGACCGAGATGTTTGGCGCATACTCCACCGACAAGAGCTACTAAGTTGTAGAAAAAGAAGAAGAAGAAAGGCATCTGACAAAGCTTAACGATTGATACAATGATGACAGCCGGGTCCAACGACTGTGCTTTCCAAAGCACGGGGGAGCTCGAGATTTTTTTTTCTACATACACTGGGAGTTGAAAGGAAAAATGCACAGATCGCCCAGGTGTGTTAAAACTAGGGCCCGCGTGGGGCAGACCTATGAAAGTTAGGTCAGCCTGCCCCCGTAGCATGGCATCAGCGACAGCGTTTATCGAGCGCTATCATCTATCATTATCTCGCTCTACGTAATAACAACGAGTGGGATGGCACTAGTTCGTCGCGTATAAACTTTATCTGGGTGTATCGACGCTGCCATGCTACGGGGGCTGGTTAAGGATAAATTTCGTTCACTTCACTTCTCTAGCACTCTTATCCTTACTATTCCTCCTCACCACTCTATCTTCATAGACAGACTTCATAGACTCTTTCCAGATCAAGGCTATCCGGCTATGGAATGCCCTGCCAGAGTCTATCAGAAGGGCTCCCAGTCGCATGGCATTCAAGCGGGCGGTACATAAATTGTTTCTTCAGCAGTCCTAGCCTAGCACATACATCCTAATATATTTAATTATTTTGTATTTCTGTATATGTATAATATATATTTAATAGTTTACATGATTAGGTATATATTTGTTTAATGTTTTGGTTATTTATTTTTATCTATACTTTATATTATAAGTAGGTCATATTTAATATCAGATTTTTTTTAAATTATGAAATTTTATTCATACTTATTTTAATTAATCACGCCAGCCACATATATTTTATGCTTGGTCTTATGGTTGACCGGTAGAGAATGCCATATGGCATTAGGTATACCACTTGTACAATAGTTTTGTGCAATAAAGATTTTAAATTAAAAAAAATAGAGCTAGCTTTGGGGGCCCACTAAGAGAGGCCTTGGCTTGACATCAGGACATGATTGGCTTGAAATAAATTAAGAGACCATGAATTTATGCACACAGAGGTAAAAACCAAGTTTTTTAAGAGGTAAAAATGGTTTATTTGAGATATTTATTTTATCGTTTCTATTATTGCTTTAAGGCGAATTTATGATTATTTTGTGAGATTCTTCAAGTCGTATTTTCGATCGCTGCGCATAACAGGACCCAAAACCTGCATGGAGTCAATGAACTAAGCATTTTAATGTCTTAGATACGGGATATTACGGTACATCTGGATTTTGGCTTTAGGTGCCTTCGTGAACGACCCTAATATTTTAGATTTTGATCAGAAAAATAACTAAATGTAGCATCCTTTAGAAGTTGTCAGGAAATAAACTTGGACCTCGTGAAAAATAGTAAAGGAAAAAGTATGAATAATAATAATATAAATAATGCCATGAACGCTTCAAAGGACTGGGTCCCCATGGATCCGTGGCTGAAAAGCGTACCAACATATAAATAAAAATTAAAAGAAAACCAGGACGACCAAGAAAAAGATGGTCGGTTTGACTCATTGTCGTAAGAAGTGGAGGGTGATATCAAGGGACCGGGATGTATGGAAAAAAAATTAAAATTTAGTTAACTTTGGTAAGATGAGTTTATTTTATTTGAGTACTGATTTAAATGATTAATAACAAAAGGACAAACCAGCGAGCTCTATGTTATTTAAGCTAAAAAAAAATCATGTAATTCTTTATACTTATGGCAAATAAAAAAAAAGAATGTAAATTCAAAGTATTTAAGAACTTTTACTTTAATACTAGCACACTGCCATTTTGTTTTCTGCACTGATGTTAAAATAATGAACTATAATAATAGGTACCTCACCAACAATACCAACACACAAGTAACCATCGCTATAGGTACTATTTCGCATTCACAATGCATCGCGAAACTCGTCTCATCTAAAAGCGCTTTCCTAGAATTACAGTCAACCTTCAAACCTTACCCGGCCACGTATAAAAGCCTTCCGGCCAACCGGTTTGCAAGAAGACAATGGGTGCATCACAATTCTGCATCTTGATAGCAAGGCCAGCAGGCCAGCATACCCGGGCTCAAGGACAAACTAAATATATGGGCCATTGTAAGGAAAAAGTTAGTGACATCTCAGATTGGTGCGTTTTTGTGGAGCACAAGGCTGTTTGTACATTGCATAATTTATTTCATGTGTAAATAGGACCTAATATACATATAACTTCTAACAAAATATTATATTGAAACTATTTTAAGGGTGCATTCAGTGTATGATATGAATTTCCAGACCAATTCATTTTATTCGCGCCGCCCCATGGCTACATTATTCTAGCGAGGGGGGGGCGGGGAGGGGGAAATACGAGTGTTAGCGAATTGGAAGTGACCGACAGTCGCTCACACGCTCGGAGCTCACTCGTTTGCAAAATGTCAAAAGCCTAACAAAAGCCGGACAGCGTTTGTTTTGGCCGGACACACAATTAAAAAGCCTAACTATGTCCGGCTTTATCCGGACGCCTGGCAACGCTAGGCGTATTGGTTAACATGCTTGTCCGTCATTCGGTGGTTCTGGGTTCGATCCTTAGGCTTGGATGTTAATTTATAAATGTATTTACTATAAAATCGTTCCCATAACACAAGTTTAAATTAACTTAGAGGCTAGCTCAATCTGTGTGTTTTGTCGCTATCTATTTATTTATTAAAGTTGGCTATACAAATCGGGGTCGAGCAAACAATATACATGTATCACGCTATATCTCGATTGTTATTTAGATTGCGCCTTAATTGGATAAGGTCAATGACTTCTGACCAATTTTGCCTTCTAAGCTTTGGATTATGTTTTCGTATTGTTTGTTAAATTGGTGGGTGTTACTTATAATTATATTATATTTTACTTCAATTATTTATAGAAGTAATAGGTTAGATGCTACTTTATACGTGTGGTAGTCTAGTAATGGTAGTAATAGGAACCTGCGCGTTATTTCATGGTGTGTTTTTTGTGATTAAATTCAGTAACGCATTTACATCAAGGTTGTATACAACGTGTAATTAACATATGCGTAATTCATCGAACCACATTCGACATTCCCATACAAATTGCCCGGGCTGCATGTATGGAAATGCCGAAATTTCTTTTTGTTTTTTGACTGTTATTTATATTTCATTATACTATTGTGATCTAGTTTAGCCCGTTGTTCTATTTATTACGCATATGTCAATTATACGTTTTATATGTATTAAAAAACTTGGCTTTTGTTGGCATTTTTTCATAACAGTAAAAAACTTTAAACATCTATCATAGATATCATTTCAAAACGACCAATCTGAGAAGAAACGCCAAATGAGAACAAATCACACTGATTGATCTAGCCCCAAAGTAAGTTTTAAACTTGTGCTATGGATGGGATACTAACTCAACGATGCTATATTTTATGATAAATACATATATATAAACAAACTTAATCTTGCTCTTCGTAAAACAAAGAAACTAATTCATTTTACCATGAAATGTGTGAAGACTATTAATATAATATAATATTAAATACTAATTGAAATGCTTTTAATTGAGCACGATATGGTTAATAGAAAGAATTATACTCGTATTGATAATGTTACTGTATATTGTCGATATAGTTCTATTCCTTTTTCAAGGACAGTAAGGAAAATTTAATCAATTTGATGCTCACAATTTTAGTAGATAGATCTAAAGTAATCAATAGCCACGTATGCCGTGAAATCAATTTAAAATTAATTAGTTGCCCAAATTACTTTGATAAAAATCGTGAGCGGTGTTCTTCAGAAGATTTGATTAACCGTCCTTATTATGTACGTAATAGATAATGTCTTTTTATTGACATCTCCACTGCTAAGTATCCGCTTCTCTTAGTCGACGTCAAATGCTAAACACCGATATACGCGGATTAGCTCGTTGGAGAGGCAGTGGGAGGGACACATAGCGCGACGAAACGATGGCCGATGAGGCAAAAAGGTTCTCGAATGAAGGAGGAGGAGAGAAGGACACCCACCCACAAGGTGGTCGGAAAACCTGACCAAGGTCGCTGAAAAGCGCTGGATGCAGGCTGCTCTAGATTGGTCGTTTTGGAAATCCTTGGAAACAGCCTATGTATTATGCGGCTGAAATGAAGATGATGATGATTACGCATTAGGAAAGAGAGCAAAAATCTAATTCCTTAAAAAATGTAACCATGTCTGTTAACTTACAATTATTTAGGATGTTAATCACTCGTAAATACACAATGCTGTATCACAAAAGGGTTAATGTTAATAATGGAAGGATTTCAAACAATGCGTATATTTGCGAGCTGGGAATTAACGATGTCCAAATATGGATTTCTTCACGTTAATTATTTATCAGCACAATGCGAACGTTGTATTGGAAATGTGGGAAGGGTAAGTATATGAACTGATAAAACGTTAAATTGATTCTGAGAAAAGGTTCTTTTAGTTTGATCTATTAGGTCATTTTCACACGTCTACAAATCTTGTTTTACTGTGGGATTTCGCAAGCTAACACACAGAAGCTCAAGTCTTGAAAACAATTGATGCATGTATCGTTAAGTTAGTATCCCATAACAAAAGTTTAAACTTACTTTGAGCTAGCTCTATTAGTATGATTTGTCAAAAAAAAATAAGGTAACTAACTACCATGAAAATTCGTAGGTAAGAGTCACACAAAAAATATTACATTAACGCAAGCCATGCGGTTGTGAACCGCAAGTCGAACCTAAGTAGATAAGGATAAGGAACGTTGAGGCAATTCCCTAGACTCTACCACAGAAGACAGTAAGAGTATCTCACTACTCATCACTTCACTTTGCTTCGTTGTATGATCTTTAAGCCCTTAAGACCACCCAGCCTGATTTTGCGCCTATTATCGCGTAAGTAGGGGGTAGAGTAGCCGACAGATTATCTCGAGGAATGTGGGTGATGTCATTCAACCTAAAAGCTCACAAAAAATGCCTAAGCGGAATGTTTTGCTCAACTGCCTTTGTGTTTACTGATGATACATGTTATTATGACTATTTAAACAATATTGCGTTATATATTTTGTGATAAATTGTATACATAATCATAATCACATACCTATTGTGTTTATTTGTAAAATATTTTTTTATGTAAATGTCAAAAATTTCAAAAAGATTCCGGCTTTATCTGAAAATGGTCAATTTGTAAAGTAGATAGGTACCTACGGTAGCGAATTTTTTTATATTTTCTACAGAAATTGCACTGCCGTTTTAATCGTTCAGATCTCCTATTGTACAAGAATTGGGTTATGTTATGATATTATCATGTCATTGCTACGTTAGTACTTACATTAATTCTGCCATTGTCTGTACTTGACATAATAGCACAAAACACAAATTAGGACGCTGTAATTACTAATATAGACAATAACATTATTAAGATGACAATTGCTGTCGCTATTTCATTGTAACATCATATCTATTCAATTGTCATAAAGGTCGACTGTGGGGCATCTCGTAAAAGTAAAAGCGATGGTCGCTTACTTACAAATTCGAATAAATTATGCAAAACGTGACTTTTAGATACAGGGACCGGACGTTAGGCGAATACAGCGTTTACTATTTTTTCATGGCTGACATTTTCAGTCCTTCATCTCAGTCAAAATAGTTTCTTCTTTTTTATTCATCATCATCATCATCAGATCCTTTTTAGTCTCCACTACAGGAGCACGAACCTCTCTGTAGTACCAAGGCCATTGAATAGCCAGAACAGTCAGAGGATTTCGGCTACACTCTCCACGCTGGCTAGACGGGTTGGAGAGGTCTCATTGATGTTTATAAGCTTTGTTTAGCTGGTTAGCTTGTGTTTCCTAAGTTGCCTTCTACGACATCCACGGGAAGACTGGGAGTGGCCCTATTCTACTCTGCCTGGAACCACACGGCTTTTTTATTAAAATAACAGGTATTCAAATTAGAAATTGCACTCAAATGAAATGAAGATGCTTGTGGGCAGCGGGATGCTTGTGGTCAGCGGGAGTTAAAAAACTTGACAAAGTAAAAAAATAGCATATAAGGAGTTTGTTCAAGCTGGCGCGTATAGCAGAAAAGATGACAGAGAGTCGTATGAGGTGGTTTGGGCATGTGATGAGACGAGACAAGGAGCATTGCGTCCAAAGAGCTTTGGCCATTCCCAGCAAGAAGAAAGGCAAAGGGAGACCACTTTCCACGTGGTGGACAATCGTAATAGGGATACCAAGCTGTTGTGCCCACTTAACATTCAGACAGCCCGAGACCGCGGTATGAGGAGGGCTAACCCCAAATAACGGGACAAGGCACGGCAAAAGAAGATTCAAATCAAAAATTTTGATATGAAAATGTAAGATTATTGTACCGAACACACGCTTAGTGCCGAATGTTTGCAACAATATATCTTAATTGTTTAATGTAAAGGCACGTACGTCATCCAACAGTCATTGAGTTACAGTGTTTTGAAATTATTTTTAGTAAGTATTATTAATTAAATGTGCATTAGTTTGAGTACTAAAATTTTAACGTCGTATTTTGCCTTTTGATGCAAGCAACATAATCAACATTTAAGGTTTTATGGCTATCTTTACAGTTATGCCTCTTAAAATAATATTATTTCGACACTAATTCGACCTTTCACATTTCAACCGTTACTTAACCTTAAAAGGATTTCTGTACTCGGATTACACCTTGTATTTAAAAATTCGAAGCGGCTTATTTTGTTTTCATGCTAAATATCGAAAATGCTAACAATTATCATTTACGTATGCGCACAATGGATTTTTAATATTAGTTTTTATGAAAGGTACAAATCAATGTAATTATTATTTCTTTAGTGTCACTTTAGTATTTTTTTAGGGTTCCTTATCCAAATAGCAAAAAAACGGAACCCTTATAGATTCGTCATGTCTGTCTGCCGTATGTCACAGCCACTTTTTTCCGAAACTATAAGAACTATATACTGTTGAAACTTGGTAAGTACTAGTTGATGTATTCTGTGAACCGCATTAAGATTTTTACACAATAATGAAAAAAAACAATAAATTTTGGGGGTTCCCCATACTTAGAACTGAAACTCATAAATTTTTTTGGGATATCTATGGATATAGGTCTTCAAAAGTGATCTTTATTCACAACATAACAAATAATAATAACTATGTAGGCATACGAGTATGACAATAAAATTGTACTAAATACTAAACACTAATGTACATTACCATGCAAACTCTCACCGAAAATTGGTTTGAACGAGATCTAGTAAGTATTTTTTTTTAATACGTCATTAATCGTAAAATGTTACTTGCTGCTACGGAACCTACTACCTTTTCTGCTACGTCCCTCAGGTGAACTGGTAGACAATGCTTACCATTAAGTTTTACCTTTTGCATTATAATCGTTAGATTTATTGTGCAATAAATATTAAATAAATAAAACCCTTCATGGGCGAGTCCGACTCGCACTTGTCGCTTTTTTAATATATTACTCAATCTCATCATTATATTTATGCCTACCTATGTTATGTATGTAGTTTTAAATAAAACTGATATTTGTAACAAAGAGTCTCAGCCATTGAGGTAGACGTAAATATGTAACATCTGCCAATAAGTTATAAAACATTTACTCCTCTTCTTAAATTTTTGGATTCTCCTACATTCCATCTATTACAAATGTAGGTAAGTATAAGAACCAAAAACTAACCGTAACACTTCCGTTGTAAAGAGCAGTATTCTCTAACTAAATAAGATACATGGCTGTTGGTGAAGTTTGAAATGTGGCCAAGTACGCTGCACGTCTCATAAATTACCGAAACGAACTGGAGACGAAGCATACCATTCTCCAACTTAAGGGACCGTCTCAAATCACCATTAACTTCATTCATTAGTCCGTTTGCCCGGACTTTCACTAAAAACTTGGTCCAAACCTTGTCCAAACTAAAATAAGATGTCCCTTTCCAAAACAACGAAATTCTCTGTATAGTTGGAAAGTCTTACTTAACTACGTCACATACGCTGTCTGATTGCAAAACTTCGATTGAATGTGGGTGTTCGTATACGTACTTACGTAACACCTAGTATTTTATTTGCCCTGTAATAATATAGTTTGGGCCAGTAACAGCGTGCAATATAAGAGAGAACTTGTATTGGAAGTTAACTTGTTTTCTGACCCTGTCGTCTATATTATTAAGGCTCAATCAATCCCATAAAAATAACAACTGGCTGCCTACAAATTAGGTGGTATGTCCATATGTCCAATACATGGTAATGTTTAAGTTCCTCATCATCGTCAACTCTCATCTGCCCACTGATGAGCATTGTTCCTTTATATTTGATGATTTAAATGCCTTGGCCAGCTTCAAACTTTGACACTAACATTATTTACACGCCAAACGAGGGAGTTTTTGGCGGGAAGTCAAGGGGTTCAGTTGGGGTTTGCTTTAAATTATTTTACAAATTGATTTTATTAGACTTTATAATATGAAATTGGTGTTGTTTGGTGTTCCAAATAACACCAATTTCATATTATAAAGTCTAATAAAATCAATTTGTAAAATAATTTAAATGAATGTCATGAGCATTTATAACAATAAATGCTCATGACATGAACAATGTGTGAAATAGTTAAAGTGGACAGTCATAGTACGGCTATAGTGATATTTATTTTGCGGGCTGTGTGGGCGTCTTCGGGCGTCGTCCGCCACACAATCGTCTATGTAAACCAGTGGACTCGTATAGATTGGTCGCCAGAAGCTCCCTTGCAGCAGTCAAAGGCCTACACCATCCTTTGATTGTCTTGTTAGGGTTAGGTTAGGATTAGGAATAAAGAATAAAATTAAAGGCTGTTAAGGACTTTTATCCAGAGCCGTAAAATTATTTAATAAAAAAAAACGCCAAACGAGTTGAAAAGGTTTAAATTAAGTAATTTAATTTAGTAGGTTTCTGGATACAGGGTATTTTGAGGGAATTTTCAGTCCATGATACTAAACAACTTTCCCCAAAGAACAAATGCCGAAATATGAAAAAAATTTTTGCTCACTGTACAAATTCGGAATTAATAATTTTGACCTCGAGGTCAAAATTATTTTTCATATTTCGGGATATGTTTTTGGGGAAAGTTTTTCAGTTGCATTGACTGAATCTACCCTTAAAAAAGTTTCAGTTTATTTTGTTAGACGTTATATACCTAACTGGTAAAGGAGACATAAAAAGTGAGTTCTTATTTCCTCTCATAATTTGTAAATAAAAATATCACCCTATTTTTCATTGAAATTTTAACCTAGAAATGTCAACATGAAAACAAAAGCGACCCCTGCTTCGTCAACATTTGTATAATCATTAAACGTCCCCAAGGTGCCGTGTCTTTCTCGAGATTCGGCTATTTTTCTCGGAATGTAGCTGGGAACGGTGCAGTAATCCTATCTAGATTCTTCGGTCCAAGCCTCAAGGGACTCGGGAAGGTTGACCATGAGAGAGGAAATCTTGGGATACTTGTGAAAGACAAGGTATCACATTCGTCACAATCTTACAATTCGCGAGATTTAACTGTTTTTCTCAGAATGTAACTGAACGGTGCCGTAATCCTATCTGGATTCTTCGGCCCAGGCCTCAGGGGACTACGCGGAAAGGTTCAGCATGAAAAGGGAATTTCTGGGAAAAATTTTGAACAACGGAAACAACTGTTTTTTTTCTGATATAACTTTCGTACTGTGCTAAGTGCTCGTGCATTCGTTTTGGATTTAACTACATGCAAGAAGGGACCACATGTTACTAACAGCTGCTAATAAAGAATTCTTTGTAGGAGCATGACACCGCAACCTAGTTCAAAAAGCAAGGACGCCACGTATCCTTTTATATAAAATAAACCTGTTTATTCATGAAGATAATATTAATAACAGAAGGCAGTAACTGCACTGTGTAATTAACTGTAAAATAAACACGAGCCATACAGTCTTGGGAATTTCATGGGACTATAATTATGGACCTCTCAAAATAAAATTTCTCCCGATTTAATTCACTTAGTTAAAACTTCAATGCTAGCCTGGGGGAAAAGAAAAAAATTGAGAATGTTATGATTCCTCTTTTAATCTTCTCGCCCACAATCACGCTAAAAGTGGTCTTTGGATCTTGCGGCCCTGGGCTTTGTCTGCTTAGAGCCGTAAGAGCCAAAATGCTCTGTCTGCCTCATTAGGGACAAAGACGTGAAAGCGTATGAATATAATCCACTATTCGAGTCAAACCAATAAATTAAAAATAGAAATCGTAGGTTTTGCAGAAAAAAAAATTATATGCTTTCTCTTAACGTGGTGACCTTACTCAAAAGGGTGTCGAATCGGGACGACTCTCTCATTTCTTCGACTGCCTGATAACATTATAGTTATTTACCTCAGACGAAACGCGATGGAACTACACTGATACATACATATTGGTTTAACTGCCTACGAAATTGAATAGTAATGCTTTGCAGAAAAAATATCACGAGTCCATGTTACAGATTACTTTTCGAAAGGTTATTATGTCGAAATAGCTTATTGTGTGGGGCATTCTGGAAAATACACAGATAAGGTATAAGTAGTTTTACTGTTCAAGCCTCGAAAATGCTACAGAAACTTTTCAATAATTTCATGGAATTCTATCAAGCACCGGATAGCCTAAAATTAATAACCGACGCCTAAATAAATAAGAGTAGGTATATACCAATCAATTTTACGTAAAAAAGTGCTAATAAAATTTTAAAAAGAAATGCAAGTGATTTCTAAATTCAAACTATAAATTATAGTTTGAATTTAGAAATCACTTGAATTTCTTTTTAAAATTTTGTGGAAAATAGAATCGATCTAATATATTTATAAAAAAACTTTACTGATTGACTGCACAGCCTAGGAACTTAGTCGTAGAACATTTTATCAACTTTATTTTAAATATTGTATGATAAATTGGGCCTTTGCTTCACGGCGCAGGATAAATGTGTATATTTTATCTTACACTTTAAAGGCAATCATAATACCAGTTCTCTCTATAAATACCAGAAAAAAACCGCAAGACGTAATCTAGTCGGCCACGCCGCCGGCGAGGTTTAGAAAAACAAGCGGCTAAAGGCCATAAAATACCTAGTTTGAACATTTAAATATAAGACCAATGGAGAAATTAAAGGACTGTTGAGTGCTGATACGGGTTTACAACAATGATTATAGGTTTTGACAAAAGAGTTTTGATATGTCGTAGGTACATAGTTGTTATAGGTAATCTTCGAGCAATTCTTGTATCTGTCTTATTCTCAATACATACATACATAATATGTATGTAATAATGTGAAATATCAGAATTTTTGTAAGTACGTATATTAAATAATATGTAGGGTTTTAAGTTTCTTACAAAAATCGATCTAGCTACAATTAATTAAAAAAAAACCTAAAATATATTTTTTTCTTGGTATTTTCATCGAGCTACGCCTAGAAACCCAAATATTTTTATTCGTTTCCCATTTTCCCCGCCCAACATCTCGCTAAAAATGGCCTTTGAGTCTTGCGGTCCTGGTCTCTGTCTGTTAAGAGTCGAAAGACTTAAATGCTCTGGATGCTATTAGGGCTAAAAACGTGATAGTGTATATGCTCAAAAACTCTACAAATTGAATTTAGAATGAGAAGAAAAGCACTATCAGTTGCTACTGTAGACTATTTTCGTTTGCGACCATTCGATTCTATCTTAACCATTTGAGATACAAATTATCGCAAACGTAAACCCAATATTATATTGATTGCAATCTCTTATTTCGAAATCTTTCATCAATCAAAATTGTAGTTGTATTTAATTTTTAAAAGGCCCAAAATAATCTAATTGCATTTCTGGAGTTACAACTACTATGTTTACTAACAATAGTTCACCCCAAACTGTGAAATTGCGACTCCTATCGAGCCTTTTATTGCCCATCGCTCGCTTTATAGGCCTTTACCCACAACGCCCGATCCGATCTACCGATTCTTCAGATACTATCTGAACGCATGCGATCACTGTAACCAATGGCCGCGTATGTACGCCTCCCCACTGCCTGCGGTAGAACGCATGCGTTCCATGGATCGCACGCCGATCGTCTCCGGAGGCAGTGAACGCGTAAACGCGGTGCGGTTGAAGAGGAATGGACGATTACTTGTATAGCAGAACGTATCGTCATTGATATTGCTCAAGATGCGTTCTAGAACGTATCGGTGGATCCTATCGGGCGCAGTGGGTAAAGGATTTATGTACGAGACAGATGAAGATTCCTCCTAAAATTCGGTTAAAACGTCGAACAAGGACTTCTTTTTGAAGTCGGCTAAAACTAAAAGTATTTCTGTAGTGCGTTGCAAGATGTACATTGCGGATTGCGCCTGCGATGCTTTAATCGCTAACTCCATATTTATGAAGCGGGCAGAGCCGCATTCTTAGACCAGCTCCGGTAATCTCGGTTACCTTTCTACTTTTTATCATTAACTTTGTATGACTTCATATGGTTTATTTTGAGTTTTGATGCGTAAAGAGACTAAGAAAATCAAATTTCAGCCATTTCAAAAAATTTTTAATTGTAAGTCATAAAACTCGACTTTGAACAACTTTTTTATCCGATAAACTTCAACGGGTTGGGGGGGAGTCGCAAGGTTTACCGCTAACAGAGCCACTAGTATTTATTCTTAGGTTATTTATAATAACTCTATAAAAAGTTAAATATTAAAAAAAAATAGTACAAAATATAAACGACGATTTTTCATTATATATTTTTCACCTTCGTACTCACTATTAGATACACAGAACGTGGTCTTTGTATCTTATCTCTCAGACTACCAGGATATTATATAAATATAAATCTTGCTAATCTTAAATATTACAATTAAAATTAAATTCAATAATATGTGCCGAGAGTAATAATGAGATGAAAAGGTAAACAACTTTATTAACTAAGTTCAAAGTCTCTCGAATCACAGGTTTTAAGCTCATTATGATAAATGCTACTATAAAATGTAGAATTATCAAAATTAAATTATCTAATTTAACGTTTTGTATGTTGAATATAAGTAATGTAATAAGAAGAATACGGTCACGTTGATACTCGTATTAATGATTCATTTTCTTATAAAGAAAGGGCGGAAGATGGAAAAGCTAAAGCGTTTATAGATTCAAACTTTCATTTTTTTTTGTATAGAATTTGTCTCTTCATTTTTTTTAAACTTAACATAAAATTACATTTACAGACCAGCAAGGAAGAAAATAGCTTTAGATTTATTTATGCAAGAAAACTGATAAGAGCGCTACTTGACTCTCAAGAAACTATGGCGTACAAATTACATAGAAAATGTTTCTTTTGACGTTAAGAAAAAAGAATCTGATTTTACTTGTGGCAGATTCTTGGTGTCACATTGGATGGATTTTCGGATTGAAGTAGATAACCCGCTTAGGGTTGGGATACATCTCTCGGAACGGAACGCTTCAGCATGGCCGGTGCTGAAGCGTTCCGTCACTCTCTCTCGCTCTAGCAAATGACTGTTCTGAGCGACAAAAAACGATAGCAGCATAGGAAAGTGCTGTTTCGTGCTGACAGAAGTGTTTAGGTCGGATTACTAGTAAACATAAAATATGAACCGGTTCCCAAGTAGTCGAGGTCAACCGCACCATGCCAAACCTCGAATAAATAATTAAATTCCAATCAATATCGGTTATGCGATATTCTACTCGATATATCGTTACCTTGGTACAGTTGATGCTATTTTTTTGCTCCAAATTGTTGTAACCATTTTGTAACACTTATAGCATTTCATGGTCAACAAGTTAAGAGTATGACCCTTATAAGTAGAACTTAGAGCGATCTTAAATATTACCGAAATACTCACTTTGAAATGAAAACACAGCAAAGTTCAGGACTAACTCTAGTCATTATATGTTTCAAAAACACGATTGCTTGAAATTTTCTCTATAGAAAAAATTGCGAAGATGCCTCCAAATCACGAATTATACTAAAACGGCTAGTATTCAAGAAATACAATAAATAAGCCCTTGTAACTTTAGATTATAATTGTATTGAATATAAGGCATTCATTATATGTCTAATTTCTTAATAACCCCTAAATGGTCTTTGTAAATCGAAAAAAACCTCAATAACTAGAAACGCGTAATCCAGCCTCATTGACCCACCGCATTTCTTCCCACCCCGCATGGCTCGCTGTCTCGCTTCGGCTAGAGTAAATTTGCGTGCGTGGGGGGGCGGTAGCAAAATTTAGATTATTAGCATCAGGCGCCCTCTTAAATGCGAAAACAAATCTTCACAAATAGTGGACAAGAAAGAGTTAATGTAGTCCATGCTATAATAAAACAAGGTATTCCCTTCCCGTTACGGTTGATCACGTGAAGTTGGGAAAGTTGCCACTGTTTGTGATTGAATTACTCGAACAAAATGCATTTTTTAACTTATCAGACCAATTGTGTCCCATACAAGTTGGCCGATCAGTTGATCAGAGTTTGTATGGAAAGGCAAAAATTATTTTTCATGTTTCGACAAATGTTCCTTGGATAAAGTGGTTCAATATCACGGACTGAATTCACCCTTTAAATAGTTTCAGTATATTTAATATTATTTGTTAGAAGTTATATACATTTTTTAAAAATTAAACAGACGCATCGATATACGAAATAGTTAATTTTATTTTCAATTCAATTCAATTCATTTTATTTCAGGCAATAAAAGTTTACTCAAAATAAAAACTCAGAGGCCCATATACATACACCTTAACCTAAAATACCATATATTATATATAACTTAAAATTGTTGAGGCTGCGACGTGTTACGCGTCATCGGGGTGTCAGGTATCGTTTCCCGAAAGTGAAGTCGCCTCCATGAAGGTCGCCAGCTTCTCCGTCGGGACTCGCTCGCACCACGAAGGAAGTAAAAGTTCACGTTGTGGCGCAACTCCAGCTACACGACCCTCAGCATGATGTTCGTCTTCACGCGAACGTACTCACCATTTCCTCTGCTTTTGTTTAGTGGAAGAGTCGGGATACGTACAGCTGCGTCGTCGGCGGGGCGCAACAAATGATCCGGTCCTGTCAGTGCAGTTCCACACTGATTCCGACAAGATGGCTTCTTTATCCTCCTCTCTTTTTATGACTTACTATTTATAGCCATCTTTGTCTTCTTGTCCTTTATGAGGAACCGAAAGAGCCTTTCTGGGAACCGAAGAGATTCAGTTCGATTGTCCTCTTTCGAGTTTCTGCTGCTTTCTCCGTTTGGGTCAACCCAAGCGGAGAAAGCAGCAGAAATTCGACTATTTTATATTTATTAACTAACTAAGAAGTCCTTAAATTTACTGAAAAGAACAATCAGTGGTAACTCATCATAACATTCGTGACGTAATCTTGGGCCATCGCGGGAAGAGAATACCTTGTTTTATTTTACCATAATGTAGTTGATAGAGGGCTCAACTGATCAACTCATCAAAACGATTAAACGACTTTTATTGACATTTGAGAATACCCTTTTAACTGCTATTATATGGTTAAGAGCCCGTATGACCCTAATAGTACTTAGAGCTATCTTAAATATTATCAATAGTAACGATCAATACTCACTTTGAAATAAAAACACAGCAAAGTTCAGGACTTACTATATACATTATATGTTTCGAAAACACGATTGCTTGAAATTTTCTCAATAGAAAAACATTGCAAAGTTGCTTTCAAAACACCTCAGAATTATACTAAAACGGAAAGTATTCAAGAAATACAATAAATTAGCACTTGTAACTTTGGATTATAATTTTATTAAACATAAGGCAGTCATCATATGTCTTACTTTTTAAATAACTCTTAAATATTATTTGTAAAACGAAAAAAACCTCTAAACCAAAACCAGCTTCATTGACTACCGCGATCTTTTCACCGCGCATGGCTCGCTGTCTTGCTTAGGCTAGACTAGAGAAAATTTGTGTGCGTGGAAGCGGGAGCTAAACATAGATTATCAACATCAGGCCCAGCCTTAAGATAATAATGCTAAGAGAATTCACCTGTGTCCCACACATCCGTATCTCAGCGGTCTATCGTCTATTCTAATCTAATTTGACGATCCCGACGTGTGATCCATGACATGTGATTAACCCTAACTGTGCCCTTTGTTTTCAACGGTCCACCATATTCGTCTAAACATGTAGGCACCTAATGCATTTTAACGTAATGAAAATAGGTAAAGTTAGGTTTGAGTGGTATGGACCTGTAGGTCTGAATAAATATGAGGAATATTCATGAAAATCTGTGAATTCATGAACTTCGCACTCCTCTCTGTATGGCCGTTGCCTGTAAGAAATTGCGTCGGCGATAAGGCTTCTTATACCCTAATTAATTACATTACAGTTCTGTAAATTTTGTGATTTTAAATGTTATTTGGTGCAGTAAAGTTTTTTGTATTGTTATGTATTGTACCTGCCAAAAATTCAAATATAAGTATTTATTCAGTAAGTTATCCTTTGCAAGTCATTAAGTGTGGTGTATATTATGTGTAATGTATTTTTTTTTTTGGGTACACAAAGGGTGCCATCGGGGCTGAGACTTCGCTGTCTGTCCGTTCGTCTGTCACGCAGGGCTATATCTCTTGAACCGTAATAGCGACATAAGTAATAGCCTGAAGGGTTCCGTACCTCCGTACAATGTTTTAATAGCAAAAAAACACGTTTCTTGTATGACGACCCCCTTTAATTTTTATCTTTATCTTATTTTTAGTTCTTCTTCAAGCGCGTTCCCAGTTGCATCCTCAGCTGCACTGCTTCGGAGCCCGGGGTGCACTTTCTTGCTTTTTCTTCTCCAAATATTATATGCATGTCAATGGTCACTTAAAGGTGCCAAAGACCTTGCAAAATGGAGAAGAAATAGCCGGAACAGTTCAATTGTTGTGGCTTTATCTTATTTTTAGTATTTGTTGTTATAGCGGCACAGTAATTCATCATCATCATCATCATATCAACCACAAGAAGTCCACTGCTCTCCCCCAAGGATTTCCTTTCGATCGGAAGCGGAATTATGTATTACTGCTACAGTAATACATAATCGTTGAAAATCGTCTCGCGATTACGGTTCAAGAGATAGAGCCCTGTGACAGACGGCCGGACGGACAGAGGAACAGACAGCGGAGTCTCAGTAATAGGGTCCCGTTGGCATCCTTTGGGTACGAAACCCTAAAAATTAAACCTAGTTATTTATTTATTTAAAAACTTTATTGCACAAAACTATTGTACAAGTGGTGGACCTAATGCCATATGGCATTCTCTACCGGTCAACCATAAGACCAAGCAGGAAATATGTGTGGCTGGCCTGATTAATTAAAATACGTATAAAATTACATAATTTAAAAAAAAAACTGATAATATATATGACCTACTTATAATATATAGTATAGATAAAAATAAATAAACAAAACATTAAAAAAATATACACCTAAACAATATAAAAAATAATTAAATATATATGGATGATTGTGCTAGGCTAGGACTGCTGGAGAAACAATTTATGTACTACCCGCTTGAATGCCATGTGACTGGGAGCCCTTCTGATAGACTCTGGCAGGGCATTACATAGCCGGATAGCCTTGATCTGGAAAGAGTTGTCCATGAAGATGAGGAGGAATAGCAAGGATAAGAGTGCTAGAGGAGCGAAGTGAACAAGAATGAGTAGAACTGACAAGGTTGAATTTAGATCTTAGATATTTGGTGGCCTGTGGATCGTTCAGGATAGAATGAAGCGTAAATAGAATTTTAGCGTTGCGACGTAAGGGTATTGGGAGCCATGCTAACTGGGAGCGAAATGAAGACATGGGATCAAATTTACGTAAATTGAAAATGAATCTGATGCAGTTATTGGCCAATCGATCTAATTTAAGAAGAAGAACTTGTGTTAGGTCACAATAACATACATCAGCAGTTATCGATTTTTCGGTCCCTAACCGGGACATACAATATTTCCTCGAGATCGTCCGAACCTCAGCGTCGGAACCATTTCCGAGATACTCATTAATTATTTACAAGAATTTGTGATAAAAGATACGTATCAGGTACTTCCTAAAGAGATCGCTTAATTAAACACATCACTTAAGTATATTGATTGTTCTATTATACGCCTTCCTAATTAAGTATTACAAAAGCCACGTAAAACAATAAACTTCAAAGAGACACCTATATTAATTAAAACTTAAGGCTTGTTAACGTCGATGAGAGAACTTAATTATCTCTGGGCTGTCCCTTGAAGCCTTGGATATTGTACTCGGGTTTTTCAGGGTAAAAAGACTGACTACGGCAATTTATAACATGCTATCCAGAAAGTTTTAGGCGAATATTATTTTAATAAATTAGATTCGAATAAATCACACATATTAAGGTATTAAATTAATGCCTACGGGAATTAACGCGAAACGTACCTTTTTAGGGTTCCGTACCCAAAGGGTGCAAACGGGACCCTATTTCTGAGACTCCGCTGTCTGTCCGTCTGTCACAGGGCTCTATCTCATGAACCGTAATAGCTTGACACTTGAAATTTTCACCGATTATGTATTACTGTGGCCGCTATAACAAGAAATACTGAAAATAAAAAAAGTAAAATATTAAAGGGGTTCGCCATACAAAAAACGTGTTTTTCAGCGTTTTTAACTAGATCTTTATAATGGCATTAACTAGATACTTGATTTTTTTAAAGATTATGTATTACTATGGCCGCTATAACAACAAATACTAAAAATAAAAAAAAGAGTTAAAAATTAAGGGGTGTTGTCATACAAAAAACGTGTTTTTTAGCGTTTTAAAACATTGTACGGAGGTACGGAACCCATTATGTACGAGTCCGACTCGCACTTGCCCATTTATTCTTATTTTATTTATTTATTTGGCTGACGTTTCGTTCGGGTTTCATCGAACGTGGTCCCAGCTTGACTCAAGCTGTGACCACGTTCGGTGAAACCCGAACGAAAATGGATATGATCACTGACGAGAGACACTATTTTGTGACAACGTTTTATTCTCTTGGCAGAGCCAAATACTCGTAATTTATTTTAGACCCAGTCATGTACCCAATTTAAAACGTATTTTGCACCACTTTATACATATACCATCAAGCCATGATTCACCTACAGTCACTTCACGGCTTCCTGATCAAGAAAGTCACACAATCGTGACCATATCTGTCCATGTTCCTCCGTCTAAATGTCGTTAAAGACAAAATAACGACGTGACAACTAACAGCCGTTAAATAGCCGGATCACGACTCTTGTTATCGTTAATAACAGCTAAAGCGTGCTACTCATTGATTGCTTCTGTCGTAAGTTATGATGTCGCTGCTGTTCTAAAAACGACTGCAGCGGTCAACGAATTACTAATTTGTTTCTTGCACAAAATCGTGCAAGATCTAGCTAAGAGAATTGTGTAGTCTGCGCGCCAGTTCCGACTAAAATGTCAGCGGCTTGCAGTGCACTTTCACTGTCAAATCATATTCACCTTTATTTCTATCATTGAAATGCATAGAATATCATGAGAAAAACAAAACAGCACAGCTGAGGATGCAGCCGGGAACTTAGATGAAGAAGAGGAGACCATGAGAATAATAAAACAAAAACAAGCAGCCAAGTTTTTCTCATGGTATTCTATATATTTTGTTTATTTATTTGTTTGTTTGTAAAGCTTTATTGTACACAAAACAGAAGCAGATATAAAACAGAAAAGTAAACATACAACGACGGACTTATCCCATATAGGGATCTCTTCCAGTCAACCGGCCAGTAATTGAGAGGAATGTTTAACTAATATGAGTTTTGGGGCAGAAGTGGCTAGTACAATAATAGAGTATAAAAGATGAACAATATATAAAAATATATAAATATAAACCTACACATATATTACATTTTGCAATTATAAATAAAGGTAATTATGTTCTGACAGTCGCTGACGTCCGTTGCCGTAACAGTGTAAGGCTGGTTTCATGACGCAATTTTAAGTTCTAGTAAAACTTTGCCAAGTAGCCAATTCGCTCAGGTAACTGAAGTCTGATTTGAAAAAAAAAGGATACTCGTAGTTCAGAATTAACACGGCTAGAGAGTTTAACTTCGTAAAGATAAGTCGATGTTGTGTCAACAATCGGCCATTGAACAGCCAGCCTTGCTTATTCTTTCCTCGGTATATGTCCAACCTTATAAACAATGGTCCATTTGCGTAACACCGGTCACGTTTGGGCTGAAATTGACGGCGAAAGTTTGAAAGTACGTTATGTAAACTACTAGCCAATCACCCGGCTTGGTGTGCCGCAAACCTTCCAGAAGGGAAGAAAGTATTTATTTTTATTTTTTTTATATTTTATTTATAATGAGAACGTTAAGCTTTACTACGCACATTTGCCAAAAGTGGCCGTTTTTCGCAAATGTGCGTAGTAAAGCTTAACGTTCTCACTTTAAACTGTAAACAGTAGTTCATAAAATACTTCGAAGGGTTATCTAGGACTTGATAGTTGCAAAATTTTAAATGATGTCTCCGTTTTTTTTGAAATGATTTATTTTAAATGGGGGCAGCACTGGACCCCGGAAAATTTAGGTACGGCCTTAATGAGTTTTCTATAAAACAGAGTAAATATTTATTTTTAATTTTGAAATCTATTAAGCTATTACGACCGGAATTCCGAAGTTAATTAAAGAAAATCTATATCTTTGTACTATCTCGTACCCTAATTTATATTTCGTTTATATGTTTTTGTTTTATTTAAAAAGCTAAAAAAGGATTTTCAAATGCACAAGACTGCGAATACTAATAGCATAGTAAACGTGTCTTCATCTCATTATTAACAACAATAACATAAACAATCTAAACGACGACAGCTAATTTTCTCCTTAACGACAAGGTGCATTCATCACGAGCTGTCGAGCTGCATAACTTCAAGCTTTAAGTTTATTAAGCAGCTTTTCAGGTATTTATTAGGTTACTCCTCCTCCACATTTAAGCCTTTTTCTTCTTCAAATAAATATAACTGTACATGGTCTAACAGATGTACTGAAACTATTTTAAGGGTGTGTTCAGTCCATGATAGTGAACAACTTTTCCCAAGGAACATACAGGGTCTAACAAAATATACTGAAACTATTTTAAGGGTAATACAATCCATGATACTGAATAACTTTCCCCAAGGAACATATATCGAAACATGAAAACTATTTTTTGGCTACAACTTGACCGATCAGCTGATCCGGGTTTATATGAAAAGCAAAAAAATATTTTTAATATTTCGATATATGTTTATTGGGGAAAGTTGTTTACTATCATGGACTGAATTCACCCTTAAAATATTTTCAGTATATTTTGTTAGACATTATATATCGAAATATGAAAAATTATTTTTGGCCTCCAGTACAAGTTAACCGATCAGCTGATCCGAGTTTGTGTGAAAAGCCAAAAAATATTTTTCATATTTCGATATTTGTTTCTTGGGGAAAGTTGTTCAGTATCATGGAACGAATTCACCCTTAAAATAGTTTCTGTACATTTGTCATTTCTCCAAAGGGCTCCAGTTGCATACGCTGGGAGAGCAGCAGCAGCATTATAAGTTTTTTCTTTCTCCCAGACCAACTATAAGATCTTCTTATTGTACATCATACTCGTAGGTATCTTACGATTGAGACACATCTATCAGCACGGAACAGCACTTTCCTTTGCTGCTATCGTCATTTGCTAGAGCGAGAGGGAGCGACGGAATGCTTCAGCACCGCTGACATGCTGCGGTACAGATAAAGCTTTTCCGTGTGCCTATCCAAAAGCCGCTTACTATCCAGAAGAGCGTAAAATTATTTTCAAACCTTCGCAAATAGAAACAGTATACTGAATCTGATTTACTTCTTGTGGTTCACAATGGATCTCGTCACTCTAAGTCGCTTTTCAATTTTGTTATTTGTCCTCCTGTGTTAGGGCTTAATATCGCTTGTTATATTTAAAACACCGTTAAAATGATATAATTTGCGAGGCCTCACGTAACTCCAATCGGATTTGCGGTCGTCGGCGACGGCGGCCGCTTGAGAAAGTTCAAAAAGGCGGTTTTAAACTTTTTAGCGCTTTTTTACATTCATGTTTGCTTTAAAAATACAGCGTGGAAGGGACCTAACCGTAATAAATCGAACTACGGTCTAGATTAGTACTAGATTATTATAGTATAATGAAATTAAAATAACAGACCAAAATTTAAAAAAAAAATTAGCATTTTCATACAAATGTGTGCGGCCGCCCGGGCGATTTGTATGGGAATGTCAATTTTTTTTTGGATTTTTGACTGTTATTTTTATATCATTATACTTTAGTGGTTTAGTATAGAGCGTGGTTCTATTTATTACCGGTATGTCCCTTCCACGTTGTATATTGTACTTACTTTCCATGCTGGTCTGGGAGAACATAATGTACCAGTTGTTTCTCTTCCCGCGCAGATCGTAAAAGCCCATCTTGGAAATGGGCGAGAATCTGAATTATTTTAATAGGCGTTGCGGTATCTATTTATTAATCTGTGGTTGCGGCTAGCAACTCATCACTATTTTGATTCCCTTTTGTCATCTTCACGCCCATTATCACGCTAAACGTGGCCTTAGGGTTAGGGTATTATAGTTCTAGACTATCTGCCCCGTTAGGGAAAGAGACGTGATTATTAGCATGGCCTAGGGAATTTACTTTTCAGTGACTAGAGAATTACCAGTGACTTAAGCCCCAAATATTTATATATATAAAATCATCGTTTTTCGAATAGATGAGATGAAAAATATTCTAATTCTCACTATTAAATGTGAAGTAAAGTCTTTGTAACTTCACTTTTGAGAGAGCTTTCATCGTTCAAAATAATGATGTGACTATGAACTTTTTATTCTTAATCTTCCTATATTTTTATCCCATTTCGTTGAATTCCATTACTAAGACATGTCAATACCATGAGATATGACAAGCCGTATATAAAGTCTATTTTAAGCCCTTAACTGTTAGTAATAAAGTTTAATTCAGATTGGCAAGGTGTCGTGGGAACGATCACAATCGGGATGCGAATTCCAAGTAGGCCATGTACTTCTTTGTCCTTTTGCTAGTGTCAAGTGAGAGGCCGGCTCTACTCGACTGTAAACCATAGTAGTAATGAGTTTTGTTTCCATCTATAAGCGGACATCGTTATTTTTAACTGACTTACAAATATTATGGATCAAAATGTATTCTGATATGTGGAATGACATCTGAAAGCAAACAAAAAAGATAAGAACACTAGCCCATACGCGAGCGTTAGACGCGTGGTAAATTTTTTGTAAATCCCTCGGGAACGTTACATTTTCCCGGGATTTAAAGTATTTTCTGCGTTAATACAAGTAATAATTTATCTTCATGTCGAATTTAATTAATTATACCTATTTACACACGCTAAACGTCAAAGTTTAGTTTATGTTGCAAATTCAAATTGTAATATTCGACAGCTACAAACTATTGCTAAATGTCAATAACATAAATTAAAACTATGTTTTCAATATAGTTAAGAGGGTTAACACTAATATCTATACAGAGGCCAAAATAAAACGCGAAAGCAGTGTGATTTTTGTAAGTTTTTTATGACTGCTGACCCTTTGAGTTATGTTTTTCAAGTGTATGATTATGTTTGGCACGCTCTAGAAGTATAATTTAAAATTCGTTTTAATTGTCAGAGCGACACTGGGTGTACTTACCAAAAAATAAAATAAAAATGGCGGATTTTAGCGTCAAATTATACATCAAAATTTGTTTATTTATTTAAAATCTATCAAGTAGGTTATCAAAATAAAGGATATTTTAATGAATAAATACAACATTTATGTTCGAATGTAATTTGGAACGAGAAATGCTAAAAAACATAATAGGTATATCTTCGCTCATTCGAGCGTGTTCCCGGTTTCATCCCAGGCATACTGCTGTACTCGTAGTAGCCATATTGGTGAACAGAATTGGTGTTCATTAAAAATATTTTGGTGTACCGAGTTCGGAGTTCATTCATTACAAATTCCAATTAACACGTAGTAATTCGGATGCACCACTGCCTTTAATGCGACTAATTTGCAATGTCGATATTGCGTACAAAATAAACTTTAGTGTCATTGAAATGTTTATGCAAAATAGTTAATTGGTTTGTTTTATGGTGATCACAATTAGGTATGTTTTAATTATTTATTTTGAGTATGTTTGCAAAAAATAAAAGAGAAACAGGTTAAAAGGTTAATACATGCGAGAGCAACCTTAAAACGGAACGTAACGCCTGTTTATCTATGTATCTTGACCTAATCCGTGCTTCAGAGGGTATAATGTACCTTTTGTCATCGTTTTTAACCCGAATCTATTAGAACGGTTAATTAATTTTTCGCTTCTTTTAAATCCATGCAGATGCGAATAAGCCAGATTTTACGAGCGAATTGCGATTATTCGTAATTGAAATGTCAAAATGTGCCATTAAAGTAGCCATTGAATCGGATGAAATTACTGGAATATTCTGCTTAATTTCCCTTTGGTTTTTAGTGCTGCCGTGATGCGGAAAAGTTTGCTTCACATTTTGAAATTGTAATTGCCAATGTTTGACTCTTGTAACAAGAAATAAGTAATTTTCGATATAAGTCAAACTATGCGCAATGTAGGGTTCCGTAGTTGCGAATTTGACTATTACAATTTGCTCACAATATTTTTGAAAGACTATTCGTCGATACTCCACACCATGGGGTTAGTCGAGATTGTCGAGAAAAAAAAATCTTTTTTTTTTTAATTTACCACTTTGTCGGCGTGACTAATATACATACCCTTGCCAAATTACAGCTTTCTAGTACTAATAGACTCTGAGTTAAACCTCGGACAGACAAACATAACGAAACTATAAGGTCGCCTTGTTTTTATTACGCAACCCTAATATGCACTTTTTTTTGTTGCAAAATGTCTGCTTTCTCTGTTCTCTGACTAGTGACAAACTGTAAGTAACACCTGTACATTTTGTAAAATAACTTTTTGACAAATTTACAAATGTTTTCCAATATCCATCCTAGTTTAAACTGCAATATGGACTAATTTGTCAAATGAATGCCGCTTCACCGACTCTCAATGGAAACAAATTAAGGAGAACGTCCAATTTTCTACTCCCAAAGCGTTTGTCATATACCCTGGGTAATAAAATAACCTATACAAATTATTAATATTCGCTATTAATTTAAATAAGGGTCAACAGGTTATAAAATTATATTTTTTTAAAAAGGGACCTTTATTAAGGCGACGTGGATTCACAATTTGCAATACTGTGCGTGTTTGTAAAAAAATACTGTTATTAAACTACTACAGATTATTCCTCGAAAAATTTACATAAAAATCTTAAGGATTTTATACAATCATTTTTTTATATGAAAATTATACCAAAAAATGTATTATCTAAATATCTATCCATTTTGGCTACAAAAAAAATTATAAATATAATACAAAAATAATTGCGAAATATCGTCGAGCACGGCTCCGGGCCTTTCTTCTCTCTCGACGAATATTTCACTGTGTTTTATTTATTATTATTTTTTGTATTATATTTCTAATTTTTTTGGAGCCAAAACGGATGTATATTTAGATAATACATTTTTTGGTATAATTTTCATATAAAAAGGTGATTGTATAGTAATACGTATCATAAAGGCGAATTTATGCAAATTTAGCGGTATGTTTGTGATTTTTTTCTATCGAGCCAAAAATGCTCAATCGTGTTTTGGCTATCGTGGGTGTCTGTAGAAAATCCTCAAAATGTTAATGTAAATTTTTTGAGGAATAAACTGTAGTAGTTTAATAACAGTGAGTTTTCAAAAACATGCACGATATTGCAAATTGTGAACTAACGTCACCTTAAAACTGGAGGCCTTTCAAACTCCATACAACTCTACTCTTATAATATATATAACTCTTATAGTATATATATACTCTTCAAAACTCGCTTACAATACAATGTTGCGATTACAACTTCCGCCTGAACCGGAATGTTATCTTTCTCGAAGCTTCTTGGATTATCATGATGTTGATAATTATGTGAAAAGTCTGGTCAAACTTGATTATAGATACATACAATTACGTCTTTATATCTTGCAAGGTAGACAAATATATATTATACAAATTCACTAATGCGTTTAAATCCCTAATGGGGCAGACAGAGCATTACGAGGCAAATATTTCCAAAAAGACAGTAACGTCATCGGTCGTGATTGCGAAAAATAATTCGCTGCTCTATTGTAAATTACATACATAACTACCACATAGCTTTTTTCACACTCTTTCATCTGTCAATGTCAACTTGATTTAGGCGGATAATTTATTTATTTATAAAATCTTTATTGGTACAAAAGGTGGACTTAATTTGCTGCATTCTCTACCAGTCAGCGTTTAGGAAAAACAGAAATAATATTAGAAATGGTTTAAACCTTGAAATATTTTTAACATATCTTGTGAACACCACAGTAACTTGGGTTAGTCTCCATTTTCCCATTGACAGGTTTCTACGGTTTATCCATTTTCTTCCCAGTGCTCTCCACTTCCTTGCTTTTTGATTCGGCTTCTGTTGATTTTTTTTTCTGTCTTTTCTTTTTTCTTCTCTGCTTTCTTGGGTTTTGTTTTTTTCTTTTCTGGCTTCTGTGGTGCCAGTAATTCTTATTGTTTGTTAAATAATGCCAACAATGTTATGATTAATTTTTCTTTTACTTTTTATTATATTTATAATGTTTTTTAAATTGTTACAGAGACGGGGAGTACGGATAAGAGCAATGGTATGAAGGAACCGGGATCACCTGAGGAATTGGTAAGTATAAGATTGTAGAAATGAGGGTTCCGTAGAATATAAAAAAGTTTTAAAAATGACAGACCATGGATCAAGATAGACACAGCCTCTGTATGAATTTGCGTGTCGATCTGAGTTCGAATTGACTTCATTTAGGATCGTCACTTTTAATCCGTGTATGTCAATTCATTAGATCGGCTATTGAGCACTCTACTGTAAAATACCTAAGTCTGCCGTTTTGAGCCGTAGAATTTCGTCGAAAAACGTTGGAGGAAGTGATAAAAAAAATTCCTTCCGTTTGTAAGTGAATTTCTTATTAAATATTGTATTGCAAATTGGCACGCCAGATTTTTATAAAAAATTAAGGACTTTCTTTATCTAGTAGTATATACAGTTCTGTGTCAAAAACGAAGATTTTCGTTTTGCAGTTACCACCGTATTTGCGGAAACTTAACTATCTCATGTAACTGTTGCTGCCTGCCATGCCATGCATAGCAATCAGCAACGTTTGCGGAGTGGAATACACTTTCAGTGATTATATACTTGTTTTATGTTAAAAAAAATATATTGTCGTGTTGATCATTTTAATTCTATATGATACCTACTCTGTTGTACAATTTATATCTCTGAGTAAAGAGTTTTCTAATTTCAGTATTTGCCAACATATGTGGGCGTCCAAGCAAAAAGGGTCCAGTTGTGGGATATTGAGTTAAAGGTTCGGTATCTAGAATAGTTAATTGATAATAAGAATTAAAAAAAATATTTAAAAATAATGTGCCAGACATATTTTTGACCAGACATTTAACGTTGAAATTCTGAAAAACTTGACTCTTTATAAAGCATTTTTGCAACCTTTTTTACTTAAAAACCTCATATAACTAAATTCATTCATAATAATAATAATAATGTCAGATTCAGAAGGCAGTACTCTTGGACACGGCACGTATTGTCAGGAGGTTTCTCTCTCTGCGGCCCTAACCGCCGGTAGCTTGGGCCTTGCCCCGCTGCCAGCGGGCAGCTAGGTTAGGTTTTTGTAAATGTTTATATTTTGTAGTATGTTTTATATTTTACTTTTTATAAATGTATACCAAAACCTAGCCTAAGTTTTAAATTAAATAAAGAGAATAATAATAATAGTAATCTTTATTTAAGACAACATAGACCCAGGTGTTAGTAACAATGGTACATATACATGCATACATTACAGTTACATACATACAATTATTTACATTAATTAATAATCAATTAAAATCGGGAAATACAATTTTTTACCTACCTTTAAAAAACTGCATTATCTTGTAAAGTAATTCATGACAATAGGCCCTTTTTATTTGGACGCACACATATAAAGCAGCCTTCATATTTAATCGCAATATCTGAAACGACAATTTTGATACCCGTATTTCTACGGTACATACAAAATCCCAGTGGCTCGGTAATTGTAGAGCCTCCACTATCGCTAAGACCTGAAAGCAACCCTATCCAATTTCAAGCAGATTTATGGATTTACCATTCCTTGTGAGAGTCGTTACTAGCTTTTGTTAGCGACTTTGTCTACCGGTTTTTGACATTTTGAGAAATTATAATTACGATAAATTCTTTGAATTCACTTTTGAACATTTACCTATGAATATAAAATACATAATAAATAATTATGAATAGATGAGGACAACTCACACAGATTGAGCTAGCCCCAAAGTATGTTTAAACTAGTATTATGGGATACGAACTCAAAGGATATTATATTTTATAATAAATGCATATATGACCCAGGACAATTAGAAGAAGCCCATTTTCCAACCTGCACTGCCTGGGGATCAAACCCAGAACCTTCGGATTGGATTGAATTTGCTATTTATAAGTAGTTTCTGCTTTCCCAATGACCTAACAACTTGCTTTTAATATTCAAAAATAAACGGACAAAAAATCATGCAATTTTATTTAGTAAGATCACATTGACAGCATTAGGTATGGCGAATTGATCTTTTGTAAAATCTTAAAGGTAGAATCAGTAGCTTTGTGGAGATTTCGTTTGAAGAGGGTACCTCTAAAATTCGTCACGTCTTTTTCTGTTAAGCAAGATTTAGATTTAATGTTGAAATGGGTCTTCGTCGCACTGATTGTGATTTATTGAAGGTTTTGGTTTTTCCTCTAGAAATAAAATTTATTCTCATTTATAGAAATAAAGTTAAATTGTACACTAAGAACCTGTTACTGGCCATTTTAAGTAAAATAATCATCAATCTTCTTTTCAAATTAATCTATTGTCTAAAATCCATATTTTTTATGAGTTTACTCCATTCAAAAAAAAGGAGAGGTCAGAAGTACCTACCCATTAACAGTCGGTATGCATGAAGAGAGTGATGAGTGTAGATGAAGCGAGAGAGGTCTGTGAGGATCGTGGCAAGTGGAGGTCCACAGGCTGTGCCTACCCCTGTGGGAAACAGGCGTGAGGCGTTTACTCCATTTATGGAAAAGAAACTAAGTAGATATTTATTTTATTTATTTATTTAACTTTATTATCGAGCTCCTCCGTGCTTCGGAAGGCACGTAAAAGTCGTTGGTCCCGGCTGTCATTGTATGGCAGTCGTCAAGCTATTTATTTTATTTTATTTCATGCAGAAGATTAACAGCATCAATATAAAATATATACTATGTCAGATGCCTTTAGGCAGCTTGAAAAATCTGACACCAGTGTTGGCCACTTACATACACGAAAAGCAAACAAACAACTTTATTACAAAAGTAACAGACCGGCTTTAAAGCCTAGATTTTGTACCATTCCTACAGGTGTTGCTGATAAAAGCAAGGTCGACACGGCACATTCTATTTAACTATAATTTTTTCACATATTAAAAGTGTACCTAACTGCTAGTTTGACCATGATGTACGTTTTTCAGTATATTTCTGAAACTTACCGTCTATCATGGGATCCAGACAAAGGTCTCGCCTATTTTCCATGAGATGGGCAGATACCATATGATAGGCTCTTCACTTGCTGTTACTATTAGGCCCTGATATCGAATTGATCAATTTTATGTACAAGCTTTTATTAAGTTTCACCAGTGCGATGTCCACCATGTCACCAGTGTGTGTTCGAAATCAAAACTTGCAAGCAATTAGACCCATAAATTGATTGAGTGGAAACTTCACATACTTATGTAAGTTGGGTGACAATGCAATATTATGGTACAAATGACCAGATCTCATGATGAAGCCGAAAGGTGGCCATGTCATCTCTGTGATAAAACGACATAGCCCCACCGAGTTTGGGCTTAGTTGATTCGTTTTGAGGAGAACTTTTAACTTTTTAAATCATTGTTTTAGATGAAAGCTTGTCCAAAAATATTTTTTAATTATTACTTATTTTAACTTGATAGTAGTAACTTAATATTTACTATACAGATATCTTTACAGCAATCAAAAGTCAATTTCCGGCGCGGTTCTCCGGCCGATACTATTTCCGTTGTCATGACTCTGATGGTCGGATCCGGCTTGTATTGTGAATAAAAAGGTCTCAATATCACATAATATTTTTTAAGCTTTTTGCCATTTTTAAATATACTTAGAAATTAGCCTAGTAAATAATGTTGCCAATGCATATCTTTTATTTGTTAATAACAGCACTAATAGGATATACAGCAATCGAAATTAATCTCCTATGCGGCTCTTCTGGCGATATTATTTCCGTTGCCACTCCAATGGCCGAATGACTGATTGATTGATATACCTATTTGTATTGCGACGAAAATGTCGCAATTTCTCATAATATCAAAGCTCATAAGAATCGGAGCTCAGTGGCCCGGTAGGAGTAGGCATTGCTAGCGTTTTCACAAGTTAAGCAACCCCGGACGTGGTCCGTACTTGGATGGGTGACCACAAGTGGTAAAAAAAATTCTCGAGCTTCTTCGTGCTTCGGAAGGCACGTAAGAGCTGTTGGTCCCGGCTGTCATTGTATGGCAGTCGTCAAGCTATGTCAGATGCCTTTAGGCAGCTTGAAAAATCTGCCACCAGTGTCGGCCACTTGCATACACGAATAACAATTAAACAACAATAATATCAAAACTTTTTGCTGTTTTTAATACATAAATCAGCCTAGCAGATAATGTGATAATGTCACCATTGCATATTTTTCAGTTGTTATAGGCATATAGCAATCGAAATTAATCTTATATGCGGCTCTTCGGGCGATATTATTTCCGTTGTCGCGACTTCAATGGCCGAATGACTGATTGATTGATATACCTATTTTTATTGTGACGAAAATGTCGCAATATCTCATAATATCAAAACTTTTTGTCGTTTTTAATACATAAATTCAAAAAGTAAAAAAAATTGTGATAAGACAAAAAACGAAAATTATAGATTCTGTCGAATACGCAATGAAGGCTAAATGGAAATGGGCGGGACACTTAGCATGTTTAAAAGACGGCCGATGGACGAAATCTGCGACCGCTTGGAAAGGGCCTCAAGGAAAAAGAAAGCAGGGCCATCCAAGGCAAAGGTGGGAAGACGACATTGTTCAAGTAGCAGGGAAGAACTGGATGGAAATAGCTCAAGATAGGGAGAGATGGCACTCTTTGGAGGAGGCCTATACCCAAAGAGGGGTTCTGAGCTAATGAAAAAAAAATGTATCATTTTATTAGTTTTATTTTTATACATTTTAATTTTTCTTTTTTGTAAATTAAATTTTTCTTTAAATTTATCAACTAACTTTTAAAACTTTTATTTAAACTTAAAATTGTAAATATTCATAATAACTCGGAAATAAAAAGGCTTTTTTATTTTTATTTATTTTATTTAATACATAAATTAGCTTAGCAGATAATGTCACCATTGCATATTTTTCCGTTCTTATGTGATAACGGCACATACAGCAATTGAAATTAATCTCCTATGCGGCTCTTTGGGCGATATTATTTCCGTTGTCGCAACTCCAATGGCCGAATGACTGTTTGATTGATATTACCTACTTGTATTGTGACGATAATGTCTCAATTTCTCATAACATTTAAAATTTTTGCCGTTTTTAAATACAGAAATATACCTAGCAGACCATGTTGCCATTTATCTATTAGCTGTGAATAATATAATATAATCACAGAAATTGAAAAAAAAATCGTCTATTCAGTTTTAATATTAATTCAATGATTGTTTTGCTATTCTGAAACTGTATTAAAAATATTAATGAACAAAACATCGTAGCGTTATTTATTAAGCACAGTTTTGAATGTTATGAGGCATGGACTTTGACACAAAAAGAAATGAAAAAGCTAGAAGCGTTTGAAATGTGGTGCTAGCGTAGGATGGAACGGATAAGCTGGGTTTAAAAAATTAAAACTAAGGAGGTTCTAAAAATAGTAGGAGAGAAAAGGTGCATTCTGGCTGGATATAAAAGAGAATAGACGAGGAAAGATGTTGGGTCATCTACTACGACACGACGACTTGATAAAGACATTCATTGAAGGAAAGATAGAAGGAAAAAGAGGACCAGGAAGACCGAGGCATAGCTACATGAAACAGATAAAGGAGAAGGTGAATGTCGTATCGTACAGCGAAGTAAAACAGCTGGCAGATGAGAGAGATAAATGGAAGAGAATTCATACTCCACCGACACGAGCATAGCGCTTAAATATAGATCGATAGATAAAGTTTATGGTCTCACTTCTTACAGCAGTTATTTATCTTCGTATTTCCTATTTCGTTTCAATGTTCCCATCAAACGTCGATTCAGGCTGAACGTCATCCCATCAAATCCAATGCTACACGAGTATGATTGATTGTTGTGGGTCTGCCAGTGATCTGCCATTAAACATAGATTTAGCTGTGATTTCCTTCCATGCTGGTCTGGAAGAAAAGAAAATACTTAAAATGTACTAGATGCTTCTTTTCCCGCGCAGATAGTAAAACCCAATCGAGGGAATTGGCGAAAATGCGAATCATGTCGATGAAATGTTACGTCCCAACCTTTCAAACTTAAAAATTTTCTTTGCTTTCGATGGATAGACTCACAATGTGTGAAAATAAATTATTTTTATTTATTTATTTTTAAGGCCTAGGTCCTAAGTAAGCCCCAAAGACCACTTTTAGTGTGATGGTGGGCGTGAAGGTGGAAGGAAGGGAAAAGGGGAATCAAATTAGTGACGGGTCATGATTGAGATTTTCGGCGATTTCGTCGCTTAAACGATCTGCGCGGGAAGATAAGCAGCTTGTATATTCAAAATTTTTAGGGTTCCGTACCCAAAGTGTGCAAACGGGACCCTATTACTGAGACTCCGCTGTCTGTCCGTCAGTCACAGGGCTCTATCTCTTGAACCGTAATAGCTAGACACTTGAAATTTTCACTGATTATGTATTACTGTGGCGGATATAACAACAAATACTAAAAATAAAAAATAGTTAAAAATTAAAGGGGGTCGTCATACAAGAAACGTGTTGCTTCAGCGATTTAAAACATTGTACGGTGGTACGGAACCCTTCATGTACGAGTCCGACTCGCACTTGCCCGTTTATTTTTCTTTTCTCCTAGACCAACAAGAAAGAAACTCAATTGTCTAACTTAATTACTTCTTCCGAAAAAAATAACCAGAGAAAAAGAATTTGATGAAGTCTACGAGACGTAGTGCCTAGCGATTATTAATTCAGGAGTTCGTAGCTAAATTAAACGGATAGGGCTCAATAAAGGTACATTTAATGAAGGCGATATTAATATTTGTAGGATCCGATCCGGTTACTGCCCTGAAATCTATTCCTTTGAACACTATTTTCTCAGAAAAATAAAGTCTAGTTAGATATTTTACGTAATGATTTTATCGTGTACCAATACTGTTTACATGACTGATATCACACCTAAATTTATGCATAAACAAACACCGTTTGAAAAATTATGCAGTTTTTAGGAATTTATGGGTTGAAAAGTTCGTCCTAATATGTATAGGTAGGTTTTGTTTCTGTTTCGATTTTCGCCGTTATCAGATTTTTCAAGCTGAGGCGTGTGACAAAGCTTGACGAGTGCCATCTAATAACAACAGCTGGGACCAATGTCTTGAAGCACGAGTGATGATTTTTCAACCCTCAAGACTCGGCTGATAGAATATAATAGAAATAAACGGGCAAGTGCGAGTCGGACTCGTACATGAAGGGTTACGTACCACGGTACAATGTTTTAAAACGCTGAAGAAACACGTTTCTTGAATGACGACCCCCTTTAATTATTAACTTTATCTTATTTTTTGTATTTGATGTTATAGTGGTCATAGTAATACATAATCAGTGAAAATTTCAGGAGTCTAGTTATTACGGTTCAAGAGATAGAGCCCTGTGACAGACGGACAGACGGACAGACAGACATTTGTTCACTCAGTTGCGCTAGGGCTGGGTTATTGTAAGATTTGTATGGGTGCCAAATTAGTTTATCATGTGAGCTTTTCTTCTGTACTTTAACATTTATAATGCATATTGCAAAATGAAAGTGATTTTTTCGCAAATAAAAATAATGGAATTAAAAAAAAGTTACAGTAAGATCGAGTAGCCTTATAAAGATTAGACTTTATGAGTAATTTTTTATTCAGATAAGAACTCCTGAAGCTTCTTAAAGTGCACTTTATTTTTGGAGATCATCTCTTTGATATGTTTGACGTAAATTAACAAGTTTATGGTTGCTGCTAATTATAAGAATCTTATTGAAGAAGACATTAAAAATGAACCGGTCAAGTGCGAGTCGGACTTGTACAAGAAGTGATCCGTTTCTCCATACAATGTTTTAATGAAAAAAAAAAACATGTTTCTTGTATGACGACACCCTTTGAATATTTTATTGAATGATTAAAGTTGAAAATATTATCAAATTTATAAAAAGTCGCAAGTCATATTGACATTGATTTATATAGAGATTTTCGCCCATACCCTGGATCGATCGCTTTTTACAACCGATCCAGGAAGCAGGCCCCGTAGCACTGCACCGTTAAAAAAAGCAGATAAAATTTATATCTAGTGACAGACTGGTGCCATCCCGTTCGTTATTATTCACGTAGAGCAAGATAGTGATAGATGATTGTAATCGATCAACGCTGTTGCCGGCGTTACGCTACGGGGCAGACAGCAAGCACAAAAGCACAAGGAAAAAAAAGAAAAAAGTTAAAATATACCAATAAATATTTTAAGTTTTTTCTTTTTTTTTTTCCTAGATAGACGGATTCATTAACCGTCCTAATATAACAATCTACCAAATTAGACAGTCTCGTCTAATTTTAGAAGACGGCGAAATACTGGAAAATGCAGTTACAAAACGTCGTTTACCGTAAAGAGGGGTCTATTTATAACAGCGATGCTTGGCCGGCGTCCAATCTCTCGGAATCCGATTCTGTTTAGTCAGTTCATGAATTTGATATGGCGAGTATCGACTTCAGAAATAATCGATTTACAGACGATGAGGAAATGGGTGCTGTTGATTGATTAAATTACTCGGTGAAAGCATTTCTTTACTTGTTAGTTTTAAAATAAGATCGACTACTTATGACCAAATAATTATAACTTCAAATAGTGTTTAATAAATAGTGTTTTTGTATATATCTGTATTCTGTAATTATTATAAAGTGAAGACCTCCCCGGTTTTGATGCTGTTTTCACTAACATGTTAAGCATTTTACCGGGCAGGTTTACGTGTATAACATATATCCGAACAAAACTGTGTAGATCGCTTCTGCCATACAATTTAATTTTCAATACACCATATTTTTTATGTGAAATATTATTATACGACAATTTTAGAAAATGTTGCGAAACAGAATGTGTTTTTCAGGAAACATACATTAACATGTTCATGAAAAGATAAGCCGCGTGGAACTCACATCATGTCATGAGTTAATCATTCTGTTTGGGAGAGTCGTATAACCATACGTGAGTACTGGCACAGGCCGGAATCTCCTAAGGTACGCGCAATATGCGTCACCTAGGCGTCACCGTTCCCCGTCCCCGCACCTCTCCCCCGTTTTCGCCTCGATGTCTCACGTTGGTCAAGAACCGGGGGAGAGGTGCAGGTGCGGGGAACGGGGACGCATATTGCGCGTACCTTAGGAGATTCCTTTCTGTTTACTCTTACTGTATTCTGTGGTACTGGTTCCTATTCTGTGGTATATTGAAACAACTTGTTTAGAGCAGAAATCTACCTACTTCTGATTTCTGGGTAAAGACGGAATTGACATATGATCAATTAGTTTATTTAATATAATTATTTAATTTGTTATCTATATCAATAATTGTATTATATGTATTATATTACAAATAAAATAGAGCGTTTAGTTGTATGGTATGATTCACTTTTTAAAATAGGGCTCTTTTACCTTTGTACTTTACAGTGTTAGCTTTCACATTATTGAAAATATTTCTTGTTTTTGTTTGTTGACCCAAGAAATATTTTCCTTCACAAAGGAACAGAATTAATATAAATCCTTACGACAAGGGTAAAGCAAGCTACTGCAATAAACTGGCTGGCAAGAAACCGTAGTGCTTATGCAAAATAAGACGTCTACGTAAACCTCATCCGGCTGGATGTTATAATTTTGTAGCAATCCCGCAGTAGGCCTCGCGTAAACATCATAACGGTGTGACCCCGATAGCGGTGTCGCGAGACTCGTTGAGAACCGACGCTGGGTTGATAGCGATCTCATTGTAACTCTACAAGCGCCAAATATCAATGAAATTTGATTAAACGCTCAAAAGAACAGAACGGGCAGATAATATATGAGATGGCTAAGGTGCAAATTCAAAGAACGGCAATTCGAAAGTACGGGGGTGCCAAGAATAGATGTGTGAAGGGCGAAGGTGCGACGTTCTCTTGTTGCCAATCCATCCAACTGGATTTTCCTTGGTAGGCCTCAAGTAAACATCATTGTGGTATGATCGCAGTGATGCGAGACACGTTGAGAAGTGTTGAACTCGTAGATATGTCGTGGCTAGATCATAGAGTAGATGATTTCATGATGTGGCCAGCTGAAACGGACCTTCCAAAGGACCGGGGTGTCCATGGACCCATGAATCTAATAAAGGTTTGAAAGTAAGATCCATAGTAAAATAAAACAACGCTAAGTTCAGCCATTAACAATCAGGAACCGAGAGTAATCTTGAAAACCAGACTGTGTGAGTGCTAAAGAGTCTGCCCACCTGCTAACGAGGCTAATTTTCTCATAGATTGGAATGTTTCAAATATTGTTTCATAAAATTCCGAACTCAGATGTTAGTGAATAATGGAGGTATGGTCAACCTTAAAAATGTGAGACGACTTTTAAAAAAGAAAATGTTATATTAGTGTCAGATGTGTCATCGCCTGCATTGGAAATTCAATTCAATTCAAAATATCTTTATTATCATAGGATATTTATAATATCTCTTAATAATAGTCACTTTGTTTTGTTTTGCACAAATGTTGACGTCAAATCGTTACTTACAGCTAAGTTAACGCCGCTTCCTAGGCGCAAGTGCAAAAGAAGCGGCAACAAACTGCACTGCACTACCGAAGACGTCAACTAACAAACTTAAAACTTAAAATTAGTTATATGGATGGACTGAGATTACATTGTTTGTTATGTCATAATTAAATTAATTTATAGGAATTACGAAATTTAAAATAATGAAATCAATAATACGGATTCTTCTTCTTCTTATTTAAGAGCTTAGTGGCTCTTGTCGGTGGAGTATGCACCAAACTTCTCGGTTCTCTGCCTTACTTTTTAGTGCTTGATACGACATGACCCCTGCTTTTTCTTTCAGTTGGTCTACATAGCTCTTTCCTGGTCGTCCTGGACCTCTTCTACCTTTTATCTTTCCTTCTAGTATGTTTTTAAATAAGGAGTCATGTCGTATTAAGTGACCAATCATTTTCCCTCTCCTATTTTCTATTTCGCCCAGCAGTCTTCTTTTCTCTCCTACTATTTCTAATACTTCCTCATTAGTTTTCCTTTCCTTCCAACTGATCTTTTCCATTCTCCTCCAGCACCACATCTCGTAAGCTGCCAGACTGTCACTATCTTTTTTATTCAGTATCCACGTTTCGCATCCATAAAGTGCTATGCTCCAGATATACGTTTTTATAAGGCGTTTGCGTATTTTTCTGGATATATTTGCTGTGAAAAGTTTCTTTTTACTATTGTATGCTCCTTTGGCCATGGCAATTCTGGTTTTAATATCTGCAGTACATCTAGAGTCTTCTGTTAATATACTTCCTAAGTACTTAAATTTTTCTACTTGTTCTATTGTTGTTCCGTTAAGTTGCACTGAATCTCTTATTTTTTTTTATGTTATAGGGCGGCAAACGAACAAGCGGGTCACCTGATGGTAAGTGATCACCACTGTCCATGGACAACTGCAACACCAGGGGTGTAACAAGAGCGTTACCGGCCTTTCAGGAAGATATAGACTCGTTTTTTGAAGGTTTCAATGTCGTATCGGTTCGGGAACACCGCTGCAGGAACATCACCATCTTACTGGTGATGTTTTATATGTGATCATAGTTTTGGTTTTTGATTTATTTATTTTTAAGCCGAATTCTTGAAATGTTTTATCCATTATTTGAAGTAGTTGTTCTATGTCTTGTTTTGTGTCACCTAGGGCTGCTATGTCGTCTGCCAAACGAATAAAAAATATTTTTTCTCCGTTGACTTTTATACCACCCATATCTGAATTCTACGGATAAATACGGATGTGGACTAAAAAATATTTTTATCTCATCAGGTAGATTATTACAAATAATTACGAAGATACAGGCGATACAGCGCATGTGAATTCCGCATGACGTCACGATCAAGTGCGATTTTCACACATTCATCGCCACGCCGAAACATCGACGCGCTGTATCTCTATATATTTTAACTACTTTGATAAACCGAAAAATATGGGTGGGTTAGATAATCTAACTGACGGACTAAATAAAATACAATTTTTCGGACCCAGACCACATCCATATTATATTGTGTAAGTAAGATCGCTTTCATCTAAGCGCCAGCTCTAATGAAATACGGCGATAAGTAGGTATGCAAATAGAAAAACTGGATGGAGCAGGTTGAAGGAGAACGGAAACTACGTACGACATACGGCGTTATATCGGGTTCGTGTTTAGTAGGGCAGCGATGTAGAACTCCTTTCAATGCGGATATGAGTAGCGTACGTACTCTCGACTTAGGAAAATCAGCGAACACGTGTGGTTCCTTGTTAAAAGGGCAAAGGTTGAGCAAATTTTAGTATTTATGATTTCCACTATTCATCTTGCTTTTCCTTTTTAGGGTTGCGTAGTAAACCCTTATAGTTTCGCCATGTCTGTCTGTCTATCTCCCGCGTTGAGTAAAACACTTAAAGTCTATTAGTGTTAGAAAGCTGTAAATTTGGCAGGGTTATGTATATTAATCACGCCGACAGTGGTAAATAAAATATGATCTTAAAAAAATTTTTTAGGATAGCTCCCATACATGTAAAGTGGGATTTTTTTTTCTCGACTAACCCATGGTGTGATTTGTCGATGTTTGCTTTCAAAAATGTTGTGAGTTTGTAAACACCAGTTTTTTTGGATCCGTTAGTAAAATATTTGGTTTTAAATTTGCAAATTTTTGTTAGAGTCAAGTCTCCCCCCAGTGTGTCAACCAAAGATACTATAATTACTAACGTAAGTGTCAACTAAACGTTTGTGTATTCACGGTAATCGTATATATGTACAACGATGTTAAAAGGAAAACTATCAAAGTTAAGTAAGGTTTACAAATTAAAGAGTTATAGTCAAACAAACTTATTAGACGTTTTTAGTCGTTAAACCGTGAGGCGTGAATTCTAAACAGGGATTTGCATATACGGAACTCTACGATGGGCGTGGCTCAACACGCACTTGGCCGGTTTTAATTTGGCTTGCCTTTGGATCTGTCTATTACGCAAAGAATACTGACTAGATGCAAATTATTGACTAACGTAATGTAAATGACTATGTAATTATTAACTGTATACTTGTGATAAGTAATTATTCTTGTAAGTAGTAAGTAGGTATATAAGTATTTTTGCAATATACAATAATTCTATGCAGGCTAATCAAAGTAAAGGTGGGCGACGATTTGATAGCAGAAGGAAACTATATTGTTAAAAGGACTTACGTCATCAGACCAGCAGAAAATTAATCTTATCTCTCATCATCAGGTGTGTCTTCTTTCATTTCATCTTATGCTCCAATTTAATCAAAATAAAAAACAAATCTAATGAAGTTGACCTGACTTCTTCTTTATTTCTGTTTTTAGTTTGGAACTATTTCTTTTTTGTACTAGCCTGTAGGTATTGTGTCCCATAACTGGGCAAAGGCCTCCCCCTTATTCTTCCACTCGTCTCTGTCCGAACTAACTAACCGTTGGAACTAATATGCTTTATAATTTCATGCGTCTTATTATCATCTTCATCGTCATCATCATCATCAGGTCTTTTTTAAACTCCACTGCAGGAGCACGACCCTATCTGTACTACCAGTCAGAGCAGTCAGAGGATTTGGCCTACACTCTCCACGCTGGCCAGACGGGTTGAAGAGGTCTCATTGATGTTTATAAGCTTTGTTTAGCTTGTGTTTCCTAAGTCGCCTTCTTCGACATCCACGGGAAGACTTGAAATCGTTCTGTTCTACTCTGCCGGGAACCACACGGCTTATGATACTTTTCAACTTTCAAAGCTAAAGTTTCGAAAGCTCTTTCTAGAACGTTCAACAGACAATGTAATACAATCCCTGAAATAGTCATATTGACAGACAGCATTTCCAACAATATCGACGAACCGAATTGTGTTTCGACAATCTATACCCAAAAGGGGTAAAGTGTCACTACAGGCGTTTGCATACTCTGAATATGGTTCTGGCATTTCGACGGCGTGAATGGCCCTATTCGGAGCTGTGAGTCACAGGGAATTTCGTAAGCTATCTATGGTAAGCTTAATCCTTGTTTTGTCGCTGTCAGATGTTGAAATAATGGATTACCGCACCCACATGCAATTTGCTGGCGCCAGTCTATGATGGCTTCAAGGAGCAAAATCCCTCGTGATGAAAAACTATTTGTATGCTTTGAAGAGGGCTACCGTACTATGCTTGAATTGAAATTATGACAGAAACGGTTCAGGGTAGTGACTATTTTATTTTTTAGACATTCAAGAATGAAAGGACATAAAGGGAAGCAAGAAAGTAGATGTATAAATTAGGTACCTATAGAAAAATAAGTATCATACAAAGAATTATATAAAAACCAACTTGCGGCTCTTTGATAAAAAAGTACACAGAGCCTGAAATAGTACAGGACTTGGTAATACTCCACCTGGTATACTCTTCCCGTGACAGGTCTGGGTCACGTGATTGGCCCAAGAATTCGTCATTAGTTGGGAGTGCTGCCACTGTTTGTGATTAAACTATCCGAGCAAAATGCATTTTTTATCTTAACAAACCAATTATGAACAAATAATTAAATATATAAAATTATTAAAATTCATTAACGTGGAATTGAATTGAGTAAGTCCTTAAATTTACTGAAAAGAATAAGTGGTAACACTTAACGTGTCATTCGTGACGTTGTCTTGGGCCTTCGCGGGAAGAGAATAATCTACGAGTATATTCTACAAAACGTGGTGCAGGATGGCTGTTTCACTTCCTAAAAAGGACATGATTTTATATATCTTGTCTCAAATCTCAATGACATAAAATATGTTAAACTCCGTAACTGAATATCTTCATGACGAAACCTCCTTCGTTACCATAATTTCATACTCTTATATACACGGAATTCAAGACACAACCATATTAATCTTCGTAACAAGTTCTACAACGTTTATCACTTCTCAATCAAGGAGATTGTACCAACTAACAAACTCCATATACATGACGCATAAACAAATACAGGGATACTAAAATTCAACAGTCAACAAGGTATTTCAGGCGAAACTGAGCTCTGGTCCCTAGGGATGAAGTTACAATTTGCGTGAAAACATGCGTGTTACCCAAATGGCGAGTGAGAGACACTTGTTAGGCATATTTACATGAAAATTCACCGATCACTGATTGCGTTAACGCGTCGCCGTGACTGTGCTTGTCGAGTACATTAGGGCTGTTACCTTTTTAGGGTAATTGGAGATGTTATCCTTTATTTATTTATCCCTGACGCAATATCACACGCACCTCAAAAATATTCAAGGGCCTTTTTATCTTAATTTATGGGTATTTATTGCTAGTTTTCTTCCTTATAACATCGATTCAGTAGATGATTCTGTTGATTACTTTTTTTCTTTTGAAAGATCGCAAAATCGGATGAGGATTATTAAAAAATTTAATATACGAGTACGTATTTTTTCTTTTCTCTAATTAGCAAAGGATAACGAAGGTACAGCGTATTTAAATTTCGCATGGCGTCACGATCAAATACTATTTTAACTATACGGTGACGTATCTAAATCGTCCCCACTCCGAAACTTCGATGCGCTGTTTCTTTGTGATGTTTTACTACTTTGCTTTGAAAAAATATGGGTCCATTATTTTTGGATAATATAATTAACGGACGACATAAAATTATATTTTTTGGACCCAGTCCACATCCCAATAGGAAGTACATAAAAACTTTGTATAGATATATGTATATATATTTTTTTCAAGTTTATTTATTCATTTATAAAATTAAACAATTTATTTAACTAAAACTAAGCTAAAATCTAAATTAAAAAACTAAATTAAAAAATAAAATTGTATAGATTGATTTTTTGCTTAGCGTTCTTTATAGAAAGAGTGATGAATGTTCGAGTAGTTCAAACGGAAAAGCCTGTCAAGAAAGTCATGAATAGAGGTCTGTAACCTCTGCCTAGCTCTGTGGAAAGCAGGCATTATACCTACGATATATGAACATTAAACCAAAATTGGAAATTATCAAGACCAAATCCTTTGTGGTTTCCTAGTGGGAATCACGTTTGATGTCTGATTTTGACAGATCAGCCGTACCGATAGCTCGCCTAGATTATTCCGGACCAGTAGTTCCATGTTCCGTCTGGCTTGTCATAATGCTTGACGCAGTTAGTACGATTTGCAGAATGTGTAATTAATAATTTATTTTTCTATTGCAAAACACAAAGAGATTTTACAATAAATACGTGTTTATAATGTTTTAGGTAGGTAACAAAGCTATAGTTGCATTATTTAAAACATATCTACTTATTTTATAAACATGAAAAATACTACTTATGTTTTTGAATGGCTGTACGTACGCTATATGCTGAATCTCAGACGCCGATCCGTAATGGTCAAACATTGTTTTATTAGTTAAATACTCATATCGTAATAAAAATGCTACCAGTGAAGATATATTTTTTTTAAGTTTTCATTATAAACTAGAGGAGTCGGTAACTACCCTTTGAATATTGAGTTCAACTGGTTTATTACCCACTTTTTTATGCAATAGAATATTTAGTGATTTATTTATTAATTTGTAATTTTACAAATCCCTGATCAAAATGCAAAATGACGTAAATAAATAAATGTGAAAATTTACCACTTCATATTGAACAAGTAAGTAATACTCACTCATAATAACATTTAATTAATCTGTGTTTTGAACAATCTATTAAGTATTTGGATAAACTCAGGTTTAGGTAATTAGCCACTACTAACTAGACAATATGCGAATGAGACATTTTGCATTCAAATGATCGAAACACTTGCCCAGCGCTAAATGAATAATTTTAATTGATACTAATGAGCGATTAAATGAGATTATTGTTTAGCGTGTATTCAGCTTCTGGAATTTACTGAATGAAAATAATTTATTGGTATCGACATGATTTATTCTAATTAAATTGATAAAATATTTTCACATAGGACTTGGTTTTGTACTTTTCTTCCTTATGATAGAGTTCCCCCGTGCTTTAGAAGGCCATATTAGATCATCACCATCGTCGATTAGCTGGTGGGCGTTATGCTTTGTCAGATGCCTTTTGGCAGCTTAAAAAAATCTGACATCAAGTTTGCCAAAAACAGATATTTTCATGTATACGTGTGGTGGCCTGGAAGAGATTGAACTTGCTGGCTACTCCGCCTTTTGACATAACAATGTGTTATCTGTATCATACTTTCAGGGTTCCGTACCCAACGGGTGCCAACAGGACCCTATTACTGAGACTCCGCTGTCTGTCCGTCTGTCGGTCTGTCACATGGCTCTATCTCTTGAACCGTAATAGCTAGACACTAGAAATTTTCACCGATTATTTATTACTGTGGCCGCTATAACAACAAATACAAAAAATTAGATAAAATGAAAAATTAAAGGGGGTCGTCCGTCATACGACCTCTATGGCAGCGAAGCATGGACTATTAAAGAAGACGTGAGATGACGGCTTGAAGCCTTCGAGATGTGGTGTTACCGTCGCATGCTTCGTATTAGCTGGACACAAAAAGTCAGCAATGAAAAAGTGCTCCAACGTGTTTCAATGCAGCACCACCAGCACCAGCAGCACCAAAAAGAGCAAGGTTGAATATTTGGGCCACGTTCTACGACATAGCCGATATCAGCTGCTTCAACTTATTATGATGGGCAAAGTCGAAGGCAAAAGACGTGTTGGAAGACGCAAAAAATCGTGGCTGAGGAACATAAGAGAGTGGACCGGAATAACCAAAGTGGAGAAATGATTCCGCTTGGCAATGGGTAGAGAGGATTTTGGGAAGTTGTCGGCCAACATCCAGTAATAGAGAGGCACTAAAAGAAGAAGAAGTTCGTCATACAAGAAACCTGTTTTTTCAGCGTTATTTTATTGTACGGGTACAGGTACGGAAACTTTCATGTACGAGTCCGACTGAAGTTTTATCTGACAACCCTGCTCGACTGGCTGTATTTATAAAATAACGAAGCGGTCGTAGCAGAGAGCTGCTGACGTGCAGTGACTTGCCCTACTCATAAACGTGGGTCCTGTGTTTATTTATTTTCTTTTTCAGCTTAAGGAAAGTCAGAGTAATCTTTTTATTTTGAAAAAGGAAATCTCTTTGTCTAATAAATCTGATGTATAAAATTCAAAGGTCGGTTAATTTATCAAAAATTGCAGCCATGACCCATGGATCTGTGCTTTTTTAGAATTTCAACGAACGTTTAAAAGAAAATAATTCAACAATTCAAAGCACGGCAATTTTTGTGTGTCCGTGGACACGGCCTATGGCTGCATCTATAGGCCTCATAAATCTAAGAGAAGATACCTAAATAAATAAATGATATAGCAACCCTGTTTCGCATGTAATCGCTTACCCAGCGCATGCATATGCATGTGGCCATTTACCCGCGGTGTCTCAGTGTTCATAAACTGTATGAAATGCAATTCACCGAGGCCCGGGCCCGGGGTTTGAGTTCGGGAGCTTCGACCTCCTGAATTATATCGCTCGATGGCAAGTTAAGACCTTTTCATCCAGAAATATAATAATAAATATGGGCAATTTATAAGAAATAAATGAGAGTAGCAACCCTGTTTCGCATGTAATCGCTTACCCAGCGCATGCATATGCAAGTGGCCATTTACCCGCGGTGTCTCAGTGTTCATAAACTGTATGAAATGCAATTCACCGCGGCCCGGGGCCCGGGTTTGAGTTCCGGGAGTTCCGAGTTTCTGGATTCTGAGTTATATCGCTATTTTTCAGAAACACGCACACCATTACAGCGACTCGACACGGGGCGCGTTGCGTCAACGTTGCTTCGACGTAGCGCTGTCGCTGCTTCGCTTTACATTCAAGAAACCATAGTGTACACACAATGTGCTGCGTCGAAGTAACGCACACACGAGTGACTGCAGCCCCGATACGAAGCGTGAGAGGTGTACTTCATAACGACTACGTTGTAGCAAGGCTGTGATGACGCAGCGCCTGTGTCGACAGCATGCGTCAAAACGCTCGTGTGGTCCCGTTCTTACGCTGAACGTGGGTTTGAATCGGATTCATGATAATGTGGGGTATACATCACACAAAGGAGTAAAGACTTCTATACTCTACAGGGTGACTTTATAACCGTAGGCCAAATTTTTGGAGCAAGTTCAGTCCATGATACTTTTGATTTTTCATTTATTATTCAAGAATTAATGAAAACGTCCTCCTGGTTAGTGGTTTAAAAGTCACAATGTATGTATTACTAGATAGAAATGGAAATGAATTAATTTCCTTAAACGTGTGAGCGAAGCGAGCGAACTATTCAGTGTCTACTTGGAGATTCCAGCGTTTGAATTTATTGAATGATGTACCTATATTGTATATATTCACAGTTCTGGAAAATATTAAACGTCAATATTCCAGAAAATTTTAAGGATCAAGAAAAATAAACACTTTCAGAACTTTGAATGGAGCCCAATTGCATTGGAGCCGAATATTTTTGCCGACAGCTCTGATGAATGGCCCATCAATGGCAGATCACTCGCTTCATAAATATGTACACGAGGCCTTTTTATCGAGGACGAGGGACTGCACACTGACGCCATAGAAAATCGGTCCTTGGAATTTTTTATCCAAAATAATTTAATATTAAATTTATAGAACGAGCGAGCGCCAAACCAGGCCTGTGTCACTCCCCGTTTAGGTATCGAAAATGTACCTACATTATTACTATGCGCGCAAGCGGCCCCTCCAGGTGGTAAATTCAGTTATACGAATCGATTGTCCAGAGTAATAAGAATGAAATTGGCTTGCAATGGATGTCTAGGTATCTATGCGAAAAGGTGCTGAGTTCTGACGTGAGCTAAATTAAACCATATTGCTAGCCACATTGACTATCTTTCTTTGAATTTCTTTGCTAAGTGAGACTTCTGTACGTTAGTATTATTTATTCTGTGGCCAAACGTAAGCGAAGCGTCTCTGTTTCAGTTTGGAAAAATGCCGCCGGTCCTATTCTACTCCGTCGGGAACCACACGGCTAGATAGAGGCTTGTTCCAATAATTTAATATTAATTTAAAAAAAAATATTTATTATACATATTTTTCACCACATTTCTATTTGAGTTTTTGCACTACCCTTGTCTTTCTCGACATCACCCAGTTGGTTGACTGGTAGATAAGGCCTTAGGCTTTAAGTCCGCCATTACACTTGTATTTGTTTATGAAGTCAACTTGTGAAAGCGTATGCGTACCCCCACCGAGCCATCGAAATTAATGCTAAGCATTGTGTACTAGTTCACCTTTGGTACCTAGCAGAAAAAGTACTATGCCACCAAGTTTTAATTTTATTTTATTTGTGACCAATTCACAAAGGGACGACTTCAAAATGCGCTTACATCCGGGAACCAAGTGATTGATGGCAAATCATTGATATAGGAGCAAGTTTGATGTTACGATGTTGCTGATGCTTCGTGTTTAGGGTAACATATTTTATTGAAATTTAACTATAGGTACTCGTATTTTATACCTTTTAAAAGACGTAAGTCAGTTTGATGCTTTGTTTTTTTAAACGAGTCAGCGAATTACTGGTCTACTTGGATACTTGTAGGTATGATGAATTAGAAAAGATTTTTCACGACCTCTGAGGCGTAATTGTCAACACGCTATTCCGCCAATCCGGAGGTTCTGGGTTCGTCTACTATCTCGGTCTTGGAACAAATGATGGCGTTTTACGTACGTACACAGTCTGTTTATGCAAACCTCTCAAGACCCGATGGCATCAATTGATCCGAAAATGCATTGTTTATCTATTGTGTCTGGTATTTAGGGTCTTGAAGGATTTTTTATAAATAAATTTTATAAATATATAGGGACAAATCACACTGATTAAGCTAGCCCCAAAGTAAGTTTTTAAACTTGTGTTATGGGATACTAACTCAACGATACTATATTTTATCATAAATACATATATAGATAAACACCCAAGACCCAGGACAATTTGAAAAAGGCTATTTTCCAACTTGCCCTGGCTGGGGATCGAACCCAGAACCTCCGGATTAGCGGTCTAGCGTGTTAACCATTACGCCATGGAGGTTGTCATTTAATCGACTAAGTAATACTTCTTTCGTTCCATGGTTCGTTGGCAAACCCCGAGTTAAGATTAAAGAGCTAATCCGCTGGGCTGCCAGTGACCTTAGTTCTTCTACGAATCTCCTTATTCGATCAAGTAGAGAAACACCGAGGATAGCCCTTTCCATAGCCCGTTGGGCGTTGAGCCTTCTTATGAGAACATCATCATCATCAGGTCTTTCTAGTCTCCACTGTAGAAGCACGATCCTATCTGTACTAGCAGAGCCATATTTGGCCAGAGCAGCCCGATAATTTGGCCAACACTCTCGACGCTGGCCAGACGGGTTAGAGAGGTCTCATTGATATTTATAAGCATTGTTTAGCTTGTATTTCCTTAGTCACCTTCTACGACATCCACGGGATGACTTGGAGTGTTCCTATTCTACTCTGCTGTAAACTACAAGGCACCTCATGATATCATGAGAATTCGTGCAAAGCATATGCAAAATCATAGGCACTCATGTTGCTAAGCAAACCCTGGGAATCAATGCGTGTTGCGTGTTCTGCAATCCTGCCTAATTTCTAAATGCTACCGTCTGGAAGCCAAGTATTCAAATTGGAGATCGCACGCGAAAGCGCCATTATAGCCAAGGTTGGCCAAAATGACGAGTTGTTATGTTTTTTCATTGAAAATTTTTCGAAATTTTATTATAATTTTACAAAAGGTTATGTTATGGTTATGACGAAGGTTGTGTGAATAATGTTTGTAGGCAGACTTAAGGCGACGACGTGGGTTCACAATTTGCAATACTAAAATCGTCGTCAATTTTCAATGCGATATATCGTCGAGCACAGCTCCGGGCCTTTTTCTCTTTCGACGAATATTGCACTGTTTTTTTTTGTATTATTTTTATTATATTTTTTGTAGCCAAACCGTTTTGGCTACAAAAAATAATAATAATAATACAAAAAAAAACAGTGTAATATTCGTCGAACTATCCGTATAGTTATTTAGATAATACATTTATTGGTATAATTTTCATATAGAAAAGTGATTGTACTAAATAGTAATATGTATTATAAAGGCAAATTTAGAGGTATGTTTGTGATTTTTTTCTATCGAGATTTTTATGTAATTTTTTTTGAAGCAAAACTGTAGTAGTGTAATAACAGTGATTTTTCAAAAACACGCACGGTTTTGCCAACTGTAAACCCACGTCACCTTAATTGGCTAATGCCGTTGAAACCTAACTATAATGATGATCGTGTTTGTATCAATTTCAAACGATTTTGAAATTAAAGTCTATATTAATATTATAAAGAGGAAAATTATAATTATTACAAATACCATTGGAAAGCTACACTATCCCCGAGTGACATAGCCTATGAGTGTACCATGGGCGAAGTCGGGGTGGACTGCTTGAATATTTAAATATTAAAATTAAACTTAAGCTGCTTAAATATTTTTACTCGGAAAGCTGATCAATTGTATTAAAAAATTATTTATCAAACAACTTAGTTTAATAGCATTACTTGTTTTCTTAAAAACTAATTAGTTTCTATAAAAAAAATACATATAGAGGTACATTGCTCCTAGCATTAAGTCCGCCATTTGTTTAAAGTATATTTTTACTTTGGAACAATCAAGTTTTATAAATCAAATAAATACATTCTTCAGAAGCATATTACTAAAATGTGGGAATTCTCAATAGCTTCAACGTCGACGAACGTTTGAATATTAGAAAAAGTATCAAAAGATCAAACGTGTCAATTTGTCAAGCGTTAACAGGTTTTAGTGAATGAATTAATTAATAAAGCCTATCAGACCACTGCTGGACTAAAGAAAATAATCTTAAGAAGAAGAAATGTAGTGTCCTGTAACATATACAATCAGTAAATAAAACACAAAACGAAATTATCACCCATTGTAATTCTGATACAGCAGCTGAAAATAAACCGAATCGATAGTCCCGCCTTCCCTAATGTAATACACGTGTAAGAGCATCTGGTTTAATTTCGCTAGTTTTGCGGTAAACACCGCGTTAGACCGCGTGCATATTGTCTTGTAATATACTTATCTACTATATGTTATATATTTAGTACATATTATGACTATACATATGTTACTGCTACGGGTATAATAGGAGTGTTGATACGAGTAGGGTCAGAAAAATATTATTCTAATTAGTCCGTCTTGTAGATTATCCAAAAATAATGGACCCATATTTTTCAGTTTATCAAAAAAGTAAAAATTTACAAAGATACAAAGCTTCTAAGTTCCAAAGTGGAGGCTGGTGATACTAACCGATGGGACAAAAATATTCTTCCAGTCGTCATGCCTATTAAAGGCAGTCAGTTTTCAGTGTAAATGTGGACTGAAAAACCTTTTCACTGAGTTTACGTGTAATGAACGTTCTCAATCGGAGATGGGAAGGAAGAAATATACGTAAGTTCGCGTGCAAATGCTAACTTGTTTCAGGGAAACGTTAACTTTACATTCAGCACTGGGTTTTCTGTCAGTAGGTAAATCAGATTGATTAATAAAAAGAATATTATACACGTAATTCTCTTATTTTTTCTGACTAACAATAAATGAAGAAAGATACAGCGCTATTCAATTCAAGTTCACGCTACGTTACAATTGACAATTGGCTTTGGTACAATTTTTAAAGAGAGTTGACGTCACAAGCCCCCACTCTGAAACTTTGACGCTCTGTATCTTTTTGATTATTGGATGAATCGTAAACTAAGTGTCCATTATTTTTGGTAAATCTAACTAAAGGACTAAACACAACAATATTTTCCTAACTCAGTCATCTTCCACATTCAATACTGTGGCGGATGGACTGTATATTAATGGAAAACTACCAAATGAGGCGAGATTATGATGAGAAATGAAAAGAAACCACTTTGTATGAGCCTTGTATTCCTTCTCAAACGATATGTACAACCAAAACTGACAAAGTCAATATAAAAACCAAATATATTTGTAAAAAAGGAAAATAACTATATACAAATCCAAAGAGTTCGTAACAAATACAATATCTCAGTACAACGTTAATCACCACTAGAACCAGGTTCAATATTAATGCCGGACTTGAAACTCAATGCCCTAGAGTGTCAAAGCAAGCGTGAAGCGCTCTCAGCGCACTCGGGCTACTGAGCGCCACTCGCTTTCATCTCGAGAGGAGCCACCTGGTTTCGACAATAATTTTCTCATTTCAACATAAATATGTACCTGGTTTCGACAATAATTTTCTCATTTCAACATATTTAATGCAATTTTATTCTCAAAATTCATGAATATCTCATATTAATAAATCAATTAAAATAAATTCTCAAATTTTTCGGCATCTCGTTTAGCTTATTAATTAGACACATTAATGAGCTGACTATACAAGACACTCTTTCACAGAAAAAGTATACTTAGTTTTTTTGCAGTCTTTTTCCAGAAATAGCCACCTGATGTTGAAAATTGATATAAATGTCATAAATTTAAGTTTAGTTACTTGTACAAATATGTATTCTGTGGTTTAGTTTGATGTTGGTAAAATTTGTGCACTGAAACGACGATTTTATGATAACAGAAACGATACGCTTGCAAGATCTAAAATGATTAATGTTGCAAGGACTGTTCTGTGAAAATATGGATTTTACAATTTAACATAACTATTTATGAGTTTCATTTGTAAGCTTTAAAAGCTAAATTCTCTGGCTACTCTGGCCAAGTATGGCCATGGTAGTACAGAGAGGGTCGTGTTCCTGCAGTAAAGATGATGAATGTTTTTTGAAGTGAAAACTTCTTTAGCGGCGTTGTGCACTTTTTTTGTAATGGGTAAAAAATGTTAAACTCGCGTCAGGACACGTGTCCTGATCGAAAATTCGTAAGACGGATGGAGAGTAGACAGCCGTCGCGGCGTAGGAGAGGAAGTATCCCCCTCTCTTTCTACGGCGCGGCAAAAATGTATGCCTGCGCCTGCTGTTTCGTTTAGATGAGAGATAAACTTTTTAATGAAATATAAATTGTCATGTTTGTGTACGATAGCGCAATAAATAAATATTGTATTCTACCACATAAATGATAGTACTTTTATACTGATAATTAAAGCAATTCGTGCAAAATTATTCCCTAACCATTCCAAAATATCAAAAATGCACAACGTAACATTCAAGTTTTCACTTCTGCCGGCACTACCGGAGTGCAACCCGTCGTTTTTTAGGGTTCCGTACCTCAAAAGGAAAAAACGGAACCCTTATAGGATCACTTTGTTGTCCGTCTGTCCGTCCGTCCGTCCGTCTGTCAAGACCCTTTTTCTCAGGAACCCGTGGAGGTATGAAGCTGAAATTTATATAAATTACTCAGGTCTACTGTCCCTTGAAGCTGTGAAAAAATCAAACTTCTAAGCCAACGCAATCAAAAGATACAGCCGTTTATGCCGCAAATTTTCGACACTTGCAAGGGAATCAAAACCTACAGGGTGCTTCCCGTGAACTCAGAATCTTGAAATTTGGTACGAAGCAACGTCTTATAGCATAGATAAAGGAAAAATTACGAAAACCATAAATTTTTAGTTACATCACATAATATATTTTTTTTTAATAATTTTAAACTTACTTGTCGTAATGAACGAACTTTGTAAACCTTGCAGGTTTGTACGGAACCCTCGGTGCGCGAGTCCGACTCGCACTTGGCCGGTTTTTTTCTTCTACCGTAACTGGTTACGTACGAAGCTACAGTTTCGTACGCGGCAGAAGGGGATGAAGCATCCATAGAGACAATATCAGATTTCTTCAAAAAACAATAAAATAAAATAAATAAAAGTTTATTTTCATTAGTCACTTTAATGAACGACGGTGTATGCAAAAAAGACATTTTAAAAACCTAAACAAATTTAGAACAGTACAAAACCATAAATAAAACAGCAAAAAGGCCGAATGACGCCTAACGCCTTCGCAAACAAAAAGAAATGTTTCCCTTGTACAAATATTTGCTCTCCCGCTAACGAAATCCCAGAGGGCAGCACATGTGCGCAATAAGATTATGGCGGATTTAGAGATAAACCATACACAAATGAATTGAATATTAAATATTGTGAACTGAGCTTAGTACGTATTCTAATACTAAGCTCAGTTCACAATATCTTTATACCTGGGAATTTGGTTCGTTTACATTCTAATTTTAATTTAAGTTTCTAGTTTTTGAATGTTCTGAGTTCTCGGATCTGAGATTTTTGTGCTTTAAGGTTTGCAAAGAGTAGTGAGCATTCGTGTAGGTACTTCATTGTCATGCTTTTCCCAAACAAAATTTGAGCCGTTGGACTGTGGATAAACAAACAACTTCTTCTTCGTCTAAGCGCATTCCCGGTTGCATCCTCAGCTGTGCTACTTCGGAGCCCGAGGTACGCTTCCCCGCTTTTTCTTCTCCAATTATAATATGCATGTCAATGGTCACCCAAGGATGCCAAAGACCTTGTAAAATGGAGGAGGAGAAATAAATAGCCGGAACACTTTGAATGATTTGGCTATAGTTTTACAACCGGCCGCCGCCCAACGTTAACGCAATTGTAGCACGAGATGTTTGTGCTTAGTCCTTTAGTCGCCACTTACAACATCCACAGGAAGAGATGGAGTGGTCCTACACTAACCCGGAACCACACGGGTAGGATAAACAAACATCTCGGATTAAATATATTAACGAAATACAAAATCTCAAACTAAACCACAGGCCGGAATCTTCTAAGGTACGCACAATATGCGTCCCCGTTCCCCGTCCCCGCACCTCTTCCCCGTTTTCGCCTCGATGACTCACGTTGGCCGTCAAGAACCGGGGGAGAGGTGCGGGTGCGGGGAACGGGGACGCATATTGCGCGTACCTTAGGAGATTCCCTTCTGTTTACTCTTACTGTATTCTGTGACTAAACATAAGAATAGACTCAACGACTTTAGTTTATTGGCTATTAAATATATGTTTTCGTTCTTTTCTCTTGTTCTAGTATGGAACGCTTTGTTGCAATAAATAAACTTAATAAATAAGAGTCCATATTTGTGTCAGAGAATTCGTAATTTATATAGAGTAGTTGGAATGTCATATAAACAAACACATATTTTCTCCGATGCATTTAACTTTTCACGCCCGCGCTTCCAGTACAAGGCCGCGGCGAGCCACAGATAAAAAGTTAATTTCGCTTGAACTCAATAGATAAATCAGCTGGTTAATAAAATAGGAGACCAATGGGTCTTGCTGCCCTCAGCTCTCTCCCCGTTAGGTATAAAGATGTGATAGAGTATAATATGCATAAGCATCCAATAAGCATCTAGGATCGTGGTAAATGGCAATCATTGAGAGAGGCCTATTCCCAGCAGTGGGAGGTTGAAGGCTGCGAAAGGTATTGATAATGATAATACAATATATATTTTCCCGATTCGTTCTAATTCTTCTACTTGCGTTTGTTTGCAAAAAGTAATATTATTTTCTGGTGCTAAACTCAACAGTTTTAAACTATTGAAAGTAATAACTATAATTGTAAGTAACTAAATACTGAAAAAGTTCTACTGGCTTTATTGAATAAAAATAGTTGTTAAATCGAATATAAATTAACATTATATTTCCCCGGTGCATACAACTTTTCTCGGTCGCGTTTGCGCTACAAGGTCGCAGCTAGCAATTACAGAAAATAAACGTTCATTTCACGTAAACTTTAGGCAGGTTTCACATGTATGGGAGAGCCGGGGCTACCGGTGTGGAGACTCACGTGAGGCGCTGAAACATCGCATCGTTTCACAGCGACGCGGATCGTTCCGTATGGAACACGATCCGGGTAGAGCCCGTACAACGCCATCAATCCTACTGATCAAAAAACAAAAAAAGTACCTTCTAATAGAGATTATCTGGTTTAAACCCATCTTTTATCTCTTTTCCTCTTATCGGCATTTACTTTTACTTTTTAGAATGAGACTTAACTAAACGTCAAAAGTAAAAATGTAGCCTATTTTCTGCTTATGGCAACATTTAAATGGCATTGTCTAATGACATTAACTTCTTTTTAGGTGACTTTTCTTATTAGTAGCGTCATACACGTCCTGGCGTACCGTGCTAAAAAAAAAAACGCCACTGCGTTCCAAAACAGGTTACATTTATGACACTTTATCGCGGAATCTATATACCTTGAACACCTCTACTTAACACCCGTTTCAGAGCACCGTAGGCGCTTCCCATACGCGTCGCCAGTATCCCGTATCACGGTCGACCCGTACGGATCTCCCGTACAGCTGTCCGTTTCAGAGCACCGTAGGCGCTTCCCACACGCGTCGCCCGTATCCCGTATCACGGCCGAACCGTACGGATCTCACGTACAGCTGTGAAACCAGCATTATAGTTTTACAAGGTTAGCTCAAGTTTAAGGCGGATGACGCAGTTTCAGAACAGTAGGAGGAAAATTAGACATGTAATAGTTATTTAGAGAAATACATTTGACCTGGATTCTAGCCTGGGTAAATGAGCGACTTAGGACGAATACAGCTCTTTAGTATTTCCGGACTTATTATATTATTAATTATATTTTTAATCTATGGTTAGGCATCACCTTCTCGTCTTAGCAAATTCTATGTTGCATCCTTAGCTGTGCTGCTTTAGAGCCTGAGACGCATATCCTAGTACCTTAACAATTGAGGTATCGTTGGAAGCGTCTTGGCTGTCCGCTAGTTAAAGGCTATATGATGGTACAGTAAATTCAATATGGCGCCCGTTATAGGCCATAAAGTAATGAACAAAAAATAAAATGAATCAAATCATACTGTGTAGGTAGGATATTAAATAAAAGGGCTTAATTAGTATATTCCGAAAATATATTCATTATTAGCTGTATAGTTACAGGCTATATGATGTCACAGTAAATTCAATATGGCGCCCGTTATAGGCCATAAAGTAATGAACAAAAAATAAAATAAATCATATCATACTGTGTAGAATATTAAATAAAAGGGCTTAATTAGTATATTCCGAAAATGTATTCATTATCAGCTGTTTCTCCCTGCTGTGCTTGCAAAAATTGGATAAAAATACTTTTCAGCAAGAATTTTCCCGTAGTTGGGGTTAAGTTTTTATAAAACTACTAGCTGTACCCTGCGCGCATTGCTACGCCAATTGGTTTTTCCTGAACCATCTCTGAACTAGAACAAAAAGACAAAATAAAATTTATCGAAATCGGTCAAGCCGTTTACGATTTAATAAAGGACATACAGACAAACATTAATTTTTATATATATAGATATATCTTATTCATGATTAAATTTTAAAAAAAGATGTAGGCATGTTTAATTTCTTATTGTCATATTTGATTGTTCCAGGTAAGCATCCTTTACATCACGATGTCACGATTTATTTAATATAAACAAACCTTTTTTTCAATGCACTAGTTTCCACTGCTCTGCGTCTGAGGTTACAGTAACTAGAGTACCGCAGCAGTCACATTTAATGTTGTTTCGCGTAAACTTTAGTTAACAAGGTGAACTCAAGGTTGTGAATTGACTTAAAGGAAAGAAAAAAGATACATACATCGAATACACGTACATACTATCACGTTTTTACCCCTAATAGGGCTGACAGAGCATTTTAGGTCCTTCGGCTTTATGCAGATAGAGCCCAGGGCCGCTAGACTCAAATACTACTTTTAGCGTGATGGTGGGCAAAAAGGTGGAAAAAGAAATCAAAACAGTGATGGGTTGCTAGCCGCATCGCTTATATGATTTGCATTTTCGCATGTCATTTGATCAGCTTTTACGATCTGTGCGGGAAGAGAAGCATTGTAAGTTTTTTCTTTTCTCCCAGACCAATGAGGAAGGAAAATAGATGCATATTAGAGAATGCAGGCATATTCGAGATTGGGGATAGTCTGTGTGATGGTCAAATCAAGATGAGTTCGATGTTACTGTTACAAATATGCCAATGTGACAAACCTCGAATCTGGAGTTGTTATGTGGTATTTGCAATTCTAATATATTGATAAAAATTCTGCGCAATGATGTTGTTTTCGTGTTTCATTCCTACACACAGATTTTCTAAGTTGTTAAATCAAAAGCATCTACTTAAGGCCGTACCTGAATTTTCCGAAGTCCAGTGCTGCCCCAATTTAAAATAAATCATTTCAAAGAAAACGGAGACATCATTTAAAATTTTGCTAATACCAAGTCCTAGATAACCCTTCAAAGTATTTTATGAACTACTGTTTACAGTTTAAAGTGTGAACGTTAAGCTTTACTACGCTCATTTGCGAAAAACGGACACTTTTGGCAAATGTGCGTAGTAAAGCTTAACGTTCTCATTATAAACTGTAAACAGTAGTTCATAAAATACTTTGAAGGGTTATCTAGGACTTGATAGTTGCAAAATTTTAAATGATGTCTCCGTTTTCTTTGAAATGATTCATTTTAAATAGGGGCAGCACTGGACCCCGGAAAATTTAGGTACGGCCTTAACTTCCATTTAATGATGACAGCTATATAGCATTTAATGGAAGAAATTGCTTAGCGATAAGGCCGCCTTTTGCGCATTTCCTAGTTTTAAAGAATTCTGTCCTTTTTATGCAATATATTCAATTGTATTGTATTGTTTTGTATTGTATATCTAAGCCAACGACTTAATATAATGAGGATCCCGAAATATTATTTGCTGCTTCATTTATTTGTTTAAAAATGCGAAGACTGTGTTTGTACGCACGCTAGACGACAATATAAAATACACACAAAAAGTGGCTTTCGCTATATTAAGGTGAAGGTATAAGCAAATGGCCTTGAAGTGGCGCCCTCATTTGAAATAAATTGTTAACTCGTAAATATGGAGACAATTTCCATATTGCTCTTCGTCATGCAATAGATAGCCCTTTAAATTATTTTATGAACCACCGTTGAAAGTATTTACATTAGTCCGTCTAGCTTTAAAACTTGCCTCCGCTAAAAGTCGCCACGGCAAGTATTAAAGCTAGACGGATCACCAATAATAGTTTCAACGGCACTTTATAAAATAATTTAAAGGGCTATCTAGTGCATGACGAAGAGCAATATGGAAATTATCATCATATTTACGAGTTAACAATTTATTTCACACTTCAAGGCTATTTGCCTATATCTTCACCTTAAAGTATTTTATCCAGGAAAGACTTTGAGAAAATGCTGTGAGTTTTTTTAAAGTTTTACATTTTCATTTTTAGGGTTCCGTAGCCAAATGGCAAAAAACGGAACCCTTACGGATTCGTCATGTCTGTCTGTCTATCCGTCCGTATGTGACAGCCACTTTTTTCCGAAACTATAAGAACTGTACTATTGAAACGGTAAGTAGATGTAATCTGTGAACCGCATTAAGATTTTCACAAAAAAATAGATAAAAAAACAATAAATTTTGGGGGTTTCCCATACTTAGAACTGAAACTCAAGTTTTTTTTCATAAAACCCATATGTGTGGGGTATATATGGATAGGTCTTCAAAAATTATATTGAGGTTTTAATGTAATTTTTTTCTAAACTGAATAGTTTGCGCGAGAGACACTTTCAAATTGGTAAAATGTGTGTCCCCCCCCTGTAACTTCTAAATAAGAGAATGATAAAACTAAAAAATATATATGATGTACATTACCATGCAAACTTCTACCGAAAATTGGTTTGAACGAGATCTAGTTAGTAGTTTTTTTTATACGTCATAAATCGTAAACCGCAATTTACCTTTAGAACTTTTATATTATGTTGCTTGATGCTACGGAACCCTTCATGGGCGAGTTCGACTCGCACTTGGCCTCTTTTTTTAGTACTTATAGTTCCGTTAAGGAATTTTAAAAGTAGACATTTTACTAGGTATTTGACATATTTTACACATCAGACCAAAAAAACTAAAATAGATGTCCGCCATCTTTTTCGTTGAGTAAATTTTCATTTTTGTAAGAAAAGTAATTAGAATTAACATTTCAGACTATTCATTTGCCAAAATGTCAATGCTCTTTGGCTCAAATTATTTACCTATTTACCTTGGAAAGAGGCATCATATTTACGACGCCGCATAGTGTCTGATGTCTGTGCCAAGACCGCCAAGTTTTAAAAACTAATAAAACTGAATGGCTGAGTCACTGTCGCCAGAAAACTGGGAAAATATACGCAATGTTATTAAATCCACTTCATTTCAAAATTAGAACGGTCAGTTGAGACAAACTGAGCGAGCGCGCGCGTCGCTTCTTCCATGTTCAAATTGAAACAGTGATTTTCTTTTTTCTTTTTTTCCTCGGCATCTGTCAAATTTTAAATTAAGTGCGTAATTAAAAATTATGTTTAATTTTCGTTAAATTGTGGAATTAATGTGTGATTTTCGTTTAAATCATAGTTAGAGAGTGAATCGTGTTTGTTTATCTTGGATTTGATTAAACGTAAGATTTTAATGGATTCGTGTGAATTTGTTTGTGTTTACGCACAGATATACTCGTATTTTCCTCAGTTTCTATTGCAATAAGTACAATTTGAATTTGAATTTTAAACTATGTATGCATATATTATTATTAAAGGTGCTATTACACTGGTCCGTATTAGATTAAATGAATATTCAAAATTATCCGCACAATAAAATGTGATTAAACAACTAGTCGAACGTTATAGGTTACATTATTTTCCTTACAGGATGTAACCTAAAAGTGGATGTATTAGTTATACCTATGTATACCATAAATCAAATATAGCCTCTATACATCATAGTAGTAGAAAATCAACTTAACTGCCACATTTTATCAGTCCACGTACTCGTAAATTAATTTTAAATTGCTTCTGTGCAATCAATCCGGCTGACTATAACGTCGTTTAACACTTTTTGTTTTGGATGGAAAACACGTGTTTTCATTATTTACTTTCAGTTAACATTTCCTTTATTTGTAAATGACTATTAAGTACCTCTCTATTTTCTTCAAGAAGGACGCTTAAGGCCGTACCTGAATTTTCCGGGGTCCAGTGCTGCCTTATTGCCCCATTAAAAAAAATCATTTCAAAGAAAACGGAGACATAATTTAAAATTTTGCTACTACCAAGTCCTAGATAACCCTTCAAAGTATTTTATGAACTACTGTTTACAGTTTATAATGAGAAATTTAAGCTTTACTACGCACATTTGCCAAAAGTGTCCGTTTTTCGCAAATGAGCGTAGTAAAGCTTAACGTTCTCACTTTAAACTGTAAACAGTAGTTCATAAAATACTTGAAGTTATCTAGGACTTGGTAGTAGCAAAATTTTAAATGATGTCTCCGTTTTCTTTGAAATGATTTATTTAAAATGGGGCAGCACTGGACCCCGGAAAATTCAGGTATGGCCTTAATGTACAAGTCGCAAGGTTTCTTGTTCCATTTACCATTTGTAGATAGTAGTGTAAAATATTTTATGATTAAAAGAACTAACATAAGTGAGTTTCTACCAAAGTTATATAAGATTATATTGCAGCGCAGAGATGACGGTGTAGCTCGTGAAAGACACTGACTACCTGGTTAATTGAATCTCAAGCTGCAATAATCGCAATATAATAAATTAAATAGAATTAAATCGTTTAGGAGATAAATTATGTAATTATGTGCAAGTGCGAGTCGGACTCGTACATGAAGGGTTCCGTACCACCGTACAATGTTTTAAAACGCTGAAGAAACACGTTTCTTGTATGACGACCCCCTTTAATTTTTAACTTTTTCTTATTTTTAGTATTTGTTTTATAGCGGCCATAGTAATACATAATCTGTGAAAATTTCAAGTACCTAGTTAATGCCATTATAAAGATCAAGTTAAATAAGCTGAAAAAACACATTTATTGTATGACGACCCCCTTTAATTTTCACCTTTTTTTATTTTTTTGTGTTTGTTGTTATAGCAGCCACAGTAATACATAATTGGTGAAAATTTCAAGTGTCTAGCTATTACGGTTCAAGAGATAGAGCCCTGTGACAGACGGAGAGACAGCGGAGTCTCAGTAATAGGGTCCCGTTTGCACCCTTCGGGTACGGAACCCGAAAAAGGATAGCTTGTGGTCACTGTCTTACGGTAAAACGTCCGTTGGAATAGAAGAGTGTTTTAAGTTAACTTTGTCAAATGCACCTACCTCAGTGCGTCTGTCTAGGGCATCGTAGCTTATTTTGAATGAGTCGTTTATAATCAAGTTACGTGATAGTATAAAATATACTGAAACGATTTTAAGGTCGAGTTCAGTCCATTATACTGAACAACTTTCTTCAAGGAATATGTTCCTTGAAGAAAGTTCATCGAAATATGAAAAATATAAGTTGACCGATCAGCTGATCTGATGTCTATGGAAAAAAATTAAGAACGTTGTTCAATATCATGAAATGAATCTATCTTTAAAATAGTTTCAGTATATTTTGTTAGACCCTATATACTATGTATTATTATTATTTTTTAAAATAATTGTATGAATTTTATGGCAATAAAAAATTTTAGCCCTTTAAGTCATTATCGGTATATGTCTTTTACATGGAAAGTACGAATATTTGATAGCAAACGACAATTAGCATCAACACCGCACGTCAATACTGTTGTCCAAACATATGCATTGTCTATTGTAAGAGCTATAAACATCGTGGCAGTTTTGGGATCCACGATATTGTAGTTACTGACTTGATAAAAACAATTTTAATGAATCATTTAACAATAAGACAATGTCTGAACTAAAAGTAATGCGACAGCAAGAGTAAGAACTTAGGTAGGTATACTTACGAGAACATCATCAACAGGTCTTTCTTAGTCTACACTGCAGGAGGACGATCCTCTCTGTACTACTAGAGCCATATATTAGCCAAATCAGTCAGAGGATTAAGCCTACACTCTTCACGCTGGCCAGACGGGTTGGAAAGGTCTCACAGATGTTTATAAGCTTTGGTTAGCTTGTTTTTCCGAAGACGTCTTCAACGACATCTACTGGAAGACTTGGAGTGGTCTTATTCTACTCTGCCGTGAACCACACGGCTTTTACAAGAACATATACCTATTACTAATTAAGATAAGCGGGTCACTCACGTAAAAATCAGCTACTGGCCGACATGTTTCGACCTCATGTCGGCCAGTAGCTGATTTACCTCATGTCGGCTAGTAGCTGATTTACCTCATGTCGGCCAGTAGCTGATTTACCTCATGTCGGCTAGTAGCTGATTTACCTCATGTCGGCCAGTAGCTGATTTACCTCATGTCGGCCAGTAGCTGATTTACCTCATGTCGGCCAGTAGCTGATTTACCTCATGTCGGCCAGTAGCTGATTTACCTCATGTCGGCCAGTAGCTGATTTACCTCATGTCGGCCAGTAGCTGATTTACCTCATGTCGGTCAGTAGCTGATTTTTTACGTGAGTGACCCGCTTATCTTAATTAGAAATGTCGGTGTCTCACGTTAGTTACAACCAAAAACAAACATATACCTACTTAATAACGAGCACTTTGTCTAACCAAAGATAATATAATTACTAACGTAACAGATACCCAACGTCATACAAACTTTTGGAGGGCACTTAAATAGCAGAAACTTGGTAACAAATGTTTAGTATCAGCTGCTTTCAGAGATGGCAGCACACAAATTGCAAGCAAACCTGCGAAAGGTAGGTAGGTATTATAGATTAAAATACTACTTAGTTAAGTACCAATAACATTTTAATACTTATTAATTAGTTTGTATTTGAACCTATATTACCTACCTTTCGCAGGTTTGCTAGTAATTTATGTGCTGCCATCTCTCTGCAGCTGGTACTAATCATTTGTTACCAAGTTTTTGCTATTAAGGTGCCCTCCAAAAGTTTGTATCACGTTGGCACCCACTAGTCTAACGAACAAATAACTTTAGCTGAAACAAATCAAAGATTATAAGTAGATACCGATAGAATAGAGCGCTGCCTAATGTCACGATATAAAACTATCGGTCAACGAACTCTTGTAAATTCTCCAATAGTCATTGGTTAACGGGCAGCTTCTTTTACAAGTTCTTCTGCTTTTTAATTAAGAGCTTGTTCTTGTCAGTGGAGTTAAGTGGAGATGCCTCCGTTTCTTTCTTCTTTCTGCCATCTTTTTAATGGACCTTAGTCCTAACCTTTTTTAATTTATTGGAAAAACTTCATCGTCGGACTTCCTTTTTCTCGTCTCCCTTTTATTTTTTCTTCTACTATTATATTCTGAATGGATTATCATGTCTTATTAGAAGTCCAATCAATTTCCCTGTCCTATTTTAAAAAGTTCTACTTCAAAAGATCCAAAACAAGTCAAATTTTACAAGTCGCAGGACCTTAGACCCCACTTTTCTTTAATTTGTTGGAAAAATTTCATCCTCGGTCTTTCTTTTTCTCTTCCTTTCGTCTCCCTTTTATTTTTCCTTCTACTATTATTCTAAAGAGATTGTCATGTCTTATTAGATGTCCAATCATCTTCCCTCTTCTATTTTCAATAGATTTTAAAAGTCCACAAGTTCCGAAACAAGTCAAAGCTTACAAGTCCACAAGTTAAAAAACATCACAACATACAAATCCGCCCTAATCGCCGGTCACACACGGCGCAGTTTAAATAAATCCTGTAGACACAACAAGGCGTGCCAAATGTCAAGATACAAAACTATCGGTCAACGACCCCGTGCAAATATATCTAACTACTGAGCATAATATTACTGTAGCTAGACCTAGGTACTACTATACTATTACTTCCATTTAACTGAATAGAAACAATATAACTTTTTGCTTGTATTTTTACAAATTTCTTTTTATTTGCTTTGAACTAAACTTCCAATCAAAAAAACATAGGTGCAACAATAAAAAAAAATGATAAAGATAAAAATGAATAATAAAGTGAAGGTAGTATAAATAGGTTAAGTTTTTTAACTGAATTAAAAAAAAGAGGATATCTTCGCCAATTGTGGACCGATTTTGATGATTTTTATTTGAAAGCCTTTACTACCAAGTTGGTCCCATATTATAATGGTGAAGACATGATGAAGACTTTTGAAGATATGGAAGAAACTCCTCAAAGGAATTCCGTTATTTTTTTGGTAAAAAATATTAGGCACCCATAACGATCGCTAGATATATGATTACGTATGTAACATTTGTGATCAATACCCAATTTATGATCACAATTATTTCCTTGCTCGAGTTTATATCCCTTTTGAACTTTGGCACCAGCGTCGGGCAGACGGTATAAATCATACGCTTGGCACTTGGCCACTTCATCGCATTCCTACTTGCAGTCGAGAGTTACGAGCGTGCTCTTCTGTGGAGTGTTTGGTTATAGGTATAAATTTGAAGTGTGTTTAAGCATGGATTGGATAGTACTGTAGCATCAGTATCTATGTCGTGGCCAGATTGTAGAATTGATCATTCTTGATTTTTTGTTTTTACTGCGACCATTTCATGAAATGGTCACAGCACGTCAATCAACGTTTGGCCATATCATTAATGTAAGGCTTCCATGACATTAAAGTTTTAATAAAAAATCAAATAAAGAAGAAACTTTATATATTTTTCTTGTAGAAATAAAAGTAGAATTTTACTTTTATTCTCACAAAAAAAAAAGAATAAATTCTTTTTATTTGATTTTTTTCATGATATGGCCAATTTTATATATCATGAAAAATTATCATTTTATGAAATGGTCGGACAAACCACGAAATTATCAATTCTACGACCTTTGTGGCGTAATAGTCAACACGCTAGTCCGTCAATATGGAGGTTCTGGGTTTGATACCCAGCCAGGGCTAGTTGGGAAATGGCCCTTTTCAAATTGTCCTGGGTCTTGGGTGTTTATCTATATATGTATTTATTATAAAAATATTAATATCGTGGAGTTAGTATAGATTATTTATTTATTTATACGATCTGACCACGCCATTTATCAATAGCTTCAAAATTTCTGCTAAAGGAGAAGCTCAGTAAATAACAATACTTGTTTTTAACTAGTTAATATCACCCGGTGTATATCTATGTGATAGATTACCTTATCTAAGAAAATGGTAGCTTATATACCCAGTACTTAGGTAACTACCGGGGTAATTACCTAACTACTTGGACTATTTTGATAAAATCTTAACTAACACGTAGAACATTTTGCCAGTCAAAGTCAGAGCGACCAACGGGTCGCTCTTGTTGATTTAAAAATGGACTTTTATCATGCTTTCATTCATTTTAATTTAATAAAATAAAAAGAAATCCATTCATTAAAGTTGTTTCAGCATGGAATCAAAGCGCTTTATAAAAATAAAATAACAAAATTTGTTTATCATGATTTAATACGAATTTGATAGTCAATTAATCCTACAGGATCAAACCGCTTTGCAAAACAAAACTATTTCAAATGTAAAAAAAAGCTAAACTCTATGTAAGTTTCTCTGTCTCCACTTTTATGAAAAGATCTTACGAAAATGCCGAATGAAAAGCTCGAAATAAATATAGGTCAATCGCAAGCGAGTCCCAACAGATGCTTAATTGGACACAAGAGGCTGACCCTTGTCTCCACCACCTGGTGTCAAACGGCGGCCATTTTACTCGGATTTTAAATTGTCACAATAAATGCCGGATTTTGGAAAATTAAAACATTAAATGGGTCAAATAATTTTGAAGGAAGCTTTTGGTGGCATTTTTCGTAACCTTTTATTTGAGTAGATGAGTTTGATAACGGGTGTAAGTACGCTATGTTTATGTAAACGCTATATGTATGTGTAAGTAAATATGCTATGTTTACTTATAATTTTTATTACAAGCTTTTAAATTGCCCTGTTTATTGTGGTTTCTCGGGACAAATCTGTAAAGTAAAAGAACCACTTCCCGGTTTCTGATTGAGAATAATTTTAGAAGCTAATGTAAATCAGATGACAATGCAATATTATTATGACAAGAAGCTGATCTGATGATGGATCTGGAAGGTGGCTATAGGAACCCTGTAATAAAACGATGCAACCCCATCGAGCTTAGGCTTACCACAATTTTCTTGATAAGCTCTTAGGCCTCACAAATCACAATTAAAGCTTGTACGAAAAAAATATTATTTTTCGAAAAACTTATCAATTTAAATAATTTATCATCCATCATCAATCTTCCTTGCTGGTCTGGGAGAAATGAAAAAATATGAAATGAAAAAAAAAAAAAACCAGCTGCTTCTCTTCCCGCGCAGATCGTAAAAGTCTATCGAGGGAATGGGCGAGAATCTGAATCATATAAATAGGCGATGCAGTTAGCAACTCATCACTGTTATAATTTCCTTTTTCCACCTTCACGCTACCTGTCCACCATTACGCTAAAAGTGGCCTAGGCCTAGCCGCCCTAGGCTCTGTTGGCTCTGTTATAGATAAAGACGTGATAGTGTATGTAAACTCATCTCATCTCAGCGTATTCCCAGTTGCATCCACAGCTGCAACGCTGCGAAGCCTGGGGTCCGCTCAATAGTGTATGTAAACATTCATGTAAAAAACATTGCCTCTCTTTTTAACAGTTAAGTATAAAAAATAGGTTGTTTAGTAGTCGCGCGGAGTGGAAGACTGAGTTAAAATTCATAAGATGCGCGCAATCACGGTTTGATTCCAGCTTGCGGGACGACTAGACATGGAAAACTCCGGATTCGAATAATTACATGAGCCGATTCATCAACAGGAGCCGATACCCGTGCTGAATCCCGGTAATCGTTATCGGATCCTGCGAGTTATTGAGTCCGCACCGATCTTAGTCCCGCAGGGAATCGGCGTCTGTCAGGTTCGCGAGCCGCGAGCCGCGTTTCAGCTCCACCGCGTCTCGGGAGGTATCGGGGGTCGGGAGTTAATATTATTCTGTATTGAAACCGGTACCAGAAAGGACGTCTTTATTCTGTAGATTCAATAGCGAAACTTAGTGGACCTCGGAGCTGGAGCCGATAAGAGAGTAGGAATCATTAAGATGAGTCGGTACCGAATGCGAAGTAAGATTCAGTGAGCCAAAACACTCCTCGGAGTCGAGATTACCCATGTCTAGGGACGACGCTCGTCTGCAAACAAACTAGCTCCCTCTAGCGGACAATTAAAACCAGATTCCAAATAAAATTAAGTCTTACGTGAGATAAATTTATTATTTATGAATTGATGTAGACTGGTTAAGGACCGTATGCGTAAAGCCACGTGGTCAGATTTGGCTCTGAAATATGCAAAATTTTCCCGCTAGGGGAATAAAAATGTCAAGATGAAATTGTATAGAGTTAATAATGTGTAAACGGGACAATAGATGTAGGTAATCATAAATTGTAACGTAGAATTAGTATACAGCTTACTTTTTTCTTTTCGTCAAGACTTCCAGTCCGCGATACTTATTAAAATTTTCAAATCAATCAAATCAAAGAATTATTTTGTTTGAATTATTATTTCTGAATTAAGGCCTTGGCAGACGTCATTATAATGTACTTAACACTTTAGTAGACAGGCTATCAGTAGAAAAAGTAAATTCGAAAATACAGTAGTGTGCGTGAATGCAAGACGTTTATTTAAAAAGCGAGTTTAAATATATGTGAAATTCATATAGCACTTTCTAAAAAATCCAAGTTATAGTTATTCGAATCTTGCGTAATATTTATTACTTTTTCAATTTATTAGTCGACCTCCGTGGCGATTCCTTAACACGCTAGTCCGTCACTCGGAGGTTCTGTGTTCGATTCCCAGCCAGGTCTTGGGTGTTTATCTATGTATGTATTTATCATAAAATATAGTATCATTGAGTTAGTATCCCATAATACAAGTTTAAAATTTACTTTGGGGCTAGCATAATTAGTGTGATTTGTCCTTACATATTCCATACATATATTACATAAATATTACATTTTGCCAAATCTTGTGTGTAAGAGATCAAAAATATTTTTTGTATTTTGTTTGTTCCTTGGTGAAAGTTGTTCAGTATCATGGACTGAATTCAGACCTAAAGTTAGGCAGTTGTTAGTTACATAAAACAAGTAGGTACTGACTACGGAACCCTACACTGCACGTGGCCCGTCACGGCACGTGACCGGTTTATTTTGGTTAAGTTGAAATTTTAGGGAACCATAGACAAATTTATGATATTTCTGCGTAAATCAATATTACTTATCGCTGACAGGACGTTCTCAAAAATACAATCAAATAGTATTTTACGCGAGCGGTGACTTGGAAAACTACACGTTTTGTGTTCCACTGACAGAAAATATACACATTTGAATTTTCTTTGTGAAACAATACGTTTAGCGACCATCTGCAATCGTAACACCTTTCACTTCTATTCACCTTATTATGTAAGTTCGGAGAGTAAAAAAGGATTGCACGTTGAACAGATCAACGTCTTGGCTTAGCAGCTGTATGTCCTCAATCAATGACTTGACTGTTTGATTTTGTAAAATATTTTTAACGAATCAACAAAGAGCACTAAAAATAAATCTTTTCCTGAAAACGGCAAAAAATTGGTTGATTAATGAAGCAATAATTAGCCTCCTTGCTTTAAGGTAAAGAACTATTAACTGTATCTTTTTCAAAAGTTTGGGTTCAGTGGTTTCGGTGATAAGGATATTTTTATTATTTATTTTCAAAAATAACTTTAAAAACACCAACTTAAAAAATATAGAAAATATATTTAATATTATCATAAAATGCTCTTTCATTTGATATTTTACGCGATATAGTTCACGAAACCCTTTTTTTAATGTCTCATTTATCTCCCATACAATACAATACAATACCCTTTATTGCACAAAAGTAAAAAACAGAACATAATTATCTTAAAAATTAGGAAATGCGCAAAAGGCGGCCTTATCGCTAAGCAATTTCTTCCAGGCAACCTCGTTTATATAGAAAAAAATATGGGAAATTAGGTAGTGCGGGGTGGTCAATATAATAAACATACTTATATACAATAATTATAATAAACATACATACACCTAATACTTAAATACATACATACAACTACCAGAGCCATTTATTAGCCAGAGCAGTCAGAGGATTTGGCCTGCACTCTCCACGCTGGCCAGACGGGTTGGAGAGGTCTCACTGGTATTTATAGGCTTTGTTTAGCTCGAGTTTCCTAAGTCGCCTTCTACGAAATCCACGGGAAGACTTGGATAAATGGCTCTGGTAGTATAGAGAGGGTCGAGCTCCTGCAGTGGAGACTAAAAAAGACCTGTTGATGATGATGATACATACAACTTACACAAAGAAAACATAACAGGACAAAATGAAGAAACTAAGTGGAAATAAGGGAAGGAAATTACTTTTCATAAGGATAGAAAATGCGATTTTACTTCGGATTTAAAGCTGGCTAGCGTTTGGGCGCGTCGGATAGTAAGTGGTAGTGAGTTCCATAGACGTACGGCTCGAACAGACAAAGACCGCGAGTAAAAGTCGGTGGAGTGAGCAGGAATTCTTAAAAGAAGGTTTAATAATTAATAATAATAATAAGCCCATAAGTGGCCCCAAGTTTTTTTTAATTTATTCATTTCCCTACATTTTACTTCCGTCTTTGGGTCACAAATTTACATTATGTGCACCACATTTCAACTGAATCTGTCCAGTAGTTTAGTAGGGGGGTCAATTTTCGCCCATTTTCTTAAATAACTTAAAAATACCGATCTAAAAAATAATAAAATATATATATATTTAAAATTGTCATTAAAAGTTCTTTCATTTGATATGTCACACGATTTAGTTATCAAAAAATTTTTTTAATGTCTAATTTACCCACCATAAGTGACCCCCTTTTTTAAATTTAATTTATTTACGTTATACGTCTATCTTTGGGTCACTAAGTTACAAAAGTGTAGGTACTAAATCTCAACTTAATCATTCTAATAGCTTCGTAGCAAATTGGCTGTGACTTACGGACAGACAGACAAGCGAAACCCTAAAAACAGTAACTACACCAAAAAAATCAGTTCCTATACAAATTTTCGAAAATGCAGATTTTTTTTTGTTTTTTGACTGTTATTTTAATATCATTATACTATACTAGCAGTCCACCCCGGCTTCGCCCTTGGTACACACGAAGCCTATGTCACTCGGGGATAGTGTACCTTTCCAACGGTCAAAGTTTTTTTAAAATCGGTCCTGTAGTTTCGGAGCCATGTAATGCAAACAAACAAACAACCAAATGTTTCCTCTTTATAATATTAGTATAGATAAATAGCCTACTATAGCCTGCCTGCCTAGCCAAGTATAGATCTAGTATAGCCTGTGGTTCGATATATTACGCATAATGTCAATTCGTATTTTGATATACATTCATGGGGAAAAGTTGTTCAAAATTTCAGACTGAATCACCCCTCAAAATAATTGTAAAACCCTAATTAAACAGCACCTTTTATTACAAAAACAGTTAATATGATTCTGCGACCCGAGAAAGTTCCAATCGGATTTTCACCCTAATCGCCAATTAAAAAATATAGGTAATAAATCAAACCAAATATTTTTTTTCATTGACTTAATTTTCAATAAAATAAAAAAAAATGTGCGATGCCGTATCTGCGATAGCATTACATCTTTGCTTGAATGTCAACAAAATGTCAAAACTGTACCATAGTGTAGCAAAAGTATGACATAATTTGGCAGTTTGTACATAGTTTTTTATTGAAATATTTTAGACTGTAATGCAATTTTACGTAATTCGAAAATGGATTTTTTTGAAAAATTCGACACGGCCTCCTTCCTGAACGCCCGGCGGGCAACTGAATTTGTATGGAAGAATCATGGCCGCCATTTCAGAGAATTCTGTTAAAAACGTTGCAAAACATCCAATTTTTAAAATTATTTTTTTTATTATTGCGTGATTGCATTGTAAGCAAAAATTAAGAATAATGTTTCAAAATAGCCTTTATTTTTATAAAATATATGCAATCCCTTGCTAGAATATTTCTTTACGCAGAAAAACAAGCCAGTTTGTAGCAAGATTTTCTAAAATATTTCTTTCAGGTTTCTTTACAATTATCTTACTTTTTCTGAATGAAAATTAAAAAAATACGGTTTTCGTCTACTGGCTAGTCTATTCACCTATAACTAGGTATATAATTTTCTGAGTGGTCTTTTCTACTTAAGCCATAACTATTGCCCGCGCAAAGTGCGTTTTGCATGTTTTTGGGTAAATTCAATGCTTGTTTTTAGGAAAACTACAAAATATTTTAAAAAATCCTTTTTTTCGTCCCAACTCTTCCTCTATCTATGTGTATACATTATTTGACTTAAATCAAACGCTTTCTGTACAAATTTGTTGCCCGCGCAAACCCAGTTTACATGGTGCCGACCCTTAAGCAAACACAAGCTGTCTTGTTACAAAACATGAACTTGCTTTACTCGCATTACTAGGTTCAAAGTTTAAGTTTAAATACGAGTAAAGTTAGTTTCTTGAAACTTTAAACCATTATCCGCTAAAATCCAGTTGACATCTAGTAACGTGACACTATCGCATCTGTCAATGTCAATTTTATTTTGGTGCAAACGTTACTTATTGTTCTGAGGTGAATTAAGAGGTGTTGATATTTATTTTTATCAGGTTGGTGGTTGTATCAACGCTGAGTTAGGTACCCGAGTGAAGTTTAGGAAAGTAAGCTCCCAGATTATCCAACCACTAGTAATAAGTGAACGAAGAATACGAAGAGTGAAGGACTATTTTTATTGAAATTTAACTAGTTAAGTAAAAACTTAATGGCTAGGAAGAGGCACTACAGTACATTATTATTATTCGTATTTCGATGTACCTTTATTGGGATACATTGACTGAATTTACCCTCAAAATTGTACTTATTTAAAAAGAAACGAAGTTTACACTTCGTTTTTGAAGAAAATAAATAATTCTTTTAATTATTTTTATTGCTTTTAATGAAATTTAATTTTATTCAAGCTTCTTCTATTCCTCCTCATCTGTTCTTCGTCTTGATTTCAAAATAGTGAAGTGGGCGACGTACATACTACAGTTTTTTAAAAATTCAATTCCATAAACAACACCGACAAATTAACACAATCCATGTTAACTAGATAACATATTCGTTATCCGACACCGGTTACGCCCACTTTTAAGCAGTGATTAATTCAGAATGGAGTGTGGACAACTAGTCAACGGACTAAGGTGGAGTGCGCACACAGACTTATCCGAAAGTGAGGAGGTTCATGATAATTACTTAATCACATACCCCGACAGTGACGATTCGAGTGAGAAAATAACGTATGAGAACCCACTTTTTGTGCCGCGAGTGATTTTAGAGGAAATCCGTGACATGGAGGCAATTGAAGAATATACGGGTGATTTTGAAGATCCTGTAGTTTATTTGTCAACGACTAGAGCTGCTAAACTGGAGCGGGCTTTAAGACTGGCTGGTTATAAAAAGGTAAGTTATAATTTGACATCTGTCAGTAGGGAGTTTTTGGCGGGAAGATTATATTGCAAATTGATTTTAATCGACATTAAACTCATGAACAATATGTGAAATAGTTGAAACGATATAGGCTGGAGTGATATTGGTTTAGCGGACCCTGGTGGGCATTTTAGGCGCCGTCTACTATTCAATCGGCTATGAAAACCAGTGGACTCGTATAGGTCGCCAGAAGCTCCCTCCCTTCACCAATCTTTGAAACTTAAGAAACAAAAAACTATATTATCAATATAAACGACTAGTACCTACTTTCTTTGGTGAGATTGACATTAAACCAGTATCGAAGCAAACTTCAACTCATATGATATATTATTATATACTTATTGTGATTTTTTAACACTTCAAAATTACCAATAAATAAAAGGTTCTGAAAATACCGGCATCATACCGGCGCCGTTCAATTTCCTCTCTAACTTTCTGTCTGGCTTGTATATTGCTAATAAAAGCTGTACTTATGTAGAAAATTCAATCCATTTATAGCAATTATTATTTTCTATTTAATTCCACTTTTACGAACACATGGATACAATCTCAGACTTTTGTATTGCAAAGAAAAAAAATATACATATTGAAGCACTATTTGACTAGAAGAAACTCCGCTATTTTATACATATCACATAGAAAATGTTAGTATTGACTTTAAAAAAAAATTAAATATCTGGTTTGACTTGTTGGAAACTAGCCGATTGAAATAAAACAAAAATAGTAAGTTCAATGTAATTTATAACTTATGTACGACAATTTTTAGTTTTTACTTTGTATAAGAAAAAAAAATGTTTTTAACTGTTAATAAGCTAATTATAAATTATATAATTTTACAACGTGACATGAAAAGCTGAAGCCTTTTCAATACACGTTCCAGGCAGCAGAATCGCTAATTGACGCTGTTAATATCTGTATTGTCGCTGCAAGCGAATAATGTGTGAATATTTTATAAAAAGCAGGATTTTTTCAGAAGACTTATACTCGTATGAAACACTAATATATACATAAGAAATATATATAATGATAAGAAATACTGTAGATTTTTGTGAAGGAATATCTGCGGAGATATCCAACCTTTGAGTTAAGTTAACTTAAGGTTTTTTTAAAAAAATAATAAGCTGTTGTAACTACCCCAAATTGGGTAGTTTCTTGGGTCAAAAATAAATTATTTGATACTGTTAAGGGAATAAAACGTCAAAAAAATAATGTCATTTGTCATTGATCACATCCACTTTGAACGTGATTTTAGATTTATTAATGCAGAAAAACGGATATTAGGAGCGCTATTTGACTTCAAGAAACTATGACGTCACAGGCCGATATTTCATACAAATCTCATTAAAAATGTTTGTTGTGACGTTTAGAAAAAGTGCCTGATTTGACTTGTTGGAAACTAGCGGATTATATTATACTACAGATATGGAACATTTTGCGTTCATAAGTAATTAATGCAATATTTTTTTTATTTTTTTATTTCTTTATTGTTGGTCTGGGAAAAAAGAAAAAACAAAGAATGTACCCAGCTGCTTCTCTACCAGCGCAGATCGTAAAAGTCGGTCGAGTTAATTTGCGAGAATCTGAATCCTATCAATAGGCGATGCGGTTAGCAACCCTTAACTATTATGATTTTCTTTTTCCACCATCATACTTACCATCAAAAGTGGCCTGGCCCTTACCGCCCTAGGCTTTGTCTGCCCCGTTAAGGATAAAGACGTGATAGTGTATACTTATATATATATGTGACGTTCCACGGGTAAAGTTACCTTATGGACGGTGGCACTTACGACATTGTGTTTATTCAAGCTAAGGTAATTGTACGAATTGTTTTTCTAAACGTCCTAAGCGCCAACGTCCATAAGGTACCTTTACCCGTGGAACGTCACATATATATACATACCTATATTACCCAATCGGATATCAGAAGTGTGAAAAGATTGGTTTGTAAATTTAACGAAAAACTTATTTACATACATGCATACAAACATACGTAATACGAACGCTGCAATTCTAATAAAAGCTTATAAAATTACCAAATTAATGAATATTAATTATGCATTTATTAAATGAATATTAATTATGTATTTACACATAGTTATTTTTTATAGTACTAGATATTCGAATTTTATCGAATAATTTATTCGCTTTTAAAATAACTTCTTATCAGCTTTTGTTTACTGAAATCCACTTTAGAAACATCATACATTATGGTGACTCTACCAGAACTCCGTCTAATATGAAGTTGGTCTAATTCTGAAACATTTCGGCTCTTGCAGTTGAAAACTCATTTGCAGAATTACACTGCGGTCAGAATTCATACGCTGGTAATTGCGAGTTAATGGATGTACTAAAAGCTGCATAGAGACTTCATCAAAAGTTCAAATATTGCTATTTGTTTTGAGGACATTACACCAATTGATAAAGAATAAAATAAGAGGGCATTTAATGTCCAGTAAAGAACCTAAAGCGTGAAAAAATCTTCGTCACTCTTTTACGATTCGGAAATGTACATTTACCTAAATAGATTTGTAAAAAAAAACTCGTTTTATTATACAAAAAGGAAAATACATTAGCATAGTAGCCGCTAGCCGTGTTGTTTCCGGCAGAGTAGAATAGGACCACTCCAAGTCTTCCCGTGGATGTCGTAGGTTCTAAGACATCGACCGTAGTTGGGTTTTAGTTGTTAAAAGTATATCTTGTTTTAATAATATAATTGTATAGACACGATAAGCGTAGAACATAGCGGCCGATGGCCGATGGGGCAGAAAGGTTCTCGAATGGCGACCACGTACCGGCAAGCGCAACGTAGGACACTCACCTGCTAGGTGTTAGGACGACCGGGCGACCTGAGCAAGGTTGCAGGAAAACGTTGGATGCAGGCCGCTTTGTTCGTTCGATATCGATCGTTCTGGAAATCTTTGGGGGGGAGGGGCGGGAGGGAAAGCCTATGTCAAGCAGTAGACTTCCTGTGGCTGATATGATGATAGATGTGACACGGTAAGATGTCGAAAAAAAAAATTGACAGAGTTCACGTCTAATTTTAAAGAGCTAGCGAGGACAGGTCGTTAGTTACGTACGAGTATTAAAAGCCTTGTTTCACGACAATTATGACGGCGAACCCTGTCCCCATTCACGAGTGAAAGATAACAAAAGAAACGGGCACATTCGTAGTCGCGGCGTCCAATTAACATTTGATACACTGAGCTTTGAGGCGCTTCACACAATACATTAAAGAAACTACAGAATGGACATTCATATTCTTTATTTTTATTTACTTTAAATATTTCAGTTTATTCATAATCCGAAAGCCGATCGAGAGAATGGGCGAAAATGTGCCCATAACTATTTTAATTCCTTTGTAGGGTTTGTGGGTACGGCCAAAGGGTGCAAACGGGACCCTATTACTAAGACTCCGCTGTCTGTCCGTCTGTCTGTCTGTCTGTCTATATGTCTGTATGTCTGTCCGTCTGTCACATGGCTCTAACTCTTGAACCATAATAGACACTTGAAATTTTCACCGATTATGTATTACTGCAGCCGCTATAACAACAAATACTAAAAATAAAAAAGTTAAAAATTAAAGGGGGTCGTCATACAAAAATAGTATTTTTTTCAGCGTTTTTAACTCGATCTTAATTTTACCGTTTATATATTATTATGGCCGCTTTAACAACAAATACTAAAAATAAGATAAAGTTAAAAAATAAAGGGGGTTGTCATACAAGAAACGTGTTTTTTCAGCGTTTTACAACATTGTATGGAGGTACGGAACCCTTCAAGTCCGACTAGCACTTGCCCAGTTTGTTCCACCCTCTCGCCCACCTCAGGGCAAACTACTTCTAGGCTTTTTTCACGGAGACTGAACTGTACAATAAAAGCCGTCATTTTTATTTGAAATTATTTTAATTAAAAATGATTGCAAACCACATGACATTTTGATTTGGTTAAATAAAAATTTAGTGCACTATTTCAGTGCTCCAGGCTCCACACATCTTTATACCTACTGCGTTGCTGCTTCTTGTAAGTAGCAGTGTATAAGTAATTTCCACGTAGGGAGACAAAATAACAGTACAATCTCTGGTGCAAAGAGTGAAGGCTAGAAGAATCTTTTTGAGAATCAAAATAGAAGAACTATCAAAGATGCTATCGTTTATATTTCTCTTTCTATCCTTCTGTATCCTTATTATTTTATATTTGAGGCGCCTCATAGCATTGTCCTAGTTAGCATGTCTGTCATATTTTTCTTTTTTTTTAGTTTTTGTCTTTTAATTGTTCTCTGTTTTGCAAATGGAACGTTTTCAATATTCCTTATTTATATTTTGTCAATTATAAAATACAAACCAAAAGAAATTAATTTTTTGTATCATCCTGTTACTTGTATTGTAATATAGTGTAGGAAAATAAACGTAAGTACTTATTATTATAAACATGTTTTTATATTTTGTCAATCGCAAACTCCTTGAACTACCTTGAACAACATAAGTACGAATGTATGAAATAAATAAATGTCTATTTACTATTATATAGGTACAGATTTTTTATATTTCATAACTTAATATACCTATTTCCTAACCATGACATTTAGTTGTTGGGGGTGAATCATCATCATTACATGAAGGGCTTCGTACCTTCGTACAATGTTTAAAAACGCTGAAAAAACACGAACCTTGCACGACGACCGCCTTTTTTACTTTGTGTTATTTTTAATATTTGTTGTTATAACGGCCACAGTAATACAGATTCGGTGAAATTTAAAGTGTCTTTTACGGTTCAAGAGACAGAGCCCTGTGACAGACGGACACCCTTTAAATACGGAACTCTAAAAAGCATAATAGATAATAGATAGATAGATAATATTAGATACTAGTGATTGATAGCTCTTGAATGCACTAATGAAACTATTATATGGAATAATTCGTATTATTATTTATCACGTAGGCATAGGCACACACGATACGTCACAGATAGGCAAGTAAGTAGGTAAAAAATCAACACGTCTTATCTGAAAGCCACGCCAGGGGGCTCTGACTAGGTCTTCTCACGCTCCAGGCCAGGCTTCGCAGGTGCCGCGACCTTGAGATACGTCATTACCGCAAATAACATGATAGAACTAACGTGAGATAAATCTATAATTGATAAATTTAAAACGGTTGACTCATGTGATATAGTCGGAAAAGGCCGACCAGGTACACGGCCACTGAGTGGACAGCGACATCGTCGGGTCGCCGCTGACGCTCGCCCTGAAGATGATCGATCGTCTAAATCGATCGAAACCTGGTCGGCCTTTTCCAACTATATCACGTGAGTCAACTGTTTTAAATTTATCAACGTGATAGAACATGTATATTGATTACGATACGAGTATATCTAGGATACAATCATAAATATAGCGCGATGTTAACTTAATGAAAATTTTATCTCCACCGCCATTGGGTTACCAGTGCATTATTTTGATGATTCATAATATTTTATCGTGACAAATTGGGCGTTTGCCAAATCGTAGGTCATGTTTATAAACGCGTGTTTTGTTTTAATTTTTTTTTCCCCGGCGACGCAGTGTGGGGTTTTTGGTGGAGTTTTATGTGTCTGTGTATCTGATTGTGTTTGTCTGTAGCATCGTAACTTCAGAACGGGTAAGGCGATTTTTATAAATAAAGATATAATGTACCAAATAAAGTATGGTCTTAGCTATGTTTGATCGAAATCGGTGGCGTCGTTTACAGAATAGGAGGTAAGAAAACTAGGAAGTCGTTTTTTTTAATTTAAATTTGAATTCTGTAAAATAAGAATTCTATTTTATTTTCTATAGTAGGTATGCTATCAATCAAGAATTGGTGACTTTTTTTTGATTTGTCAGTAAAAGCAGTACTCCTTAATTGTGTTATAAAACGTGTAATTGACATATGCGTTATAATTCAACCACGGACTATACTAGATCATTATAGTATAATTATTTTAAAATAATAGTTAAAAACCCTAAAAATTCGACGTTCCCATACAAATTTCGCTGGCGGCTGCATACTTTTGTAATATTTTTTTTGTTTTTATACTTGTTTAATTTTATTATACTATACTGATCTAGTATGGTTCAATTAATACGCGTAAATAATACGTTGTATACTATATAACTTTCTTTCGCCGTGTGGTTCCCGGCAGAGTAGAATAGGACCACTCCAAGTCTTCCCGTGGATGTCGTAGAACTGTGATTTAGGAAACACAAGCTAAACAAATAAAAGCTTTTAAACGTCAATGAGACCTCTCCAACCCATCTGGCCAGCGTGGGGAGTGTAAGCCAAATCCTGCCATCCAGCTCTGGCTAATATATGGCTCTGGTAGTACAGAAAGGGTCGTGCTCCTGCAGTGGAGACTAAAAACACCTGATGATGATGATAATATATAATGGATTCAACAAGTGCGGATCTATTATGAATACCGCGGTAATTATTTACTGAATACCATTTTATGTATTCTGTTTAATAGTTTTACGAAACAATTCTGTAAAACACACACTGTAAAAGCAATTTTGTTCATAAGTACATAAACTTTTACACTCTCATCCTATAAAATATTCTCTGTGTCTGTTGTTAGAAATATAACCTCAAAAACTTTACAAAGCGATGTATTTAGGATAGAGCTGCATTTATAGCGTAGCAAAGTAACAATTTCAATGCCTCGCTTCAATTTGAAACTCCTTTCTTCAACCTAAATCCTACCTTAGTTTTATCTGCTGAAGACTGATAATCGTTCGTACTAAAATTTGTAGTATGCTTTACCGCACCGCAGAGCTTCGTCAAACTAACTAACAAAGCCAATTTAGATCTTCATATTACATGAGAAAAATTGATACGAGCTTCCCGTGTTGTGTGAAGAGTGAGAGCTAAAATACATTACTTTTACCGTTACAGAACACTTTATTTTAAACACAATAATGTTCAAAATTGTTTGGCTGAAGTTTAGATAAAGTAAGGCATCAGAAGTCGAACTTAGTGCTGTCTGGCTTGGGACATCTTGTTATATCTTATTTATTTGGATGACGCGGAAGATGATTATCCTCTTGAGACTGAAATGAATAAGGGGAATAGTTAGTTAGGTTAGTTTAAGCGTGCTGCTATTAGCAGTTCCGTTTAAATTTTGTTTAATGTAGGTATACTTGGGACCAATCTGACAATAATTGAATAATTAAACTCAATAAGATTTCTCACCAAGTTATCTCACCAAATTATCCTGCTTCGTGGCTCTATAATAAGGCATCTCATTAATAAAGTTAATAAAAAACAAAGTTCTTCATCTTTGTATAAAAAAGCACATAAAAAACCTTCCATGCTGGTCTGGGAGAAAATAAAAAACTTTGAATGTCTCAAAGACGACGACCTCCGTGGCGTAGTAGTTAACACGCCAGTCCGCCACTCCGGAGGTTCTGGGTTTGATCACCAGCCAGGACAAGTTGGAAAATGGCCTTTTTCAAATTGTCTTGGGTCTTGGGTGTTTATCTATATATGTTTTTATTATAAAATATAGTATTGTTGAGTTAGTATCCCACAACACAAGTCTAAACTTACTTTGGAGCTAACTCAATCAGTGTGATTTGTCCCTATAGTAGTAATATACTAATATTTACGAGTATATATATATCTATTTTAGACGCCAACTATTCTATCTGTTTCTCTTTTCCTAAAGGTTGTCAGGGAGAGAATGCTTTAGCATTAAGTCTACCTATTGTAGCTTTTGGCTCAATAAAGTTTAAATAAATAAATAAATACGTATAATATCTCGTATACTTGTAGTATCTCGTATATTTATATATTTTTTTAATCTGTATTCTTAATAATATTGACTAAGTAACTAACACTAGTTTCTCAATCCAATTCAATCTAAACAGTATCTGTTCAACAAGATCTGATAGCCTTTATTAGACACGAAGATTGAATAGGCCCGATATCCCTTTCAGGACAGACGTGTCACTTGCTGTTGTAATTTGTTGATTTGTGGCTCTTTTGACAACTTTGACATGGTTATTTCAATTATTTATTTGTCAAACAATTGATTTTAAGATCTGGTACTCCTATGGGTATTCGCACCCTATGGTGCGAATGAGATTCGGCTCTTGCCTAAAACAAATGCAATAATTATATTTTATTGTTTTTTAAGTATATATTGGATATGTACTGATTGTAGGTATATTATTTATGTTATATCGTATAAGTATATTCATAAATTAATTGTAATACTTTATAATATTTATTTTTGCGCCGCAACTGATTTTATCTGTTTATCCCTATAGTTGACTGGGAGAGAACGCTATTAGCGTTCATTAATTTATTTTATTCATTAATAAATAAATAAAATAACCGGCACTTTTCCCTTTCCCCTGGCCTAGCAAAGCCATTTCAGTGAAATCCGTCCATATACGCTACAGCAAACTTCCTCTCTTTCCGTCCATCTCCGCTTTTGGATTTTTTATCATCAAAATTTTGTGTAGAATGAAGTCATTAGTGTGCTTTTCAAATTTGATTGAAATCCGTCAATAAATAACACTACAGCAAAGTTTTTCTCCTGCAACCAAAATCGTAATCGACAAAAAAAATATATATACTCGTAAATCAAGGAACTTGTGTGCCAATTTTGATCAAAATCGAGCGACAACAGACAGATGAACAAAAGCATTTTTGTCCAACCTCGAAACTGATAGCTTCGCTTGCTCGGCCAATTATAAGACAACTTAGGTAGGTACAAAATATTAAGAGCCGACTCTATATATTTTATAGTTTACTATCACTGAATTTACCACCCTCCCTCGCCATTTCTTTTTATTATTTATCTTTATCACCACTAATCACCCTTATTGTCTGATGAGATGAGGTAGCAGGTGGCACTTGGACCAGAATGGCAGTGAAAAGGGAGGAGTGGAAATTCTTGGAGGAGGCCTTTGCCAATAGGGGCACACAGACGGGAGTCGAGGAGACATAAACAAGTGCAGTAAAATTATGACATGTATCTCTCTTCTGAATAAAGGCTATTATTATTATTATTAATATCACTGAATTAATTCCAAATAAAACATATTTATAGTTAATATTACGGAAAGTATCAAAAGCAAGCACATTTACCCTTGTATGTCACAAGGTTGGACAAGGGCCCCCTAAAACTTTACGACAAGCTTTATTTCCTTAATAAATAAAAATTTACTGTTTGTTGGCCTTTTAATACATTATAGGTTTAAGGCTTACTTCCAAAACAACACAAACATATCTTACACGTAACGAATGTTGACACCACGTCGGAGACATTTTCTCCGAATACCCCGTATATTGAAATTTATGCCGCTCTTGAGATTAGGCGGAATAACTTTGAGCGATGTGGGATATTAAAAAAAGTTGGCGTGAATTTGATAATACTGCTTGATATTGTCAAAAAGAAAATTTAATATTAAGTTAGGGTTCCGTACAAAAAATTAAAAAACGGAACCCTTATAGGATCACTCGTGCGTCTGTCTGTCCGTCCGTCTGTCACAGCCAATTTGCTCCAAATCTACTGGACCAAATACGGTGAAATTTGGTAGAATGTTGTAATCCTATGACCCAAACACATGTGCAAAGTAAATAAATATTATGTCATTTTCGGGGGACAAATTAGGAAATTAAAAAAAATTCTGGAAACCTTACTGTGTCATATATCAAATGAAAGGGCTCGTTATGAGGATCTTAAATATATATACTTTTGTTATTATTATAAAATTAATAGTTTTGATTTTATTCATGAAAGAAGACGGAAATTGAACATTCACCCCCATGATCTCCGAAACTACTGAACCTAAAATTTTGAAAAAAAAGAGAATAATACTTTTTCTTACAAATATAAATTACAAGTAGATGTATTACGAACATTTACGTCTGGGGATATAACATTAGTCAAACAGATGTGTCTCGCCGTTTGTTCGTATGTAATGTGTTTTATTACTCGCCATGAATAAAATTTACGTTTCATCGGCCGGTGCGTCGCATTTGGAGAAAATCTGGTGAAAATTATTCACATCACGTGTAAATGAAGATTAAACTGCAGTTAAATGTGATACTGAATTTTGTAAGTAATCGATAGCCTGGTCCGAATTTAAATGATAGTTTGTTCCCACTGACATTGAAAAAAAAATACAGATTTCACGCTCCATGCAACTTTTTCTTCATCTTCATCTATCTAAGCGCATTCCCGGTTACATCCTCAGCTGTGCTGCTTTGGAGCCCGGGGTGCTCTTTCCCGCTTTTTCTTCTTCAAATATAACATGCACGTCAATGGTCACCCAATGATGCCAAAGACCTTGCGAAGTGGAGCAGAAATTGCCGGAAAAGTTGAAATTATTCGGCTGTAATTTTACGACGGCACCAAGGACACGATAGAAGGTGCTGCATGGTCTGATCAGAGTGACCACATTGGTATTGGGGCGTGTTTCCGAATGCTTCTTCGACTCAATACTTGTATAGCGTTGGGCTAAAGAAGCATTCGGACAGACAAACTGTTCGGAGTATTTCCGAATGCTTCTTCCATTCAACACTTGAATAGCGTTGGACTAAAGTAGTTTTCGGGCAGACAAATTGTTTGTGCGTGTTTCCGAATGCTTATTCGAGTCAACATTTGTATAGATAATTTGTCCAATCCAAAGTAGAAGGATGAGCTTTGTTTTATTTTTTGTATAATTATGACGAAAAATCAAACAAGTTTGATATTTTGTTTGGTGTTTCGTTCGACTTTTGTTTGATTCTTTGTTAGATTTTTTGTTTAATTTTATTTAGCCAAGGAGAAAGTTTTTGAGTTTTGTTATTTAATTAAAACATAACATTAATCGAATCGCATCTAATGTTATCCAATCCAATCTAATTTAATTATGAAATAAGTATATCAGAGCCTTGCATTTATTTCATGCAGCTACTGAGACATTGTCTACCCTGTTATTAAACCAGTTAGTTTGCCAACAGAACGCATTCCCTTCTTTGCCACAACGCGGTGCGTATGTTGTACTAATGAAGGATAAGCAGCCCGTTTGTAATTTTTTTTCCCAAAAGCCGAACTTTGTATTGAAGAAGTATCACAAGTAAGTCACAAGTGTTGACTTGAAGAAGCATTCGGGAACACGCACAAACAATTTGTCTGCCCGAAAGCTTCTTTAGCCCAACGCTATACAAGTGTTGAGTCGAAGAAGCATTCGAAAACACTCCTCACAATTTGTCTGTCCGAAAGCTTCTTTAGCCCAACGCTATACAAGTGTTGAGTCGAAGAAGCATTCGGAAACACGCGGCATCGGGCCTCTGTTTTGTCGATATAGCACCACTTCGCAAGGTCGTTCCCACATCGGCCCTTCTCAGTACGCAGTCGATTCAGGCACTTCCAAGTTCCCTAATGGAGTTTATTTTATGAGTATGTAGCACGATTCAATCTCCAGATATCATTCTTTCCTAATTTTGATTAGGTCCCTCGAAAATAAGTTATTCTAATTTTGGTCCGGCAAGTCGGGAGCAAATTAAACGTAATTTCCCAAAAACTAACCAACCAATTTTCAAAATTCGAGCGATACACTGGTGATCACATAAACATTTTTAATGTTAAAAAGTGGGACATTGCTCTCTACTCGTATTCGTAAACTGATAAAACATCCAAGTTTTGAAGTACTTATGAGCATAATCTGGAAGTTTTCATACTGCGGTTTTATAAAGTAAAAAACAAATTAACAAACCGATTACAGATATATAATTATATAACAATATCTTATTTCGCACTTTGCCTAAGTTAATATTAATTTAAAATTTAAAGTTAAAAGTCATAATATTTTCGATGGCAAAATATTTTTCTTCTGTACATATTAAATATTAACTTTTAATACTGTTTTCAAAATGGTAATGGCATTATTTTGCAATAAGTTTAAACAAATTAACAAATGTATTTTGTTTTTGAGGCACATAAATGTAAGTCTACTGTAATTTCCACATAATCCGCCTCATACGAATTCCTTTAGAGATTAGAACTTTTTGGATGTGTTCCTGTGAAATTATTGGGGATTTCAGTATATTTATGTTAAGCCTTCTCGTGACTCGATCAAAGTATTAGGGAAAGCTTAGCGTTGCCAACGCGAGGGCTAAGAAAATACAAGTTGTGTAGACTCTGAACTAGATAGACAGCTTATATACGAGTATGTACAGACTACTTTAATATAGTAAAATTTTTTTAAGAGATTACAAATATGCGGTTCTTTGAAAAATATGTCTAAAGGTTTAAATGAAACGCGTGTTATGTGATGATGATAATCTATACAGTCCACTGCTGGACTAAAGGTCTAACTAAGACTAAACCCTCTCCCAATAAAAGGAGCATCTGACCATAATCACCACGCTGGGCAGACGGGTTAGTGATCGCAGAAAATGAGTATAAAGTCGTTCCGCAGATGATGCTACTGCCCGGTTACTTTTACCTTCCCTAGTCGACATCCATCATCATTCCCATCTTACGACACTCGTGGAAGGGGAATAGGGTGGTGACAAATTTGCATTCTACTCAGTAATTACAAAACTACAATTCATATAATATTTAATTTATTATTGCAGAGTTCTTAAACGTGAAAAGTGCACAATGTTGATTTTACAGACAAGCAATAAAAAACGGGAGATTTCGTTGCATTTTGCAGAAATTATTTAATTGAGATTTTGTATCAATACAACCAACACAAATAGTTCGTTCTTGGGACGCAAAAAGTAGCCGATTTTTACCCTTATAGCACGAACCAACTTATTTTTGATTTAAGAAACTACTGAATTTAAAGCATTCCTAAAAGTTAAAAAAAAAATCTGTCATGACAAACTGAAACTGCATTTGTTTTGACAGCTCTTGTATCACGTAACGGTCCAGCCAATCTAAATCAAGCAATGACGGAAATAGATGCAAGATACAAGCGATGCGAGCGCGACACGCAACGATAACAAATAAATCGCGTGAACAAGAGTCGGCAACAAATAAACTAAGCAATAGATGTGACACTAATATTGTTGCAAACTCTTTTTTATAAAACTCTTTTTTTTTAATTGTATTTTTATGATTTTCTTAGCATTTTTGCCAAGTGGTTGTTTTCCGCTAAGTGCTAAGAAAAGTTTAACGTTCTCACTTTAAACTGTAAACAGTAGTTCATTAAATAGTTTGAAGGGTTATCTAGGGCTTTACAAATACAACATTTGAATTAAATGATATCTTCGTTTCCTTTGAAATAATTTATTTCAAATGGGGCACTGGACATCATGTATCCCCTTAAATGATTTGGCTATAGTATTACGACCGGCCGCCTGCCTTACATCAACCCTCCTTGGGCATTGCAGTTGTAGCACGAAATCTTTGTGCTTAGTCCTTTAGTCGCCTCTTACGACATCTACAGGAAAAGACTTCCGGCTTAGAATAGTACCACTCCACTATTCTGAGCCGGAAGTTACACGGCACAAGATGCTGTTATAATTTTTTTTTTAATATTGCCATATAAATATGAATTGGAATAGATGAGTACTCCGAAAAGTTCTTCTTACATCATTTTCGATAAACCGATGTCTGTTTGCGCCAAATTTCGTGTCGTTGATGGATGGTTTATAAGACGTTATTATTAGACAAGAGTATTTTTTGTGTAAGTCGGATGAATGGGAAAATTCTCTCATATATTGGTACTTTAGCGGAATTTGATTTATGATCATAATGTTAACTTCCACTTTTCTAATTTTTTTTTGACTAACTTATAATGAGAATGGCCGAGTATGCTTCCAAGTGGGATTTGAAGTGAGTTCAAATCCCACTTGGAAGCATACTTTGTGAAAAGTTGTTTCCAGTCTGTTTAGGATATTGCAGGCTTGAATCACCTGATTATCTGAAAAGAAAAATGATTCCGCGCTTCGGAATGCACGTAAAGCTGTTGGTCCCGAACGCCATCTAGCGTTTGTACCTATCTTAGGATTGGTTCTGGTCTACCCTTTGGGTTGCTGAGGTCAGACGGCAGTCGCTCTGTGTAAAAACCAGTAACCTCGTTGAATCACCTAGGTTAGGTAGCAGACCCCGGGCTATTTTGATCTAACTTGAATTATATTCCTAATATAACCCGCATAGAAATACTCATATTGATATTAGCAAACAAAAACTATCCTTAAATCGTGTGCCTAAAGGTTCAAATTTGAAAAATCAATTATGCCATTTGATAAGCAGTTATCTATGGAAACTATCTTAACTTGATTCGAGTATTGCAGTTTCTAGAACTTGCAGATTTGATAGGGTTAACTTTGTGCAGAAGCGTCTCTTGTACTGTAAACTGGGCAAGTTATGGAAATTAAGTTTTGTGCTTATCTCTAAAAGTTATACTTCGAAATCAAACGTTTATTGTGTATTTCATAATATAACATCTTAAAATAAAGGTCTTAACTCGCAGAAGTTATCCAACTAAACTAAAAGCGAGGGTGATATAATAATGTGCGATGTTTGGCAATCTCTCTCTCTGTGCCAACAGGCAATCTTAATCATTGCCTGTTGGCACAGGGTTAAGGACGGTATGCACAAAGCCACGTGGTCGGATTTGGCTCTGAAATATGCAAAATTTTCCCGCTAGGGGGATAAAAATGTCAAGATGACGTTGCATAGAGTTAATAATGTGTAAACGGGACAATAGATGTAGGTTATCATAAATTGTAACGTAGAATTAGTATACAGCTTACTTTTTTCTTTTCGTCAAGACTTCCAGTCCGCGATACTTATTAAAATTTTCAAAACAATCAAATCAAATAATTATTTTGTTTGATATATTATTTCTGAATTAAGGCCTTGGCAGACGTCATTATAATGTACTTAACACTTTAGTAGACAGGCTATCAGTAGAAAAAGTAAAGTCGAAAATACAGTAGTGTGCGTGAATGCAAGACGTTTATTTAAAAAGCGAATTTAAATATATGTGAAATTCATATAGCACTTTCTAAAAAATCCAAGTTATAGGTATTCGAATCTTGCGTAAAATTTATTACTTTTTCAATTTATTAGTCGACCTCCGTGGCGATTCCTTAACACGCTAGTCCGTCACTCGGAGGTTCTGGGTTCGATTCCCAGCCAGGGCAAGTTGGTAAATGGCCTTTTTTAATTTGTCCTGGTTCTTGGGTGTTTATTTTACCCCATCAAAAACATAAATGTAAATGCCAAGTTCAAATTCCGACAAAACAATTGAAATTTAAATAGCTGCCAAGTTATGTAGGTAGAGAAAACTGAAATTTATTCATAAGAATCTTAACATTTGACTTGGACAACATTAAGATTGAAAGCACGGTCACATCACGCACATCCTAACTGTGACCAAGCTAGAAGTTGCTTAACCTGTAAAAGCACGGTCATTCATCCATCAATTTTTGAATTTATCGTATGCGAAGTGGAGCGAAATATATGCACAAGTGGTTTTGATTACTCGTATTTTGAAATTTGTTAAAGCGCAAATGACAAAGAACCCTTAGAATAGAGAATCTGTTTTGTTTCACGCAGCTTTTTAGGGTTCCGTAGTAAACAAGAAACCCTTATAGATCCATCATGTCTGTCTGTCTGTCTGTCCCCAGTTTTACTCATAGACTATTAGTACTAGAAAGCTGTGATTAGGCATGGGCATGGATATGTGGTAATAAAAACTTGAAAAAAAAATGTGTGTTGTGAGTCTTCGTTGAATAGGTATTTTAAAAAATATTGTAAGATTATGAACACCCTTTTTCGTTTTAGCAATCCGTTTGTGAAATATTTGGTTTTTGATTGCAAATTTTTGTTAGAATCATGTGTCTCCCCTCTCTGTCAGTTAAACGGTTGTATATGGATACTTAAAAAAATTCACGGCAGTAGTAGGTATATAACGTCTCCCTGTACATAAACTAATTTAAGGTGGATTCAGTTCATGATACTGAACAAATTTTCCTAAGGAACACATAATTAAATATAAAAGAAAATATTTGCTTTCCATTCGACCTCCGTGGCGTAATTGTTAACACGCTAGACCACTAATCCGGAGGTTCTGGGTTCGAGGCCCAGCCAGGGCAAGTTAGAAAATGGTCTTTTTCAAATTGCCCTGGGTCTTGGGTGTTTATCTATGTATGTATTTATCATAAAATATAGTATCATTGAGTTAGTATTCTATAATACAAGTCTACTACCTACCTACTTTGGGGCTAGCTTAATTAGTGTGATTCGTCCTTACATATTCCATACATATATTCCATAAATATTACATTTTGCCAAATCTTGTGTGTAAGAGATCAAAAATAATTTATGTATTTCGTTTGTTCCTTGGTGAAAGTTGTTCAGTATCATGGACTGAATTCAGACCTAAAGTTAGGCAGTTGTTAGTTACATAAAACAAGTAGGTACTGACTACGGAACTCTACACTGGACGTGGCCCGTTACGGCACGTGCCCGTTTATTTTGGTTAAGTTAAAATTCTAGGGAACCATAGACAAATTTATGATATTTCTGCGTAAATCAATATTACTTATCGCTGACAGGACGTTCTCAAAAATACAATCAAATAGTATTTTACGCGAGCGGTAACTTGGAAAACTACACGTTTTGTGTTCCACTGACAGAAAATGTACACATTTGAATTTTCTTTGTGAAACAATACGTTTAGCGACCATCTGCAATCGTAACACCTTTCACTTCTATTCACCTTATTATGTAAGTACGGAGGGTAAAAAAGGATTGCACGTTGAACAGATCAACAGTCTTGGCTTAGCAGCTGTATGTGCTCAATTAATGACTTGACTGTTTGATTTTGTACAATATTTTTAACGAATCAACAAAGAGCACTAAAAAGAAATCTTTTCCTGAAAACAGCTAAAAAAATTGGTTGATTATTGAAGCAGTAATCAGCATTACTACACCCTTTTATTTTTTATCTTCTAATAGGTTTTCCTGTAATCTATAGGTAAAGAACTTTTAACTGTATAGTTTTCAAAAGTTTGGGTTCAGTGGTTTCGGAGATAAGGGTATTTTTATTATTTATTTTCAAAATTAACTTCAAAAACACCAACTTAAAAAATTTAGAAAAATATATTTAATATTATCATAAAATGCTCTTTCATTTGATATTTTACGCGATGTAGTTCACAAAACCCTTTTTTTAATGTCTCATTTATCTTCCATAAGAGGCCCCATTTTTTTTAAATTTATTCATTTACCTACATTTTACTTCCGTCTTTGGGTCACAAATTTACATTATGTGCACCACATTTCAACTGAATCGGTCCAGTACTTTATTAGGGGGGGGGGGGGGTCAATTTTCGCCCATTTTCTTAAATAACTTAAAATACCAATCTAAGAAATAATATAAAAAAATATATATATTTAAAAATAGGGTATATTCATGTTATTTTTTTATTTTTTTAAACGATTCTATAAGTTATTATATAACCGGAAAAAAATATAACACTTACAGAATATTATTAAATAAGCTTAAAAAAATAATTAAAACTACTATTATTTTTGGACGACTATAAACGCGCCATTTTGCGCTTTTATTCTGTGACGTCACCGTGCATTGTCAATGTCATAGATACACTTACTGTCAGTGTCAGTCGAGTGCAAATTACAAATTCAAAATATTATCAACAAAACAACGAAGTGTTGGATTCACAGTTTTATTTTATAAGTAATACTATCTAATTTGTGATTATAAGTTAGTGATTAAAGCTTTTAATATCAATTCATTACAAATGGAAGGGCGCACAAAATCTTATTATAAATATTGTATGGTTCCTATGTGCAAAAATAACATCGTAACTGCACCTGACAAAATATATTTTCTTATGCCCAAAGATGCAAATGTAAGGAAAACGTGGTGTAAGGCGATGAGAAGAGACGATGTATCGTGTTTAAGTAGTTTATACTGTTGTTTTAGATAGAATGTTCAACAACTTCTCTAGCCGCATGGATGAATACAAGTCGTTCATTCCATTCCGCGTATTAGGGTTCGCTGTTTTACAAAACCGAGCTGTAATGCCAAACAGCTAGAGGTTTAGTGAATTAGCGGATTATACCATTCAACTGCGACATGTACATACCTATTGTGAACAAAAAATACATATTGTGAGCAAAATGAGTAGTGTCATCCTTTGCAAAACTACACAGTAGTATTGTAAGTACCTACTTCAATTATTTATAGTTTAATAGGTAGTAGACTAGCTGCCTGCTACTATAAGCTATAAGATAATGTACTACCTACCGTAATTTATTAAACAAATGTATATTATTTAAGAAAAAAAATACCCAAAATTCTCCAAGACTTTTTTTTTTCTCTAAAATTTCCCATTTTTACCCAGAATTGCGAAAAACATACCCAATCTGGTAACACTGCAAATTACAAATGACTTATTGACAGTGACAGATAGTCTTCTTCTTTTTAATTTGTGATTGACAGCACAGACTATTTAGAAATTAAGTTTGACAGTGTTTCGTGACGTCACGTGGCGTTTCGGAAATTTACGAGGGAATTTTAAAAATACAGCTTTTAAATAATTAATTTCTCAATGGAAACACGTTAAATTGAAAAGATATATATATGGGTATTTTTCTTTAGCAATAAAGTATACACATCATTTTTTTTGTTCGTTTCTGAATCACATGCATATTGTCTATTGTCATAAAAAGTTCTTTCATTTGATATGTCACACGATTTTGTTATCAAAACTTTTTTTTAATGTCTACTTTACCCACCATAAGTGGCCCCCTTTTTTAAATTCCATTTATTTACGTTATACGTCTATCTTTGGGTCACTAAGTTACATAAGTGTAGGTACTAAATCTCAACTAAATCATTTTTATAGTTTCGTAGCAAATTGGCTGTGACTTACGGACAGACAGATAAGCGAAACCCTAAAAACAGTAAAAACACCAAAAAAATCGGTTCCTATACAAATTTCCCGGGCGGCTGCTCACTTTTGTTTGAAAATGCAGATTTTTTTTTTGTTTTTTTACTGTTATTTTAATATCATTATACTATATTAGCAGTCCACCCCGGCTTCGCCCTTGGTACACACAAAGCCCATGTCACTCGGCGATAGTGTACCTTTCCAACAGTGAAAGTTTTTTTTAAAACGGTCCAGTAGTTTTGGAGCCATGTAATGCAAACAAACAAACAACCAAATCTTTCCTCTTTATAATATTAGTATAGATAAATAGCCTACTATAGCCTGTCTGCCTAGCCAAGTATAGATCTAGTATAGCCTGTGGTTCGATATATAACGCATATTGTCAATTCGTATTTTGATATACATTCATGAGGAAAAGTTGTTCAAAATTTCAGACTGAATCACCCATCAAAATAATTGTAAAACCCTAATTAAACAGCAGCTTTTATCACAAAAACAGTTAATATGATTCCGCGACCCGAGAAAGTTCCAATCCGATTTTCACCCCAATCGCCAATTAAAAAATATAGGTAATAAATCAAACCAAATTATTTTTTTCATTCACTTAATTTTCAATAAAATTTAAAAAAAAATGTGCGATGCCGTATCTGCGATAGCATTACATCTTTGCTTGAATGTCAACAAAATGTCAAAACTGTACCATAGTGTAGCAAAAGTATGACATAATTTGGCAGTTTGTACATAGTTTTTTATTGAAATATTTTAGACTGTAATGCAATTTTACGTAATTCGAAAATGGATTTTTTTGAAAAATTCGACACGGCCTCCTTCCTGAACGCCCGGCGGGCAACTAAATTTGTATGGAGGTAACATGGCCGCCATTTCAGAGAATTCTGTCAAAAACGTTGCAAAACAACCAATTTTTAAAATTGTTTTTTTTATTATTGCGTGATTGCATTGTAAGCAAATATAAAGAATAATGTTTCAAAATAGCCTTTATTTTTATAAAATATATGCAATCCCTTGTTAGAATATTTCTTTACGCTGAAAAACAAGCCAGTTTGTAGCAAGATTTTCTAAAATATTTCTTTCAGGTTTCTTTACAATTATCTTACTTTTTCTGAATGAAAATTAAAAAAATACGGTTTTCGTCTACTGGCTAGTCTATTCACCTATAACTAGGTATGTAATTTTCTTAGTGGTCTTTTCTACTTAAGCCATAACTATTGCCCGCACAAAGTGCGTTTTGCATGTTTTTGGGTAAATTCAAAGCTTGTTTTTAGGAAAACTACAAAATATTTTAAAAAATCCTTTTTTTCGTCTACTGTTCCAACTCTTCCTCTATCTATGTGTATACATTATTTGACTTAAATCAAACGCTTTCTGTACAAACTTGTTGCCCGCGCAAACCCATTTTACATGGTGCCGACCCTTAAGTGTAAGTGTAAGTGTTTAAAAAGTTGTTCAGATAAAAAAAAATTGCGTCTTATAACTCGGCAACCCCTTGACCGATATGGTTCATGTTCGAACTTTAAAAAAAAGAACTTTTTGAATGAACGCCCAGCAAGTAAACCTACTCCAGTTATCGTCAAACAAACATACATACAATATTTTTATAGCGTTTTTAGGCATTCTAGATGTAGTACTAAAGTACATATAGTACATAACATACATACCCACAGGGGTAGGCAGAGACTATGGACCTCCACTTGCTACGATCCTGACAGATTCTTTCGCTTCATCTACTCTCATCAAACTCTTCATACATGCCCTTCGGTTAGGTACGGGTACTTCTTACCTCTCCCTTACATACATACAAAGGCCAGATTGTTCACTCGGAGGTCTTTCTTCCCTCACTTCGCGTTCGTTAAAAATACCTTATACAACGTGGAAGGGACATACCCGTAATAAATCGAACCACGGGCTATACTACATCATTACATTATAGTATAATGAAATTAAAATAAAAGCCAAAAAACAAAAAAAAAATTCGGCATTTCCATACTAGAGTGTGCGGCCGCCCGGGCGATTTGTATGGGAATGTCGAATTTCTTTATTGTTTTTTAACTGTTTGATTTTAATAAACTATAGTGATCTAGTATAGCCCGTGGTTCGATTTAATACAGGTGTGTCCCTTCCACTTTGTATACAATTATTCCACTAGCGAAGTTGAGTCAAGAATTATTATCAGCAATTTAATTTAAAACACTTACTAAGAAAAATCCAGTTTCAGCGTTCCTCACCCTTGGGGATCCCCGCGTCGCCGACCGTGAAATAACTTCCGAGAGTTCACCTTTTTATACCCATATTTCGTAGCCGTGATATTTTTAATAGAATCTACGCATATACAGGCTGACTTTTTTAAATTTTTGGAGCAAGTTCAGTCCATGATACTGAACTACTTTCCATTAAAACAATTAACGAAAAACTAAAATAAAAATTCGCCTTCCCATACAAATCAGTGCTAAGCCAAACGAGTTTTGTATGGAAGGACGAAACATTTTTATTGATTATTGATAACTTTTTTTATAGAAAGTACTTCAGAATCATGGACTGAACTTGCTTCAAAAATTTGGCTGGTGTTTAAAAAGTCACCCTGTAGCTCACCCTGCTCTCGGAGCAGCATTGCTAGCGCTTTCGCAAGTTAAGCAGCACCAGGCGTGGTCCACAACCGCATGGGTGACCAAAAGTGGCACAAAATTATTTGAGCTCCTCCGTGCTTCGGAAGGCACGTAAAGACGTTGGTCTCGGCTCTTATCATTGTATGGCAGTCGTTAAGCTACGTCAGATGCCTTTAGGCAGCTTGAAAAATCTGACACCAGTGTTGGCCACTTACACACACGAAAAACAACAAGAACTTGCTATCCTTTGAATACATTTGTCAGCAACGCATTTACCGATTTGATTCATTATGTACATGATCGAAATAAATTTTATATTAGGTCCTTACATATGAAATTGCCGTTCAGTATCAAAAAAGTGAAACAAGTTTTTTTTAATGAAATTATTATTTAATCAATCGAAGTATGCGCCGTTGTTATCGATACACTTCCGCCATTTTTTAGGCAGATCATTGATACATTTGAAAAAAAAATCCTGGGAGCGAGAGTCTATGAACTGTTTGAAGGCGGTTTTGACTGCCTCATCAGATTTGAAATTTTTTCCTTGTAAAAAGTTATCCAAATTTTGAAAAAAGTGGTAATCGGTTGGGGCAAGATCTGGAGAGTATGGTGGGTGACGCAGAGGTTCCAGTCGCAGCTCCTCTAACTTGGCGATCGTTTGATGTGCAGTGTGTGGTCTAGCGTTATCCTGAAGGAGCAGTGGGCTAGAGCAATTCCTCAGTCTCGGTTGTTTAATGGCGAGCTTTTCCATCATTGTTTGCAATTGTTGGCAATACAAGTCTGCAGTAATCGTCTGGCCTGATCTCAAGAAGCTGTAGTGGATAACACCAGCACTGGTCCACCAAACACTAACCAGAATCTTCTTTTTGGTCAGTTTTCGCTTAGGGCAAGGTTTTGCCGGTTCTCCAAGGTCAAGCCATTGTGATGATCGCTTCCGATTGTCGTACAGGATCCATTGCTCATCACAAGTCACGATACGGTTCAAAATCCCCATTATGCCCTCATATACAAACTTTTTTTTCATCATCATTATTCCGTAGCCGTGATATTTTTAATATAATAGAATCTACGCATGTAGTTCGTCCCGAATGGTGAACTTGCTACCCTTCCTTTGTATACGTTTCTCAGCAATGCATTGACAGATTTGATAAATTATGTATGTACATGATCGAAATAAATTCTAGAAGCTTATTTTTTAATAAGTTCAATTATTTTTAGGGTTATTCACTCCATCATTTTGAACAACTTTTCCCAATAAATGTTTATCAAAATATGAAAAAAAATCACTTAACATAAATCGTCAGGTCAGGTGATCTAGTATTAGGCAAGGCCAGTGACTAAAAAGTTTGGTCACCATCGCTTCTCATTTTCGCTTACATGAAAAGAAACTTTTTCGTTTAGTTAGTATCCCGTAATACAACTTACTTTAGGGCTAGATTGCCCCTATCCCTTTATTTATTAATCTACTAGCTTTTTCCCGCGGCTTCGCTCGCGTATCCCACGGGAACATTACTTTTTTCCGGGATGAAAAGTACCCTATGTTACTTCTAGTACCTCCCAGGATATGTGTACAAAGTTTCATGATGATTCGTCAAGTAGTTTTTGCGTGAAAAGGTAACAAACATCCACGCTTTCACATTTATAATATTAGTAAGGATTTTTATCAAAGAAAACAAAAACAATCATGAAACTCTTACAACAAGTACTATACCATCAATCTTCCCCAGCATCCAATTATCTGACGTCACGGGAAGACTAATTAATTTTTATTCATTTTCAACTCGTTTACTTTTCAATGACACTGTTACTCGTATAAATAGGGTTATAATTTTAACTCGCTTTTACGTCGGATTGTCTTTTAATTGTTAATTATTTTTGTTCCAGGTAAGCGAAAGATGGAGTTTTTAAGCGAAAATATTGTTTGATCTTTTCATGGTAAGCAGTTTTAATGTTGGCAATCTATTTTTGTTGTAGGTATTAATAATAAGCAATAGAAACTTATTACAAAGTGCCTATTGCTTTTTATTAAGTTAAGTTCTCAACGTACCTATTTAAATTATTTCTTTATTTCGTAAAAACATATTAAAATAGTGACAAACTAAAAATAAGTTTGGAAAATCCAAAAGTGCACGCCTCATAATCTCATTTTTCACAATTAAATTGAAATTACGATTAAACTACATTGAATTAGACCGTTATCTTCGAAAGAAGATCTCTTTCGACTTAGTTTTGGATAATACTGAAGCGTATAAAAAAAATGGACTTGATCAGATAAGTTTTTCGGGAGTTATCGTGACCACGCCAGTATCCATACATACAGACACACGGACGTCCACAAATTGATTTTATTAAACATTGTTTTTATTTATTTAAAAGTTAAAATGTCTTTTAAAAATGTCATAAGCGTTGAAACTAGTGTTTTTCCTTGACATTTATGTGTAAATATTATTGTACAAGTGCGATAGAAAATAAATAGAGACACATTTAGTTAAAAAAATCACTTGATTTTTGTAAGGCGAGAGTAGAGCACTACCTCATGCGCTTCGCTTATGAGGCGTGCAATACAACGTAAAACTAACAAGTAACTAAATTAAAACTAAACAAACAAAAATATAAGCTAAATTTAAACGAACTAAACTCATCATCATCATTTCAGCCGCATAACGTCCACTGCTGGACATAGGCCTCTCCCAAGGTTTTCCAAAATGACCGATCTAGAGCGGCCTGCATCCAGTAACTAAACTAAAACTTACTAAAAAAGTTTAAAAATAGAACTAAATTATTTAAAAAATTGAGGCCGAATCGCTGCCGTCACAGGGCAAAGTACCCAAAAGGCTGGTGGCGTTTCCGCGTTGAATAGCAATACTTAAACGCTGTCCGAAATGCGCACCAGCCCTTGGATCCCCGGAGATGTCGATCTGGCGTGTGGAAATTTCCTTAAAAATTTGACTTCCACACCCGAAGGCCTAGGGTCTCTACAGCAAAAGGTACAAAATTATACGGCCCTCCCAGAGCCGCATATTTGCGCCTCTTGATGGCTTCTGGTGTCGTCGCTGCTGTGCCCGCCTTTCGAGCTGTCGCTCGTACATGGGATGGAGCTACGGTATCTACACATGTAGCATCCCACACAAGCGAACGCCCGTTTTTCCAAGGGATGAGCGTCATACCGTCGGGCTTCTTGTCCCGCGAGATACCATCTGGTTCTAAAATTGCAGGCACACCGGCACTGGCAAGGGCACGACGTATGACGTCATTCAAGGTGGCGTGACGTGAAATACGCCCTGCGCTGCGACGACAGGCCAGACCGTGGTGGCCCAGGGGATCGACGACTCCACCGCAGCGACAGCGATGTGACTCGTTCATTTTAGCCCCCAACTGGAGACTGACCGCTAAACTGAAAGTTGTCCTCTACAAAAGAGTACCTACACTCGCCGACGGAATGGCATTTAGCCAATATCCCGACTCCGGCTCACAGCTTGCTAAAAGACGAGACCTCTCAGCATCACTATTCGTGCTCTCTAATAGTTGTTTTCGAATAAGCATGCAGAGAGGCTCGTCCCATTGCCGCTGTGAAGCTGGATTCGGGGTTAGAGCATGGTCCGGACCGGTTGCACCGATCCAAGCATATAACGTACCTATTTTGTGTAAAGCTCTTTTTATTTGCTCAAACAACTTTAATACTTACGAGTATTTTGATACATATCATTGACTTATATATCAAGTACGAGTACATAGTATCTCATCGATACATATCCATATCAATGTTTCCATTATACTTATATCCAGTTTCAGCGTTCAATGTTGGGTTTGGTTGAATTTAAAACACACAAAATTTCACTGCCAATTACGTTTATTGTCTCTTCAAACATGTTCAATAGAGGACCGGGCGCAATTTAACATGCATTTTACGAGTAAAATTTTAAATATTTAGTAATATGAAAGTCAAGTCTGACAGTTTTATTAACTTATTATGTGCAACTCTTGAACGAAGTAAAAGAATAAAAAGAAGACTATGCTAATCTGGGAGAAAAGAAAAAACATAGAATGTACCAGCTGCTTCTTTTCCCACACAGATCGTAAAAGCCAATCGAGGGAATGGGCAAGAATCTGAATCTAATCAATAGGCGATGCGGTTAGCAACGCACTCATGCCCACTATCACGGTAAAAGTGGCCTGGGCCTTACCGCCCTAGGTTTTGTCTGCCCCGTTAGGGATAAAGACGTGAGTGTATCTTAAAGCAAAGTCAATACAACTAAATCAGTTATTCAAAACTACACCCGTATAACTAATGCCCATAACACTCAGTGTCAAGTGGCATTCTGCTTCAACTAAATTCTGACTAACTGACTAACTTACTGAAACTGCACTAAGTTGTCTGAGTGGGCGGCTTGCTACGGTGACTTGGCGGTACTTAGTTAATGCAGCAATATTTAGCTTATAGCAACAAAATACTTATTTAAAAAAAAACAGTGGCACTCCGGGAGTGCCGACAGAAGTGAACTTGAACAAGGTGGTGTCGGTTACGGTAACAGTGTCCCGAGTTCGATGGTTTTTACCCATCTCAAAAAAAACCAACGCGCTTAAAGAAGTTTTCACTTCAAAATAATCTGTGTATCTGTTTGTCTGTCTGTGTCATCGTAGCTCCTAAACGAATAGCCGGTTTCGATGTGTTTTTTTTTTCTTAAATCGATAGCCTTGACTGGATGGTTCTAAGCTGTATTTGATGAAGTCGGTTCAGCCGTTCAAAAGTAATTTGGGGTAAACGCTTGAAAGTCCGGAGAATTTTTAATTTGCCTAGCAAATAATAAACTTGTTCGCAACGCTTCCAAAACTTAAACGCTGAATTACAATTTGTTTCTCCATTTCACTTTGTTCAATGGCCTGACACTGATGTTGTTAATTTAACCCTGTCTTATTTGCAAGGCCGTCTTAAAATAGGCTGGGGCCCTTGGGCACACAAGAATTTGGGGCCCTTTTGGACCTTTTGGTGGAATCGGAGTGATTGCGTGAGTGATCGTTAGATGGTGTACTTAGTAAATTAGGTAGGATACGTTCGGAAATATTATTAATTAGTACAGTAGGAATAGGCGCAGTTATCGATATAATATAATAGCGTAGTATATGCCTTGTTAATACCTTCTGATAAGATTACTGATTTGTGAAAAAAGTGTAATGTGCCCGACAAAAATGTTTTGAGAATAAATGTGTGAGAGAAATTGTTGGTCCTTCGGGGCCCCTGAGATGGGGGCCCTGGGCTAAGGCCCCGTATCGTGCCCTTATGGTGAAGACGGTATTGCTTATTTGGATAAATTCTTCAACCGGCCGATTGAACGATCTACATCTGGTTTGGTGCCTGAGGATGCCTCGTGTAGAGGTGAAACACGTGTCGCGAGTACGACCAGGCCTGTGTCACTCCCCGTTTAGGTATCGACAATGTACCTACATTATTACTATGCGCGCAGGCGGCCCCTCCGGGTGGTAAATTTAGTTATACGAATCGTTTTTCCAGAGTAATAAGAATGAAATTGGCTTGCAATGGATGTCTAGGTACCTATCTATACGAAAAGGTGCTGAGTTCTGAAGTAAGCTAAATTAAACCATATCGCTAGCTACATTGAGTAGATATTTCTTTGAATTTCTTTGCTGAGTGAGACTTCTGTACGTTAGTATTATTTATTCTGTGATATGACTCCCGATGTTGTGGCAGTCACAACGGAAACAGTAGCATAGGCACAGGCAGGGGTATGCTTCAACTATTGATGGCGGGTTCGTTTGGACTGTTGGTGGCAGGTACGAGTATGCTGGGAGTAACAGTAGTGGGTGGGCGCCGCCGTTCGGCAATAAAATCAAAATCAAATATTTATTCAGTAATTAGGCCTTTGCAGGCACTTTTACAAGTCAATAATTTTAGTGTACATCTAATTCTTTCAATAACACATTAATTTCACTTAGGTATATTGTTTTTTATTTTAATTAATGCTTTAAAGAAAAGTAAAACTCAACCATATTAGAGGGAATTAAAAATAGTTTGCATGAATGAACTAACAGGTCGCAAATGCACACAAAGTACCTAATCTACATCAAATAGCATGTAACTTTGACTTCCGCAAAGTAACACCTGAATCTATTGACATGTGTATACGTATATTTTGTACTTCAACAGTTGCACATTCTCCTAGGATCTATCTCAAAGTGATTTATTGACTTTGTTGCGATAGTTCCAAACAACATCCCGCCTTGATGCCAGGTTGTTTATATAATCACAGCTATTTACAAATATATTACCAACATACGGAGCTCAAGAACTTGCCAAGTTGCGTTCAGCACCGCTTATGTCAATTAAAACTCAGTCACCGTGCTCATATACCTAACACATGAGCTAGTATGAGTGCCATGAGCAAAACAAATTGCTACTTATGTGTTTGTTCCTATTAAGATGTTAATTTTATACAGGTAAGTATTTTTTTTTGTAAATAGTCATAAAAACAGAGTTCTATTTATTATTTATTAGCATCTATGGGACTATAGTTAGGCTAAGGCCTACCCCCTTAGTTTTCTACAGACATCTATCAGTGACGATAGTTTGCCAGCTCTTTTTGTATGCCCTTAATTCGTCTGCCCACAGAGTTCAAGGGCGGCCTCTTTTTCGCGATACTGAGAGTACCTAATAAAAAAAATATCACATTTACGTGTTTTTCGTAACAATTTCACTTTTTGATAAGCTGGAAGAATAATATTCTTTACTTATTCGATAACGATTACAATAATTCAGTCGATGTGTAAAAAGAATCGTCTGATCAAAGTAAAACTAAACGTAAATATTTCAGGCATATATTAAAGAGGACTGTATATTATATACATTGTATACATACAAATTGTAATATCTTTTCTAGTAAACAAAACTGAACCGGATAGGGATTTCTTTTTTTAAATTTATCTGGAAAAGCCGATGTTTGATGAAGTAAAAGGAAATACAGTAATAAACAAGTGTGGGAGATACTCGTACATTGATGGGTGTTTAGTACTATTCGATGCCTTGTACGGAACACTGGCACTGGCGGGTTCAGAGGGGAAATCGTAAACACCATACATTGTTTTTAATTGACAGCCACAACTGCCAAGTATGCAATTATATAACGAAAAGGCTTTGCAAATGACGCGTGTATTTTATTTATCAAGCCACATTTTGTGCATAATGATGGATGATTATCATAAAGCGACCCTCAGAAACGCTTGTTTAAACAGAAATTGTGCTTACATATTTTAAGCTTCGAAGGAGAAAATGCACTGAAAATAATTATTTTGCATGAGAACAAATTCACAAACAAAATATATTTTCTTTAAAAATATAACCCAGCTTCACTAAATAAAGTTTGTATTCTAGATAATATTTTAAAATAAAAGGTTCATCATCTTTGCGAGGTTTTAACGATATCTAGTTGTAGTAAACATTTATATACTTACTTTTTGATGAAAATTAAAAAGTAGTTTATTTTTCTAACAATCTTACTTGTACCATATACCTAAACGAAAAAGACGCACATGCTGTCCCACGTAAAGTGAAGGCATGAGTACCTAATCTCACTCCGAAGAGTGTTTCGGTTCATTGAATCTTAATCCCCATCCTGTACAGACTCTTCGTAATGACTCCGATTCCCTTATCGGTTCCGGCTCCGGGGTCCGTTAAGTTTCGCTATTAAATTTACATACTACAGAGGTCCTGGTACCGGTTTTAATATAGTCTATATTGACAATTATAAGAAAGATTTACCGAAACGTCCTTACATTATTATTTGTTTTCAATTTTCATCTTTTACTTTTATGTTGGCACTCTGTGGACAATATTTACTCGCGTAATTGCAATGTCTGGCCCATTTACTTCATCGTTCGCTATAAGTAGCACCTTTAAGTTTTACCATTCAACAAATTGAATTTCAACCTGTTAGTTTGAATGCTTTGAGCTAACTGACTGCAGTGTAATTATTTTGTTTCATATTATATTTAATGTATTAGGACGTAACATTTTTGATGCAATTAGTACAAATGAACCTGAATGTTGAATTGTAATTGTAATTTTACAACGACAACAAGCTAACAAGAGACCAACTGAACCAAAAACAACATAAAATAACTGCTATTACGATTATCATCATCATCATATTTTTTTAGTCTCCACTACAGGAGCACGACCCTGACTATACTAGCAGAGCAGAGGCCGAGCAGCCAGAGGATTAAGTCTAGACTCTCCATGCTGGCCACAATAAAATACAATACAATACACTTTATTGCACAAAAGTAAAAAACAGGACATAATTATCTTACAAACTAGGAAATGCGCAAAAGGCAGTCTTATCGCTAAGCAATTTCTTCCAGGCAACCTCGTTTAAATAGAAAAAAATGCTGGGAAATTAGGTAGTGCGGGGTGGTCAATATAATAAACATATTTATATACAATAATTATAATAAACATACAGACACCATACGCTGGCCAGATAAGATGGAGAGGTCTACTCGTAATTGCCGTTTATAAACTTTGTTTAGCTTGTGTTTCCTAAGTCGCCTTCTACGTCACGGCAACGAGTATATTCATTTAAAAAAAGATGTCAATAATGTTCTATCACGAGGATTAAACTGTAGAAAACAATTTCCAACGTTCCATTTTTATAGCATAGAGTATGTAAAAATATTTACTGCGCAACAATAAAATTCGCTTCACACATTCGCCAACCAATAAAAACCAGAGCACCGCATTTAATGCAAGAACAGAAAATTCTTTGAAGGTAAATTTTGCATCCAATTTTCGTCCCAAGAAATTCAATGGTAACGGAATTTCAGTTGGGAAATGTGTGGTCATTGGCACTCGAACTTTAAAATTATTATTAGTAAATACCTCTTTGGTAACCATTACTCTAATGGAAATTAGTACCTTTGAGCCGGGTACTATCCGGGGCGGAATTTTTGAGTAGGCAACAGTTTTGTTTTTTTTAAATTTAATTTTATTGTTATTGTTAATTTCAAAGATGTACCTATATGTTTAAATGTTATTTGGAATAAATGATATTTGTTTACCGACTAAACAGAAGGTTGTATTATTTCAATTAATACGAGGCCTTAGTGCAGTACTATTCTCATCCACAGCCTACCCGAGATATTTCTGATGACTTTCAGATACACTATCATGTCTTTATTCCTAACGGGGCAGACAGAGGCGGTAAGGCCTAGGCCACTTTTAGCGTGATGTTGGGCATGACGGTGGAAAAAGGCAATCATAATAGTGATGGGTTGCTAACCGCATCGCCTAATGATATATGACTCAGATTCTCGCCCATTCCCTCGCTAGGCTTTTAAGCGCGGGAAGAGAAGCAGCTGGTACATTCTATGTTTTTTCTTTTATCCCAGACCAGCAAGGAAGATAGAAGTATTGCGTAAGAAGATTTTTTTATACAACGTGGAAGGGACATACCCGTAATAAATCGAGCTACGGACTATACTAGATCATTATACCTAGTATAATGAAATTAAAATAACAGCCGAAAAACAAAAAAAAAATCGGCATTTCCATACAAAAGTGTGCAGCTGCTCGGGCGATTTGTATGGGAACGTCGAAATTTTTTTTTGGTTATTAGAGTGTTTTATTATACTTTAGTGATTTAGTATAGGCCGTGGTTCGAATTTATTACGGGTATGTCCCTTCCACTTTGTTTAGTAGTATGTAGTTGTATAAATTATTATGTATATGTTCATAATATCGCATATATATATTACGTATTTTTATTTATTATATATTGATAATGTAATTATAGAATATGAAAGAAGGTTTGTAGATGTTTTGCTTTTTGCGCCGAATTTTCTCTATTTATCCCTATTATGGTTAACTGGGAGAAAATTTGTAAGTATGTTTTAATTTTGGAACAATAGTGTATTATGTAAACATATAAAATAGTTGTCATGCAGAGATTTAAAATAAGACTAGGCTTTACTTCTTTATTTATTGGATACTAATCCAATAATAAGACATCCAGCCATAAATAAAATTTTCATAATATAAAAAGTACTGACTTTTTATATTATGAGAATTATTTATGAGTGGTAGACATTATGTAAAACGATTACGTCATACCACGGCAAATGTAATTAACACGCTCTATTATTATGATTTATCTTAGACTTTCCCTTTACTTTTACTAATTTTGCACGCAGTATGGTTTTAGTGTGTCGCTACCATTGTTAGACCTGTGAAATTAGGAATTGTATTATAATCTCTATTTTTATTGTTTTTAAATTGAAATAGAGTTATACAACTTGGGGTGCGGAAGCCCGTCAGCTGTACAATGAGAATTCAACACGCTTCATCGACTACTCAGGAAGTCCAAGGGCTGGCGCGCATTTTCGCCAAAAGTTGTCTACTTATTTCAATAAAAAATGTAATGGTCATATGACCTCTGGATCTTGCGGCACTAGGCTCTATCTATCCCGTTATAAAGACGTGATAGTGTAGGAAGGTAGTTTTAGGCTAGTGGACCCCAGGCTCTGAAGCGTTACCGCTGAGGATGCAACCGGGAATACGCGAGAGTGTAGGAAGGTAGATTATATCAAAGATATACTAGCTACTAGCTGCCTCTGTACCTTCAGTAACTTCAGTGTAGCAGTCGCTATCAAAATGTGCTAACTCAGAGCAAAGTTATATTATTTAGTACAATAGTGTTTTGATAGTGATAATTTCGTTGAGCACTACGGATCTAACGTTATGTATGTATGTAAGTATAATATGGTTCATTCCATGCCTGCCTCCGATCAGCCGAAAAAAACATATATTGAACATAGAAATAACCAGCATATACCAGCTGCTTCCCTTCACGCGTAGATTGTAAAAGCGAATGGAGGAAATGAGCTCTCCCCTCTTTTTTTTCCTCTTTATTGGGGTAAACAAACAAAAACAATTCAATATAGGTTAGGTGTAAAATATGTTTTTTTTAAACCGCTTACTACACATTACTACAAAAAATGTAATTTTTAACTAACATTTGAGAATGTTGCATACAATTTTAAATCGAGAGTAATGTCAATATGTATTCTGTGGTAATGTCTGTTTATGAATTTTTCGTTTGAAAGTAAAACCACAAGTTATTGTTATATTTATGCTATTAAAGTTCACAATAAATTACTGAGTAAGCCGATAAAGTGGACAGCGTTAATTTCCTTGATCTGACCTGACACTATTTTGACTCCTTTCTTCCACCTTCATAGCTTTTTACAATTTGCGTGGGAACATTCTACGCCTCTTTCTTTTTTCTTAGAGCAGAATGTTTTCCTCCTGTAGAATCACTATAAGAACTTATTCAAAAAAATCGTTGTAGGTATCATATAACACACATTCTAAGTTTTTTATTTTCTCCCAGACCAGCAAGGCCAGCATATACAGGGTTATTTTTAATTAACCGGCAACCTTTTTGGAGCAAGTTCAGTCCGTGATACTGAACCACTTTCCATAAAAACAATTATTAAAAAACGAAAAAAAAAATTCGACTTTCCATACAAATCGGAGCTCAACCAAATGGTTAATTATGTTATTACCGATACCAATAGTTGTTTTTATGGAAAGTGGTTTAGTATCACGGACTAAACTTGCTCCAAAAAGGTTGCCGGTTAATTAAAAATAACCCTGTATAGACAGCTATATCAAGTTCCCGGCCCTGCGCCAGTGCCATAATAACTTGATGTTTATGTAAATACACGAGGTGCTGAGTCAGCAACAAAGTGCCGCCTCCATTTTTGATGAAGTTGGACTTCTAGCGAGTGTCTTGATAGCGGAGACGGAAGTGTGGGGAGTGACAGTGGTTCCCAAAAGTAACCTTCTCTATGTTGATAAAACCGGGTTTATTACCTTAGTAGTAATTGTGTTCTTACTAAGTTCACTAAAAGATGTAGTGAGCTTACTCACTACATCTTGTAGTGAACTTAGTAAGAACACAATCGTAGTCATAGAGTTATTACTAAGTTCACCGCAATACCTGTATGTAGTGAACTTAGTAATAACTATAACTGACAACAATTGTGTTCTTTACAGGTAATAATAATATCTTTATCACTCTTCCAATAAAGAGAGAATTTGCAAATAATCACTAGGCTGGGAAGACGGGTTAGTGATCGCTGAAGATGGTATAATAAGTCTTTGCACAGATAGTGTATGCATTTTCCCGTTCTCTGTTATCTATACCTCCCTTAGTCGTTTCTTACGACACCCTTGGGACAGGAAAGGGGTAGATAAATATAGTATTCTACTTTAGCAGTCACCACACGGCCACAAGTATTACAGCTAATTAAAGTTAACTACATCGAATCGTTTTGCTTATGAAATTAGAATTTATATTTCAATAGCGTGAAAAATTCGGCAGAACCGAATTACATTTAGTTGTTTGACTTTCAACTTTCAAAGTTACTCTCAAATACTCAATTGAATTTATAGTCATGTTAATACCTGTGGCATTTGTTTATTGTCCCTATTTATGTTCGTTGTAACCAGTGTTTTTATTTACTGCCAATATCGGTAGATATCGTAAGAGGCGACTAAAGGACTAAGCACAAACATCTTGTGTTACATCTGCATTTACCAGTACACCTTACTACAAATTGTACCGTTCACTCGCAGTGTGGTAATTTAGTCCAGCACTCAAAAAGATAATCCAAGAACTCGTTTCTACTATTACAGATTGAGAAGCGCTGGCAGAAAGGCGCAGAGACACGTCCGCATATTTCGTAAATCCGGTAGTGAAGGCACCCGCGTTATTTATAGGGAATTTGGGAGATAGGCGCCTGCCTTAATACGCGACACTTATCTCCTGCCTTTTATCCGTGAAGTTATTTATTTAGATAGCTTAGAAGTAAAAGCCTATTCTGCTTGACATATGGTGTCTAAATGTTGAAAAGTGGTGTAATGAGTTTACTTTGGCGTCAGGAGTACTCAACATTTCAGTAAAATTCAGATCAGCAGTTTACAATTATATTTTATTTGTCACAACTCAGCAGTACACACCAATCAACAAGCTATAAAACTGGTCAAAAGGATATAAGTTAAAATGGATATGAAAGCTCGGCTTTTAAGATTTTTTTATTTTATTTTCCAATAACAATCTGTGAAATCTCGCCGACCACCGCAATCGTTTGAAACTTGTAAATTCAAACACAGTCGGGACTTCAAATAGACTACAAACAGTACGTTTCCTCGGGTACGATTGAGCGAAAATGCTTGTATGCACTTTTCATTTTCGCTGTGCTACCTGACTGGCATGTTTGTGTTAATTTAGTTTTCTTTTTTGAGTAAGGTTTTTGGTTGTATTGTGTATTTGTTGGTACAAATAAAGCATTCTCTATCTATTTATGTTATATACGTATATGTATGTTTTTGAAATTATTCTACTCTTTACTCATTTATAGTTATATAAGTTGACATAGGTGTTTGGAGAAAATGCTGCAGTGCAGTTTGTTGCTGCTTATTCTGCACTTGCGCTTAGGAAGCGGCACTAAACTTAGCTGTGAGTAAATGATCTGACATCAACAACTTCTATAAATTTAGAAAGAAAAAATTGACAATTATCAACTGATACAAACATTCAAAGATAACTAAAATGATTTTGACTTTGATACAACCAACGGATCTAAGATATCTACCACAGGAATCTAATATATCTATGTTCCATTTACAATCCAATTAATGGACCTTAGATTCCTAAGGTTCAGTAGTATTTCCAGGGCTCAGTAATTGCTACAACAATCACCATTCTCCAGAGAACACAGTACAAAGTATCCTAGTAAATTAATAATAAGATACCACCGCTGTTTATATCGCTATAAACTGTTTTATTGCTGAAGCCGTGAGCTCCTATTACGGGATGCCTTTTACGTTAATTAATTGAATGTAACATAAAACTAGTTACATGAGAATCACTGTTCATGTGTTTTATTCAGTAAATCCATGATGGTTTATATCCCTTTATATGAGTTTTATTAAATTATTCAAACTATCCAGCTGTATATCGAGATAGAAATGCTTTAATGTATGTCATATGATTTATCAGTCAGCCTGTTCGTTCATATCCATATTTACAGCATTACAGCTATTTATCTATTCAATGCCTATATCTATACTAATATTATAAAGAGGAAAGATTTGATTGTTTGTTTGTTTGTTTCGAATCGAATAGAAGGCTTCGATTTAAAAAAATCTTTCATGGTTGGAAAGTTACTCTATCCCCGAGTTATTTTTTATTATTATTATTATTATTTATTTCCATAAAACAATATACATTGTGTCGGAATAACTTAAAACTAACATCTTTTAAATTTAATTATGTAACATATATAATATAAAAACATCTATGTCAACACCGTTATATTATAACTTATACTACAATTTAATTATTTAAAACAATGTCAAAAAAAATAAATATATATATATATAATTAATGGTCAATCTAATAATCTAATTAAATAATAATTTCAGATTACTTAAAATATTGGTCTATGGAGTAGAAGGACTTTTCTAACAAATATTTTTTTAGCTTTCCCTTAAAGGGCTTAAGGCCTTGACTAGATTTTATTTCTTTAGGTAGTTTGTTGTAAGCCCTATATGCTTGGTAGTAAGCATTGTGTTTCGCTATTTCCAACTTGGGAATGGTATCATGTTTCAGATCCATTCTCCGAGTTTTTTCACGTAACTGTTTCTCCTTATTTGTCTCTATTGTTGTCATTTTTTTCTTGAAGTCAGTCAGAAGGACATATAGGTACAAGCACGGAACAGTCAAAATGCCTAACTTGACAAAGAGCTCTTCACACGACTCCCAAGGCGGAATACCTACCATGGCTCTTATAGCCCTTTTTTGGATCAAAAAGGCTCTGTCTTGATTATAGCGATAACTTTTACCCCACAGCTTGATGCTATACCTTAATTTCGATTCCACCAGAGAGTAATATACTTTTTTTAGATTAATTATTGAAATTTCATTGCGGAGACTTCTGATGGCATAACAAGCCGATGAAATAGAATCATCTAGTGCTCCTAGCTCTTTCTTCCAGTTTAATAATTCGTCAATATGTATACCTAAAAATTTTGTATTATTTACTATTTCAACTTTATTTCTATTTAATTTGATGTCAAGTGTGTCGGAATTTCGTGATGTCGATTTGAAAAGAATAACTTTAGTTTTGTTATAATTCAACTTTAAATTATTGGCACTAAACCACTCATTGAATGTACTAAGAATTTTATTTATTTTAAGATTAAGGTTATTAATATTGTTATCAGATATTACCGCATTTGTGTCGTCCGCAAATAAGACCAATTTTGAGTCAGGGTGGAGATTTTGAATACGTGCTACTAGGTCATTTGTGAAAATAAGAAAAAGAAGAGGTCCCAAGATAGAGCCTTGAGGCACTCCTCTCTTTACTGCGAGTGATTTAGACCTAACCGTATTTTCACTCTCGCCCTCGATTGATTTAAGTTCTACAAACTGCTTCCTATTGTCAAAGTAAGATTTAAATAATAAAAGTATTTTACCACGTATGCCGAAATGCTCCAGCTTTTTTAACAAGATGTCTTGGTCAACCAAATCAAAAGCAGAGCTCAGGTCAAGAAAGAGACCAGCTACTTTTTTCTTATTGTTTAGATTTTTTACTATTTCATTTACAAGTGCATCTATAGCATCTCTTGTTCCTATATTATTTCGATATCCGTGACTGTTCGTCTACCAATATTAAATTCTCATTTAGATGCTCTAGCAGCCTAGTCTTAATTAGCATTCCAAAAATCTTTGAAAAGATTGAGAGTACCGAAATGGGCCTGAAATTGCACGGATCCTTTTTAGAGCCTTTTTTGTGAATAGGCACAATTCTTCCAATTTTTAGTTGGTCTGGAAAGGTATGTTTCTCTACACACAGGTTAAAAAAATGGGTTAAAGGTAATGCTAGAATATCAATATTGTCCTTTATCAATTTTGTTGGAATATCATGGTCACATTTTTCCACTGCATATCCTTTCTCACCCTTGTGATGTTAGCCCTTAACATGTCTATGGGATCTACATTAACACTTGGTGCAGCAGATTGCACAGTAAAATGACTACATAAGGAATCTGCTACTTCCTGTTGATTAGTAATATTTTTATTGTTGATTAGAAGAGTTATTTTATTATGTACATTTTTTCTTACTTTCTGTCTATGTTTATTTATTATCTTCCATACTCCCTTGTTCAGATTTTTTTCTCTTTCTATTTCTAAGTTAACTGCTTTTTTTTTAGCCATTCTGATTACTCTCCTGTAGATTCTTATATATTTTAATTTATATTTTTGAACAGAGTCATGGTAATCTTTTTTTGTAAAACTACATAAAAATCGCTTCGTTTTACTTGCAACTTTTATTCCTTTTGTAGTCCATGACATTTTATTTCTATGCCTATAGTATACCTTAATTTTTTTCTTTTTAAAGCATTGTGTAAAAATCTCCTTAAAAGTGTTTAGAAAGCCATTTATTCCCTTATTAGTCCAGTTACAACGCTTTATTTTTTCTCGAAATAAATTATTATTTTTTTCACTATAAAACCTTCTTACTGTGTAATAATATTGCCCCCTGCTTTTATTTCAGAGTGACATAGGCTATGTGTGTACCACGAGCGAAGCAGGGGTGGACTGCTAATTACTATATAATCAAACTACCTACATATATAGTCCTACCTACTATACTAATATCATCCTTTTTAGTACAGACACAATACCAGGATAGTAGGTATTTAATGCTTTTATATTCAAATATGTTAAACTAGGTATTTTTGTCAAAATCGTTCATAATCATCGAGATTGAATAAGCCAATTCTATGAAACGTTTCCTGTATTGAAAAGGGTGGTATTAGTAGGGTAGGTGACAATCCCAGGCTTATAGGGGTAGCATGTCTCGGCTTTGGGTCGCAAGTAGAATTAAAGTAATAGTGAAGTGGAAAAGATTACCGTGTGTTTGTTATACTCTAGTAGCCTGTCCCGTATTTGCACGAGTATGTGTTATACACATGTTAACTTTTTTGGAGAAATGGTCTACATTGTAATGAAAACCGCATCAAGTCAAGACAGACATACGCGCCGGAAAACTTAAATTAATTTGAAGTATGGATATGTGAATTTTTATCTATTGATGAGTTAATTTGTCGGATGTGGAATAAAAAAAATATTTTCGGCTCATCAAGTAGATTATTAAAAAATATTGTATACAACGTGGAAGGTACATACCCGTAATAAATCGAACCACGGGCTATACTAGATCACTAAAGTATACCTAATGAAATAAAATAAAAGTCAAAAAACCAAAAAAAAAATCGACATTCCCATTCAAATTTCCCGGGCGGCTGCACACTTTTGGCAATGCCGATTTTTGTTTTGTTTTTTCTTTTATGCTGTTATTTTAATTTTATTATACTTCATTAATCTAGTATAGGCTGTGGTTCGATTTATTACGGGTATGCCCCTTCCACGTTGTATGTATTCTTATTTTCTCTGATAAGCAAAAAATGACGAAGATACAGCACATTTTAATTTCGCATGACGTCATGATCTAGTACGATTTTTACTAGACGGTGATGTTAATCGCCCCCACTCCAAAATTTCGTTGCGCTGTATATTTGTGTTTAAGAGGGCGCCTTATGTTTATAATCTAAATTCCGTTTCCACGCACACAAATTTACACTAGCCGAAGCGAGACAGCGAGCGTAGGGAATCGCGGCGTGTTTATGACGCTGGTGTACGCGTTTCTGGTTTTTGAGGTTTTTTCGTTTTATGTTTAATACAATTATAATCCAATAGGGCTAATTTATTGTATTTCTTGAATACTTTCTGTTTTAATATAATTCTGAGGTGATTTGGAGGCAACTTCGCAATTATTTTCCATCGAAAAAAATTTAAGCAATCGTGTTTTCGAAACATAAAATAACTGGAGTTAGTCCTGAAGTTTGCTGTGTTTTTATTTCAAAGTAAGTATTTCGTTAATATTGATAATATTTAGGATCGCTCTAAGTACTATCGCGGTCATACGGGCTCTTAAAAAAAACCGCAACGAAAGTGGTCCATCTGTTCGAGCGCTACAATGCCGCAGACAGACAGATAGACAGATGGACATTAGCTTCAAACTTCTCACTTCTCAACACCCCTCTTTTTTGTCGGGGGTTAAAAATAATATTATTCGGACCCAGTCTCCCCATATGTACCGGTAATTTTAAACTACCACATATTGCTTCTGGTGAAGGAAAACATTACAAAACTAGTTGATAAGTGTGTGATAATGGCTGTTGTCAATAGCCATACCAGTGTGGTTCCGGGTAAGAATAGGACCACTCCATCTCTGCCTGTGAATATCGTAAGAGGCGACTTAAGGACTTGGCACAAACGTTGTAAACCTTTTCGCACAAATACATTCTCAAAGTGGGTTGACGTCAGGCAGGCGGCCGGTCGTAAAACTGTAGCCAAATCATTAAAACTGTTCTGGCTATTTCTTCTCCATTTTGCAAGGTCTTTGGTATCCTTCGGTGACCATTGACGTGCATGTTTTGGCGAAGAAAAAGCAGGAAAGCGCACCCTGGGCTCCGAAGCAGCACAGCTAAGGATGCAACCGGGAAAGCTTAATAATAATATAAAAATCTGACAGTTAGTCTGAGTGTTAGTTAATATAATAACACTCGATAATAGATTATAATATTATTTGAGTCCTAACTTTCGCAATAATCCATCTTTACTATAATATTCAAAAGACAGAATCCAATTAAGATGAATACAAACAGTAGGCAAGGCAGTAATAATGTTTTCCGATACTGATTAACGTAATAACGAGCCGATTTCGGGTGGAATTAATCTTACGCAGTCTTATGCCCTAATGAATTCTTAATAGAGTTGGTGGTACTTGAGCTTGCTAAATGAGTCCCAAAACTTTTTAGTTTCTTATAAGTAAGTACAGGATATTTCTGTTTAGTACTTTAGTCCGAATGTGTTTAGGGCTAGGTCAGTCCATTATACTTAAATTTTATATTTCAACGAGTTATGAAAACTTTTTTGAACTGAACACTGATAAAATGTAATACGGAAGATCCAAAATATATTTTAAATGTAATGAATGTCGTGAGTCAGTCCGTTATTGAAAAAAATATATCTAAAAGTTCAAACAATGAAAAACGATATTTTATACAGGGTTTATGTTGCCATTCTTGACGACCTCCGTGGCGTAATGGTTAACACGCTAGACCGCTAATCCGGAGGTTCTGGGTTCGATTCCCAGCCAGGGCAAGTTGGAAAATGGCCTTTTTCAAATTGTCCTGGGTCTTGGGTGTTTATCTATATATGTATTTATCATAAACTATAGTATCGTTGAGTTAGTATCCCATAACACAAGTTTAAAACTTCCTTTGGGGCTAGCTTAATCAGTGTGATTTGTCCGTATATATATTTATATATTTGCTGCTATCCTCGGTCCGTCGTCGACTACCCAGCTTTAGTAGATATTTGTAAAGTATAATTGAAATGCAGTTGTCCAAATCTCTCTCGCAAGATATATTACTTAGAAGCTTTGCGTGAATTTAGAGTTATTTATCTCCGATTACGTGAGTTAAGTGATTGGTTGTTTTGTACTCGTAATTTGAAAAGAAATTGAGAAAAATCTTTGCTGATAATAAGAATAATAAGTAATAAGAATGAAATTGGCTTGCAATGGATGTCTAGGTATCTAAACAAAAAGGTGCTGAGTTTTGACGTGAGCTAAATTAAACCGTATCACTAGCCACATTGAGTAGATATTTCTTTGAATTTCTTTGCTGAGTGAGACTTCTGTACGTTAGTATTAGCATTTATTCTTTGGTTATAGTCCAGTCAAATTAGCAAAACCTGGACATAATTCATAAACTCGTTTTTTTATCATTAATAATATTAATTAGATAATTTAAGAAAAAAATCAGCGGTCGTAACCCTATTATATAAAAATCTTAAGATTTTGTATACTACCTAACTTTTTCCTAAAAGCAAAATAGGTAATCAAATACCTTGTTAGTTTAATTTTGAGGTGCATTCAAATGCGATCACTTAATAGCAAAATTAAACTGACACCAAATTTGCATGTACTCTTTTTATTACAGTTTTCATCTGATCTTAATATCTAGATAAGCCAAAATGGTAACCATAATGGCTATAATCTGTTTAAGCTATAATGCGTCTTTTTAGACATTTAATACCAAAATTAAACATTTATTTTTAACGTTTTAATAATAATGTTTTTTTCAGTAGTTAAAAATAGAAACCGTGTAATTTTTGTTTAACTAGAGCTTTTCGTGTACTATAATCATGTTTTCATCCAAATTAAACATCTTAATGTCACACTAAAGAAATTGTTTGTTTGTTTGTTTGTAATAACTTTATTGTACCAAAACATTAAGTATAAAAGACAACATAATACGAAAGAGCAAATATACAAAGGCGGACTTATCCCATGTAGGGATCTCTTCCAGTCAACCTGCGATAAATTGAGAGGATATTTACTCTGTTATATACATAATTGAATATTAAATTGAAAATACGTGAGAGCGGGATGCTTTCGGGGTGAGTGCGGTGCGGTGCGGGGAGGGAGAGCGGGGCGAGCGGCTACTCACTATACACGAGCTTCACCCACGACAACACAGTCGGGAGTTAGGGCACAAACAAATAGCGACCGTTAGCTGCAAAAAAAACGTTCACATTAAAACGTAAGTAAGAAAATATATCAAATAATTATAATCGTGAATATTTTTTGTTTAATTTGTTTCTTATAGTACTAATAATATGTTGACGGCATAAATTAAACACTTTCAAAATAGTTATGTATTTTAGTTTTTAAAACAATACCAATATTTGTAAATGTAGAAATCTGCAAAGTGAATTTGTTTAATATTTAATAATTTATCAGCACACATAATATACTTTTCAGAATAAATAGTTGAAATACAGTTATCTATAATTTCTGGTAAGATAAGCCAGAAAATGTGTAACATACTGAATCTTCTTAATTAATGATAGTCCTGATTGATTGATTAGTTTAATTTTGATTTATCTAACTGGAATGCAAACGTTATATCACGTAAGAGGTACTTTTACAAAGTTATTTATTATGCTGTACTTATAAAATCAAAATAAGTTCAAAATTTAGTTTTTGGTTTTTTGACATTGACGCGGGGCCCTAAAATGTTTAATTCTTTTTATTTTAACTATAACTAACAATACTTTATGTCATAAAAAAAGAAAATTACGGTTATAGGATTATGTCCAGGTTAAGCTAATTTGATTGGTCTATTATAGTAATTACAATAGGGATTCTGGCATCTGCCAATATTCTACATGCAAACAATGTAACTGCATTGTACACGGTGTTGGTTCACTGCTTATTATCCTTAATTACAACACGCCGACGTGCTGATATGCTGCGCTTTAATCCCCAGTGTTATTAATAATGCTGTTTGATATTCGTACAATGAGATGACGCTTTCGTGTTAGATAGGAATAATAAGTTACAAAGCGATTTCACGTTCCTAAAACGTGAACTAGGAGTCTTTCAATGGAGACAATTTTTAAAACTTTTAGGTATCATTTTATTTTATTAAAAAATCTAAAATTTCTGCTCTCGGTGATTTTGAGATCGAAAGAAAGTTTATAGTTTTTGGGATCCAACGACCGGAATACCAACCGGCTACGCAGTGGGTTCCAATCGCAATACAAAACAATTATTTTGGGATCCAATGGAAAAAAATAATAAAATGAGACCCAAAAACGGGATCCAACGAAAAAGACTTAGAACTGGCTATGGTGGAAGATGTATAGACATTTACTTAGACTAATAATTGTGAAATTGAAATACATATATACGTAAATCGCATGCGAAAGGGCCGCAAAAAGTTTCGAAAACCTGAAGAATATCTCCAAAATTAACCAACTTTTAGAACTTTTCAGTACCTACTTTACCTTTTTGTCCCCCGATAAAACGACAAATGTGTGAGGTTTTATTTATGTAATGGAAATGTGAATGCTCCACTGTTTTGTCAGTTGGCAGGCATTTCTGGTGCAGTGCGATTGTTTCCATAATTCTTTGCATTTTGTTCAACTTCTGTGTCAGATTTTGTAATATTTTAACCCTCCGCAAAAAGCATTTTTCGTAACATTGGGACAACAGGGACAACATTACTTAAGAAACGTTACATAATGTACTCGGATTTACCTATCTATGGGCTGTTGCCCACCAAAATGCTAAATAATTCTGAAAAGGTATGACTTCTTCAGGAAAAAATAAGGAACTGTAAAAGGGAAAAATAAGAATTTTGATTCCCCAATCCCTCATACAAATTGAACTGATCAAGATTTTATGAAATATGAAGAAGATATCATGCCATATTTTGCTTTTATGTACAAGAACTAAGGAAATAACGCGTAGATTTTAGAACTTACTTAAATGCAAGTAAATCCTAAAATCTACGCCTTATTTCCAGCCAATGCAAAGCTGTTGAAAACTAATTTAGGTCTCATCATTACCCGTTAACCGCGAACAAACAAAGTAAATTAAGGCATCTACACACGAAACGCAATCTCAAATTACGTTAATACAAATAAAACTGTTTGCTCAGTGTCGATTGCACGTTTGGTCTCTAACAGTGTAATGAGATCGAGAGAGAATATTAGCTAATTTGAACCTGGAAAGAGTCAACAAGTTAAATGATGGTCAAATTACAAGATTAAAATTTACCGATTGCAAAAGACTAGGTCGTTAGAAAGGCGGCCATTTTTCAGTATGGATGAGGGATCGACCTATTTGGTTGGGCGGGAAGATTTTGTAAAATTTCGCTTAGTTTTCCAGAGATTGCAGGAAATAAGGACGGGTGGAAAAGTAACAGACATTATGCCCAACAGCGGATGTAACAAACAGAAGTTAAAATATAGTACATTTTTTTTACGGTTCCGTACCCAAAGTGTCAAAGGCACCCTATTACTGAGACTCCGCTGTCTGTCCGTCTTACAAGTTTTTTTCAGCGTTTTTAACTCGATCTTTATTAGCAATTTTATGCATTAACTAGATACTTTTCATTGAGTAAGTATTACTGTAGTCGCTATAACAACAAAAACTAAAATTAAAATAAAGTTGTAAATTAAAGGTGGTCGTCAGACAACAAACGTGATTTTTTCAGCGTTTTAAAACATTTTATGGAAGCACGGAACCATTAATGTATTAGTCCGACTCCCTCTTGACTAGTTTTTTAAATACACGATACTAAGCACGCTCGACGTAATCTTTGGATCTTATAGCCCTAAAGCCACCTACATTATATACTACACACCCTTACCTACTTTAACAGAACTTTGCCTATGTCTACGCTGCGTAAGGGATAAACATCGTATTCTACTTAGTCTATAAGATTCCTTTAGTAAATCGGTAGTAGGAACCCGCTTCCTTCATTAGTTGAGATTGGCTATGTATTTGCAACGAACGGATATTACATTCGCTGCGTAGCTTCCTACCACTACTATCAATATGTACCTCACGTGAGTAAAGCTTAATATATAATACATTTTTTAACAAAAAAAAAACCAACTTCATTTTTTTTCAGGAGTTTCTTTCATATCTCCAAAGTTCTTCATCATATCATAACCAAATTAAAATGAGACCAATTTGGTAGTAAAGTCTTTCAAATAAAATAGGAATCGTCAAATCAGTTCACAATTGGCGAAGATATCGCGTAACAAACAGACATAAAAAAACATACAGTCGAATTGATAACCTCCTCCTTTCATTTTTGTATTATTCCGTGCTGAACTGGGAGAAAAAAAAAACTGAGAATGTACCAGCCACTTTTCTTCCCACGCGATCGTTAAAACCGATCGAAGAAATGGGTGAAAAAAGGTTCTAGTTCGATTCATTTTTTTAAACAGTTGAGTGACAAAGAGCTAAAAAGTAGGTACACAAGGTTAATCAGATACCTGTGCCACCTCACTTAGTTCGCGACGCGCGCGGAGGCTGTACTAAGTAATACGAGTACTATACTTTACGCACATTCAAAATCGTGCGGTAAATTTCCATTACCATACAAGAGCTGTAAAGTTTTTTTTTTATAATTTAGGAATTGTGCTATAATTTCAAAATATCAAATACTATTTTCGAAACATAAAATCTCTTTATAAGCAGCGGCCACTTACACCGAAGGCTTGTTTTACTCAAAATGATCAAAAAAAAGTAAAATAATTGTATAACATTAAAATAAACATGTATATTATATGTTTTTTTTTAAATAATAGTTTGTATGTATGTCTGAAAAAAGAAATGATTTCCTTCTGCGCGCCATATTTATAATTTTTCTATCACAAGATTTTATATTTGTTTTTTCCTTACAAACATGTGTTGAAAAACGTTGTATGGCACAAGTGTGGCACGCGCGGGCTTCGCCCGTTTGTGTGTCGATTCGCCTCAATGAAAATGAACAACATACCTACTTGTATCATAAACTACTATTACAAAAGTATAGCTAAAAATCTCTTTAGCCATTGAAGTAGCCTGATAAAGTGACAATCTATATTAATATATAACATACCCTTTTGATTCCTGTGACGTCATACCTTTTGTAAATTACCAGCACTCCAAAACCTACGTCAACAGACTGATAAATGCCGGCGCCAGACGAAATGGCGTTTTAATGACATTTTAATAGTGCTGTGTTGGCGCTAATATACCGATAAACAACATAGGTTAGATACAGCATTTGCAGGACGAAGATTTAATAATGTGAGCATGTATTGTTTTGTTTTGTTTGAAGTGGCTAAAAATTGTATCTTCTTTGTAGGCGGGTTTTGCACGGTCTTTTTTCTTATCCAATTTCTTCGGCATTATGCATCGATTTGTGGCATCAATTAGTCGGACAAGCTAATCATTGTCGATCTCTGCTTTTGATTTTTCTTATCCAATTTCTTCGGCATTATGCATCGATTTGTAGCATCAATTAGTCGGACAAGTTAATCTTTGTCGATCTCTGCTTTTGAGTACTAGTTCACCGTTCGACATCCCTATCCCTATCCCTATCCCTATCCCTATCTCCCTATCTATACAATAAAACAGTAAAATTCGCATGTCTGTACATTTAATAAATTTATCAAAAATGAGTGTGGGCGATTAGAAAAGAGTAACTGAATGCAAAAAAGATTAAATAAACATTTTTGTCTGTCTATCTGTATGTTCACGCTAATCTTCGAAATAACGTAACGTATTTTAACGCGGTTTTCAAAAATAGATTAGGCTCATCTCGGAGCAACATATAGGCTTTGTTTCATCAAAATCGGATGTCAGGGGAAAAAGTTATCATCATTTTTAAGGTTATTTTTATTACGCCGCTCGCCTGTTAAATAATTCACATAAAATATCACTAGAAGGGTCGATTGGAAAGCTTAACTGCCCTGCAAAATTAACAAAAATACTTTATTTTTATTTTATTTTTTTTATTTTATTTTATCAAGATATATTTGTAGCCTGCGACTTTGTTACCGTGAAATTGAGGTTTTTACGAAATTCTGTTTTTCAAAGTAAGTAGATGAGTTGATTCCTATTTTCGCTTTAGGAAATAGACCAAGATAAAGTTACCAGGTAATATAACGGGCGCTACATAAGTTTCTCTAATTCTATATGGCGTATTATTGGGGTACCTTATAAATACCTACATGAACGTCATTTCACTGTCAAATCTGGAAGTACATTTGGGAAACCGGCGAGGTATATAGTAGGTATACTTATATTTGTCTCTTAAATCAAATATGAAAGATCATGTCGTAAATCCACGATTAGAAACACTTTTTGCTTCTCTCTACCTATATCGAGAACAAGATTTCGCCAAAACCCTTGACAATAAAATGGCGATGGCGAAATAAAAGCGATAATGATAAACTTTTTCAAAACAGTTGAGGCGGCCTGTATCAGCTCAATCATTTGAGCCATTAGTTTTGAGTGATGTTGGGATTCGGTAGTACTTATTCCAGATCCTTTTCCGTTAAGGAAAAAATGTAAGACAATCTACTTATCTGAAGATATTTTACGCTTTTGCGACTCTGAGCAAGAAATGGATGTAACTATCGAAAGGGTACCCATTGGTCCTCTCAATTCTATGCAAGACATCGTCTTTTTAATTGGGGATTACTTATTAAATAGCCGTAGGGCATTACTATTTCCCTTATATTATTTGATGTCGTGTGAACAAGAAAACAAGTAACTGAATTTATGTATTTATGACAACTTATCAAATTTTACTTTAAAATAAAATAAAAATTTACGAACAGCGAGGTTTCCCTTATATTATTTGATATCGTGTAAATAAGAAAACAAGTTAAACTGAATTTATGTATTTATGACAACTTATCAATTTTACATCAAAATAAAAAAAAAATTACGTACAGCGAGGTGTGCATAATATACGTAATGATTGAAAACTGATCACCCTGGATGTTCCACACGGCATTTGGAAAGACATCAAAAAATTTTCACCAACACCCTAGCTCAGAAATTAAACTTTATGTGTAACATGAAACCAGTACAAAAAAAAGTTTTTCAGTGCTGTCTAATAGCTTGGGATGTATGCACAATGGCAAACAAAAAAGCCGTCAACATCGAATATCGTACACTACACTATGGGACATTAATCGTGAAGAACGTTAAATTACAGGAATTCAAAATATAGAAGATCAAGTAATGCCTTCCTGGTGACCTGAACTTGGGGATCAGCTGACAAGATCAATGAAAATAATTAAGCTTGACAACCGTGAACTTTTGACCATTCAGATGCCCAACAATTTTCTAATGTTTTAGTGAAATTAGAGAAGAATACAGTCAGCGGTCAAGTGACTCTTCCGAAAACACTTTCCAAAGTTAATTCAGGAAATTTACTCCAGAAGTGGCAGGATATGCGTACGTAGCTACGTGTCTTGAGCGCTAGCGCTACGACATGATGGTAAAGTCTCATTTGGTTTGACACCTAAATAAGACGATACTATCAGATGTTTTTAGTGTTATTTTATGAAGTAAAGGTCCTCATGGATGTTTCGAGTGCACCACACGAAGAAAATTCTTCATTTTGTGTACGCGCTTTACCTCAAGAAATGACCAAGCCTCTGCAATAAATAGAAATATTGACACAAATTGTTAGGAATGAAGTAGTCAGCTTTTGAGTTCATATACTCGTACTGCAAATCGTCTTCACTTAAAATTAGTCTTAAACTTGGCGTACCGATAATGATTTTTATAAATCTTTCACCGCATAAATTGTGCAAACTTAAAAAAATAATTAATTTCGACTTAAAGTAGAGTAAGACAAAGGTGGTTGTAAGCTGTGTGGTTCCCGGCAGAGTAGAATAGGACCACTTCAAGTCTTCCCGTGGATGTCGTAGAAGGCGAGTTAGGAAACTCAAAAAATCAATGAGACCTTTCCAACCTGTCTGGCCAGCGTGGAGAGTGTAGGCCAAATCCGCTGACTCCTCTGGCTAATATATAGCTCTGGCAGTACACAGAGGGTCGTGCTTCTGCAGTGGAGACTAAAAAAGGAACGTCATCGAAGCAGCGATTCTCAGTGGATTTAGTTCAGGCGAAACTGTGTTCATACCACAAAATACTCGTAAATACCTACACCACTGATCCCCAACAATGTCCCATCCCAGTTATGCACAAAATTTTCCATAGTTTCTTACATCGCGACAACCGTAAAATATCTCAGGTCGATCTAAGTCTAAATGGTTTTTCCACGAGCAGTTGTACGTTATCTGCTTGCAGGTAAATAAGTAATGCTGTAGGTAATCTATATAGAGGTAGGTATGAGACTAAGCAACAATAAAACTATTATTGTCATGTTATTTTCGTGTATAAAGATATAACATAAGTGTAATGTATGATGGCGTGTGGTTCCCGGCAGAGTACAATAGAACCACTCCAAGTCTTCCCTTGGATGTCGTAGAAGGCGACTTAGAAAACACAAGCTAAATAAAGCATAGACCCGATGATGAATGTATGTGCCGAATTACAATAAAAAACTCGAACTGTTAATTGTACACTAAGTAACTAAATTTTTAAATTTGCACAATAAAACTGAATTCCACGCGGGCGAAGTCGCAGCACCAGTTACTTAAATAAAGTTGTAACTGGTTTAAAATAGAATATGTAAAATTATGGAAAATAATGTTACATGTTGTAACTTCGGAACTTTACTGTGAGCACAGAAGACAGTATGCTCTGAGCGTGTGCCGACACGCACTTGGCTGATTTATTTTTATCTCCTCCCGCGTTGTTGTGGACAATTTGACGTGTTCTCTAGCAATCAAGTAGTACTTCTCAAGATACTGTTTTTATTTCACCACCCTGGGTGTATTCTTTTTCTCATATTTAAGAGCTGGGCTCTTGTCGGTGGAATGCTTTCCATGTCTCTGTATACCTAATGTTTTTTCATATCACCATCATCAGGTCTTTTTTAGTCTCCACTGCAGTAGCACGACCCTTTCTGTACTAGCAAAGCCATATATTAGCCGGAGCAGTCAGAGGATTTGGTCTACACTTTCCACGCTGACCAGACGGGTTCGAAAGGTCTCATTGATGATCATAAGCTTTGTTTAGCTTGCCTGTCCTAATTAGCCTTCATATACACGTAAAAATGTCCAAGTTTTTTATTGTGTTATTTTACTAGGCAATATGTATACGAGATTGTCATAAAAAGGTAACGAAATACCTCTTATCAGCTAACAAAAGGAATTAATTTGAAATATAACTGTCTTAACGGACGTACATTAGTGTCCATAATATCCAGAGGACGGCGACAGACGTAAACCGTATTTTATTATCCCATTTTTGGCCATAAACTGAGGCCGACTCGCCCTACGATGAATGTGATTTGCGTATGATGGACGAGTTTGAATAGATTAACTAGCACGAGTTGTGACTGTGATGTATTTGTACACGTTCGTAATAAAGGTAATGTTGGCCGAACGAGTGCGTGGCCGTTAAAATATGTTTGACATAAAAGTTATTGAGTAGTAAACTTTTTGGACATCATACAAATTAATAGCGTATATTCCATGTTCCAATAAAAGGAGCTCTGGTACTTTAGAGACTGGGGTTCGTTTTCCGGTGTTTTCTTCTCAATTTTGCCCGATATTTAGCATCCTTGGTTTTGAGACCATTGACAACCAAACCATCTATTATTTCTCGTATCTACTCCTGGGTCTGGTGGAGCCAGTACAGCCAAATGTGACCGTACCACTAGTGTGATATCCTATCCTTGTCGTTACAAGTGACATCTTCTTATTCGTGACTTAGGTACCTAGTATGGTAAGAAAAAGACACAAACTTAATGCTCCAATTTTAGGAATACATGCATCTGGTGATTCTATCCCAGCCGCAGCTGTCAATCAAGTAAGTGAGCAATGCTAGCCGCGGCCATTGTATAATTAAACAAGGTTTAATTTATCTTTATTCGTAGATAAATAATAGATGGTTTGGTTTTCAATGGTCTCACAACCAAGGATGCTAAAATCGTGCAAAGTTGAGAAGAAAAAACCGGAAAACGAACCCAAGTCTCTAAAGTACCACAGACCCATTTATTGGAACATGGAATAAACACTATTAATTTGTATAATGTCCAAAAAAGTTAACTACTTAATAACTTTTATGTCAAACATATATTTTTGGCCGGATCAAAAGTATACATATGTAAAAAGTAAGTGGAGCTCAATGGGAATTTTATTGCACTCGTGGCATGGTCACTCGCACAATGTGAACAAGTTTTAAACGACGGGGATTCATCCCGGATAATATTGCCTTGCTTTTTGATAAACAAAACAAACCTTCATTCTTATGATTTACGATTTCCCATGTTCTAAATCTTCCATGATCCAGAGCCAGCATTGAAATAATTCTTATGTTCTAAAATAAATACATAGATATACCTACTCAAAAGAACTTAGAAGTGCCTTTCTTGCGTATAATATATTTGTAAAAATATTTTTGAGCTACGTAGGCATCTCTAATACAGAGAAAAAAATTTGACGTAAATCGTGTTGTATACCAATTTAAAAAAATTATGACGCCGTTGCCTATATTTTATCATTTTAAAACTAAATTCTTCTTTTTTTTGCTAACTGCCAATATTATTTATGATCTCACATTCGTGTTCGGTTTTCAAATGTGTTTTAAGGCCTAAGGAATTTACTTTTTACTTTTCAGTGTCTAGAGAATTACCAGTGACTTTAGCCCCAAATATTTGGGATAAAATCATCGTTTTTCGAATAGATGAGATGATAAATAATTTTAAGGGCTATTTGGTGCCTGACGATAGGGAAATTATCACCATATTTACGAGTTAACAATTTATTTCAAATGAGGGCGCCACTTCAAGGCCGTTTGCTTCTTTATTCACCTTAAGTAAGAGTTTCTGTATTTCATTGTGATGAATATAATAATTGTTTTATACTGTGTGTGTATGAAGAAGTTTGTAATGATCAAATACCAACAAAAAATAGCGACCGCACGTTTGAATGGATAGAGGGAATACCTATAAACAATAAACTAGCTTTATTATTATTTTATACTCTTGAAAGAATATATTTCTCTATAAAAAGCTCTTTATTTTTCCTGTTCATATTTTTGGTTTTCTTTCCTACCTGTATAATACTTATTTAAAATTAATAATTTATTTTACATAAAGGGTTTTGGATCTCGACGGCAAATATCGATATCTAATAATAACAGATCGTTATTAGTAAAATTATTACATTAAATGACGCCTTAAAAATTAATTCTGTGCGTAACAATCTCTAACACAAATCCATCGTCTAATATAGGTACCTATGGACTTAGGAAGTGTCAAAGAAAACATAAGTCGCGCTAGCAAAGTCCTTTTTTTATGTCCATGGCCGTCGGCGAAGGACAAAGGTCCCTGAGGCCAAACGAGGAAATATAAATTAGGAGGCGTGAAATTCCACGGGCAGACGACGTCAGCCGCACAAAACCTCAATGATGGTTTTTAAATTCCGAAGCCTGTTATCTTTTTTTAATTCGTAGTTCCGGATTCTCTATGGCTTTGAAAAATGTGGCCAGGCATGTCTGAATTTCCATAATGTGTTTATTATGTCGATGGTTTTGGAGTTACTTGAAGTGAGAAATTTGATCTTCATAAAAAAAGTGGCAGATAAAGGGGGAAACTAGGAAGATAGACGACATCAAGCGGATTGCTGGAAAAAACTGGATCGCTTTAACAAGACTCAGCTGTGGGCTGTTGTTAAAGATAATGATGATGAAGAAAAACTCACTAATTAATATTTTTGTTTCCCTAGAGTTATTTATTGTATTAAAATTAAGAAAGTACTTAATCAAGTTTGAAAACATTTGTATTTCTATAAATTATTTTTTATTTATTCAACTTTATGACAAATATTGTAAACGGCGGACTTAAATTCTTAGGCTGCCTCTACCAGTCAACCGACAGGTTCAGGTAAATTCTGATTGAGCTAAGTTTTCTTATGACATCCACAGGAAAAGATAAAGTGCTACCGTTCTAGTATGGAAACTACACGGAACGCTAAGTTACTGACCCTATTATAATTTATTCGTTCGTCTGATACGATTAAAGTGCATGTAAACATTTACTCGTACAAACCGTACTTCTATCACAAAAACGCCCCAAAACTTCGAACTATGCCGTCGAAGATCCAAAAATTAATGTTATCCCTTATCGTACCTTATGCTAAACAGACGGACCACTTAAGGACCTTCGATAATGCACTCAGTGGGGTTTAAAAGGATCCAAATGTCAGGGACAGGCACAAATCTAATATGGTCGGGTCTAGGGAATTACTTGACTGTGATTGAACGAATTTGAGGAGGTTGTTGGGTCATTGTAGTGCCCATAACAGTAGTATTTATTGTGATACGTCTATAGTTAGTTAAAATCTTTATTACACCAAAACATAGTGAAACAGATTATTAGATTATAGAAAACAGATGACAAAAGCCGTGCCGTGTGGTATCCGGCCTAGAATCCCAAGGAGGGTTGATGTCAGGCAGGCGGCCGGTCGTAAAACTGTAGCCAAATCGTTTAAACTGTTCCAGCTGTTTCTTCTCCATTTCGCAAGGTCATTGGCATCCTTGGATGACCATTGACATGCATATTATATTTGGAGAAGAAAAAGCAGGAAAGGGCACCCCGGGCTCCGAAACAGCACAGCTACGGATGCAACCGGGAGTGCGCTAAGATAAAGAAGAAGAAGAAAAAAGATGACAAAAGGCGACTTATCGCAACTGCAATCTCTTCCAGGCATCGGAGGTACTAGGAGATGTTTAACGAAAACTTTTGTTTGTTTGCCAAAATAACCCTCCGATGTCCCGTTCTAAGCCCGCGGTCTGCTGATCAATTTTAGTTCGGCTCTCCGTACTCCCTTAGATGCAAAGTACAGATTAAAATTAAGATTTATTTATGTAGTTCTTTCAATTGAACAGCAGCATAACTTTGTAATATTTCTACACATATTGAAGCCTGTATTTACGCATAATTAAGCTTGAAAAATGATTGCGTAATTATTTCTTAATCCCCAGTTCCCCTTTCTTAATTAGAATCTATTGTCTTTCATTTCGCCACCAGAACACACAACAATGTAAGCTTGTTACATTTTAACATTGAACTTACATCATTTTAATTACAATTTTTAGTAGTAGTAGCTCTGTAGTTTTATGAAATAAACACTTTTTCACTTAAATTTTACTATCCTACGGTAAACTTTGTTGTTGTGAACAAAGTTTCCAGTTTTACTATCAATAAATGCAACATTTTATATCTCTGTAGTCAGACATTCACTTACTACTTTTTACAGAAATTATAATATTTATTTCGTTACCTTCCTACTTTGTTTGTTGATAAAAAGTTTTAAAGTAGAATGCAATTCAATGTTCAAACCGTTGTAATTATGCCGTTCAATTTATGCCGTGTGACTTTCGGCTTAGAATTGGACCATTTCATCTCTTCCTGTAGATATCGCAGGGCGGCGGCCGGTTATAAAACTTTATTCACAAATGGAGTCTCATAAACTAAGGAATCTTTAAAACCATTTACAAACTTGATTTCACAGCGTCATATTGTTAAAAAAAACAATTGACTTCATTTTCTTTTGAGGAGTTTCTTCCATATCTCCAAAGTTCTTCATCATGTCTTCACCAAATGAATATAGGACTAATTATGGTAATAAAGGCTTTCAAATAAAATGAAATGAAAAGGAGTTTTTTTTTTAAAGAAAAGCTTTTATTATTACTTGTTAATAAAATTAACTAAAAAGTTAACAAATATACAATCTCAATTGTTACTGTTCTTTATTTTTAACCGTCAATATGTAACAGGCTTTTATTTAAATAATTGAGATTGTATATTTCTTATCAGAATTGAATTATTTTTAACTTTTTAGTTAATTTTATTTTCAAGTAATAATAAAAGCTAAAAGTTTTTAATTGACAATTTTTTTTTTCTCTTTAAATTTTATTTTTAACTTTTTAGTATTTACGATGTGGGATTTATTACGGCCTAGTTATTAGCAGCGTTGTTTTTCTTAAAATTTTTCAATTTTTAAATGAATCATCAAAATCGGTTCCCAGTTATAATGTGTTAAACATTTTTTTTTGTATGTATGTTTAATACATACAAAAAAAACATAGGTAACCTCCTATTTTGAAGTAGGTTAAAAATATACATAGTTTGCAAAGTAAAGAAAGAAATAGCGAATAACACGACAGTAGAACCAGTTTAGGTAAACATTTTTTGCGCATCTCCAAAGTGGCACAAAAACTTGGGTCATTGGCGGCCTCTAATGTGAGCGACAAAAACGCGTTAGATGTGTTATGTTATGTCAGAATATTTTGCAACCCAGAGACGGTAAGTAGTTTTGTTTGCTTTTTGATCAATTTACAATCATGAGCGACAGTTTGGTGAACTTTATTGATCGCAAAATGTTATATTGAATTGTTTCTTTCGTTTATGAAAGACGACTGCGGTACGGATATTTATTTTCTTTCAAATGATTTTATTAGGTATATTGGAGTTATTATTTACTAGCTTTTTCCCGCGGCTTCGCTCGCGTATCCCACGGGAACATTACTTTTTTCCGGGATGAAAGGTACCCTATGTTACTTCTAGTACCTCCCAGGATATGTGTACAAAGTTTCATGATGATTCGTCAAGTAGTTTTTGCGTGAAAAGGTAACAAACATCCACGCTTTCACATTTATAATATTAGTAAGGATTAATGGAGTTATATTAAACTACGTACCTTTTTTACTACTTAGACATTGTGTGTCAATGTCTGTCTCGTAAAACTACATCATTCTATTTATATTTTTAAGTTTATTTGTAAGTTGTTATTTTATAGTTGGTGCAATAAAGAAGTTTTACGTTATCAGCGAGATGCCTTCAGGCAGAAACCTGAAACAAGTGTGAAAGTAGGAAAAAAAAACGTTATTTTTAGAAATAAAACCGACTGTTTTGATCTCATTTGCCTAGCACAGAAATCTATAAATAGGCTTTGGAAGTAAACATTTGAGTTTGTTTTGGGTCAGCAACTCGATACGAACTTCGAAGTTTTCAATATTAATTAGGGATGGCTCTATATACTCGAATTTTCTGTGATGTTTGATTTCAAATAGAATACGAAAACACTTTTATGTAAATATACATTATTAACTACGTATGCTGCGTCTATTGTGCCGCACCCATTGCATCACCATTATCATCATCATATCAGCCACATGAAGTCCACTGCTGGACATAGGCATCCACTGTGTTGCAACTTAAAAAATGCTTATAACAAGTTTATGTGCTATTTAAAAAAATCTCCGACTGGCAAGAATGCCATCTAGTGATGAGTAGCGAAAATAGATGGCGCTACGGAAGTCGTATGGATATACGACTTCCGTAGCGCCATCTATTATTTGCTAGAGAAAACCCTGTCTTTCAAGCGTTAATCCCCAATAACTTTTAAACGCTTGAACCGATTTCTATCAAACATAGCTAAGAACCACCGCAAGGGAACTTGCTTTTACTTAAAAAAATCGCATCAAAATCGGTTCTTCTGTTCGAGCGTTACGATGCCACAGACAGAAAGACAAACGACCGACAGACATTAAACTCAAACTTATAACACCCCCTTTTTGTCGGGGGTTAAAAAAGACAATCAAACGGTTCAATAGTTGAATGCGATGCTTGTGTGGGTGTTAACTCTACAAGTGGCTAAAAAATATAGAGTATTTTCCCAGCATTTGCGGGTGAGATTACTGAAATGTTCACACGCGTGACTGACGGGACGTGACAGCGGGATAAGCGTGACGCAACGTTGTCTAATGACCTGCAAACACAACGACGCTCGATTTGCGATGTCTGGCTAAAACATTGCGTATCTGACCTATGGAACAAGGAAGATATAGTTATAAAAACTAAAACCCAACTACGGGAACGTTTTTGCTAAAAAGTACTTTTATTTAGTTACTAGCTTTTGCCCGCGGCTTCGCCCGCGTATCCCACGGGAACATTACTTTTTTCCGGGATGAAAGGTACCCTATGTCCTTCTCATTACTACTAACTATGTATACGCGAATTCTCAAGAAGATTGGTTCAGTAGATAAAGCGTGAAGAGGTAACAAACAAATAAACAAACAAATATACAAACTCACTTTCGCATTCATAATATTAGTTGGGATTGGAATTGCAAGCATGCATATATTTTCGGCACATTCCGAAAATATATACATAATAATGTTTACATATAATGTATTATCGGAATGTGCTAATTAATTCCTATCATTTGATACCCTACGAAATGATTTGATTTATTTTATTTTTTTGTTCAATACTTTATGTCTTATAGAGGGGCATCATTTTACTGTGACGTCATATAGCTTATATCCAGCGGACGGCCAAGACACTTTGATATCTCATATGTTAAGGCACCATGGATTATGGATATTACAGAAGATACAAGGAAACAGATGAACATATATATATATATATATATATGTACATACATATTCGTACATAGCGGCGAAACACATAACTCTCCTTTTGGCTTTGCCGTAGTCGGGTAAAAAGAATATGTATGGTCCATCAGGAACAAAGATTTTCACGCTTTTTCTTCTGAAAACAACCTTTAGCGTGCTTCGGATGTTGATCTTTTTATGTTACATTATTTAAGGCCCCATCAGTTCAGAGCCAAGAATACTTTAAGTGGAGTTGGATATTATGGGTGTCTGTAGAAAAGCCTTAAAATTCCTATGTAATTTTTTTGAGAAATAAACTGTAGTAATTTAATTACAGTGATTTTTCAAAAACACGCACAGTATTGCAGGCTCTGAACTCATCTCGCCTTAACTGTCAACTTCTGCAAAGATAAGTAAAACTCAAAATCCTACCTGTCCAAAGTTGAAAAATAAGACACTGGTACTTTCATTACTTCCATAGCCGCCTTTTTATAATCCCTATCAGGACATAGGCCTCCTCCATATCTTTCCATTTGTCGCTCCCTTGCCACCTGTATCCAGTTACGGCCAGTTATCGTCCACCCAACGCAGTGCTGGATGCCCTCTACCTCGCTTGTTGGCCCATAGTCGCCACTCCATTACCCTTCTAGTCCACCGACTTGAGTCCATCCTCGCTATTTGCCCAACCCCTACATCGCTGACTTTGGTCCTCTGGCGAATCACGTCGTCGTCGTCGTACGATCGAGGAATGTTATTCCTTACATTGCTCTCTCCATTGCCCGCTGAGCATCTCTAGATTTTTTCTGCCAATTTTACTATTAAGGTAGTTGTTTCTATTCCATATGTAAATACTGGCAGGACTTTAATTACTTAGATATTCGGAATTCAGACAAAAATATTTGCACAGAACTTTACGCGGCTCTGTTTAACCCCGCCATTGCTTAAAATTGTTCGCAATCCTGTATTTACCGTGGCATAACGTTAATTCTTTATAAGGGGTCGAATTGACCCCCGTCAGATGGTTAATTGAAAGCTATCCCGGAGGATGCTCGAATTCTCCTCAAATCTTTATGGTATGTATTGTATGTTTATTTATATCGTTGTTCTTTAAGATTTGTTGGTTATTTAAGAGCTCTACCATTTGGAGAATAAGGGTGTCCCAGAAGTAAAGAGACAAATTATAATGTTAAAAAGATAAACTAAAAATGTAGTAATCACTTTCAAAGGCAAAAAGTCATTCCAGAGAAGTTGTTGGAGCACTACATTTTTATATGGGATTATACAAAAGCTTTCCGAATCCCCATTATGTTAGGTATCTGTGGGCATCATACCAGCAATTTATTAGATTTTTTTAAATATTATTATTATTAATATTGTCTCTATCTGAAACACCGTTTATTTAAATCTCATACCTATATAACAAGCTGAACAGCTTTTGAGGTGAGGACAGCTTTTGAGGTGAGATTACGTAATCCTTAAGGGTAGACCGATGCATGAAATGCCTTTGGTAACTACCAACGAGTACGACTACGAGTACAACTGTACTCGTAAGTTCATTTGGCAGTTGAATGAGGAGTACAAACACTGAATAGTACCTAGCTCGGTTCACGGGAAGGTCTTTGGCTGTAGTTCACTTCAAATCATATAAAACCACTGTTACTTTCTTTTTCTCATAGTTAAAGAGATAATCTGATATTAGCGATTCGAGGAATGGTGACGCGAAATGAAAAGTTGTGAGACCCTACGTTCTTCTTCAATAAAGTCAATACATATCGTGCTAGCTATCAATGCTGAGACCACGGTCGGTGGAATCCGACTGTATCCATAAGCTAATAAACAAGTAATTCATAAAAAAATATTTTTGAAAACAAGCTTGTACCTAGAACAATGAACTAAAAAGTTAAAAGTCTTCCTCAAGACGAATCAATTAAGACCAAACTCGGTGGAGTTATGTTGTTTTATTATCACAAAGATGCCGTAGTCACTTTCCGGCTTCATCGTGTATCGGTCATTGATACACTATCACGTCTTTATCCCTAACGGGGCAGACAGAGCCTAGGGCGGAAGGCCCAGGCCACTTTTAGCGTGATGGTGGGCATGAAGGTGGAAAAAAGAAATCATAATAGTGATGGGTTGCTAACCGCATCGCCTATTGATATGATTCAGATTTTTGCCCATTCCCTCGATCGTCTTTTACGATTTGCGCGGGAAGAGAAGCAGCTGGTACATTCTATGTTTTTTATTTTCTCCCAGACCAGCATAGAAGAATGGTCATTGGTATCATAATATTGCATTGTCACCTACTTATATAAGTATGTGATGTTTCAACTCGATCGAATAATGGGAAGTAGGTCTTACTAATTTAGCTTGCAAGATTTGATTACGGACACACAGTCAACGGGGCAGGTGTCCAACTAAATAAAGGCTTGTAATAAAAAGGTACGCTTTGCGTTAATTCCCAAATAGCAAATTTTATCGTACACATCTTCATACTTTCGAGACTCTACCTTAGCGAAACTATATTGTTGTCCTTATATTTAGGTGTAAGCTCCTTAATGCTTTTATAATCTAACTCATCTGAAAGCAGGTCACATAAAAACTATTAAAAATACTGAGAACCATCCAACTTGGGAAAGTTTTCAAATCATCTGAACTACCAAGAGGTACTTTGTCTAAGTTGTTAAATTTCAAATAGTTCCAGGAATAGTTCAGCTTCTAACACACAGCAAACCTACCACTTAATACATCATTTAACTTCCTGGCGACGTGCCAAGAGCAAGGTGGAGTGAATAACTCCCAAACTATAAGCTTATGAGGTTATTACGAATTCCTACCCGTTTTATTATGCCATTCAATGAACGGTACCGGGTTTACATTTGGGAGCTCAGGACTGTAGAGAAAATTGAATTATACGGTTCATTGGGAGGTCGGGCTTATTAAAAGTTGATCCAGTTTTCTTGAACTACGTCTCTGATGTTTTCTTAAATTAACCATAAAGAAACACGCAGTTCAGCCGGTTCTAGAAATAAAAGATTCGTGATAGAGTAAAAGTAATACAAAAATATTTGAGATAATAAAACATAAAACGTACATAATGCTTTGTATAAAGAATAAATTAACAACTGCGCAATTCTCTATCTAAAAGTTAATTTTTAGGGTTCCGTAGCCAAATGGCAAAAACGGAACCCTTATGGATTCGTCATGTCTGTCTGTCTGTCTGTCCGTCCGTATGTCACAGCTACTTTTATTCCGAAACATTAAGAACTATATTGTTAAAACTTGGTAACTAGATGTATTATGTAAACCGCATTAATATTTTCACAAAAAAATAGAAAAAAAAACAATAAGTTTTGGGGTTTCCCTATACTGTAACATACACTTAGAACATACGGTTACACACACTTAAAACTGAAACTCAAAAATGTTTTTTCATCAAATCCATACGTGTGGGGTATGTATGGATAGGTCTTCAAATATGATATTGAGGTTTCTAATATATTTTTTTTCTAAACTGAATAGTTTGCGCGAGAGACACTTTCAAAGTGGTAAAATGTTTGTGTCCCCCCTGTAACTCCTAAAATAAGAGAATGACAAAACTAAAAAAAATATATGATGTATAATACCATGCAAACTTCCACCGAAAATTGGTTTGAACGAGATCTAGTAAGTAGGTTTTTTAAAAGGTCATAAATCGTAAACCGCAATTTACCTTTAGAACTTATAACGTTACTTGCTGCTACGGAACTCTTCATAGGCGAGTTTGACTCGCACTTGGCTGCTTTTTCAACTTTGAACAGGTAGGATTTTGAGTTTTACCAGTTTTACTTATCTTTGCAGAAGTTGACAGTTAAATAATGAAAGGTAATAAGATCCACGTCCGAAGCACGCTAAAGGTTGTTTTGAGAAGACAAGCGTGAGAATCTTTTTTCCTGACGGACCGCACATAGAGAAATACCGAGCATAGCCCTCTCCTTAGCGCGTTGAGCGACCTTGAGCCTTCTTATGAGACCCATAGTAAGGGACCACGTTTCAGAGCCATAAGTCATCACTGATAACACACATTGATTATACACTTTAGTCTTGAGGCACTGAGGTATTTTGGACGAGAAGACGCTGCGTAACTTCCCGAACGCTGCCCAGCCGAGTCGGATTCGTCGAAAGACGTCTTCCTCGAAGCTGGAACTTCCTGCCTGGATTAATTGACCTAGGTAGATATATTGGTCTACAACTTCGAGGGTGGAGCTCCCAACACAAACAGGTAGTGGCGCGAAATGGACATTCGACATTAATTTCGTTTTGTCCATGTTTATTTTGAGGCCCACCTGTTGGGAAACTCGATTAAGTTACCTTTCATTCAATCAACTCAAATATAAAAATTAAAAAAAAAAACATTTAATTTCATAAACATAAACCTTATGCATAAACCGTGAACCATTATTTTCTAATAATAAATCTGTAATAGGTGCCTAAGTAAATAATAATTATAATTCGCGTGGGGCGTGGCTTGATCGGTAGCGGGTTAGGTACCTAATTATAATATTTACTTATCAATAACTTTACAAATACACTATTATTAAAACATTGATCAAAGTTACAAGATCTTTTATATTATGTTACTTGCTGCTACGAAACCTTTCATGGGCGAGTCCGACTCGCACTTGGCCGCTTTTATTTCATAAATTCTTAGTGGCCAGTATTTTACTAGAACACAAAGAGGTAGCAATTTATTGCACTTTGCTACTGACAATAAAAGACAATAATGACATTTTATATATAGAGAACTAGAAGAAATACGAGTATGCATGGGCAAGTGAATTTGGCGAAATCGTAGATGATGTGAAGTGGACTAAGACCAAATAAATCCGTGTTTTGAGCGGTAGTAACATCCAACTGCCAAAGGGACTTACAACTACCAAATGAATTTCAAAGTTCGTGTATAACTTGTTCAATTTCACGGACGGAGCGTGCCCTCAAAATATTATTTCACCTTTTTGTACTTCAGAAGACACACATTTTATGTATTTGTGTAATATATTTTAAGTATTCGCACTTTAAGTTATTTGAGGAGCTCAATGTACCGGCGGGAGTACGCATTACTAGCAGTTTCGAAGGATTAGCAATCTCGGGCGTCGCCTGCAGTTAGATGGGTATCGTAACACGTGGCATAACATTTTCTCAAGCTCCTCCGTGCTACGGAACGCACGATCGGCCCTTTGTCATGGCTTTTCTTATTGTGAAAGTTTAGGCAGCTTGAAAATTCTCACAGTGTTGGCCACTTATACACACGAAAAAATAAAAAACAAACAGTATTTGCACGGCTGGTATTGATGAAGGGAACAAAATGGAAATGTAAGGTTAATTTATTTACGCATTTACGTATTTTGGAAACATTTTAATTTATAGGTAACTCGTGGTTACCTAGTCATTTTTATTACGTTACTAATCAAATTTTATTTTGTTTCAGGTAAATAACAATACAACCGAGATTATTCATAGTAACGTATATTTTTCATCGCCTGCTTTGACTAAGGAAACGATAAATTTTATTCAAAAAGATAAATATAGAACCAGGAGTCGAAAATACCACATTTTGTATCTTGCAAAAATTTTCACTGAAGTGTGTTATAAAACTATTCTCAGTTTATAAGGCCCAATTTACATTGCCACAGAATGGAATAACAAAAAATATCTATAAAAAGAAGTGAATTTATTAAAATTGTGTACATTTTACATGTAGTTATAGTGATATTTTTATTTTATACAAAATAATTAAAAGTACTCTCATGCCGATCCTTCCTACGTAAATTGAAATAATGTGAGGAAAAACAGCTCTACACTCTTTACACAACTAATACTGGCGAAGCTGAAACTGTGGCTGAAACATAGACTTTTATTCGCTCGCTTCGCTCATAAAATTAGGCATAACACCTTTGTAAACAGACAAAGCCCTTCTGGCGCGTAGGCGATCAGTGCTGCGTAAATGAGTTTCTTTCGGCGTTTCTTCTCAGCAGTGGTCGTTGCAAAACGCTAGTACGATTTAAAAAAAAAAGAATTTTATTATAAATAAACATTACACGTAATGTACACTAAAATTATTGACGTGTAAAAGTGCCTGCGAAGGCCTAATTACTGAATAAATATTTGATTTCTGTTTTTTTTCTCAGTTGGTATAAGAACTCATAAAGTCATTATCATTAGCATTACACTACATACGTACGATTTTGTCTTATAAACGAAATTATAAACGTCACATAAATGTATTCTTTTCCGCGGCAATATAAAACTGATCCTTAATTTCTCCACATTCCTAGCATTATTTGGACACTACTAAAAGCTTACAAACTTCATAATAACATACTTTATGCACCGATAAAGGCCTTATCTTGAGCACCCTTTTCTCAATAGCATTCTTGGCTACACGAAAGATACAAAGTGTAAATCTTCCACACAACTTTTTACTCTACAGCCCCAGTTTTAGAGCTTAAATTTTTTTGAGATAGGAACATAAAGGTCTGATTTATGATCAAGGCAGGTCTCTTGTACTCTATTCAAAGCAGCAACAAAGTGGGACACCTTAAGACGCCTTTAGTTCGTCAAATGTATTCATTTCCTTACCTGCCTGGCTCGAGCAGTTCATGGGTTGCGGCTTTTACTTTTTAGGTTTCAGAGAGCAAGTTCAAGGTTTGTTGAATCTTTAGTTATTCTGCCTTTAATCTGCAAGTGAATTCGTCGTCAGCTGCTTTTATGCTAAAAGACATATTTTAATACATGTAGTATCTCGTATTTATCTCTTACAGGGTAGACAGAGCCTAAATTTTCACGTTTTTATCTCTTACTATGTAGAAAGATTGCATTACCCAAAGGCCATAAGGTTTAACAAGATGGTGGACCTAAGATGATAAGTATCAGAACTAGCCCAGCGTTTATTACCTAGATAGAGTTCTATCTGCACGGGAGAAAAATCAGCTGGTTCATTCTATCTTGCATATTTTGCTCCCAGACTAACTATTGCAATGTAAGTAAGAAAGTTTATTTATTTATTGCACCAAAAGCACATATAAATAATATTCAAAATTATGTGAAGTATAGGCATAAAATAGGCGGCCTTACCGCAATGACATATGTGTAAATTTATAAATAAAGTTGAAAATTGAGGCAATTTAATGCATATTTTATTAAAGTGTTCATTTTATATAGTATAACATATATCTACTTACATTGTTAAGCTAAGATGGTCACACACAAGTCTTTCGAGTTATTAAAAATCAAACGCTACCAGTTTATACGTAGTTCTGAAACTAAACCATTTGTTCGTAACTACATATACAGGCTTACCACTTTTCCGCATATTGAATTATTCAAAAAATGCACCAATCGGCGCTGTCAGAGCATAAATTTATTGAAAATTCAGTGCAGAACAAATCTTAACTTTGCCAGGTAAAATAATCTCTTTCGGAACGTTTTGTTCGGGATTTCCACTCGGAATATCACGTGGAAATTGAATAACCGGTTGGCAGTCGCTTTGTGAGGATGTGGGTGAGTCGATAGTCGAAGACTCGAAACAATCATTGAGGTTAGGTTATTTGTAGTTCATAGTTATAAAAGAGAATCTTTAGTAGCAGTTCTACCTCTCTATATTTTTGTTGACTCTAAGAGATTTCTATATATTAATTTCTATTCTGTAACCGTGATTTTATTTATCTATACTAATATTATAATTAGAAAAGATTTGATTGTGTGTTTGTAATAGATAAACACAAAAACTACTAATCCGATTTTACGAGTAACTTTACTAGTAAGTTATATTGTATCTTTTAAAACGCCGCGGGAATCGAATAGTGTACAATAAAGCTAATACATTATTATTACGAGTAAATTGGTGTTTGTAGTGATTTTCATAAATTAAATGTTCTGTTCTATGCATTATTTTTTTGTTTGTTTTCCTTTTACAATTTAATATGGCCGTTATCTGCAAAACAAAACAACAGATAATGGTCGCTTGCATTGTTGTAGAAATTAGTACCTACTTACTGAAACACATTTAAAAGAAAAAAAAAGAATTTTTTTTTTGTCTACATACTTATAACTTAACAATTGCTTAAACTACATACATTACAAAAGCATGCACTATAATTAAATTTTTAACAAAAAGAACCAATCTACTTCTATTTTTTTAGGAGTTTCTTCCATATCTCCAAAGTTCTTCATCATATCTTCACCAAATTAAAATGGAACCAACTTGGTAGTGAAGGCTTTCAAATAAAAAAATAATCATTAAAATCGGTTCACAATTGGTGAAGATATCGCGTAACAAACATACATAAAAAATAAAAAAAAACATACAGTGGAATTGATAACCTCCTCCTTTTTTGAAGTCGGTTAAAAATAGCCTTCGCTTAGCATGTGTCGTAAACCGATGTACGAGCCATGATGCTGGTCTTCCGCGGATGCCGAATAAATAATCATTCATTATATTAAAATTGCTACAAATAATACTTCTTTTTAAAATCTTTGAATTAATTACATATATACTTGTACCTATTACAATCTTTTTACCTTTTTCGAAGACAGTGCAAGATTTCAAGTGTGCGATCAGTCGAATTCAGTCCATTTCGATTCATTGTAATTTGTCCCCTGGCTGTAGTTAAACCAGACTTAAAGAGTTCACAGCTGATTCATCGTCGTTCCATTTCACGTAAGAATCACACTTAAAATATTGCAGTCAATAAACTGCAGGAACGGTGAATGGCAGAACGAGATTGGTGCTTGGAGACGTTCCAATATACGTTTCTACAAACATTTGCTTTTCGTTTGATTCGGGAAACGTAGCGATATTTACACTGAGTGCAAGGTTCATAATTTAAATTTTAAAATGTTTTTGTTGTTAACTTCATACTTATTTTGTTTATTGGTTCGCAAGGATATTCAGTTCTTCGTTCATTATTTTTCATGAAATGTTCTATTATTTCCGACTGGCGTTTAAGGATATGATAAAATACCTTTCAAAAATTTCAGTAGCACTTCTGTACATATTTAGTTTATTAAATTTAATGATATGCCAATGCGGATGATAATAATGTTATTATAACTGATTGTTATATGATATTATATCAAATACATATAGTAATACGGCCTATTTCTACCTTATTCTGAAAAAAGCATTCGTTAGTCAAATACGGACCGTTAAACCAAAAAATATTATTTAGGAAAATGTATTGTAAAATTTGTGCAATTTTTTCAATTACTTATACACTGTATAAATCTGGTAAAAAATAAAATGTTTAAATTGACTACAGAAAATGTCTCTATCAGAAAATAGGAAACAGAAAAAGCTTCATTTCAAATCCTAGATATTCATTTTAAATATTGCTTTTGAAATAGGCTAGGTACTACAAGCTGGCTTTAAAAAGTTTTCCGCGTTTTCTTTCAAAGTGGATTTCTCTAAGGGATTTCTTTTGACTTTCCTCCAAGGTTGTGAACAGCAGCGCTCTTAGAAGCAAATGAAAAATAGTTATCCTCTTCCCACAGTTTCGATTGAGAAGATTAATTACGTCCCCATTCAACTAAAAGGAGATAATCCGAGATCCCTTCCACTGATGTAGAATACAAGCGTAGAGGAACAATTGATAGTTTTAATTAGGCGTCGGTTATTATGTTGTGCCTACTTTGATAAATCGTTTGGCATGACAATTAATCTGTCATATCCGATTGTCCCTTTTAACAGCTTGAGCATTGATTGTTATCTTATTACTTTAAACGAGCAAGTCTTGTCAATTTATAACATACCTATATATGATAAGATCTCGGAAATAGCACCAAAAATTTTAGTGCAATTTTGTATGTAGGGGTCAGAAAAACGATCTTTCTAGGTTTCAGTTTTAGAAAATCTCGTTGAGTATTTGCGCGGTTTTCATCAAGCGTAGCTGGATCGCATACAGATACTACTAAACAAAAAAAATTAAATAGCCATAGGGATTTCATCTTCATGAAGTACTTACTAACACATGCAACAAATAACAAAACACATGCAAACACTGGCTTAAAATCACTGCTTATTTTTTTAATAACATTAAAAGCAATTTCATTCAATTTTAACATTGCCATTCTTTGCGTTTTATACTTTATGGTTCACTTAATATATTTGATTATTGTTTCCAAAGATGTCCGATGATTGCTTATTAAAAATATTTCAAATATCATTTTAAAAACTTATTCGTTTTATATACTAAGTTCTCTCTCACATACTTAAATTGTACGTCTACAAAACTATAACACATCCACGACCATTCCACAGGTGCGGACTAAGTTGTGAACAAAAAGCCAAGATTTTCGAAGAGTACAGTCGCCCATTAACTCCGCTCAAGTGGTGATGAGCTTACGGAGTATTAGGAAGCAGCAAGTAATTGCAAGTCCTTTTAGTGGAAGTTTGGAGCGACCATCCCGCGAGATGGACAGCAAAAAGGTTTTTGAAAGCATCGCATCGCATTTATCTATACATGTATTTATTATAAATTATAGTATCGTTGAGTTAGTATCCCATAACATAAGTTCAAAAACTTACTTTGGGCTAGCTCAATTAGTGTGATTTGTCCTTATATATTTATATTTATTATATTTATTAATTTTCCCCAAGAAACATATACCAAAATATTAAAAAAAATATTTTTTTGGCTTCCATATAAGTTAACCGATCAGCTGATCAGAGTTTCTATGGAAAGCAAAAATTTTTCATATTTCGATATCTGTTCTTTAAGGAAAGTTGTTCAGTACCATGGACTGAATCTACCCTTAAAATAGTTTCAGTATAATTTGTTAGATGTTATATAGGTAGAGTTTGTACCCCCTACCTATATTAAAATCTTGAAATCAGAATCTTTAATAGAACACAAAACCGTAAGAAAAAATAGGTACTTATTTTTGTAAATTTTTGCACGAATTTCTTATATGTGGCTGATCTACTGACTTTACTATACGCGCGGCCGTTGCTCTCCCCGCTGTGCGGCCGTCGCCCGCCTCGAGCCCGGTGGTGTCATTCAAATAGGAGATTTTTGCTATGCATTTGTCGATTGATATCTTTGGTTTTTGTTATGAAACAACATACATATATGATAGAATAAGTATTTTTTATTTAGCTTGAAGAGTACTTTCCTGGAATATGGCTACGAGGTTAAAAATCATCCTGTATACGTAGGGTGGTGATGTCTTAAATTGCAGGCTTTAGCGCCTGAACCTCATAATAAGGAAAAAGCGGCCAAGTGCGAGTCTGACTCGCCCATGAAGGGTTCCGTAGCAGCAAGTAACATAACATAAAAGTTCTAAAGGTAAATTGCGGTTTACGATTTATGAGGTATTAAAAAAAACTACTTACTACTACTACATCTCGCTCAAACTAATTTTCGGTGGAAGTTTGCATGGTAATGTACAACATATTTTTTTTTTTAGTTTTATTATTCTCTTGTTTTAGAAGTTACAGAGTGGAGGGACACATTTTACCATTTTGGAAGTGTCCCTCGCGCCATCTATTCAGTTCAGAAAAAAATTATGTTATAAACCTCAATATCATTTTTGAAGACCTATCCATAGATACCACACACGTAGGGGTTTGATGAAAAAATTTTTTTTAATTTCAGTTCTAAGTATGGGAACCCTGAAATTTTTTGTTTTTATTTTTGTGTGAAAATCTTAATTTTTTTCTGTTTTTTCGTGTGTGTAAGTGGCTAACACTGGTGTCAGATTTTTCAAGCTGCCTAAAGGCATCTGACATAGCTTGAAAATCTTAATGCGGTTCACAGAAAACATCTACTTATCAAGTTTCAACAGTATAGTTCTTAGTTTCGGAAAAAAGTGGCTGTGACATACGGACGGACAGACAGACAGACAGACATGACGAATCCATAAATAAGGGTTCCGTTTTTTGCCATTTGGCTACGGAACCCTAAAAAGGATGATAAATTGCTATTTATCATCCTTTTTAGGATGATAAATAGCATTTACTTTCAGATTAGATTGCTATCTAATCTGAAAGTGTGTATTCTTTCCTCTTCTTGTAAATTCTTGTATTATCGTAAACTATATTAAAGGGGCATTTATTTATTTAAAACTAAATTCCGTTCCGATTTAATTATTGATAAACGGGCAAGTGCGAGTCGGACTCGTACATGAAGTTCCGTTCCGTTCCGTACCACCTTACAATGTTTTAAAACGCTGAAGAAACTCGTTTCTTGTATGACAACCCCCTTTAATTTTTAACTTTATTTTATTTTTAGTATTTGTTGTTATTTTGGTCATAGTAATACATAACTGGTGAAAATTTCAAGTATCTAGTTAATGCCATTATAAAGATCAAGTTAAAAACGCTGAAAAAAACACGTTTCTTGTATGACGACCCCCTTTAATTTTTGACTATTTTTTATTTTTAGTGTTTGTTGTTATAGCGGCCATAGTAATACATAATCGGTGAAAATTTCAAGTGTCTAGCTATTACGGTTCAAGAGATAGAGCCCTGTGACAGACGGACAGACAGACGGACAGACAGTACCCGGTCCCGTTTGCACCCTTTGGGTACGGAACCCTAAAAATTGTAAATTGTAATGCCAAATGGACACGATTTTTTAACTGACGAATTAGATTATCCAAAAATAATGGACCCATATTTTTCGGTTTATCAAAGTTGTGAAAAATCACAAAGATACAGCGCGTTGAAGTTTCGGAATGGAAGGGATTGTGTCAATGTCAAGTAAAAACGTACTTGATCGTGACGTCATGCGGAATTTAAATTCGCTGTATCCTTGTAATTATTTGGTAATAAAAAAAAAGGGAAAAATACGTACACAATATTTTTAATAATTTAGGTACCTGGTGAGCTAAAAATATTTTTTTAGATCATATCTGTACATTAGTTTCTGTAAATACATTAATTGGTTCCTCCTATATTTTTTTAGCATATATTTTAATGAAAAGGAATTTAAACAGAACTTTAGAGACGTGTAAAATTTTATTGAATTGAAATAGTTCGCCGGCAAACGTAAACAGAGGTAACTAATTGGACGCTAAGAATTTTTGAAATGAATGTTGCCTGCGTGTTTTCAAGGTGAATTTAATTAAAACACAAAATCGGGGTCATCTTAGCTCGAGAGTTTAGTTGATTTAGGTACTTGAACTTTTTGTCCAAACAAAGAAAACTCTATTTTACATCCTAATCATACGTTTATGTGTATTATTGATCTTTTCCCGATACTTTCTTGACAGAGTAGTATGTCCTACCCGTCGACATGCTGTTTTAAGTGTTTATCGCTTGTTTATGAAATTCAATATTGGCCGCGTAAATACTGAATATTGACCTATGTGGCGGCGTTTAAATATTAAGCAGTTAGTTACTAAAGCACTCGATTAAAATTTCAACGTATGTGCCATTTATTTGCAGCATTTGATAGTAATTTATTTTTTCGCTACACAACATCGCCTATCTCGAATTCAGCTACCTATTCGACATTTAACGTTATAACTTATAATATTCTATACTTTTGTCATGAGCAGCTTGTAATCTTTGAGAAATTGTGCTGTACATCTCTGATCTTGTTTTTAACTCAGCCAGATAATTATTTATATTGACTTTAAAATTTGTGTTTTGAAGAAAATTTTGTTTTTCATTGTTATTATTAAACTGGAATGGATGTCTCTCTTCCAAAAAATAGAAAAGAAGGTGTATACTCTGTTGTTTCATGCACTGATGTCCTTATTGCATGGGCGAACTTTTGCAAATGCACATCCCAACATACATTTAAAATCAATAAGAGATATATCTCTTTTTCTACTATAGTAGAAAAACTTTTATCCGCAAGTAAGACGAACATTACTAACTAAATAAGAAAGTAAAAAGACGTATTCATAAACCTCCACCCCGACTCTACACTAAAAAATGAAATATGGAAAATTACACCGAATTATCAAAGCTAACGCGATTTTAAACGCTGTTCTACTTCAAGGCACTGTGGCACTCCGCATGCCTTACAATTTTTTTTCTTTTTATATGTGAATTTTTGTTGGGTGGGGTGAGGGTGCGAACTGGCTGCGTCAGTTCAGGTCTCAGTTGATTCAGTTAGTAGCCTTCCGACGTCGCAGGGGGTAGGTCGCGCTGCCCCTCAGAAAACACGAAGTGAAGTTCAGTGTACGTCAATGTTTGCTGGAAACCTTTGGTTTTAGTTTTTAATGTTAGTGTACGGGAATTCAGGTTTGTTCCGCGGGATATTTCGTCCTTTTTGGATGAGTCAATTTTGTTTTTTAATTTAATCTTTTATGTTTTTTTTTCTACGATTGTTTGTTTGAAGCATCTGTTGGGAACTTTTTTTAGTGAGTCTGCTAAACAATATAACATGTTATTTGTGAGTAGGTTATGGGTCACGGTTAAGTTTATATATCTATACATTGTCACGCAACCGAAAAAGCCGGTACTAGGTGATACCAAGGTTGTAAGTTCAGCTGCTTTTATTACGCTGAACTATATACAACGTATTTAATCGGTTAGGGTATTTTTTATTATTATTTAGGTACAGATGACAAAGATATTTTAATTATATTAATTAATATAATATTATAATCATTATTAGAAGTGTCAAACACCGTAGTTCTTTTATTTCCATATTCTTATTCCCAAATAATAGTATCACTATTGTGTATTTTTCTTACATATAAAATTGTGTTATCTTTTGTTTTTAATTTATTCATTTTATATGACCTGCCCTTTCGTACGTAATGAAACTCTTTATTTAATATATTCATACATAGTCATGTCATGACTATGTAAATTATTACTATTTTAAAATTCCTTTTTATACTTGATGATTACATGAAAATAATAAAGTATATCATATATATGTGTACCTACTTGATAGCGGTACTTTATAACAGCATTTTACCGATTTAATATCTGTTGGATCTAAATTTTCGGCAAAATTGCACTTTCCGTATAGTGGTCGCAGATAGACTAAACTTACAAAAAAATAAACATAATTATATTACCTAAGTGCGTAAAAGTCTAAGATAAAAAAGTATATCATGTTTAATACATTTAAGTCAAGATATAAAGCGAAGTAGATAAATCTGAAAGAGCGTTGTTATGTTCAGCCCTCAAGTGTAAACACATGGGGCCACTTGACTGCTTTTATGACTTTTTAATGCACCACAAAAAGGTTTGTGTGTCATTTTGAGACTTTTGTTCTCAAACGGCCTAAAATTTTCTCGTGAAGATATTCATTTGTTTTTTTTGAGTAGGGTTCGAAGAAGTTAATACATTTTGTAACTAAATTTTTATGTTGTCTCGTAAAAATTCTATCGTGCTTAGGTCTTTGGAATTGAAAATAATTTTACACGTTCATTTCAATCTAAAATTCTTAGATCTAATCCAAATTTTAAAGAAAGTTTAGAGAGGGAAGGGATATTGAAAGAATTCAATCTAAAAGTTCCTGGTTATATTTTTTTAAAGTTATCCAAATTAGCCCACACGTTAAAAAAATGTTCTATTTAGCCGCAAAGTAACGTACACGACACGATGTACTAATCTTAGACTTACCAAGTATACAACAAAGTCCCCCCGCTATCTGTCCCGCAGTAAGTACGAATATACTTATAGATCTTTTAAACTACTCAACGGATTTTATTGCGGTTTTCATCAATAGATAGAGTGATTCAAGACGAAGGTTTACATTCATATTAAATACCCGTGCAAATTAGGTGCAGGTCGCTAGTACCTAATAAGTAGGTACGCAGCACACAATATCTGAAAGCACTTTAGCTAAGGTCAAGTCGCGGATTCTGGTCACATTCCGCGTGTGATGTGAATGTAATGAACCGAAATGTATACGGTCTCTTGGGCTATTTATTCAGTGTAAGACTTTCGTATTTCTTGAAATGGGATATCTGATTCATCATCATCATCAGGTCTTCTTTAGTCTCCACTGCAGGAGCACGATCCTCTCTGTACAACCAGAGATATATATTAGCCAGAGCAGTCAGAGGATTTGGCCTACACTCTCCACGCTGGCCAGACGGGTTGGAGAGGTCTCATTTGATGTTTATAAGCTTTGCTTAGCTTGTGTTTCCTAAGTCGTCTTCTACGACATCCATGGGAAGACTTGGAGTGGTCCTATTCTACTCTGCCGGGAACCACACGGTTTATCTGATTAATCGTGTTTTTTTAGTAGACAATAGGCGTTGCGGCTAACAACCCATCACTATTTTGATTCCTTTTTCATCTTCTTGTCCACCTTAACGCTAAAATTGGCCTTCATATCTTGCGCCTCTGGGCTCTTTCTGCTTAAAGTCGCAAAATATAAAATTATCTTTTTGCCCTGGTGGGGATAAAATCGTGATATTGTTTCTGTATCTGTACAATAGTAAGAAATGTAGTCTATAAAACAACACGTTACCATGCAAATAAAATTGCATGAATATTTCAAAATAAGTGCAAACATTACGGACAAGTTTATATCGCGGAATCAAATTTCACGTTAACTTAGATCAAAATAAGCAAAAAATTGAATTGTAAACAGGAAGTTTATCCCTTTTGTACCTAAAGTTTAGCTGCAAATGTTGTTTTGCAAATGGGGCGATAAACAAAAAACTAGAGTGATTTTTTAATTAAGCGACTTAAAATAAAATGGAGAATAGCTTCTCAATTCGAATGTGTATCTGTTATTTTTATGTATGTTCCCCTATAACTTTTACATTTTTGAACTGATTTAATATTTTTTTAGGGTTCCGTACCTCAAAAGGAAAAAACGGAACCCTTATAGGATCACTTTGTTGTCCGTCTGTCCGTCCGTCCGTCCTTCTGTCAAGACCCTTTTTCTCAGGAACGCGTGGAGGTATGAAGCTGAAATTTATATCAATTACTCTGGTCTACTGTCCCTTGAAGCTGTGAAAAAATCAAACTTCTAAGCCAACGCAATCAAAAGATACAGCCGTTTATGCCGCAAATTTTCGACACTTGCAAAGGAATCAAAACCTACAGGGTGCTTCCCGTGAACTCAGAATCTTGAAATTTGGTACGAAGCAACGTCTTATAGCATAGATAAAGGAAAAATTACGAAAACCATAAATTTTTAGTTACATCACATAATATATTTTACGGAACCCTCGGTGCGCGAGTCCGACTCGCACTTGGCCGGCTTTTATTTAAAGCGTATAAATGCAAGTTGGTCCCATTGTCACCTGGTGAAGATCTGATCTGAACCAGGCCTGTGTCACTCCCCGTTTAGGTATCGAAAATTATTATTATGCGCGCAGGCGGGCCCTCCGGGTGGTAAATTCAGTTATACGAATCGTTTGTCCAGAGTAATAAGTATGAAATTGGCATGCAATGGATGTCTAGGTATCTATACGAAAAGGTGCTGAGTTCTGGCGTGAGCTAAAATAAACCATATCGCTAGCCACATTGAGTAGATTCTTTATCTTTGCTGAGTGAGACTTCTGTACGTTAGTGTTATTTATTCTGTGAATGAACTTCTCAAATATTCTATGCATACATAGAGTGATTTTAATGCTTTTGTCAATTAATCAAGCATAGAAGGTGAGGTGGAACTCATGAAGAAGACCAGAAAATAAAGTCGTTTTTTTGTTTAAAATTATTTATTAAATATAAATTGTACATTTTTTTTACTAGAGGTAGGTTCTAATAAGAAAACGTGAACTGTCACAAACAATAATTTAATAAAATTCTGTGACCCATCTTTTCGTAAAGAAATCATAGGCTTTTGAAGTTGATAATTTTTTAATTTAGAAAATGATGCGACAGACAAAAGCCCTAATTCCTTCCTTGGTCGGCAATTAATCATCGCTTAATCTGTAATTAGGAGATTTTAACGAAACTTCGTAGACACGACATAATAAAATTTGGGAAGGAATTTTAGACTAATCTTATTATATTTTATGAGCTGCTTTAGCGGGAACTGTAACGTTGTTTTAATCTGGTTGTCCTTGCCATAATGCCCTCGGATTATTATTATTTCATAATATACCTTCTTGCAGCCCGTGCCGTGGCTTCTCACGTAAACTTTTAGTCAAAAAATTTTTTTCATTCACGTAAACATTTTAAGGATTATTAATGTTATCATACAGGTGACGTTGTACCCACCAGCCAAATTTTTGGAGCAAGTTTAGTCCATGATACTGAAATACTCTCCATTAAAACAATTGACGAAACATGACCTTTTTAATAGAAAGTAGTTCAGTATATACTATATTGTTTATCATATTCATAATACTCTGTTTATATTAATAAACCTACATAAACCATCAGCGTCATAAATCGTTCTAATAATGAATTTGAGGTATTTATTTATCGTATTTCTAGTCTAACATCGTGGTGTTTTTCATCATATTCAACCAATTAAATCAAAATTTATCTGCAATACACGTAATTTTTAAATTGAAGCAAAATAAAAGTGTAGCTGTTTTAAATATTAAAATATTATTATTATTTAAATATTATCCAATCAGAAGCTTGCATAAAAGGTTATATCTATTAAAATTACGTTTTACGATAGACATTGCCATTGCCGTACAGTTAGTGTTGACAAAATTGCGAGCCCTAAAGTCTACATTTTAGAACTCGATTTTAGACACAAAACTACTATATGTAGGAAGGTAGGTAAGACGACCTTCGTGGTGTAATGGTCGACACGCTAGTCCACTAATCCGGAGGTTCTGGGTTCGATCCCTAGCCATGGCAAGTTGGAAAATTACCTTTTTCAAATGGTCCTGGGTCTGGGGTGTTTATCTATATATATATTTATTATAAAATATAGTATCGTTGAGTTAGTCTCCCATAACACAAGTTTAAAACTTACTTTGGTTGAAGCTAGCTCAGTCAGTGTGATTTGTCCTTATATATTTAATAGCAGTCCACCCCGGCTTCGCCCGTGGTACACACATAGCCTATGTCACTCGGGGATAGTGTAGCTTTCCAACGGTGAAAGAATTTTTTAAATCGGCCCAGTACTTTTTGAGCCTTTTCATTACAAACATACAAACATACAAAAATAGGTACAAATCTTTCCTCCTTATAATATTAGTGTAGATTTATTATTTACTATAGACTACTTTGTAGACTCTACTGCTCGAAGTTACGGCAGTTGGTGAATGGCGAAGATTTGTCAGAAGCTTTTAAGATAAATAAGCAAAAACTGACACTAAGGACATAGGCTACTAACATGTACAAAAGAAAATAGATCAAGTTTTTGAATAAATTATGTTTGAGTAGGTATATTGTAATTTGAGAATATGTAATTTTAAAGACATTGTCATGAAAATATTTTTTTTTTTCTGTTACTCAAAGTTAGATAACATAAACGGGCAAGTGCGAGTCGGACTAATACATGAAGGGTTCCGTACCACCGTACAAAGTTTTAAAACGCTGAAGAAACACGATTCTTGTATGACAACCCGCTTTAATTTTTTACTTTATCTTATTTTTAGTATTTGTTGTTATAGTGGTCATAGTAATACATAATTGGTAAAAAAATCAAGTATCCAGTAAATGCCATTATAAAGATCGAGCTAAAAACGCTGAAAAAAACACCTTTCTTGTATGACGTCCCGTTTGCACCCTTCGGGTACGGAACGTTAAAAAGGTTCTCAAATTGGAATTGACTGTAACCTCCAACTAAATTAATCATGGCAATAAAATCGAAAATATAATAATTTAACACGCTTATTAGAGATGACTAGGATTCGGAGACTTCGGACTCTGAACTATCATTCAGCTATAGTGTCGTAATCGTAAATATTTAACACCAATGAGCCCTACAACAAGTCGAATTTCTAAGTTTAGACTACTAGACTCAAGACTTTTACAACACTACCTGGTATAAAGCAGTGTTTCGCAGTAATTGGCGATACGCTATCTTCGCCCTGACGTATCTTGTACTCTTTATTACTCTTTGATTGCAATTTATTACGGCGCAGCCGGGACTTTATTTTGTATTGCTCTTGTATCAGGAAGGGAGATAGAATTAGAAACCACTGGAAGCCGCTGTACAGTTGTTGCTGCTGTAATTGTATTATACAACTACAGCAGCAACAACTGTACATGTGGTGTTAGATTTTTTGAAGCTGTACGCTATTTTTGCAAGCTTCTATGTAGCTTGCACTGTTTGCACATGAAAAAAAAGAAGAATACTTGTTAATTATACTTTCTCAACTTTACTCTGATAATGAGATTATGTTACTGTAGAATTTTTGTCAACTTGATCATTTCAAAATTCATTATACCTTTTATATATTAAACGAGAATGTATTGTTGTAAACTTTTTAAATAGCCATATTAATTAATATTTTTCTAACGCTGAAAGCATATGTACTTAACATATTCTTTTAAAATACCTCACCCATAAACTACGGGACTAAATAATGAACAAAAATCGAAAAAGCGACACAGAAATAAAGATGAAACAATTAAAACATCGAGCTTTTGCTTTGCAGTTTTCAGCTAAAATATAAAAATAAAATGTGCAAATCGGAGCAAAATGCTTGTTAAGTCGTCGATACTGAGTATTCAAAATGTTTGTTGCTTGCAGCTGCTTCCAACTCGAGCCTAACTGGGACTTTGAATTTTTCCTCGCTTGAATGCACCTGGATAGATGTACGGAGATTTTTTATTTTAACAAGTAAAAAAATGTCACGACATGTATACGTATACGTGGTAAAGTTGTACATCTTTTTCTCTAAAGGCATACGAGCTTAATTTTGAGTCTTAAGTCGCAGAAAATGGATTGCGTTATTTTTACAGCATTTTTTTTATACAGACGTTCTGTTTTTGCAACACGGCAACAGTAAATGAGTTTGCTTGTGACCTAAAAGATATATACTTTACCGTTCAAATCTGAAGTTTTCATTCCATTTTTATACTTCGTCTAATTATTATTATTGATGAACTATCAAATTTATATTGTGCTTCCAGTAAAAAAAGATAGAAACGCAGTACATTGATAAAAAAGAATTCATTTCTTTTAAGAAAAGCTTTAAGATATATTTAGAATTTTATAATATGATTTACTTTGAGAATTTAAAGTCCTTCACAATCTACTAATTTTGGAGCATTCATTTTCAAGCGTACATAAATCATACCTTAATTGATTCAAGGGAGTGTCTATGAGGGCTTAAATTCTAAATTATGTCAAGAGTTAGAGCGTATAAATGTAATTTCAAAATTATTGGTTTGTATTTTGGAATAATTGATTTTCGTTTACCACCGTAAGTGTCCCGAAATTTGTTAAGTTTTGATGTCAATATTCAATCAAATTTTTGCCTCCTTACATCTACTGATAAAACTGCCGGGCTCAGGTTAACAAAGTGTTAAAAAAAAGCGGTCAATTGCAAGTCGGGATCGTACATAAAGGTTACGTACCTCCGTAGTTTTAAAACGCTGAAAAAACACATTTCTTGTATGACGACCCCCTTTAATTTTTAGTATTTGATGTTAAAGCGGCCATAGTAATACATCATCATCAGGTCTTTTTTAGTCTCCACTCCACTGCAAGAGCACGACCACGACTGTAATACATAATGAGTGAAAATTTCAAGTGTCTAGCTATTGCTACGGACAGACGGACATACAGTAAAGTCTTAGTAATAGGGTCCCGTTGGTACCCTATTGGGCTCCGTAAACTTTAATAAGATCTACAACTGTGATTTAAATCTAATAGCGTTTCGGAACAACCGCGGCTAAGAAGCAATACGAAACATATTCTCAATTCCCTATCTATTTCACATTTCTCATAGTAGTTCAATATTCAGAACATAGTATTCCTCTGGCTGCTTTCAGTGGGAACTATTTATCGGATTTACATAAAGGTCTTCGCCTCATATATTTTCAGACTCGCGTCGGCGACACGAATCAACACTGGAGGAAATTCAATTTTATATGTTGTACATGTAAATATTGTGCTTAACTACAAATGGATTCTGTCTCGATGCGATGGTTGAAGCTCTTTATTCGTCAGCTGTCAGTGGTTTTTTTTTAAAGCCTATTACATTTTTTTTTTGCCCATTATCACAACCCTAGGCAGGGGCGAGTCGGGCGTAGCAGATGGCAGAAAGTATTTGCACAAAAGACGCTGGAATCCGTTCTCTGATACCTATACTTCCCTTAGTCGCCTGTTACGACACCCGTGGAAGTGACAAATCTTATTCTACCCCATGGACTATTTACTAAATAATTAAATTTTTAACAAAAAAACAACCGACTTCAATTTTTTTTAGGAGTTTCTTTCATATCTCTAAAGTTCTTCGTCGTATCTTCACCAAATGAAAATAAGACCAACTTTCAAATAAAAAGAATCATCAAAATCTGTTTACAATTGGCGAAGATATCGCGTAACAAACAAACATTAAAAAAAAAATAAAAAAAAACATACAGTCGAATTGATAACCTCCTCCTTTTTTGAAGTCGGTTAAATAATCTAACGCCATTGTTGGCTACTAATATTTGTATAAAGTGCGAAAGAAAAAAAGTAATAAATGCTGGCCATCTACAAGGAAGTAAAATGAAATAGACTATAACTTACTACTTTACTATATTAAATGCCTTTGTATTAGCATATTCTATTTGATATAATATCTTCATTAAACTTAATTTTATGATAAACATTTTAAAACTTTATGAATATTTATAACCACATAATATGTGTTCCCATTTCATACGATAATAAAATTACGACGTCATTCCGCGGAACTTCGGTGTAAAATTATATTACTGGTATCTTTACGAATTTTGACGAGATTTTCTGTTCTTTTTTTCTGAATAATTTTTGTTGTTTACATCATGTTAGTCCGGTAAAGGAAAACATCGTGAGGAAACCTGTACACTAGTGACTATTAAGTTTACTAGTGTCACAGAAGACAGTAAGAGTATACAGAACGGAATCTCCTAAGGTACGTACGCGCAATATGCGTCCCCGTTCCCCGTCCCTGCCCCTCTGCCCCGTTCTTTTGCGGCCGCCTGTGCCATGCAGTGTGTGTTCGCCTGCTCTCGCCCCTCTACAAGGCGAGAACGGGACCTTAGGAGATTCCGTTCTGTAAACTCTTACTGTCTTCTATGCTAGTGTGTAAAATAGAGAAGGCGAGTGCAAACCACTCCATTATCTCTGCTAATAAAAATGGTCATTGTGTGCTTCTCTTACCATACAATGACACCGACTGATGTAGACAGACATCATATGAAAATACCTAACTTAGAATAAAGTAAAGATTATGAGTTGGAAAATCGGCGTAAGTAACAAATATTCCCTTTTTTATGCAAACGTTACAGGTTTTTTTTTAATTCATAGAAACAACTTTATATACAGTATTACCAAAACTCAGTTAATAGCTAAAAATACTCTTATTCAAGCACAAAATCAGTACTTTAGCACCGGGGGTAAAAAGTAACAACGCCAAACTTAAAACCTCATTTGAATTTGTTTTTCGTCCGTTGCTGTTTAAAATACGATGTTGCTGACTTGTCTCGAAAATATTGTTTTAAAAATCGCAAGCTGGAAAACAAAATTATAAACAAACACGAAACGGGGAGCCATCAAACCACAACGCAAATCAGCATGATTTACGCACCCAAAAAGTCACTCACAGAAAAATTATTCCCCAAATTGGGAAGCGGGGAAAACATCAGGGTATTAGGATGCGTCCAACAGGTTGGGTTGGGTTGACAACCCTAATCGATAGGGTTCGTGAGCGGGTATTGGGATTTGAAACGGAGATATGAGGTCTTGAATATTGAAATTTTAATATGGGATGGGATATAAGTAATTCTATGCCTGAAGCCCTGGCGCTATTCTCCATTGTTATCCTCATCTAAGCACGTTTTAGGTTGCATTCAGAGTTTTAGTGCCTATCTAATGATAAAAGTATCCTACTAATAATATAAATGCGAAAGTATGTATGGATGTGTGAACTGTGGATGTATGGATGTTTTTCCCGCTTTCACGCCGTGGGATTGGCATCAGATAGTTTGCACTAAGAGATGAAGTATCATATTCTAGGTTGGACCTACGAGTATATTATGAATTTACAATTTACTTTCGAACTCTCATCACTCTCTTCATACATGCCCCACGGTTATGGTACATACTTTTGATCTCTCCTTTTTAGGGTTCCGTATCCAAAGGGACCCTATTACTGAGACTCCGTTGTCTGTCTGTCCGTCTGTCACAGGGCTCTATCTCTTGAACCGTAATAGCTAGACACTTGAAATTTTCACCGATTATTTATTACTATGGCCGCTACAACAACAAATACTAAAAATAAAAAAAAATAAAAAATTAGAGGGAGTTGTCATACAAGAAACGTGTTTTTCCAGCGTTTTTAACTCGATCTTTACAATGGCATTAACTAGATATTTGAAATTTTCACCGACTATGTAATATTATGACCACTATAACAACAAATACTAAAAATAAGATAAAGTTAAAAATTAAAGGGGGTCGTCATACAAGAAACGTGTTTATTTAGGGGTGCCCCTTGTTTCACATACTGAAATTTCATAGAATTTCGATTCACAGAAAATTTTTGATAGAATATTTAATTCTTATATTTTTATTTCAAATATTATTGTTTCAAAGAGTATTTACTTGAATGAAACACAATTTATAGAAACACAGTTCAATGAATTTTAGAATCTCATATTTTCATTTAACAAACTAATCAAACAGTAGAATATTTATTTAAAGAATATTGTTTGTTCGGTATAATCTTTCATGGAATTTTATTTTACTGAAAATTATTATTTAAGGAAGTTTTAAGTGAAAACATTGTTTAATAAAATTAAATACCATATAATAAGTTTGAATACATTATAAATCGCTACCACAATATAGGTTAGAACTGCTACCAACACACGCACGAGCCGAGTGAGCGAAGCAAGCGTGCCGCTAGAGCGGCCTGCGAGTGCTGGCAAAGTTTTATCCATTTTACTAGAATAGGGCCAACTTATAGGTTAAAAATATTATATTAACTAAACTTATTAAAAATAATAATATTTAATTTGATATTCTGATATTAGACAAAAACATTGTACGGAGGTACGGAACCCTTCATGTACGAGTCCGACTCGCACTTGCCCGTTTATTATTTAATAAATAAATACATATAGGTATAGGGACAAATCACACAGATCGAATATCTGCAATCTGGTCGCAGTTTTCAAGAGTGGCCAAATCTTTGTGATTTTTTTCACATATATATATCGGAGGAAGTGTCAAGTCATCTTCATTGCTGTTTAAATAGCGTTTAATGTTAAAAGTTGATTGTCTTCAATTTAAGTATTTTGTAAAATCTTAATTAAATTTAATTTGATTTCTGAAATGGTTTACTTTGTGCAAAATCCAACTAATTTATTAAAAGTTATGATTTTTGCAATTTACGTCATAGCCAATCAGAGCGGCCAGCCCGGAGTGGGTTCGGGCGCCATCTTGACTTTTCTCGTGGCGTTATGGTGTAGCGTATATTTTAAATGATAATGTCGGATCAAGGTGGATCCTGGAGATATTTGGTATTTGAAAAAGTTAGATCGGTGTCCTGGACCCACTGCTCAGATTTTATGCAATGGCTTTAAAATTATAAACTACGGAGTGTAACAGTGAAGTGACAAAGCATTGTAATTACATGGAATAAAATTGTATGAAAAGCTAATTGATAGCGATTACTTATTTTGTTTTGTGCTCGCATTAAACCCTGATAACACCCACTAAACCCATGATAATTGACGATGTTGAAGTAGATATGCGTACTCCGATATACATATATTTATTTCTATCCAATAGAATATTCCCGAGTATCCTTTAAGTTTAAAATATTCCTGCTTCGGTAGTTGTAGTGTTATACGTTGGATATCAGTTTCTTAACTGCGTGACAAACTCGTGCCTACTTCTGAAGGTAGCGGCTTTGGAAGTTCAGTATCTTCGGAATTATAGGGTTGTGTTAGCTGGGATACTTGTAATTTTAAATGAAAGCCGCATTTTTGTTTGGAAAACAAGTATTTTTTATTAAAAACAAATGATTTTATTAAGAACAATTTTGGAGTGATGATACTGATGATAGAATTCTGACTTTTTTATATAGGTATTTATAGTCTGTTAGGGCTTTTCGAAGCTATGGTGTAATAAAGAAACTCACATACATACAATACATTTATTTATAAAATGATTTTTGTTCCACAAAAAAATTTTTTAACAATAGAGAGTATGCATGAATTTTTTTTATATTTTTAATCGATAGTCCTCGTCGAGAAATAGCCGCAAAAAATAAATCAGTGCCGAAAAACATGTATATGGTGTAGAAAATAAATATTAAAAATAGCAAGTAGATTATAACAACTAAAACACGCCATTTTAAAATATGACGTCAACGTCTGCAATATCCGCTAGAGACAGAAGCTGTCAACGCATGTTTTTCTTTTTTGGGTACTTTCGATGTTATCAGCCAGTGATGTTTGTTAAACTTCTATATAAAAGTACATACATTTCGAATGTCATCGATAGTCAAACTACATGGACGGACAGTTCTACCGAACGCACCCAAACTTGTCATTTCCTTTTTATGAACGTTGTCGTCATTTCCCTTTTGTTTGTCAAAAGTTCCCACGCAATATTTGCATATTTTCAATAATTTATTTCTAATCCAAATAAGAGTCAGTAAGAAAAATAATTAACTAGGCGTGGTAACGTATTAAAAGAAATGGTAAAATAAAAATATGAGCCGGATTGGTATTACATGCATATTCCTTATTGGCGGATTTAACGCTAGAAGCGTTGTCTACTAGTCAACATTACAGCTAGGCTGTGTCTGCTTATAGCCGTAAGACACAACAGCATTTTTATGACAAGATGACAATTACCAAGACATCGCAGTTCGCAATCCAGAACGATCGAATTATTTTAAGGAATATATTTTGAAAGCAATTAAGTGGTAGCTAGCCCTCATTTCCGAAAATATGACAATCACCGAGACATCGCATTTCGCAATTCAGTCCGATTAAATTATTCTGAAGAAGAAATAAAGTGGTGGCCCTCATTTTCGATTCAGTATGATCGATTTTTGTCTAAAGAATGTATTTTTGAAGCAATAAGTGGTAGCCCTGATTTCCGATAATATGACGATCACAGAGACATCGCAGTTCGCAATTCAGTCCGATCGAACTTGCGCCAACTCGGGCTTGTTTACGGATTGTTCTCCCAAACTAAATATGTACGTGCCACCTAATTCTTGCTCTCTTTGCTAAATTATTTTTGACACTCAAATTTCTTCTTCACTTTAAGAACATTAGTTAAAAAAGGAATACTTGGTAATTTTTAGGGTTCTGTACCCAAATGGTGCAAACGGGACCCTATTACTGAGACTCCGCTGTCTGTCCGTCTATCCGTTGAAATTTTCACCGATTAAGTATTACTGTGGCCGCTACAACAACAAATACTAAAAATAAAAAAAAGTTAAAAATTAAAGAGGGTCGTCATACAAGAAAAGTGTTTTTTTCAGCGTTTTTGACTTGATCTATAAATTGGCATTAACTAGATACTTAATATTTTCACCGATTATGTATTTATTACTATGACCACAATAACAACAAATACTAAAAATAAAATAAAGTTAAAAATTAAAGGGAGTCGTCATACAAGAAACGTGTTTCTTGAGCCTTTTAAAACATTGTACGGTGGTACGGAACCCTTCATGTACGAGTCCGATTCGCACTGGCCCGTTTATTTAACTGTAGGTTTTGATGTCGTTATAATTATTTAGGTACTTTTGAATTATTTCAAAACCGCCTTACGCCAGGGAAAGTAGCAATAAACTAGGTACACTGCAGTATTTACTCCAAAAAACTTAACATACAAATCAAATGAACTAGTAGATATGAGTAGTCGACGTCAAAATTATTTATTTATCTTTGGATGTTTTCTGATGATTTTCTCCAAATACGCCATTTAAAAATTACATATGTAGACTAATAAAACATTGTTATGACATAATTATGAATTAAGAATGATGTTATTTATTATGTGAAATTAAAAAATAATGTCAATTCGGAAATTTAATATGTTCCAAATGTACATTTGGTGGTACATACTTACTAAATTTACAAATTGTACTCAAATTATGACATTTGTGAATGTATAAATATTTTAGACTTTTACTCTGAGCTGTTACTGTAACAGCTCGTGCCCCATTTTAGCAACTTTATGATCGATTTACCTCATATTTGTGAACTTATGAATTCTTAGAACTTATGGATTCTATTGGTTACATCTACTCGCCTAATTTCATGAAGTTCTGACCAGAAATACTTGTCGAACGCCGTAAAAATGCCTGATCATCGAGTAGACTCAGATAAATTCGTTCAATTGACTCCCTCATTCAATAAAAAATGCGATAACCAATTTGACTAATAAAGTTTAATCATATTAGAGTTTAATCAATTAGCCGCAATTGCCTCCGAAGCCGTGAAGCCATAAACCAAAATTAATAACCAATAGCGAATCAAAGGCTGTATCAAACCGTACTGAAATTCAAAGGTTTAATTTCATCTTCAATTTTCCCGAATCTTCTGTTTATACTGTATGTATAGATTTGGACCTCGCTAGAGGAAAAGATTTGGACTATGGTATAGGTACAAGGTCTAAAAAAATATACTGAAACTATTCTAAGGGTAAATTTAGTCCGAACAACTTTCTCCAAGGAATAAATATCGAAATTTATATGTTGTATGACTGATTTACGAGGGGAGATTTCTTTATAAATGAGGGTAAATCTGTACACAAACGACATACAATTACTAACATCGTTTACATACGTAATTGTGATCGGTCCAATTGATGTAATTTACAATTGTAAATACTAGTATGTACACACGGAACGGAACATACTATGTATATAGATACACGTGTCAACAAAACTCAATCAAATTGAATAGCACACGAGAATAGGGAGGGATCCCTATTAATGGAATTAAACTGCCTTTCTGCGTAAAAACATTTATAGCAAGTGTACTTCGAAAACGATGTTTGGAAGTGATTTCGATGAAATTGTAATTTTCGTTTAACGATTATCGAGTATTTGTCGAACGGAACGTTCAGCTATTTTTATAAAGTACTGAGTAAAACCTTCAAAATATTTTATTGTTTTATGTAAGAAAGAAAACTAATCAGCAAGTTAAGGCTACTACTACGAGTACAGGTAGACGTTATTCAAAGAAAAATCCTTAGGTGAAGTCTCATCACTGAACTACAGTCAAATTGCTTTGAAAACTAACGCCCTGCGCTCTGTCTGCTTAGAGTCGCAAGACCTAAAATGTTCTGTCTGCCCCATTCGGGATAAAGACGTGATAGTGTAAAGTGTAGTATTTCACATGACAATCAAGGTAATAAGCTCTTGCTAGAAATCTACATGCCAAATTTCATGCCGCTCAGCCGTTGATGCGTGATTGATTAACAAACATTTCACATTAAGGTGACGTGGGTTTATAATTTGCAATACCGTGTGTGTTTTTGAAAAATTATTGTTATTAAACTACTACAGTTTATTCCTCAAAAATTTAGGTACATAAAAATTTTAAGGATTTTCTACAGACACCCACAATAGCCGAAACACGATTGAGCATTTTTGGCTTGATAGAAAAAAATCACAAACATACCTCTAAATTTGCCTAAATTTGCCTTATAATACATATTACTATTTTATACAATCACTTTTTTATATGAAAATTATACCAAAAAATGTATTATCTAAATATCTATCCGTTTTGGTTACAAAAAAATATATAAATATAATACAAAAAAATAATAAATAAAACACAGTGAAATATTCGTCGAGAGAGAAGAAAGGCCCGGAGCCGTGCTCGACGATATTTCGCAGCGTTTTATTTATTTTTTTATATTATATTTATAATTTTTTTTTGTAGCCAAAACATTTTTTGGAAAAAAAAAATAATTTATAAAAGAAATATGTATTATAAAGGCAAATTTAGGTTACAGTGATTTTTTAAAAACACTCACAGTTTTTTGGTTCCGAACTGGCGGGGCCTTAAATACAGATTGATTTGGTACCCCTGAGCTATATTGAAATCTTGTAAACTAAACTAATAGAACACAAAACCGCGAGAAAATAAACTTATTTAAAAAAATGTCCCAAATTTCTAATAAATAACTAATCTATACACGCGGCCGTTGCCCTCCCCGCTCGCAGCCCGCCGCCCGCCAGGAGCCCAGTAGCGGGCAGTGACATTCAAATGGGAGATTTTTGGTATACATTTGTCGCCTGATATCATTGGTATGAAACAAGGTACATATGACAGAATATATATTTTTTAGTTTGCATAAGGAGTACTTCTCTTAAATATAGAGAGGAGGTTCAAAATCACCATGTATTATAGTGGAACTAGTACGAGTAGAACCTTTCATCTCGAGTATTCAATAAAGCGTTTGATAGATATGCCAATAAATAATTCATTTCGCACGTTCGGAGGCATCCGATAATCTTCGGACCATTAACCCACCCGACTCAGTTTTAAACTGCAATAAATCAATTGTCCCTGAATTTAGTTATGTGTGTAGATACGTGGTTTTACGCTCCTTTAATTTGGGTATTAATAGGTACTTAAAATTATTTGATTGGTGATAAACGTCACGGGACAGCGAGAGATGCTTAGTTGATAATACTGACGACAGGGTAAGAAAAGTATTATTCTAACTAGTCCGTCTTGTAGATTATCCATAAATAATGGACCCATTTTTCAGTTTATTTAAAAAGTAAAAATTCACAAAGATACAGAGCATCTAAGTTCCAGAGTAGCTTTGTGACGTCACTGCTATGTAAAATCGTACTTAGCCGTGACGTTATGCGAAATTTAAATGCTGTATCTTCGTCAATTTTGTTTCTCAGAAAAAAAAATTGTGTCGTCATCCCTATTATCAGTATAGTCATTCATACCTACTTTAAAAGTACCTAAGTGTCACCACACTTATTTTTCACTTATATTTCTACCCAAAATATCTCTTTTGTTAGGGATGCATCTCAAGTAAAATTGAATATTAAAACTGGAGATAACTTGATTTTGCAAATTTTTTGCATTTTAAGAATATCCATGCTCAAACCAAATTAAAAAGAAAACTTCAAACCAGACAAAAGTAGAAATAATATTTCCAATTGCGCTCCGCCCCTGTTTATAATTCCACTGAATTCGAAGCATCCACGCTATCGCCTTGGGGCTTATCCTTATCGATTGACACGACATTGACACGAAGAGTGTCATGTGTCAGGGTGCTGGCACCGATATCCCCAGAGAACCCTAATTTTATTTTATTTTATTGCCTTTTGTCTATTTACCCACGTAAAGTTAACTCTTTTTTAGTTTTTCCTGAAAAAATATTTCTTTCAAATTTTTTTGCTAGTCCTTATTCAGTTGCAGAGATCATTTTCCGAAGGATTTTCAAATATGAAGATGGACACTACGGTGTCTATCTCATTCTCTTTTTATTAATAAATCATTAGCAGAGAATAAAAAAGTATTGATCTTTGTTTTCGTCTTAGTACAAACATCCAAAGATAAATAAATGTTTTTGACTTTTGAGTAAGAATCAAAACTCAAGACTAGTTAAAAGAAACAATTGCTTATTTTTTTAAACTTTATTACTTTCGCAGCTTCTTCTTCTTATCGAGTCGAAATGGTTACACTGTAGCTTCAATTTCAAATCACCTGTGACCAGTATGTGGCCACGGCGATTTCGCAGCTTAAACAAATAAAACTCCGTGCTGGTGTCGCCACGCGGTCGCTCGCGTAAACTTTTAAAATCTAATTAAGTTATAAATTATTCCAATCATTCACTCCCGCAGGAAGGAATTACTGGAATCCCACTTGTTTTGTAGGCAATCAAATTACACTTTCTAACTCTGATGCTTTAGCGTTTTGAGATTCTCGGGATGAGTGTGGGAGGTTCATGCAGCTCCTGCGTATCTGCAATCAATCAGTTTACGAGTATTTGCAGAAAAGTGGTACGAAGGTTCTTATAAAAATAAACGGACACAAGCACTTTTCACCAGAGTCTGGCATGCAAAAATTTGTTATAAATACCTACATAAAATTAGGAATACTAAATATCATCATCTTGTCAATATTTCAATAATAAAATCAATCAATCACATAATTCGTGTCTATCCATAATGAATGCATGCAAGAACCTTGTTACAGCTAATGATAATGTTTATATTATTTGATCTGAGAAGGCCGTGTGGCTTCAGGCATAAAATGGGACCACTCCTCCTCCTTCTGTAGATGTCGTCAGAAGCGACTACAGTCACAAGCACAAATATCTCGTGCTTCATTTGCAATCCTAATGAGTAGGAGAAAATAAGCTGGCTTCCAGCATAGTTTGTTTGTTTGTTAAAACTTTATTGTACACAAAGAACAAATACAAATTACACGTAACATCAAGGCAACAATAGGTACAAAGGCGGACTTATCCCAGATTGGGATCTCTTCCAGTCAACCTTCCCAGTTCAGTCAACCTAGTTTCTCGATTCTCGCACAGCACCACATACCGAAGGCTTCTATTCTTTCTCTTTCCTTTTTTCATCATCATCATTTGCAGTCTTAAATCTCCCACTGCTGGGAATAGACCTCTCAATGAATGCCATTTACTACGGTCCTGAGCTACTCTCATCCATGTTTGACTCACGAACTGTCCTTTACTAAAACATAATTTGTCTGAAAACCTTTCGTCGTATCGTACCTTCTTTTTTTATTTTTGGGATGATAACAAATGGTGTCAGAATGTTCGCGGCCTCTACTTGACGAATATGACGTCACGTGTCATAAGGGCCAGTCCACACACAGCATAATTATTTGGTAATCGACCGGAGCGAGCCAATATTTCACCTACATCACTCACAAGTGACGTGTGATGTTATCTGTTATTTCATTTTCAAATGGCGAAAGAAATAAAAAAATATTATATTTAATTCTAACACTACCTACTTGCCTGCGGCGTTGTCCGCGTGGTCAAAAATTATTTTAAATTTTATATTATAAAGTGAGTTGATACCTAACTATGAGTAACATACCTATTTAACAGTCTTTTTACCCTAGACTTTTCTATACAAACGTAGTCTTGCTTTAGTTTTGAAATTATTTAAGTAAAAACTTCTTTAAGCGCGTTGGGCATTTTTTGAGATGGGAAAAAACTATTGAACTCGCGACACTGTTACCGTAACCGACACCTCACGTAATTGTTCAAGTTTTCACTTCTGAAATTTAAAATTCCCGTAGGCAAGTTTCTGTGTTAAGCAGAAAAACTGTATTTTTACGTGATACTTAGCGTAGGTCTAACAGAGCCCCGAGGTTTCCGAGTTCTACCTACCTAATTAAAAATAAAATGTATAAAATACTTTACTTATGATTTTTGGACAAACACGAGTTTTCTATCTAAATTAGGGTAAAAATAATATACCCACTAGATAATTCAATTAAAAATTTAAAATTGCAAAGAAAATATTCATCAAGCAACTTCCTCCCTATGAACAAACAAAAACACACCGAGAAAGTAATTTTGCACGCCAAATAATAACATCAGATAATTAAATAGCTCAGTCAAAATAAATCTCGTCAACCTTATATTATCATATTTATTAATCAAGTGCCAGGGAGTCTCTAAACAAAAAAGGTTGTTTACGTTTGCTCGTGATCCCCCTATTCAATGGGGGGTGGTATTAACGTAAACGCGTTGGTTTGGGGTCGGGGGTTAAAGAGGCGCTTCGTCTTGGCGTCTTACCTCGCGTTATAAGATGCGTTATACGCACTGATTTTTTGATATTATTCCATTTGATCTACCAAGGTTAGACTTTACTTTAAAAAATACATTTCATAAATTAAAAATAAAAAAATTATATATTTACTAAAAACTTAAAAATAATTTCTAGTAAGTATTTGGCGTGTGGTTGCCGGCAGAGTTGAATAGGACCACTCCAAGTCTTCCCGTGGGTGTCGAAGAAGGTGACTTAGGAAAGTTTCTTATCGTGTCAATGGTACATATTATATTTTGTCACTCCAGTATCGGGCCACTTCGATAGCTATACCATCAGGTTGTCCCAAGTGCCGTTGTTTGGGCACCTGGGACACGTAACTACGTGCTCCATATTTTGTTGGGAGAAACCACACTCACAAGCTAAACAAAGCTTATAAACATCAATGAGACCTTTCCAACCCGTCTCGCCAGCGTGGAGAGTGTAGGTCAAATGCTCTGACTGGTCTGGCTCATATGTGGCTCTGGTATAGTACGAGAGTGTCGTGCTCCTGCAGTGGAGACAAAAAAACCTGATGATGATTTCTGTGCCTCCAGCTTTTAAAAGGTTTGTCGAGTAAAAACAAAACGCACTTGGAAATATTTCTTCAACTGATAGTTTTACAAATATTTATCATATCTGAAAATGATTTCAGAAACCATGATTGCAGAACAAACGGGAACGCGCATTTTTCTTGAGGAAATAAGAATTTGGCTCGTTCGCAGCTTTGCCGCATTCTGGTATACATAAGTAATTCTTATGAAATTGGATTTGCGAGTCTTTTGCCCTCACAATTTGTGCTTTCGCGGCCGATATTAAATGGGTGAACAACCTGAATTTTGTATATTGAGAAGGTACTCGACAGCTCCATTTCAGTCTATTGTTGATGAGATTGAACTTTGCGGGGAAACTTCCGACTTTATTTTATTAAAAAAACAAATTAAACTTGGTCTTCTCACTAGAAGATATTAAAATTGAAAGTAGTTAATCTACTGCTACTACTCGAACAATTTAGTTAGATAAGTTGCGAGTTTATCACTGATAGAAGAAATAAATTATTGGGATTGTAGGATGTATTCTCCAAATACATTCTGTATTAAGCTTATTGCAGCTGAAAAGATATAATAAATTAATATGTGTTTAGTGCTTACATAATATTTACATTATATAAAATTTCATCACGTAATTGAATCTGTGGTAATAGTCCCATAGGTAAATAAATAAATCCCTCGTGCGTATACTTTACTGCTAAAATTAGCTATATTTAAGAAAAAAATTCTATCGTTTCAGGAAAAACAAGAAAAATACTCGTACAATTTGTACTATATTAGCACGTTTCAATCTTTTCGTGAAGACTCGGTATTTTTTTTATATATGCTTTTTAATCTTTAAATAGGTAAGTATTTAAATGTACAATTTTTGTGTGTTATTTTTCTTGTTTCTTCATGTTTGCATGAACAGGCTGTAGACAACTTGTAGCTGGACCAAAATTATATCAAAACTCTCAACGAGATTTTATTCCAGATATTCTCTCAGTAAATTGCAATTAAGGAGTTAACTTTTCGTTTAAGCCGCCCATTCTAAATTGCGTTTCTAGGTATTGTTTGTGGCATTTTTCTTAATTTTCCGCCATCGTGAGTGGAATAATAACGTCCCTTAATGCCGTTTCCCCGGTTTTTATTTCGCAACAATTTCGCGTAATTATGCGATGCGACGCCTTCATAATATGATCCTTATAAAGCTGGGATATTTTGGCGGCGTTAACTGTTTTATCATTTTGAATATCATTCTTGACATTTAAATTGCATGAAGAGCTCAGTTGTTTTATCTTTCTTTTTGAATCTGTGGTATACATTTGTCATATTAAAATTCTAACGATCGTGTGATTTCACACCTATGGATAACTTTTTTTGGGGATATGTGAAGTCACACGTCTACGCAGATTAACCACACACGTTGGACCACTTTGAAGCCAACATTTGCCGCTTTATTGCCAATATACGGCCCCAGGTGCTCGAAAAAGTGGTCAAAAATTGGACTTCCCGATTACGCTTCATTCGAGCCAGCCGTGGCACCCATATGTCCGAAATTATTTTAAGCACTAATGGCATAAGAATATCTTTTAAATAAAAACAATACCATGATAATAAACTTTATTTTTACGTGTTTAATTTTATTTTTAATTTGTATATCTCTGAAACAATCAGCCGTTATAACGTCTAACAAAGTATACCGAAACTATTTTAAGGGAGTATTCTGTTCATGATAAGGAACATATATCGAAATGTGAGAAATAATTTTTGGCTTTCCATACAAACTCGGATCAGCTGATCGCTCAACTTCTATGGGAGGCCAAAAATACCTTAGTGATCTGTTCTTTCCGCAACGCTATTTCTGCTTCACATTAACGATCTGCTAAAGCCTGGTATTTTTGGGTATGCAGACGATAGCACCGTTACGGAAAGATATTTTTCTAGTGCAAGAGCAAAAAAACCGGAAAAAGACGATCTCAGGGAGGCAATGGTGTACCATACCAATCTCACTCTGGAAGCTGTCTCCGATTGGGGTGATGCCAACCTTGTGAGATTCATTGCCTCTAAGACACAGGCGTGTCTCTTCTCTGCTAAAAAGAACCCTTTAACTTGGCTCCCACTTTCCGGGGTGTGCCTGTTCCTGTCATCTCGAACTTCTCGGTATCGACCTCTCATCCAATCTTAACTTTGGTAGCTACATTGAGTCCAGGACTAAGACTGCTTCTAAAATCCTCTCTAAGGTTCAACGGTATTTTACCCCTGACTAACTGTTGAGCCTTTACACAGCTCAAGTCCGCTCATGTGTGGAGTATTGCTCCCACCTGTGGGATGGATCTGCCCGCTATCAGCTCGAAGCCCTGGAAGCTATCGACAGACGTGCCAGAAGACTCGTTGGTGATGAAATGCATACGGCTCCAGAGCCTCGAACATCGCCGACTAGTAGCAAGTCTGTGTATCTTCTACAGGCTGCACTTCGGGGAGTGTGCGTAGGAATTGCACAATTTAATTCCCCCTGCCCTATCATCATCTTACTTTCCCATCAGGCTAGATAAAGGTCAAACGCACTAAAATCACTATTAAATAAACATATATTTTTCATATTTCGATATAAGTATGTTCCTTGGGGAAAGTTGTTCAGTATCATGGACTGAATTCAACCTAAAAATAGTTTCAGTATGTTTTGTTAGACCCTGTATATGTAACGCATAAGACATAATTTTTGTTAGTGGTTTTGTGTTTCTATTTCTATTTCTATTTCTACTTCTACTTCTACTTCTACTTCTACTTCTACTTCTACTTCTACTTCTACTTCTTCTTCTACTTCTACTTCTACTTCTACTTCTACTTCTACTTCTACTTCTACTTCTACTTCTACTTCTACTTCTACTTCTACTTCTACTTCTACTTCTACTTCTACTTCTACTTCTACTTCTACTTCTACTTCTACTTCTACTTCTACTTCTACTTCTACTTCTACTTCTACTTCTACTTCTACTTCTACTTCTACTTCTACTTCTACTTCTACTTCTACTTCTACTTCTACTTCTACTTCTACTTCTACTTCTACTTCTACTTCTACTTCTACTTCTACTTCTACTTCTACTTCTACTTCTACTTCTACTTCTACTTCTACTTCTACGTCTACTTCTACTTCTACTTCTACTTCTACTTCTACTTCTACTTCTACTTCTACTTCTACTTCTACTTCTACTTCTACTTCTACTTCTACTTCTACTTCTACTTCTACTTCTACTTCTACTTCTACTTCTATTTCTATTTCTATTTCTATTTCTATCAACCAATCTTATTGACCGAGTGAGCGAATTTAAGGGAACGAAGGTCTCCGTTTCAACTTCGGTAAAAATTCTTTCGTGTGTCCGAATTCCAGTTTTCGGCATTCTCAACCGATTGTCCTGAAATTTTGTGAGCAGGTTTGATAATTATGTAATTTTTTTTGCCGAGCCATTATTTTTGAATTTTTCAAAATGGCGGGAATATGGGGATTAAAAACGTAAAAAATAAAATATTTCAGATTTCAGCCATTTTGAAAAATATCTCTGACCTTGTTAAGGTTATCTTAGTTATGATAAAGACTCTTTTACCCTCATTCCATTTACTTTCTAAGGAGTTTTTTTTATTAATCCATTTACCTCCAGGCCACCTGTACCGAAATGAATAAGGTTAATTAATCTGTTATTGTTATCATGAGCTTTGGGTTCAAATTAGTTCATTAATTTTTACAAGCCGTATTGCGTAGAAATAAATCCAAGTTTGATTATATTGTGACCTTACAGAAAGATTAAATACATGGATGGAACAGCCTTAAGAGATTTTAATTTTTAGTGTTTTTGTTTATTACTTAGCGAAGTAAAATAGCTGCTGGCAGTACTCCACCGACACGAGCATAGCTCTTAAATATAGAAAGATAGTGTTGTTGTCAAGAAAACTGGCTTTTATCATAATGAATAGGCCAATTATATTTTTCATTGTTAGCGCTTTTGAAAGTTAAGCAACCCCGGGCGTGGTCCGTACTTGGATGGGTGCCCAAAAGTGGCACAAAATATTCTGTAACTTACTCTAGATTCCATGGCAGAAAAACAGATTACAAAATGGCTTGCCTCAATTTAGCGTAACAGAATGTCTTTTAAAAATTAAACAATCACAGAAAACAAAAGACCATCTGGACAAGAGACGCTTACTTCAAAGAAGTATTACTCGTATGTTAGTAGATTGGGATGTCGCGTAACTCACTGATATTTTTGCGATATCAACCGTGTAGTGTGTTTACAAGCATAGGTAATATTTGTTCGGACAAAGAGATTTTAGGCGTTTATTCTTGTTTATATTTTTTCCGTCTCTCTTGATAACTCAGTGTCATTAGAAGTATTTTAACACGGTATTAATATCACATTACTAAGAATATAATGATACTAGAAGTAAAATTCAAGACAATTAGATTTACGTTAATAGGATAGCTCGGTAGCCCGCTTTTACAAGTAAAGTGACACCGGGCGTAGTCCGCACTTGGATGAGTGACCATAAGTGGCATAATTTTTATGCCACTTATGTATTTATGCCACCATCTCGAGCTCGGAAGTCGGAAGTCAGAGTAAGCCGTTGGTCCCGGCTGTCATCATTATAAGGCAGTCGTCAAGCTATGTCAGATGCCTTAAGGAAAAATGCCACCAGTGTTGGCCACTTACACACAAAAAAAAACAAACAATACGATTTTTATTGATCCTAAGACTTGTCACTTTTCAATGAATTGTTTAATTATATAGTCAAAAATAACTGCAACATTTTATTTAAGTTTCACAAATTATAATAAAAAATTAGGTGTATTTTTTATTATAATTTGTGAAACTTAAATAAAATGTTGCAGTTATTTTTGAAGAAAAAAATCTCGAACTGTAAATAGAACTAATAACTGTATTAATGACACGTGTGTCATTAATACAGTACATACAATATTCAAGCCCCCATTAGGAGTCTCGAATGCCAAGGTGAGTTCGACAGTGAACAAACATCCACTGATTGACATAACGATCATTCGCGTTTACTGAACCATCATCATTGTCATGATCAGGTCTTGTTTAGTCTTCACTGCAGGAGCACGACCCTCTCTGTACTGCCAGAGCCATATATTAGCCAGAGCAGTCAGAGAATTTGGCCTACACTCTCCACGCTGGCCAGACGGGATGGAGAGGTCTCATTCATTGATGTTTATAAGCTTTGTTTAGCTTGTGTTTCGTAAGTCACCTTCTACGAATCCACAGGAAGACTTGGAGTGGTCCTATTTTACTCAGCCGGGAACCACACGGCTTTACTGAATATTACAAGGGTTTTCATTGGCCGCTGTTCGGATGGACCGTGTATCGAGTGATACGATCTAGTAATCTACCACTTGTACAGATTATATTCATTCTATGACACAGGCAGAAATTTATGTTTTTATAATACTATGTGAATGGTCATACTAGACCACTACATTAAAATATAGTTAAAATACCTGTGTTTTAAAATTGTTATTTTCGTACAAAACAATTCATCGCTTTTACGCGAACGCTTAAGGCGACATGGGTTCACAATTTGCAATACTGTGCGTGTGTTTGAAAAATCACTTTTATAAAACTACTACAGTTTATTTCACAAAAAAATTACATAAAAATCTTAAGGATTTTCTACAGACACCCACAATAGCTAAAACACGATTGAATATTTTTGGCTCGATAGAAAAAAATCACAAATATACTTTTAATTTGCCTAAGTTTGCCACACAATCACTTTTTTATATGAAAATTATACCATAAAATGTAATCTAAATATCTATCCGTTTTGGCTACAAAAAAAAAAAAAACACTGCGAAATATCGTTGACCACGGCTTTGGGCCTTTCTTCTCTTTCGACGAATATTTCACTGTTTTTTTTTTGTATTATATTTATAATTTTTTTAGAAAACTATTTGGTGGATTTTAATGATTATATCGTCCGCATACCGTCATTAAATATTAATACACGTATTTACTTTCATTTATTACGCTAATATCTTTTCCACGTTGTATAAACGATTCGTAAACATAGACTCATACTTTAAAATCATAAAACTAGTTCTTACTTTCTTTATTCTCGTGACATAAAATAAAAGCTAAGAGAACTGAAAGCCTTTTAATTGGTTACTTTGTAAAATACTGTTATAACTACTAAAAGCACTGACATTCTATCCCGTAAAAAGCTCAATTTATTCAGCATTCGTTGCACGCTCAAGTAAAAATGTGTATAAGGATTCCGTACGAGAATAGAGAACAAGTTTGTGGGAAAATAAGCCTCCGCTTCATGTCGCCGAAAGCTTTCCGAGGAAAAAGTTCAAAGCTCTGAATAGGAATTCGCTAAATGCTTCTCGATAGTTACTGAAGAATAAATATTTTGGGACGGATTGACTGTGAATATTTTGAAACGTTTTGTATGAATAAAATATTGTGGTTCAATCGGTCAAAGAGTTATTTTTCGGGTTCAATAGTTCTTGAAAATCGGACAAACTTTTAAAATTACGGTATTATCCTTTTTGAAAAATTTGTAATTTTTTTGATTCAAAACGATTATAATAACCACAATAAATTTGGTGGCACATAAATGTGTGCCGCCAACTTTATTTGACTTTTTTCTTAGACTGATGATGTGGTTGGCCCATTTACTCATAGGACAATCCACTAAGCCAATCCATTTTCTTAGTGGATAGTACTGATAAGGCCGTACCTTCAAAGTATTTTATGAACTACTGTTTACAGTTTAAAGTGAGAACGTTAAGCTTTACTACGCACATTTGCGAAAAACGGCCACTTTTGTCAAATGTGCGTAGTAAAGCTTAACGTTTTCATTATAAACAGTAAACAGTAGTTCATAAAATACTTTGAAGAGCTATCTAGGACTTGATAGTTGCAAAATTTTAAATGATGTCTCCGTTTTCTTTGAAATGATTTATTTTAAATGGGGGCAGCACTGGACCTCGGAAAATTCAGGTACGGCCTTAATGGCTTCGTGTGAATGAAGCCTTTCATTGGATTGTCTTGATTATTGTCCTGAGAACAATCCACTCTAGTCTCCATTCACACGAAGCCATTGTCAGAAAAATCCACTAAGACAATGGATTGGCTTAGTGGATTGTCCTGTGTGTTCATGGGCCATAATAGTTTGGTAGTAGTATTAGAGAGATTAGTGGAAAAAGGAAGGAGAGGGCCTTCCTTTTTTCACTGATTTCAATCTATACCCACATCATACAGGAAGAGATCCCTTTATGGGATAAGTCCGCCATTGTACATATATTTGGTCTATTAATCAGTGTGATTTGTCCTTATCAATCAATCAATTAAATTATTTATTTCAGGCTACGTAATATTAACTACAATATTAAAGGCCCATAGAATAAATACCTTATAGACTAGTATACATATAATTATATAATATGAATTAAAAACTATGGCATTTATATATTTATTTATTTATTTATTATGGTTTATATGTTTGTAAAATATTTTTTGTACAATAAAGATGTATACAACAACAGAATTAACACGCAATGGTAACGTTTACTAATGGTATATACAATACTAGCTGTGCCCGCGACTTCGTTCGCGTGGTTGTCGGAATGTTATATAGCCTAAAGCCTTCCTCTATAAATGGACTATCCAACAAAAAAAGAATTTTTCATATCGGACCATTAGTTCCTGAGAATAGCGCGTTTAAACAAACAAACAAACAAACTCTTCCGCTTTATAATATTAGTATAGATGTACATATATCAATTATTGGTGACGACTTCACTTACCTTCTCGTATATTCCCCTGTCCGTGCAATAAAAAATATACACATTATAATACCTACCTACTATCTAATTTATTTATATACTATACTTATACTGTATTTAGCAGCAAAGTCTATTTTACGGGCAGGTATAAAAAGACATTCTCGTGTCAGAAAGCGGCGAGGCGACGGAAGCCGGAAGCTCTCGCGATACCCTTTGGTTATCATCGTTTGAGTGATGACTCAGATACAAAACGATAAAAGGTATTACAACTATATTTCTATACTTACTAAATTTCAAGTAATCAACATAACTTTTATAATATAAAGCCGCAAAGTCGATCTAACGAGCATAAAGGAGACACTCTCGTGTCGGAAGTGACGAGGCGACGGAAGCCGGAAGCTCCCGCGATACCCTTGGTTATCATCGTTTGAGTGCTGTCTCAGATATAAAACAATATAAAAGGTATTATAACTATATTTCTATACTTACTAAATTTGAAGTAATCAACATAACTTTGATAATATAAAGCCGTAAAGTCGATCTAACGAGCATAAAGGAGACACTCTCGTGTCGGAAGTGACGAGGCTACGGAAGCCGGAAGCTCCCGCGAGACCCTTTGGTTGTCAGCGTGTGAGTGAAATCTTAGATATAGAACGATTAACGCTTTTATGTTTATAGAATAATCTATAGTAATAAACCTAATGTTGAATGCTTCTACGTTTGTATACCAATCCATTGTAATAAACCTAATGTTCTATATATATACTTATATAATATAAATGGTCGGCCTCGGCGAACATTCTAAGATCAGATTTCAAGACGTTCTGAAAAAGGGAGAGATAAGAAGTACCCGTAACCGAAGGGCAAGTATGAAGAGATTGACAAGTGTAGATGAAGCATGTGTGATTTGGCCCTATATGTATATATTTTTATAATTATTACGTTCCATTATGTTAAACAAAAGCGATATAATTGCAATAAAAAAGATACCCCAGTAACGGAAGTGTCGAGGCGACGGAAGCCGGAAACTCTCGCGAAAGCCTTTGGTTATAACTGTGCTAGTGATATATTTAAATAAAGAACTTCTACCTTTGATCCAAAAGGAAGTTATATGACTAAGTATATGTATAGTAATGTAAATTCAAAAAAAAGCTGATGAATATTAAAGAAGAAAAACACAAAGTTCCACTGAAATCTATCAACTTTTCTTAAGTACCTTTACACTGAAGCGTGACGTAAATATTCGAGTGTATTCCGCGTATTTCCCTAATTTCCATATTGACTTTTTCTGGCTGTCGACTCGTGTAACAATCATCACACGAAATTCGCTTTTTACAGCGCGTAATAACGAGCAGCACGCCCATTATCTACTCAAGAAAATGTCGTACCATTCTCGTTACATTCACTTACTGTCAGCTAAGCTGTTATGTTAAAATATTGCGGGATATTAGGTCTTGTTCGTGGATACAGCGAGAGCGGACGCGGAAAACTTTTTCATATATCAACCAGTCAACCATAGGGATAAGCAGAGAAAATTGTGCGGCGCAAAAGCTATAAATACCTATATACTTACATCAAAAATACTAAGTACTTCATACACACTATTATATATATATATGTATATATTATATATAAATATATCAGAGTAAATACCTACTTACACAATACATATACTAATAAATATAATAACAAAGAAATAACTAAAGAAAAGAAGAACTGAATGATGATGACTTTATATAGAAAGGGAGTTTGAAAAGAGGGCGTCATATCAAGAATAAATTCTTATTACGTTTTATTTCTTTATTCGTCTCATTATATAAACATTCCCTCCATGATTTTCATATTTTCCTCCCACTTCCGCGAACTTTTTTCAACAAAAACTCGGCTTTACGCATGGCAATGCTTATCCCATTTGGAAAACAAAGCTCCCTCCCTCACAAGTTTAATATCAGACGTAGGAGGCTTCGTTTCTTAAGCACATGCGTACTTAACATCTTATAATAATGTTAATACGGAAAACGTATTTCTTTCCATGAATATACTCGTACTCGTATCTGCAAATATTTCCGTTCAGCATTGAGATATAAGTTCTGTTGATTCGGAACGGCGATGAGATTAGAATAGGTCTATTTTGGGATGATGCTGTTTTGATAGTTAGGAAACTTTGTTGTTGTTTAGACGGCTATTGATTTAGGGGTTCTATTTAATGAAAAGGACAATAACAGCTGCCTGAAGTTTTGTTATAGTTTATTTCATTTATTGTAGTAGTGATTTTGACCGATTCTTTTCTTTTACGAGTTTGTGCCTAATACATTATTTTGTTTAATTGTTTTATATAAAATCTAGATACTAACAATAACTTTCTTTATCCAAAGGTTTCCAGCTATTAACAACATACACCAGTTTAGTGATAAATTGAAATTAATACACCAAATATGTGAGTGATATAGTGTTAAGTGATAAATGACCCCATGAAAATGTTAGCTTGTGTTTGCCAGCCGACAGAAACAGCCTTGCTATTCAAAGGAGGACCTCCAGTTGCCATGGGACCACTAGGCTCTAATAAAATACGACAGAATTCAGACACCATGAAAACCATTAAGGTTTTAACTAAACCTGTCAGAAGACTCAGTGAAGATACTAAAGACAGCTCATCATTAACTTCTTCACCTTCATATATCAATCCAACAGGGAGCTTACTCAATTTACGAAAGATCGAACGAAAAGCAAAGTCAACGAAAATATTAGTCAACCCAGTTTGCTCAGACGTTGCGACAAGTGACGACAGTAATAATTATAAAACTGTTAATAACAAATGGAACGGTAAGAAAAAGCGACTCAAATCTGAAAATGGCAGGCATCATAAAAAGGACGACGCTAAATGCGATAGGAATGATCCAATTAGACGCGAAGTCAAAAGAGAAGAAAAATCGATATCTTGTTTCAAAATGAAATGCTCCAATGATAAATCACGTTCAAACGAAGATAGGAAATCTGGAGGCGAGAACTGTAGCAATGAAAATGCTAGCAATCTTAATGTGGATAGACCAGACCTTATAAATCATTCTAAGAGTAAAGAGATACTGGTCGACGAGAGCACGATGACGGATGACTTGAATAATGACCAATTGGGTACAGGAAAGACTGATGTAGCGGTTAAGGATAGAGAGGTAAGATTAGTTTAAGGGCTCTATCTACCACACGCCTGTGGCGTTAACGCTGGATGAAATATTTTTCTATTAAGTCACTAAAACGATAATAAGGACGCAAAGAAGAATAAAACTGGCGTCTTTTTCTTTTGTCTTGAGATATGTCAATAAAAATTAGAATCTTCTTTTTATATTTTTATGCAAAATAAGTACAAAAGTTAATACTAATACACATATACGTGTCTTTTCCCCTACGTTAATAAAGCTGTGGGAACTAAAAGGTGTATGGATATGTAAATAATGTTCAAATTTGAAATGAAAATTTAAAAATATATTTGGACTAGGATAGGAAATAGGTTAACTAAATATCAGATGAGATTTAAAAAAATATAAATTCTCCCTTTATTGGGAGAGGCATGTAGTCCAGCAGTGGACTGAAATAGGCTGTAACGAAAATATAATAAAGATGCTCAAGATTTTTACACGACTGTGCCAAAAGGAGTATTATTTCATAATGGCTCCTCCACGCGTTGGGCCATCATTTCGCCAATTCACTGTGCATTAGTAGTACTTTTTAACTCACAAAAGCTTTTGAGACTTTTCCTTACAATGCAGTAATAGACAAACAAGTTTATTTGCTAGGCAAATTTAAAAAAAAATTCTACTGTCAAGAACGTCATCTAGTGATGAGTAGCGGAACTACCAATACGACTTATACCGTAGCGCCATCTATTATTTGCTAGAGTAAGCTCTGACTTTCAAGCCTTAACTCCCAATAACTTTTAAACGGCTAAACCGATTTTCATCATTCATAGCTAAGAATAACCGCAAGGGAACTAGCTTTCACGTGAAAAAACCGCATCGAAATCGGTTTATCTGTTTGAGCTACAATGCTGCAGACATACAGAAAGACAGACATTAGCGTCAAACCTATAACACCCTCTTTTTTTGTCGGGGGTTAAAATCTGTAAAATGATAGCCTATCGTGTAGATCAGCTATAAGCGGCAAGTCACAGCTGTGTGGTAAAATGTTAATATATTGTATGAATTTTACATGTGCTCCCGACAGGACTTAACGCTGGAATTCGGGCTCGCCGGGTAACAATGTCGCAACTCCGAAACGTCGGATTAAATGTATTTTAAGGGAGTTTCCACGTAAGCCTGTTAGTATTGTAGCGATAATGTTCTACGTTTTAGAACTAGTCGTGTTAACTTAAACCTGTTTCGCAAATACGAGCAAGCATTTCATTGAATTTAAAAAAATTCTTGTTAAGGATACAGTATATATTTTTGTTTGTTTGTTTGTTAGTAATAACTTTATTTATCATCATCATCCGAGCGTATTCCCGGTTGCATCGTCAGCAGTTAGGTACGCTTCAGAGCCCGGGGTCCGCTACCTAACCTAGGTGATTCGACTAGGTTACTGGTTTTTACACGGAGCGACTGCCGTCTGACCTCCGCAACCCAAAGGGTAGACCAGAACCAATCCTAGGATAGGTACAAACGCTAGATGGCGTTCGGGACCAACGGCTTTACGTGCCTTCCGAAGTACGGAATCATCTTTCTTTTCGGATAATCAGGTGATTCAAGCCTGCAATATCCTAACCAGACTGAAAACAACTTTTCACAAAGTATGCTTCCCAGTGGGATTTAAACCCATGACCTTCGGATCACAAGGCAAACGCCTTGACCACTGAACCACGGAGGCAGTCAAATCCATCATTTAATATTCCTATAAGATGAAATAAAATAATGGTGTAAAAACTTCACGACTTGAACTCGCAACGTTTTTCTTTACAATAAAGTTATTACAAACTTTATTGTACTAAGAAAACACATAATTAAAGACAAAAGCAACATATAGAGTAAATTGACAACGGCGGACTTATCCCATAATGGGATCTCTTCCAGTCCAACTTTCCAACTTTTTGAATGTTAATTCTTTATTAAAGAACCCAATTAAAATAACATAATAACATACTATCACACCTTTATCCCTGATGGGGCAAACTGAGCATTTTGGGTTCTGCGGCTCTAAGCAGACAGAGCCCAGGGCCGCAAGACTCAAAGGCCACTTTTAGCGTCATGTTGAGCAAGAAGGTGGAAAAAGGAATCAAAAATTGGTTGCTAGCCGCATCGCCTATAAACATAATACGTATTTTCGCCCATTTCCTCGATTGCCTTCTACGATCTGCGCGGAAAGAGAAGCTGCTGGTACATTCCAAGTTTTTTCTTTTCTCCCAGACCAGTATGGAACATTAGAAATAAAATATACATTGAAAATGTAAGTAAAAGCGAAATGATGGTGCCTTCCAATATTTTTTATTTGTTTTATGAAGGTACTATAAGAAACTTAGTACTTACTCGCAATACTAAATTAAGTAAAATATATAAGGACAAATCACACCGATTAAGCTAGCCCCAAAGTAAGTTTTAAACTTATGTTATGGGATACTAACTCAACGACACTATATTTTATGATAAATACATTTATAGATAAACACCCAGACCCAGGAAAATTTTAAAAAGGCCATTATCCAACTTGCCCTGGCTGGGAATCGAACCCAGAACCTCCGGATTAGCGGTCTAGCGTGTTAACCATTACGCCACGGAGGTCGTCAATTGGCAAGGTGTACTAATTTTCTGACCTATACAACAGGAGACAACAGAAAGTTTCACTAATTCTGGTCAGGATTTTCTTTAAGTTAAGGCCGTACCTGAATTTTCCGGGGTCCAGTGCTGTAAAGTAAAGCTTAACGTTCTCACTTTAAATTGTAAACAGTAGTTCATAAAATACTTTGAAGAATTATCTAGGACTTGATAGTTGCAAAATTTTAAATGATGTCTCCGTTTTCTTTAAAATTATTTATTTTAAATGGGGGCAGCACTGGACCTCGGAAAATTCAGGTACGGCCTTAACGTTTTCATTATAAACTGTAAACAGTAGTTCATAAAATACTTTGAAGGGTTATCTATGAATTGGTAGTTACAAAATTTTTAATGTTGTCTCCGTTTTCTTTGAAATGATTTATTTTAAATGGGGGCAGCACTGGACCCCGGAAAATTCAGGTACGGCCTTAAACGTAAATCCCAAAGGAAAGTATGCCAACAGTTCTGTGGAACTTTGCTCAAAATACGATTTCATGCATGCAAAACATACTCTTACTCTACACATGACATACAAAATACAGGTTATAAATAACCTTAAATTAACCTTAAATTAGAGAATTATAAATTTAGAATCTTCAACTTTTCTTCCCGCGCAGTTCGTAAAAGCCGATCGGAGGAATGGGTGAAAATGCGAAACGTATTAATAGACTATGCGGCTAGCAACCTTTCACTATTTTTATTCCTGTTTCCACCATATACCCCACGATAACGCTAAAAGTGGTATTTGGGTTTTGCGGCCCTGGATTTTGTCTGCTTGGAGCCGCAAAACCCAAAATTCTCTGTCTGCCCCATTAGGGATAAAGCCGTGATATCCCGTGTATATTCAGTAGTATATTCAGACAACATATAGCGAAAGTAAAAAGGATTAACTGATGGAGCCATTGTTACGAAAAGTAGGAGGGGAAACAAACATCGCACTTGCTCAAAGAATATAAATCAACTTTAGATTTCCGTTTGAATTTTGACTTCCAACTTTTTCCTCCAAAAAGAAGTGAATACTTAAAAAATTCTTGGGCGGCGAATATTTCGACACAAGCGTAATATAGAACAAACATGGCCGACTGCTGTACAACTCATTTTATATTTACGTCGACACATTTAACTTTTAAATTTCGGATGGCCGTAACGTTTTGTTCCTTACATGTTTTTTAGTATATTGCTGCTATTACAATTTATTCATAGTATATCTTCTTACTCGTAAGTATGTACGTACATCACCATCATTATCATCAACAGGTCTTTTTTAGTCTCCACTGCAAGAGCACAACCTTCTCTGTACTAACAGACAAGTAAGTAAGACTTGGCCAGAGCAGAGGATTTGGCCTGCACTCTGGTTACACTGTTAAAATATACGTAATTTTACAAAAAATTATGTAATTTTACATGCAAAAAATTACATAAACCTGTAAAATTCCCGATAAATCTAGGAAATTTACGAAAAAATTACAAAAACTATGTAAAATTTCATATTTTTATGTAAAATTTCATATTTTTATAAAAATTTCATATTTTTCCGTAAATTTCCCAGGATTTCGGAAATTTTACAGGGTTATGTAATTTTTTTGCATGTAAAATTATAGTGGTATGTTAAGAACTCTTTAATTTTGTATATAGTTATTTTCCTTTTTTACAAATATATTTTGTTTTTATATTGACTTTGTCAGTTTTTGGTTGTACATAAGGAATACAAGGCTCTAAAAAGTGGTTTCTTTTCATTTCATATCATAATCGCACCTCATTTAGTAATTTTCCATTAACATACAGTCCATCCGCCACATTTTGGTCCTAATTTTTAACAGTGTAGAGAGGTCTCATTGATGTATATGTATAAATGCTTTGTTTAGCTTTTGTTTTCTAAGTAGACTTCTACGGCATTCACGGAAAGACTTGTAGTGGTCCTATTGTACTCTGCCGAGAAGCACACGGCAAAATTATGTACTCGTACTTGTACATTAACGATAAATACCATCAATAGAATATTTTTAAAGATTTTACCTTGCAATGAAAGGCTTTTGAAATTGTAAACCCATTTCATCTTTCTTTCATGGCTTTGGTTTAAATATGTGGGATTCTCATTCAGTAAGTACTTAGTTTCCGATGTAAACTTTGGTCTGTGTCTCTTTTTAAATACCAAGAAAACTGCTTTATAAGTTAACTCTTTACTTTAAAGGTAAAGAGGATCCATAATCTCGCAGAAAGCTTACTGCTTAGCTCTTAATAAAGATTTATTACGTTTTGTTTGCACTAACAAGACAGAGCCTTAAGCATTATTGTAAACGATCTTTAAAACTAAATATACAACCAATTGTTGTGTAGTAAAATAAAACAAATGTTTGTAACATCTCATGTTGACTTGTAAATATTTAACTGGTACTTGAAAATGGCAATGTTTGCTTTATGGTGTGTAAATAGCGTATAATATGGGGGACTGGCGCATGTAAAAATATTTCCATTAGTATGCTCTCTCCGATACCGGGCGAAAAAAGAAAATCTCAGCGCGAAAAAACAATAAACTCCAATGATAATGCTAAAAAGACAAAAGCTTCTCTTTTACGATTTAAAATGCAAAGAACGACAACAAAAATTAGAATGTCATTCAACCTCTGAACAATTCCAGAAATACGCTACTGAAAGTGAAATTCAAACTAAGAAAGCCGCGCTGGTCATGATAACTCAATTGTGTATAGAATTGCCTTCAAAATAAATATAGTGCAGATCTGTCACTTTGTTCTATTTTTGCCATGAGATTTTTTTTCAAACCTACTAAGTAGCTGGTACGGAGTTACTGGCCGTGGATGATACTTATGAATTGCATTAATTCATCAAATACATAAATGAAGTTCAAGCCTATGCTTGCTGCTGTAGACTAAGTAATTCTACTGCAGTATTGTGTTATGTTATGGTACATAATATGTTGCACTTACTTACGAGTATCAATAATTTATGTCGCTAAAATGTCGGTTCTTTTATTGCATGCATAAGTAACAGTTAATAAGTAGATATTTTTAAATAACTTCATGTTTTTAAAATGTAGTGCTATATGGTAATTGTAGTCGATAATCTTCCTAACAAATAAAATAAAAATAGTTCACACAAATAAAAAAATCGATGGCAAAATAATAACAGTCTAAAAGTCTAAAAAATTAGTAAATCGACTGAAAATAACTTTCTCTTTTATTTTTGGCGGCTACAGGAGCAAACTCAATGTTTTAGGTTTGTGTTTGTGTTGTGGTTATGTTTAATGTTTTAGGAATTTATTAGTTTACATAGTACGTAAGTTTTAAGAAATAAACACAGGTGATTTGTTTCGTCCTACACTCTCTATATTTTGTGGAATGGTTCATTATCTGTTCTGGATGTTCAATCTGTATGCTAATGAGCGTCTGAATGGAGGAACAGTTGTCTCCTTCTCATTATTACTTGATGGACCCCTGATAACGTTACGATTCTTACACGACGCGTCTTCTTAGTAAAATTGCTTTATCTGATTTTGGCATCTAAGAACTTCTTTGCAAAAGAATTTATTTACATTATATAAAAAATTATAAATAAAATAATAAATACCTACTCAAAGGTACTGATGTTTGTTTTAGTAACCCAATATTATATAATAATGAAAAATATTAAAAGTTTTGCTGCAAATTAAATGAATCCATTCTGTAATTAGCTAACTATTTATTATATGTGAAGCATATGTGCAATTTGCAAAATCATCAATAATCGCAACAGCACAAACCGACATGACAACTTTGCTATGCCCTATTTTTATTTCTTACGGCCAGTACTGCAAGTCAGAAGAGAATGAGGTAAAGGGAGGAGGCCTGTAACAAAATTAGGTCTTATCCAAAAATCATAGGTACAAACAATCCTACTACTATTCATAAACGACGACCTCCGTGGCGTAATAGTTACCACGCTAGACCGCTAATCCGGAGGTTCTGGGTTCGATTCCCAGCCAGGGCCTGTTGGAAAATGGCCTTTTTCAAATTGTCCTGGGTCTTGGCTGTTTATCTATATATGTATTTATCATAAAATATGGTATCGTTGAGTAAGTATCCCACAACACAAGTTTAAAACTTACTTTGGGGCTAGCTCAATCAGTGTGATTTGTCCCTATATATTTATATATTTATTATTTATATATTATTATAAACTTCTTTCTATTGTCAAATGGTCCCATTTTTTTGTAGAGCCGGAGCCTTCGGGCCCGCGTCCACAATGCTGAATTTAGGATGCTGATTCCTTAATACATTTCCTGTTTTACATCGCTCGGTCAAAATAGTATCATTACAAAATCAGCGTCTGGTATTTCAGCAAATGGATTCCCAGGCTTCCTCTTTCCCTTTGCAACGAGTCCAAATATTAGCATAATTACATATTATCACACTAGTGTAAATGGCGCTCTATTAAATTAGGATATCTTTTCTCTATCCATTACTAACTTATTAATCTAAATAGTATCTTCAATAGTGTAATGTAAAATATTTGGGACACGATAACGGGCCATGATCAAAATCGGAACAAATATACAAAGTGGAAGGGACATACCCTTAATAAATCAAACCACGGACTATATACTAGATCAATAAAGAACAATGAAATTTAAATAACAGCCGAAGAACAAAAAAAAAATTCTAAATTTCCATACAAAAGTGTGGTCCGATTTATTACGGGTGGTATGTCTCTTCCACTTTATATAGGTTGAATTAACATTTTTTACCGACATTTTCTTTTCGATTATACATAATTATTTTCTTTTCGTTCCAGGTAAGAGACTGAATCGTAGACACAGATAAGAGGTAACGTAATCAAATTTCAGAGAATATTTCTCTCGAAAATGAATTTAAAACCTTTGCAATCTGGTTTAATAAATGACAATCTCGAGTAATCCCACAGATCCTTTTTGTTAACAAAACAAGATTCTGTAAAAATATTTGATTACATTTTGTGGCTTAATTAAATATGGCTTTTACAATTCCTTTTTAAAAAAAAACATTGTTACACGGAGTCAGAAAAAAGATGTTTATTTGTTTTTATAGATGAGTGCTTGCTGTTGGCTTATCGATATTTTAAAAAAAAACTTATTCCACAGAAAAATATATAAAATTAAATACTTATTTAATGCAGAAGCAAAAGAATTGGTAGGTGAAAGCCGATATGATATGATAAATAAATTCATGTGCAACTGGAAAGCTATTTCCGTATTTTATGGAAATGCTAACGAGTATTTTTATCTTTTAATTACCTAGCTCATCAGCTAGCCATTAGTTATTTAATGCTGTATGATAAATAATAATAGACGTGGCTCCATCCATTACCATTAATTTTATACCTACTCAAAATATCATGCCTTCAATAGTCGATGCGTACTTCTGCAGCTTCAGTAGTATAGATTGAAAGTACACAATAGTAGCTTGTATGCCGAGGATGATAAAAAAAACTAATGTAAAATAATTTAAGTAGATCAACATTGATCTAAAGTAGACCTGTAGACTGGTAGAAAAGGCATTGGGCCTTAAGTCCGCCTGTTTAATTTTTGTAATAAAGTTAAATAAATAAATAAAATCAAAACCCAGTAAGTAACTCATTTTAAATTCCGAAAAATAACTTTTGAAACTGTATTTTCTATTTTACCTGTTCCATTATTATCTATTTAAACGAATCAAAAGTTCTGCCGTTGTTTTACATTTACGGACAGCGAATAGGTGTTATATTATTGTAAGCCTAATCGCAAACGTGGAACTTTTTTTGTTCAAAATGTCGTTTGGGCAATACCGAGGGTTAAATGTTTGTCCAAACCCCTGATTGTGGAACTTTTTGATACGCGAGTTTGACGCCCACCCTGTGGTCGGACGGAAAGTTAGCATTTAAAATACCTTTCCCTTGACATGTTTGATCTCTGTTTATACAATTTTAAATAGGAAATTAATATTTAGGTGTTACTGTAATTGTGAAACATTTGAATATTGTTTTTTTTTTGGTTCAAGAAACTTTGCCATATTTAGAATTCCAAAGTTATTTGTTATTGCAAATGACAGATTCCGATTTAATATTCAATCCTCTTGTATTTAAAAATAATATTTTTTAAACAAATCCTTTACGAATTTGCCATTAAATAAACGTGATAAGTTACCAAAATAAGGTTTCGCAAAAACAAGAGAAATTTACTACGTTAATGAAACCTTATTTATACACTGAAAAATGTAATGTTAATAAAATATGTACTTAACAAAAATAAACATTAAAACATTGTTTTTTTTTTTTTATATTAAACACGCGTTACATTACAATAAGTGATTTATGAGATACAAGAAATACAGTTATAGAACCTATCAAGTGTTTTTAAAGTGTACCAGTATTATTTTCATTTTCTTCAAAGAAAAAGCTAAATTATCAGAAAATATTATGAGATATCGTCAGTGCGTCGATATCGATAAGATTTCAGATATTTGCGGCGAGCGAAAGACACTCGAATCAAGGGGGCGGTTGGAGATTGTGAACTCATCAAGGTGTCAGATGTCGCCGGATGTTGTGACGTGTTGCGTCGGCTTCTTGCGATGATAAATGCCTACTCATAAAAAATTTTTGTCACAACTTTGCGCCGTGATTGGTAATATATTTTGTTACGACAAGTTCATATATTACTCGACTTTTTTTTATTTTTTCGTTTTTCAGCATCATTATTTCATAATTATCAGGCCTTTTTAGTCTCCACTGCATGACCCTCTCTGTACTACCAGAGCCATATACTAGCAAGAGCAGTCAGGCCTATTCTCTCCACGCTGGCCAGATGGATTGGAGAGGTCTTATTGATGCTTTGTTTAGCGTATGTTTCCTAAGTCGCCTTCTACGACTTGGAAGACTTGGAGTGGTCCTATTCTACTGTGGTGGTAACCACATGGCTATGCAGGTTTTTCAACATAAATATTTATAATTCAACTCAATACATGTGTAGTGATCTTAATCACTTATTTAGTTTAATTTAGATTAATAATAAAATTTGTAATATAAATGAATAAATGATAATATCAAGGAACAACCAGACGAACTGACAAACATCGCAACTTCTTAGTATTACTATTCCATTTGTTGTTTGGCTGCGACACAGGGCGAAACCGGTTTGGACGCCGGCCTGCCTACAATGTCTGCTGCGCCCGAGCGGTGCGAAAAACTTATGATCGCTTTGACGCAGGACGCATGACTGTCCGCCTGCTGTTCCTTGATCGCCACGAAAACAAGTGTTCTCATTCAAATATCCTATCCGCTGTGCTACTCCTTCCTAAGCTAGTAAGCCTTGCATATATAGCAGTGAAAGTATTTGGTATGCTGCTATGTATTTATTTATATATTAACAATGAGTTATTGCACTGTTTTGATATAAAATAATTAATAAAATATATGCAAGGGAATTTTCCGTGACGGCCGATTTGACAGGTTCGATATGAAGGGGCCATCCATGCGCGCGCACTGTTAGACGTGCGCTCGACGATGTCGTCATCTCTATGAGATTATTTACAAAGAAGGTTGGCGTACGGCAGGTCCGATACGCCACATTACTCCCCCGCTGAGACCGGTTCACGGTCGATAGTGCTGAAGATGAGCGGGGAATCTGACTACACGTCCGCTCCTTGTCCGTGGAGGATCCTTTTCTTCAGGTGCTGAAGAAGGATGGACGGTTGTCTTGTTTGAAGTTTTATTATCATCTAAAGTAAGATACGCTGGCTTCAGTCTGTCTACAGTGACAGTAATTTCTTTGCCCTGGACTTCAATTTTGTAGGCTTTGGCTCCTCTGTGCAGTACGTTATATGGGCCGACGTATGGCGATTCAAGGGCTCGTCTTTCAGGGCCCCGGCGTAGAAATACGTAATCCGACGTATGTATGTCCTTTGGCACGTAGAAAGTTTTGTTGCCGTGATTTGATGTAGGCACAGGAGACAATCCAGCCATGTGTTTCCTTAGGCGTGACACGTAGTCCACAGGATCCAGATGACTGGCTGAAGATGGAGTAAAGAATTGCCCAGGTAGTCTCAGAGGCTCGCCGTAGACCATCTCAGCAGCCGACGCGCCGAGGTCCTCCTTCCAAGCTGCTCGTATGCCCAACAGCACAAGAGGGAGGGTTTCTGTCCACTGCGGGTTGTTGTGGCACATGATGGCTGCCTTCAGCTGGCGATGGAGACGCTCCACCAGTCCATTGCACTGCGCATGGTAGGCAGTGGTGGGGCGATGTTCTGCACCAATCAGTCACGAAATGGCTTGAAATAAGTGTGACTGGAACTGCTGTCCTCTGTCGGTAGTGATGGTGGAAGGACAACCATGGCGCGATATCCAGTTGGATAAAAAGGCACTGGCACAAGTTTCTGCAGTGATGTCCGCCAGGGGATAGGCGTCAGGCCAGCGGGAAAAACGGTCGACGACGGTGAGGCAATATTTATACCCTTTGGAAAAGGATAAAGGACCAATGAGATCAAGATGAACGTGGGAAAAACGTTCTGAAGGTACAGGAAAAGTTTGAAAAGGGGAAGAGAGATGACGGGAGATCTTGCTTCGTTGGCAATCTGTGCATTGTTGAGTCCAGCGGGTGCAGTCCTTGCGCAACCCCGGCCAAATGAAGCGTTCGGCGATGAGTTGAGCGGTTGCCTTGGTTCCGGGGTGGCTCAAACCGTGCATCTTCTCGAAGACTTTCCTGCGGTAGGAAGGGGTTAGGTATGGACGTGGGTGATTTAATGAGATGTCGCAGTATAAATTGTTCTCAGGCAGTTTCTTGAGGATGAGGGATGATTTCTGCCTTAACAGGTCTTGCAGTTCAGGGTCTTGCTCCTGATCTCTTGCAAGATCTGCGAAGTTGATGAAAGATGAAATTTGTTCAATGCGGGACATAGCGTCAGCGACGACATTGTCAGAACCGGATATGAATTTGATGTCAGTGGTGAATTGTGAAATGTAATCGAGGTATCTGAACTGTCTGGGTGAGCATCCGTCTCTTTTGGTGGTGAAAGCGAATGTGATGGGTTTATGATCTGTGTAAACCGTGAACACTCTAGCTTCCAGCATGTACTTGAAGTATCGGATGCCTTCGTAAATAGCCAACAACTCTCGATCATATGGGCTATACTTCTTTTGTGATGACGAAAGTTTGCGGGAAAAGAAACCGAGAGGCTCCCAGCTGTCGTTGTTGTTCTGCTGCAAAACTGCACCAATGGCTCCGTCGGATGCATCAGTGAACAATGCCAGTTCTTTGTTGACATCTGGATGTGCAAGAAGTGCAGCTTGAGATAGGCAGTTTTTGCAAGCGTTGAAAGCTGATAACATTTCTTCCGTCATGTTAATGGGAGTAGCTCCTTTGATATTGCCAGTGTGGGCTATGTCGAGCGGTGCTTGAAGTTCAGCAGCTTTTGGTACGAATCTGCGATAGTAATTGAACATGCCCAAGAAACGTCGAAGTTGTTTAGCTGTTGACGGAGGAGGATAGGCTTGTATACTTTCTACCTTTTCTGTTAAGGGCTTGATACCATCTGTGGAAACAGAATATCCTAGGAACTGTATTTCCTCAACGCCAAAAACGCACTTGGACACGTTAATCAGTAAGCCGTAGTCCTTGAAACGCTCGAACAAGATTTCCAGGTGTTGGAGGTGTTCCTCTTCAGACCTGCTAAAGATCAAGGTGTCGTCCAAATATCCGTACGCGAAATCCAAGCCTTGCAGTACTTCATCGATGAACCTTTGAAAGGTTTGAGCTGCGTTTCGTAGACCAAATGTCATGTACGGAAATTCGAAGAGCCCGAACAGTGTTGTGATGGCATTTTTCGAAATATCAGCTTCTTCGACTGGGATCTGATTATACGCCTTGATCATGTCAATTTTCGAGAAGATCTTGGCACCTGACAGCTGGTAAGTGAAGTCGTTGATGTGCCTAATTGGGTAGCGGTCTGCAATTGTTCTCGCATTGAGAGCACGGTAATCACCGCATGGGCGCCAGCCATCGTCTTTCTTACGAGCGAGATGGAGTGGGGACGACCATGAGCTTTCCGAACGTCGTGCTGTTCCATTCTGCAACATAGCATCAAACTCCTGCTTTGCGATTTTTAGGCGATCAGGGGCCAATCTGCGAGGACGAGCTGCCACTGGAGGTCCTGGAGTCGTGCGGATGTGATGTTTAGTATTGTGCTTAGGTTCTGTGGGCCTACCTGCTGGCGTGGTGAGGGTTGGGTACTGCTTCAGCAAGTCCAGGTATTTGGAGTCACCGCTGATGGTCTTGACTGCTTCGGTCTCTGGCGAAGTGCTGTGACGACATGGGACTGTGATCCAAAGCGTTGTGAGTCCGTCAACCAGTCGATGTTGTCGGCAGTCTACCAGAAGATTGTAGTGCTGTAAGAAGTCAACTCCTATGATGGGCCTGGATACCTCAGCCACGATGAAGCGCCAGCGGAAGTCTCTACGCAGGCCAAGATCAAGGCACAAATCCAGAAATCCGTACGTATTAATACGGGTGTTGTTCGCTGCATACAGCTCATACGCAGTACGAGGACGGAACCCTTTGGCCATCGATTTGGGGAATACGCAGAGGTCAGATCCTGTATCAATGAGGTACTCTACCCGGGTCTTCCTGTCGACGACGAAGAGGCGGCCGTTTCCTTGCGGGCAGTCATTTGCCGCCACTAGTGGCTGCCGCTGGAGTTTTCCGGCTTTTTATATGCGCAGGGCGTTGTGCATTTAAAGGCCGCAGCACCAAACTTGCGGTGGTAAAAACATAGGCCATTACCACGTGACCGGGATCGCGAACTAGACCGATATCGTCTGAAGTTGGGCCGACTCTCTCGCGTGGCTAGCTGCTGTACTTGACTGCGCAGCTCCTCTATTTGCTTGGCCATACTCTCCATTATACCTAAATACGGGTCAGCTGAAGAAGTTGTTGGTCTGACGTCACATACCTGGGAAGCGGGCGAGGCGATAGCGATTACTTTATCAGCCAAATCAGCTAATTTCTCTAGTGGTGAGTCGGTCTGCGACGCAATAATTGGCTGTATTTGCGAAGGTAAGCCGTTACACCATACCGTGCGTATAAATTCGTCTGAGATTTGAGGGCCCGCCAGATGTCTTAAGTGCCTTAAGAACTGCGAAGGTTTACGATTGCCCATTTCTTCTTTATTCAGGAACTGTAAGATTTTTTCCTCTCTTGGGGCTGACATACGCTTCACCAACTCTCTCTTGAGCGTTTCGTATTTATTCTCTTTGGGCGGGTTCTCAATGACATCTGCGACTTCAACGGCATACTGATGTTCTAAGTAACTACACGCAGTATAAAATTTGGTAGTATCGGCTGTTATACCGGCTAATATGAATTGACCTTCTAATTGTGCGAACCATAGGTTTGGGCGGTCAGGCCAGAATGGCGGAATTTTGACGCCGACTTTAAATGTTTGTTGAAATGTACCTTGAGTTGGTTCGGCCGTTGGGATTCCAAAATTTTCATCCTTTTCCATCTTCGCGATGTATGGTTGCGGTATCACGTCGGGGTCACCAATATAGCAGTGAAAGTATTTGGTATGCTGCTATATATTTATTTATATATTAACAATGAGTTATTGCACTGTTTTGATATAAAATAATTAATAAAATATATGCAAGGGAATTTTCCGTGACGGCCGATTTGACAGGTTCGATATGAAGGGGCCATCCATGCGCGCGCACTGTTAGACGTGCGCTCGACGATGTCGTCATCTCTATGAGATTATTTACAAAGAAGGTTGGCGTACGGCAGGTCCGATACGCCACACATATATCGCTTCATTGGTGACCCCACTCTTACACAATGCCGCAGTCAGATACCGAGAACGAGAACAAAGGAAGCGGAGAGCGGTTGCAATTGAATCGCGTAGGCGTAAGGGTACCGCCTTTCTACCCATCGAAACCAAAATTGTGGTTTGCTTCGCTGGAGAGGCAATTTGTACTGGCTGGAGTTACGTCAGATGCTACAAAGTATCACTATGCAGTCTCCCACTTAGAACCCCAGTACGTGGAGATCGTAGAGGACATCGTCGAGGGGCCAGCTACGTCGAATAAGTACGAGATACTGAAATCGGAGCTCGTCAAAAGGCTGTCTGCATCACGGGAGAAACAGGTCCAGCAGCTACTTCATCACGAAGAATTAGGTGATAAAAAGCCATCACAGTTTTTACGGCGGTTACGAGGTTTGGCCGGCGCCGAGGTGCCAGATGATCTACTCAGAACCCTCTGGGCCAGTCGACTACCCAAAAGTGTGCAGCCCATCATCGCGTCACAGGCCAAGATGAAGCTGGACGAGGTCGCTGAGCTTGCTGATCAAGTCCTGGATGCTGTATCACCCAATGTGCAGGTAGCAACAGTTTCGGCAAGTACCTCCAGTGGATCTAGCGAGATTGCTGCGTTAACACGGCAAGTCGAAGCGTTAGCGGAGAAGGTCGATCGTATGTCGCGGTCAAAGTCAAGAACCGGACATTTTTCAAATCGCCGAGGTCGCTCATCGTCGACGACAAGATCACACTCAAATTATAGAAGACATCCGATCTGTTGGTTTCACTATAAATTCGCAGATAAAGCAAATAGGTGTGTGAAACCCTGTGACTATTCGGGAAATGCGACAGGCAGTCGATAATGGCGGCCGACGACTGCCCAAGTGCCGGTCGCTTATTTGTTACGGATAGACAATCTAAATTGCAATTGTTAGTAGATACGGGTAGCGATTTGTGTGTTTTCCCTCGCAAATATTTGAAAGACTGTCGTGCGAAAACAAATTTTGAATTGTGTGCCGCTAATGGGTCGGTCATAAATACATATGGTTTTTATCATGTAGTCTTAAACCTAGGATTGCGCCGTGACTTCCCTTGGCATTTTATTGTGGCCGACGTAACGAGGGCGATAATAGGCGTGGATTTTCAATCACACTACAATTTAATAGTAGATGTCAGAAATCAACGCCTCATAGACAACAAGACTATGGTCGCGACCGCAGCTTCACTCGCGTTTGGTAATGAAAGCATTTCTTCGGTGAAGGTAGTTACTGGTAACTCTGTGTATCACAATATACTAGCTCAATACCCCGAAATTACTCGCCCACACGGAATACATCGCACACTACACCATAACACTATACATCACATCCGTACCACACCTGGGCCACCGGTCTCATGCACACCACGCAGGCTTGCACCTGATAAACTTAAAATAGCGAAGTCAGAGTTCGAGTCGATGTTACAAAATGGTACCTGTCGGCCTTCGGAATCAGCATGGGCTTCACCCCTTCACCTCGCGCCCAAGTAGGACAATGGGTGGCGTCCTTGTGGGGATTACCGCATGCTGAATGCCCGAACAATACCCGACAGGTACCCTATCAAGCACATCCATGACTTTGCTCATTGTTTATCAGGCTGCACAGTCTTTTCCACCATCGATTTGGTTAAGGCCTATAACCAAATCCCCACGAATCCTGACGATATCGCAAAAACAGCTATTACAACGCCGTTCGGACTTTATGAATTCCCATTCATGACGTTTGGTCTTCGTAACGCCGGTCAGACGTTCCAGCGTTTCGTCGATGAGATGCTACGGGGCCTGGATTTTACGTATGCATATTTGGACGATTTTCTCGTGTTTTCCAAGGATCAGAAAACTCACGAAGCGCACCTGCATCAACTTTTCGACCGGCTGAAACAATACGGTATGGTAGTCAACACGGCTAAATGTGTATTCGGCGCTTCTCAGGTTACTTTCTTGGGCTACCTTATTTCAAGCAAAGGTACCATGCCACTACCGACAAAGGTCGAGGCCATTAAGAACTTTCCCATCCCGAAAACGGTGAAAGAACTCCGTAGGTTCCTAGGTATGGTGAATTTTTACCGTAGGTTTATCTCAGGCGCAGCTGAACAGCAGGCTCCACTGAACGCGCTGCTCACAGGATCGGTGAAGGGTTCGCACCCAGTCCATATCACCGGTAAGTCACTCGAGGCCTTTGAAGCCTGCAAAGAAGGTCTGTGTCAGGCCGCCTTGCTGGCTCATCCCAATTGTGATTCGAGGTTAGCACTTGTCACTGATGCGTCTGACAGGGCTATTGGCTCGGTGTTGCAGCAGCAGAGTAGTAGTGGCGAGTCCTGGGAGCCTTTGGCATTCTTCTCTCGTGGGTTGAGTCCTTCTCAACAGAAGTACTCACCCTACGATCGAGAGCTGCTCGCTATTTACGAGAGCATTAAATATTTCAGGCATATACTCGAAGCCCGAGACTTCACGGTCTACACCGACCACAAGCCGCTGACCTTCGCTTTCCACAATCGAAAGGAAAACTGCTCGCCAAGACAGTTCCGGCACCTGGACCTGATCGCGCAGTTTACCACCAATATACGTCACATATCTGGTAAGGACAATGTGGTAGCTGACACTCTCTCGCGGATTGAGGAGATTACCCAGCCAATCAAACCAGAACAGCTGGCTGCCGCTCAGCAGTCTGACCCAGAGCTGAGGCAACTCGCGGAAGGTATGACGTCATTACGCCTTGAAAAAACCCAAGTTCCAGGTACTAAGACGGAACTGTTTTGTGATGTAAGTATGGGTGTGAGAAGGCCATTTATTCCCAAGATGCTACGCAAGGGGGTGTTCGAGAGCCTACACAGTCTTAGTCACCCAGGGGCAAATGCAACAGTCAAGCTGGTCTCCGAGCGATATGTATGGCCTGGAGTTAGAAGGGACTGCAGGAACTGGACGCGGGCGTGCATAGCGTGTCAGAAGTCCAAGGTCACGCGTCATACGAGTGCTCCACTTGGCAACTTCAAACTTCCTGCATCCCGTTTCAAATTTGTCCACATCGACTTGGTCGGGCCTTTGCCTTCGTCCCAGGGCTATAGGTATTGTCTTACCGCCATCGACCGCTTTACGCGTTGGCCTGAGGCGATACCATTAGAGGATATTACGGCCGAGGCAGTAGCACGAGCACTCCTCAGTAGCTGGATTTCCCGGTTCGGTTGTCCTGCCGACATCGTGACAGATCGTGGCAGGCAGTTTGAATCAGCGTTGTTCCGAAATCTTGCACGGATCGCTGGATTCACGCACCGCCGAACCACTGCTTATCATCCAGCCTGCAATGGTCTCGTGGAAAGATTCCACCGACAACTAAAGGCTGCCATAATCTGCCACGGTGATTTAAATTGGGTTGAATCTCTTCCGCTGGTGTTGTTGGGTGTCCGCAGTGCATTTAAGGAGGACCTGCAGACCACCTCAGCCGAATTAGTATGTGGCGAACCTTTGCGTTTGCCAGGTGAATTTTTTGAATCAGAGCCTGACTGTCCCCTAGACTTGACCGAGTTCACGTCAAGACTTCGGAGCATAGTCCAGAGCCTGAAGCCTTCACCTGGCTCTCGTCACAGTGGAAAACGTCCAACGTTCGTTTTTAGGGAGTTAACCACTTGCACTCACGTGTTCCTGCGTGATTGTACTGTTGGTGGTACCTTGAAGCCTGCATATTCTGGGCCGTATGAAGTTCTACAGCGTGACGACAAAGTTTTCGCCATTCTAGTAAATGGCAAAAAGATCACGGTATCGATAGACCGGATCAAGCCGGCCTACATACTAAGTGACCCAGACACCACGCCATACACAAACACATCACAAAACCAACATGACAAACGCAACACTAGTACACACGTGACACAACCGGGGAATCAGAGCTCAAATATCTTATCCGCTGTGCTACTCCTTCCTAAGCTAGTAAGCCTTGCATATATCGCTTCACATGTCATACATACTCAATACAATCTTAATTTTGTAGATAGAATCATCACTAAAAAGCACAGTTTTGCTAAGAAAATTCTCGTTCTCCGCTGAAAGTAGGTAATAAGTACCTATCGTACAAATATAGTAGCATTTCTTAGATAAAAATCCGATATAAATCAAAAAGTAAGAAGTTACAGCAAATTTAAAAATGAAACTGAAAATTATCCTAAAATTCAAAAAATTTTGGCCATTCTTTGTTTTACGAGCGTCGTGTCGCATATTTTACGGTTCATAAATACAGTCCATACAATTGAAGACAGTTTCAAAGGGCCAGATAAGTATTCTTTATATGTTTGTTTTTATAACGTGGCCCGGCTATTTATATGTTAGGAAAAACGCGTAGTCACCTCTTTCAGAAAGAAAATCACTGCGCGCGAGACATTTTTAATTCGAGGGTTCTGTTATATTTTACAAATATATTTAGCAAATGATGTGGATAGGAATTGTTTTTTTTTGGGGCAACCTGTGACAAAACAACTCAAAGACCCCCAAAATAGGAATATAGGAAACACCTATGCTTCTTAGGCACATCGTACTAAAAATGTTTTCACTTAGTTTTAGTAAAAAGAAAATGTGTTTAGTTTAAGTTCTGGGTTGGATCCCCAGCAAGGGCAAGTTGGAAAATGGCCTTTTTCAAATTGTCCTGGGTCTTGGGTGTTTATCTTTATACGTATTTATCATAAAATATAGTATCGTTGAGATAGTATCCCATAACACAAGTTTGAAACTTAATTTGGGGCTAGCTTAATCAGTGTGATTTGTTATTTATTTATTTATACGTTACGAGGTTGCTTTAGTTTTTTTCCGAGTAGGTAAAATAAAAGATTCCTGAAAACAGGCGTATATGACGAATTCTTCGGATTTGGCAACGCGCTTGTTTTGGCACATTTGGTATTCCTGTCTTCCGTATTACCATATGGAAGCCTGTAGTGAGTTATTATTTAATCTGCTATAGTAATCAGTAATAACTGTATAGTATGATCAGATGTATCATACCGCTGTTTCCCTACTTAGTTGAATAAAATAATTCTCGTAAATGAGTGTATGACATGTATATTGTTTACCGGTAAAACCAACGCTAATTTGTTCAATAGATTTATTAAACTCTTAATATCTCTTAATAGCCGTGTGGTTCCCGGCAGAATAGAACAGGACCACTCCAAGTCTTCCCGTGGATGTTGTAGAAGACGACTTAGGAAACAAAGCTATACAAAGCTTACTCGTATAAACATTAATGAGACCTCTCCAACCCGTCTGGCCAGCGTGGAGGGTGTAGGCCAAATCCTCTGACTGCTCTGGCTAGTATATGGCTCTGGTAGTACAGAGAGGGTCATGCTCCTGAAGTGGAGACTAACAAAGACCTGATGATGATGATGAACTCAATTGTAGAATAATTACCATATTAAATTGAACCTTATGCCTTTGACATAACGTTCATGAAAAACCAATGAAAAAACTATCCCTACGACGCCCGATTAAGATTTTAAGTTGTATTTGGGGACGGTTTTTATGTTTCACCAATGGTTTCTAAAAACGTGAAAGGAAAGCGGAGCGTCGGCAAACGAAACGGCGTGTTTATAGGTCGCGGCCTCAGTTGGTCAGAGAAAAAAATATTTTCGTCTCAAGACTTTTCTTTGAGAGTGTTTGTATGACACTTGTGTTTTGGCCTAGAAATGCTGTGTCAGAGTTGAAATATCTTCGTGACCTTGTTTTATTTTTGATAGTCTGAAACACGAATTAGACTGTTTTGAAGAACTTGATAGTTTTTGTTCATATAGGTAGGTATAAAATAATTTCTTCAATAGACGAAGGCGCACTATTTATGTTTTCTTGTTACTTTAAATATAATTGTAGAAGTATATTAATAAGAAATAAATATTTAACTTCATTTGGCAATAATTGTTGACTTTCAGCAGTCTTAAACTTTTAGCATAAAATTATAATACGTAACAGGTAGGCAAAAGCCTCTTCTACTCTTTAATTTAAAATACGATCACGAAAAAATTACACTTAATGCAAATTAAAATGTAAATTGAAGTTAATACCTTTCATAAAATAAACAGACCCTCTTTCAGAACGCAGACTTTTAGTCCTCTTTCAATGAATTTCAGAGTCAGTTTTCTTCTTATCGAGTCGAAGTCATCGAGTCAGTTTTAATATCGAATAACAAACCGAGTTACAATTACTTACTTTCAAAGCCACATAATTGTAGTGTCTTGGCCCAATTTTTAAAAAATTCATGTTGTGTTCCAATATCCAATTGTTTTATATATACGATATTTTCAAATTTCCTTTTACTGTTTCTACAGTAGAATTTTTAACCTAGGTACTGTTTTCCGACAGCTTTAGATATACGAGTATCTTTCTTTAAAACGCGTTCCTCTAAAAAATTTTATTTATCCTATGAGCAGCTCACAACAAACTCTTAAGCACTTAACTTTGATTGATTCATGTATACCATCAATAGTGAAAATTTATTTCATTAAAAGAAGTCAATAATAAATCACCTTCAAAAAAATATGCACGTTCAGAGCTAATTCTAAAGAAAATTTTGCACGCCTTCATTTAAATATTCTAACAAAAAATGAAGCCTTTGTCAAAAGCATTTTGTTTTTCAATTAAAAAGTTTCTGGCGCAAGTTAGAAGTTGGGCAAGTGACCGATGGACCTGATGTTCCAGAGGTTTCCTCAAGGTTTCCTTAGACTTCGTAAATACTTATTTATAAGGAAGTTTTTATGGAAAGTCGGTTCGGCCAAGTCACGTTTCAATCATAAAACGTGGAAGCAGTAAAAATGGGAGGATTTGTTGACTTATTTCAGAATTAACATAAATTAATATTCATAGTTTCTGATATCCATTCTAATTCTAAGTTTATTGTAGCATAACGTTCAGATTTGTTTCAAAATTAATTAAGACTACGCGTTTTTATTGGAATGAAAAGTATTGTGGCGAATCTGACATGTTGGTCTGGAATAAAAGAATAAACGTAGAATGTAACAGATGCTTCTCTTCCCGAGCAGATCGTAAAAGCATATCAAGGAACGAGAATCTGAATCATGTCAATAGGTGAGAGATGTCAATAATCAATCAGATATTCTTTCATCTCTTTTTTAAGGTTCCGTACCCAAAAGTGGCAACGGGACTCTATTACTGAGACTCCACTGTCTGTCCGTCCGTCTGTCATAGGCCTCTATCTATTGAACCGTAGTAGCGAGACACTTAAAATTTTTAACGATTTATGTATTACTGTGGCCGCTATAATAACAAATACCAAAAATAAGATAAAGTTAAAAATTAAAGGGGTCATCATACAAGAATTCTGTTTTTTTTAGCGTTTTAAAACATTGTCCGGAGGTGAGGTACCCTTCATGTACGAGTCCGACTCGCACTTGACTGGTTTTTGATTCCCCTTTTTCCACCTTCCTGCCCACCACCTTAAGGTAGGTATGCTAAATGTAACCTTGAAGTCTTATATCCGAGATTATGTCTACCTTAATAGATTGGATAAGGGTACCCTATACTGTTTAGCGATGGGCGCAGGTGAACTAATACTCAAAGGTTCTATGATCTTTCGGCTCTGCGTCAAAGTAAATATTTGTCTGACCCCTCATGTACTCGAATTTGCTCTAACACTAAGTGAGGACATTGTCTATAAGTTCGCGAGAGGTGCTACCTGTGCTACGAAAACGGGGAAAAGAAGGGAAAAATACCTACGAGTCCGGTTGAATTATATCTTTGTACCATTTGGAGTAAAACATTAGGCCCCTGAGCCCTGGGGTGCTTAACTGCTCAAGTCATAAATATTGTAATCATATTAGCTAATCTAGCTGATCCAAGAGCTGGCATTTTATTCGTCTAGAGGTTTAGCTTAGCCATTATACTAGGGAATGCTACCAGAAATTTTCTCTCTTTGCCTCGATGTGGCGTTGTGAAATGAAATATCATAGGTATTAAGTTTTTTCTTTTATTTGTCAGATTAGTTTTAAGATTTAGATATATCTACCTTGTTTATTCTGAGTTAACTTCTCACACATGGAAAGAAGATCCTCTTGTGGGTTAAACTGAAAATCTGTATGTAAATTCTGTAAGCAAATCATATTATACTCACTACTTAGTAGCACTTAACATAAACCATACAGCCTCTCTCAGAGCTTTCAGCTGTTAAGTTAAAACCGTCTAACCTTAATTTGTTATTCATAACTCTCTAAGTTTTAATCTGCAAACTGTATTGCAGTGCATTGCGGAGTGGAACTTGCAGGCGGTTGCAATGAATACTATGTCATGCAGTAGATACTCATTTATCTTTATTGTTTGCAGCAGTGTTTTTTAACCGTTTTCATGACGCGACCCCCTTTAGTACGTAGTTATTTAAAAAAAGTCGCGACGTGCGCGACTAGATTTATTTTCATAATTTGGTGTTGGCTAAATATATAATACATAATCAAGTACTTATAATAGACATTTTTACATCGATAGGTACATTACGTCCGGGAATAACCACCATACCGCCATTCGGCGCTTGCTTGACGAACGCAAGCCATTGTTTTAAAGTTGAACCGTCGAATTTGAAGTGACTTGTTAAAATTATTTTAAGAAAGTTTATAATCTTCCATTACTGAGGCTTCGCGACCCCCAAGGGGTTCGCGCCCCACAGGTTGAAAAACACTGGTTTACAGTAACGCTAATTTCTAATTGTTCTGTTCCAATGTCCAATGTTTTATAAATACGATAATTTTAAATTTCCTGTTCCTGTTTCTACAAAGATTTTATGAAAGCTTTAGATGTACTTATCTTTCCTTCTTCGTTTCGTTCCATTTATCTTTAATGTTTACAGTAACGCTGATTTCAAATTGTTTGCTGGGAAACGCTCTTCGCAAACTGTTAGGGTCATGCTCCATTGAAACTGATCGGCTGTTCTTCGTTTTGACAAACAATAGGATTACGTACTTTACAGAAAGTTAGATAGGTATACTTAGTCACTAAGAACCTAACAGATAGCTAGGTAGGTATACTTAGTCACCATCTAAGTAGATTTATTAATGACTGATAAATAATAAATAAATATATAGGGACCAATCACACTGATTGAGCTAGCCCCAAAGTAAGTTTTAAACTTGTGTTATGGTATACATTACGAGTATGTACTCAACGATACTATATTTTATATAAAAAACATATAGATAAACACCCAAGAACGAGGACAATTTGAAAAAGGCCATTTTCTAACTTAACCATTACGCCACGGAAGTCAAAATGAAAGAGCTTTATAAGTATTTTAAATATATATTTTTTAGATCGGTATTTTTGAAGTTATTTGAGAAAATAGGCGAATATTGACCATCCCCTCTTATCTCCAAACCTAAGTTAAAAAAATCAGATAATAGTTCGTTACCTATAGCTACATTACAGGAAAATCTATGAGAACAACGGAACTTTCTCCACGCGAGTTTAAATCGCACTGACCTGTTTATATTTTTTTATCAGAGCTCTGTTGCTCATATATGTAAAATACTTATTCATTTCATAGAACCTACTAACTTATCTATTCTAACACAAAATTAATTAAAATCCAACAATAATGTTTTGAATAGATTAGAGATAACAGAACCTCCTGACCGCCGTCCCAACTGTTCCCGAATATAATTTATGAAACATAAATTAATATTTTTAGTCTTAATTGTAAGGGTTTATCCTAAACTAACACCTGCCCGCTGCCACGTGGAAAATAACCGAAGGGACGACCTCGTTCCTTTAACTTTGCAACGTGCTACATTTAAAAGCTACAGTTAATTTTCCGTTAGGTTCTTTTAAATAAATGCATGAAATCATTCGAATTGCTAGTTATGAACATTAAAATTTACAACATATAAAAAAAATTGAGATACTCGTACGTCTTTGTCTCTTGCGGGGTAGACAGGGCCCAGGGCAATAAAACCCCAATGCCACTTTCAGCATAATGTACGGTTGCTAGCCACATCGCTTATTGACATGATTCTCTTGGATTTTGACTCCCTTGATTGATTCTAACGACGAAGAGAAGAGTTTGTTAAGTTTCCCAGACCAGCATGTTAGAGCTGCAAAAAAAGTAGGTTTATTCAATATCTGAAAGAAATCCCCTCACGGATAAGTTTCTAAATTTACATCTGTATAATACAGAATTTAATAAATGCTCAAACAAAATCATCGTAACAAGGTTCTTTCATCATGTCACACATCATCATTATTCACAGCCTTGAACCTCCCACTGCTGGGAATAGGCCTCTCTCAATGAATGCTATTTCCCACGGTCCTGAGCTACTCGACCAGCAAAATTTGTGATGTCGTCAACCCATCTTGCAAAGGACGACCTACGCTGCGCTTTCCACTCTGTTAAGGTGAAGATATAGGCAAATAGCCTTGAAGTGGCGCCCTCATTTGAAATAAATTGTTAACTCGTAAATATGGAGATAATTTCCATATTGCTCTTCGCCATGCACTAGATAGCCCTTTAAATTATTTTATGAACCACCGTTGAAAGTATTTACATTGGTGATCCGTCTAGTTTTAAAACTTGCCGTGGCTACTTTTGGCGGAGGCAAATTTTAAAGCTAGACGGATCACCAATAATAGTTTCAACGGCAGTTCATAAAATAATTTAAAGGGCTATGTAGTGCATGACGAAGAGCAATATGGAAATTATCACCATATTTACGAGTTAACAATTCATTTCACACTTCAAGGCCATTTGCCTATATCTTCACCTTAATATTTTGCTCCAGCTGTAATCGCCACGTCTTGATAGTTGAGACAAGTCCCACAAGACCACAAAAATATCTCTTTCCCAGAAACGCTGAAAATTTAAATCATAATATACCTATTATGATTTAAATTTTCGGACTAATGTACGGACGTACTACCGTACGTAAACAATTTCACGTGCAGGTAGATCATTGATTTTATATACTTTACTTATGTTATGAGCCATTTAAAGAGCTTAATTCTGGCTTCAATTTTTAATAATTACAGCTTCGTATTTTCGCACGCTTAACGCCACACAGGCCCATTAAAATTTTAATTAAATCGCTTTACCCGTGTTGGCACAATCGACAGGTTGTGGTTACGCCTTTCCAATTATTGGACAAAATCTTAAGAGTAACTATTTCGCGTACACAATATACTCGTAGAACGTATAATTGAAATATCAAAAAAGAGCACTTTGTTTTTATTTTATCACAATTTTTTTGAATCCTTTTTCCATCTTTTCGCCCACTATCACGCTAAAAGTGGCGTTTGGGATATGCGGCCATGGGCTCTGTCTGCTTAGAGCCGTAAGACCCAATCAAAGATTTTGTTTTTGAAAAGTTTTGATCAACTAATTTACGATGTAGTCAATGTTTACATAGTATAAAAACTTGTCTAAAATATCTACAATATAATTAGACTAGAATGATATGGTAACACAATAACATATGGTGCCGAGACATGGACTCTCACAAAGGGAACCATGTATAAGGTTGCGGTTGCGCAGAGAGCCATGGAGCGAGCATGCTCGGCATCAAATTGCAAGACCGAGTTCGCAACGTGGAGATCCGACTTCGAACCAAAGTTCATGACGTGCTCTCCAGGGTTGCGGCTCTAAAGTGGAACAGGGCGGGACACCTGGCTCGAAGGAACGATGGAAGGTGGAGTAAGGCCGTCACCGAATGGTATCCTAGAAATGGGAAACGTAGTGTAGGACGTCCGGCGGCTAGGTGGGTTGATGACATCAGGCAGGTTGCTGGGAGGAACTGGATTGCGATGGCCAGTGATAGAGCAGGATGGCGCAGACAAAAGGAGGCTTATGCCCAGCAGTAGGTACTTGAAGGCTGTTGATGATGATGATGATATGGTAACACTTTTCTAAAAATGAGACTCATTTTTTTTATTATCTTTAAAAATGTTTGATTGTGCGAGCGAGACAGCCAATCATGTGTAAAAAGCGGCCAAGTGCAAGCCGGACTCGCCCATGAAGGGTTCCGTAGCAGCAAGTAACATAATATAAAAGTTCTAAAGGTAAATTGCGGTTTACGATTTATGACGTATTAAAAAATACCTATCTATGATACCAAGACCACTATACTTTTAATTGAAAGTACATACTTTGAGGTATATACCACATTTTTTTTTTAATTATTTTAGTAATATTTTAAAAGTTATGGTGGGGGGGGACACCTCAAATTTTAACTTTGTATTAGATTATCTCAAGACTGGGCGTTTGATCTACATAGTTTCAAAGCAGTTTTTGTTGCATTTTAAAAGACCTTTTAAACGATACCCCACACATTGGGGTTAGTCCAATTTAATTTTTTAAATTCACTTTTTGTAGTATGGGGGGCTGAAAAAAAACAATTTTCATACTTTTAAAAACCAACTTTTGGAACTTTAATATCTATCTCTCCACCAATTTTCGTGACAATCGGTGCAGTAGCGGCGGAGTACGAGCCCGGACGGACAGACAGACGGACGGACGGACATGACGAAACTATAAGGGTTCCTTGTGGACTACAAAACCGTAAAATGCCTCTTAATTTAAAAATCCCTTTTTCCGTCTACAAAATCGTAGTCCGTGCGTTATCATCAGTTACGAATGAATAATATATATAAAAATAATCTTTACATCTTTGGCAGAAAATAAGCCCAAATTTTATCACGCACTTACTGGGAAAATATAAAAGGCCAAACAAATAAACTAGTCAGGAGTTATACTTGCCGTCCAGCTTCAGAAACTCGAGGAAATTAGATTTCATAATATTTTTATCCTGTCGTACAGCCTTGGACATATCTTGTTGTGTGTCAAATTAGCCTTAATCATGACGAATAGAGACTGCGGAAATTCAAGCTCACACTAAATGGATTTTTATCATCTTGAAACTATCGAATAATGTATTAAGTTTTGTTTTTAATATAAATTACATTATTTAACAGTACTGTAACTTGACTGCCTCCGTGGTCCAGTGGTCAAGGCGTTTGCCTTGTGATCCAGAGGTTGTGGATAAAAATCCCATTGGGAAGCATACTTAGTGAAAAGTTGTTTCTAGTCTGGCTAGGATATTGCAGGCTTGAATGACCTGATTATCCGAAAAGAAAGATGATTCCGTGCTTCGGAAGGCACGTAAAGATGTTGGTCCCGACTAGGATTGGTTCTGGTCTACCCTTTGGGTTCCGCTTATTACATTTAATGTTGTAATAAAGTTAAATAAACAAATAAATAAAATTCACTTACCTATAAGTAGAAGTGTCAATCTAATTGGCAACCCAATTCAGGTGGCAAGCATATTTCTCAAAGCACTTCAAAACCTTCAAGTGTCATTTATATACAATAATTAATCCAGTTAATCCCCAGTTTTAATTAATCGCCTTTGTAAATAAATTCGGCAACGTCATGTTACAGCCAACAAATGGATTCAAAGATTAATGGCACCGAACATTTTGTTACAAATATTTGAGTTGTTGCCGTTGGTTCGACTTGTTTTGTGCCGGTTTATTATCTGGTTAATTTTATTTTTGTTGTGGGTTAGATTTGTTTTATTGAATCAAAGAGTTATTATGTAAAACTAGAGGAGACATCATATATCACTAAAAATACTTTTAAACTGTCGCGTTGCATTATTATTAAATTATTGAATACGGGAATCAACGCGAAACGTACCTACTTTCTTTTTCACAAACAAAATAAAAAAACGTTAGCAAAATATATAAAAAAGGTACGATGCATTAACTTAATCATATATCACTGTTTTGACCCGTTCAATTGTGGCTATTTCTTTAAACTTCACTAGTCGCTTGTTAGCTTTCATACGCCTAGTAATTTCGAAACTTTTTAAGCCAAAACCATTCGAAAACATGGTAAATATAATTAAAAATACCTTGGTATGTAAATACCTTTCCGTCGGTAAGTAACCAGATATCATTGTTTAAAAATTCAATACGTATGATAAAATTCTCGCCGCCAAATATTAAAAAATAGTACAGGGACCAATTTTTAAGATAGCTGGTCTATATAATATATAGACCAGCTATCTCAAAAATTACATACATTTGATATATTAATATATATAATATATTCTATGTCAAATGTATGTCAATTCTAATGAATAAGATTTTTTAAGCACACCCGCTCAGGCATAGTGTTCTATGGCTTTGCTCAAATTATCGCATGCGGTGTGAAATAATAAAAACATGAAATTAATGTAATTAAGCAATTTATTTCATAAACACGGTATTTTTACTGTACTTACTGTTTAACTATATTCATTTTAACTAACCCATTTTAATTTTTAAGTAAAAATTTTCAAATATCGTGTCAATATTTACTCGTACATGAAAATTGAGTCGAATATGAAAATTTATGAAATGGTGTAAACGGCAGTTCATAACGTTCATAGCTGCAAAAAATCGTTCGAGCGGCAACCATTTAGCCCGTGTAAAAACTTTTGTTTTTCGTTTATTTTTCGCACACCTCTATCAACCAGGTAACAAAGGGGTAAACAATTTGCTTCGGTAAATTAAAAACTTTGACCGAAATGTGAGTTTAATAGGCGAAATATTGATAATAAAATTTTGTAATACTTTTATAATAAATTACAGATACATTATCACGTCTCTACCCCTGACAGGATAGGCTAAACCTAGGGCCGTAAGATCCTAAGGCCGAGTTTAGCGTAAAGATGCAAAAAGGGAATCAAAGTAGTGATGGGTTGCTAGCTGCATCGCCTATTAAAATGATTCAGATTTTCGCCCATTCCCTCAATCGGCTGCGCGGGAAGAGAAGCAGTTTTTTCTTTTTTCCCAGACCAGCATGGGAGGTTTAAAAGGTTTTATAAATAAATAAAATAAAAAATAAATGCATATAAATTGATGTGGTTTGCGCAGCAATAACCTGTTTAACTGGGAGAGACGACATCCGTTCCGGATTAACAATAAAGTATTAATAAAAAAATAAATAAACTTTTATAGGAATAAAAAGAGTGATGATAAGAAGAAGAAAATTAGAAAAGCCCAATATTTTAACATGATAGATATGTACCTACCTTACAAAAATACTTTTCATTTTAAACGTTATCAAGCAAGGTTCCAATTACTGAAAAAAGATTCCAAGTCAAGATGCCTCTTACGAATCACGAAAAGAGGCCAAATGTTCGCGACGTTATCTTCTAGTAATTGCAACCTATGTTTTCGAATTGTGAAGGTAAAAATGTGTATTATATTCCAGAATATGACGTAAAAAAAGATTTTACAACAAGAAACTAGAATGTTAATATTTATTTGTTATTTATTTTCCGTGCACAGTTGCGTGCAAATGTATTTCAAATGATAAAATTATTGTTAGGTACGAGAATCAACTAAAATAAACGTGATTCTGAATTTTATTTCAGTATTTACCCGACTGCGCCAGAAGGAGGGTTATGTTTTTGGAGAGTATGTATGTAAATTTCTTTGGCCCAAACGGCTTGATGGATTTTAGCTTGAGAGGTGTCGTTAGATTTTTCCTAACTTTGAAAGTAAAATGGGTATATAAAACAATTCAATAATCCAAAATGGGGAATTTTCGCGGCCAAATTATGTGTCTTCGAATTTTTTTTTATTCAAAACCTATTACTCTTTGGAGGACCTAGTCGCAGCCAACGAAAGAGCTCTTGAGATTGCCCTCTACGGGAGTTACTAAAAATAAGTACCATTGACACGCTAAGAAGAAGAGAAATCATACTTATGTAAAGTTTCTCTAGGTAAGTTATGATCATCATGATCAGGTCTTTTTTAGTCTCCACTGCAGGAGCACGACCCTCTCTGTACTACCAGAGCCATATATTAGCCAAAGCAGTCAGAGGATTTGGCCTACACTCTCCAAGCTGGCCAGACGGGTTGGTGAGGTCTGTTTATAAGCTTTGTTTAGCTTGTGTTTCCTAAGTCATCTTCTACGACATCCACAGGAAGACTTGGAGTGGTCCTGTTCTACTCTGCCGGGAATCACACGGCCTGCGAGAACCCGTATGGTTCTAGGTAAGTATACCTAAAAAAAATTCTCGTGTAAATATTAATCCTACCAAATATTAGTGTCAAGCTCTCAAAAAATTCTTGTCTCGTTCGAAAATAAAATATGAACTTCGTTTCCGCTAGATCCTTTTTATTTTAAGGCTTAAACGGTCCAACCGCAGCTAAATCGCTTATCCAACCTAAAAACTTTCGAACAAAAAACTTGCCAACTTTGAAAGTCATTTTAAATCTAAAAGCTTAGGAATAGCCCCAATAAAAGGCTGAAACGTCTTTTGTGGTCTGCTGAAAGCCGCTACACTTTTCTGCACTCTGACCCACATTATATACTAACATATAATATATTTGTTAGCTTCTAAAGTGGCGGGTTGAAAGAGGAAAATAAAACGCGCTAAATTTAGCAATTGTGTTAAAGTATGTAGCTATCTGTGTCTAGGCATTGTAGTGATCTTTTAGTAGCGCTTATAGAATATTAATATTTTATACGTAAATTTTGTAGTACTTTTAAAATAACATACAAATACATTAAGTAATTTTAAGATTTTGTTATTTTATATCTGTATTTTGTTATTTTTTACGATGGTTAAGGCAAACACCCGAAAATATAAGAAACAGCTCAGCCTAAACAACGACACTGCCAGTGATCGTACGAGTAGTAAGTGGCGGCACCGCATGATTAAAAATGCCGACCCAGTGTAACTGGAAAAGGCGAGGACAAAGAAGGAGTTATTTTATACCTATGATTCTATTTTTCTTTTTAACACCCGACTTAAAAAAGGGGGGTTATAAGTTAGACGTGGTTGTGCGTCTTTGCGTCTGTCTGCTCCTAAACGAAAAGATCGAGTTCAATGCGAGTTTTTTTTTTAAGTCAAATGCGTTGTCTGTCGATATGGTTCTTAGTGATGTTGTTATGTTTGATGAAAATCGATTCAACCGTTCAAAAGTTATTGGGGGTAGACGTTTGAAAACCGGGGTTTTTTTATTTGTCTGGGAAATAAACTTGAAGATTGTACGATCGTCTAGTTGTAATGATGTTTTGGCCAATAGGCGACCAAATATCCCGACCGAAATAAAAAGGCCAATAGGCTTCGTCTTCTAGGACATTAGACGTTGCCTATTGGCAAGCATATTATTCTAGACGACTTTAAGCCGGCATATCTAATCTAGGTCAACTTTTTCTGCCATGTCCTGATGAAGGCGCATCGGCCAGATATATTTTGTTTATATTTAAAAAAAAAATATTTGGGCATCCGCCTATGCGATGGGTTGACGATATAATCAAAGTCGCTGGTCGCACCTGGATGAGGGCAGCACAGGACCGAGATGGGTGGCGTCGACGAAGAGAAGCATATGCTCAGCAGTGGGCGGAAGAAGGGCTGAGATGAATAAATGAATGATTTAAAAAAAAACAAAGATATCAGACCATTTGGTCTGATATTCTTTCAATTTGGATGTTACCATCCGTAAAACGGTCTCTTAGCGGGCAGTGGGCGGTGAGCGGGTAGGACAACGCCGGCGCGTAATGGCAGAAGGTTAGACATTTATTATAATAACGTAATAATATATATAAAAATGTGGGGGAAAAAATATCTCCTCTCCTCCCATACAAAATCCGTTTGGCTGAGCGCTGATTTGTATGGGAGGATGAAAAATGTTTTATCGATTTTTATGACAATATAAACATAATATTTATTATAGCCTATAAGTACAAACTTACATAACAAGTTTAAAGCCTGTTTACGTGATAAGCAAACCCCACCTTAGTTAGAGCAAACAGTCCCCTCAATAAATTTCACGGTGACCTTTACAATCACACCTCTGTGTGTACACTTTACGTCAAATTCAAAGACACGCCATACACACCCTGTTTTGCTTATGCATGCGTAACTATGTAGTAACATGACGACCTCTGTGGACTAGTGGTCATCATGCCAGGCTGTCACACTGCGGTTCCGGGTTTGATCCCCGGTCAGGTCAAGATGGAAAATGATCTTTTTCAGATAGACCTGTTGTTTGTCTTATATGTATTTGTTTGTCTATATATGTATTTGTTTGTCTATAAATGTATTTGTTATAAAATATAGTATCATTGAGTTAGTATCCCGAAACACAAGTCTCGAACATACTTTGGGGCTAGCTCAATCTGTGTCATTTTTCCGTATAATATGAATATTTTTAAGTAAGTATATATTATATAGTATGTATATGATAATTCATATCTCTAATAGGTCTAATAAAGTACTTATTTATATTTAGAATACCACCAGTGATTTAAGTAGTTTTTAAAAATATAGTGTGAAAAATAAATAAATAACTATATGCATGATGTTTCAACAATGTTACATTTTATAACATTATATGTTCTTTATTTATAAAAAAGTCAATACATGGGTCACATTACAAATTAATAAATACATTATATGTATTAAAATAAAATATTTTTTTTTTTTGATCTGGGTAATACAAATTCCGAAGGTTTATTTGGTCGTTGGTAATGAGTTTGGCGTTTCAGGTCGAATGCATTAATTTCTCGCTCCCGAGAATTTACGACGCGTCAGTTATTCTCACGCGTAACAAATTATTTAGAAACAACGTTCGGAGAAATGAGATGGGCTGTTGTTTTCATTGTTATGGTTGTTCTGACTTGAAAAGCTATTTGAATTTGTTATAAAATGCTTAAGGTGAAGATATAGGCAAATAGCCTTGAAGTGTGAAATAAATTGTTAACTCGTAAATATGGTGATAATTTCCATATTGCTCTTAAATTATTTTATGGACTGCCGTTGAAACTATTATTGGTGATCCATCTAGCTTTAAAACTTGCCGTGGCCACTTTTGGCGGAGGCAAGTTTTAAAGCTAGGCGGACTAATGTAAATACTTTCAACGGTGGTTCATAAAATAATTTAAAGGGCTATCTAGTGCATGACGAAGAGCAATATGGAAATTATCTCCATATTTACGAGTTAACAATTTATTTCAGATGAGGGCGCCACTTTAAGGCCATTTGCCTGTATCTTCACCTGAAACTAACACTTTTTGTTTTATTTTTTGCATATTTTTGCTTGGATTTACAGTTTACTTTTTACTTTCTATTTTACTGTTTTCAGAGTCATAAAGTAAAGAGTCTAAAAACATATAGAATAAAGATCCCTTAAAGGGATAAGTCCGCCTCTGCATTGTTGTATCCTTTTGTACAATTAAGAATTTACATTGTTAAATAAATACATAAAGCTTAGTACACATAATTACTTCCAGCTTATTCCCTCTGCGACTTTTAGCAAAAAGATTTCCTACAATGTAACTAAAACATTTACTCTACAACGAAGGGTAGGAACAATGCTCTGGGAGACATAACCAGGTGACATGGCTCAAGTGGCCTACAACCATTGTCAGACGAGTTGTATTCAGAGACAAAATACACTTTTATCAAAGATATAGGAGCAGGTACATCCTTTGTTGCTCTTTGACTTTTATGCAGAGTTTTAAAGTATGTTTGTTTTAACTATTCACTGGTTTGGTTTTCTTCGCTATGTATTTCAAATATCTTCTTTAAAAAGGTCGGCTTAACAACAAATGAACCACAGAGTAATAATATACGACGTCAATGCTTCTATTCAAAGGTAAAAAAAAACTCCTTTATTGTAACTTATGGTCTTATACAAAAAAGGATATAACTACTGTTATATAATAATAATATTTATAAATGTATTTATAAATGCTATACATACCCTGTACCTAATACAGGGTTACTATTAAAACACCTGTAACATTTTTGGAGCAAGTTAAATTTTTGATACTGAACTAATTTCCATAAAAACAAATAAATTTATTAAAAAAATCGTCTTCTTCTCCCATACAAAATCCATTTGGCTGAGCGCTGATTTGTATGGGAAGCCGAATTCTTTTTTCGATTTGCAATAATTGGTTTTAGGTACCTAAAATTAATAAATATTTTTCTAACATTTTGTGCTTTCTTCAGCAACATATTTTTTTTTAAACCCATACACATTGCGCTATAAATATAAGTAGGTGAATTCAATTTACACAGTCTCCAAGTTAATTGTAGCAGGTAATTTACGAGGGCGAAAATCCCATTGAACATTTACGCTTCATGTACCTTCTCACATGGAAATTATAGTAAATGTAACGTAAAAGTGGTAGGTTCCTTTGTAGTTAGGGAAGGAAGTAGCGGCGTTAGGGTTTGACGGTAGAGCAACTAAATATGGGCAAAAAATATAATGGGGCGATAACTCGGAATTTTGGGAGCTAGGTGTTAGAGCGTGTAACAAATACTAAAAGCCCGGTCAAATTAAAGTTGGTAGGATTGTTCAATACACCATCATAAATTAAATCTAAAAAGTCCTCATCGATCCGATACCTGGAAAAAAAATTACTGGGGGTCAAAGGTCACAAAAACGGGATTTTCACAATTTTAAGCAAAACGGTAAATGTTATCATAAAATTAGTGTAGGCCAAACTTGAAGATCAGATAATTATGTCACCGTTTCTGAGATATAACGATACAAAAAGTTGGAAGAGATTTTTTTGCTCGATATTAATAACGGCAAAGGTAGACGCTTGAAATATTCACCGAATATTTCGTTTTATATTCACTTTAAAAATAAATTATTTAATTACAATAAAATAAATATTTAAGGCCGTACCTAAATTTTCCGGGGTCCAGTGCTGCCCCCATTTTAAATAAATCATTTCAAAGAAAACGGAGACATCATTTAAAATTTTGCAACTACCAAGTCCTAGATAACCCTTCAAAGTATTTTATGAACTACTGTTTACAGTTTATAATGAGAACGTTAAGCTTTACTACGCACATTAGCCAAAAGTGGCCGTTTTTCGCAAATGTGCGTAGTAAAGCTTAACGTTCTTACTTCAAACTGTAAACAGTAGTTCATAAAATACTTTGAAGGGTTATCTAGGAATTAGTAGTAGCAACATTTTAAATAATGTCTCCGTTTTCTTTGAAATGATTTATTTTAAATGGGGGCAGCACTGGACCCCGGAAAATTCAGGTACGGCCTTAAGGGGGGCCCTTCATATATCACGCCAAATCTCAAAAATCACGTTTGTTGTATGGGAGCCCCCTTTAATATTTATTTTATTCTGTTTTTAGTACTCGTATTTGCTGTTATAGCGGCAACAGAAATACATCATCTGTGAAAATTACAATTGTCTAGCTATCACGGTTCATTAGATACAGCCTGGTGACCGACAGACAGATGGACAGATAATCAGACGAACGGCTAGCTGTTTTTATCAACCGTTTTTTATCAAACATAGCTGAGAACCAACTCGAAAGACAAGGATTTTGATTTAAAAAAAATACATCAAAATTGGTATGACACACATAAATGTCAATAACACCCTCTTTTTCATCGGGGGTTAAAAATTAAATGTAAAAAAGGCATGGTTTAACTAGTAGTCAACAGCTGCAATTCACCCTGATATTGACTTAAAGTTTTCTAGCTCAGAATCTCTGCCAAAAATTTTCGCGCATACGCCATGCACACGTCAATGCGTGTGTACTGACGTGTGCACGGCGGCACAAGAACAGGGGAGAGTTGCGAGGACGAGGAACGGGGACTGGACCGGGATAATTTAGAACAAAGAACAACAAATACTATCGTCAAAGAATTAATATAGGTATTAACGTACAGAACGGAAAGCAGCGTCTTTGGCGTCCCGCACCTCTACCCCGTTCTTGGGTGCGTTTGATAGCTTTAAACACTGAAACTCACACATTGACGTGCGCATACAGGTGTGCACGAATGTATAGTATCGTTTGTAGTAGTAGTAGGCTTATTCCTACTACTACTACAAACGATACTATACAGATATGGCGCTTCATACAAGCGGACTAACATTTATATGTTACTCCGCTTGTATGAAGCGCCATATTTGTGCAATCGTACTAAAGTACAGACAGAAGTTTAATTAATTATCCTTCCCCATTTTTTTCCTGCTTCAGTGTTGGCCACTTTATTATTTCAGATATCAGCTTTGATATATTTATTTATATCAAAGCTGATATTGCTGACGTTCACATTTAGCCTAGCCACTAGATCTAGCGATTCAGCATTTTGACAAGCAGTTACTGAATGACGAAAATAAATATATAAAATAGTGTCGCAAAGAGGGTAGATAGATGGCCAATAAATAAAAATGAGACGGTAACGTCAGCGCCCCTCCTCGCGCTGACCTATGAGAAGCTTCCTTGTGAGACCACATCACAGATTAAACTAACTCTCTAGCCCACACAGTTATCCTGTGCCCACAGGGCCTACCGTCCAGGTGAAGTAGAATGTCAATATAACAAATATGTAGGTCAGATGATCGGCATTCGTAATAATAATCGTATCTCAATGAGTCATAAACAAGCATAGCCATAGCGAAGCGCAACTACGAATATTCACGAGTGCGCACTGTGCGGCCACCCGAGCCAGACTGACGACTTATCGACCGTGCGACGCTTTTATAAGCCGTACAAAACAAGTTCGTAGTGGGGTTTACGATTACTGAGTGTGTTTAAGAAACATATGAGTATGAAGAATTTGACAAGTACCATGACAAAGAATCAAGGGAAATGGAAAATACTCACAAGCTGTTCCGACCCTACGTAGGGGATAAGATGAGGAAGAAGAAGAATAATAACAAGACGAATCAAAAGAAGAAAATGTAACAATAAAAAAATCGTACCGGCAATTAAATTGTTTTACAATCAAAAATGCTTCTAACACACTGACATAAACTACATACACCTAGCATAATTTTATAAAGGTGGGACTAGATAGGGCACCATACATATCTCGCCCAGGATTGCTGGTAGTGCTAACCCCGGCACAGGTAGAAGGGGGACTTTATCGCGCACTATTTTCCGTCATAACGCCTAATGGGGACCTTGGCCCATATTTATGACGTGTATTTTTTACATTCAATCACACAGAAGGTGGTTTTTCGTGTTTATAAATTTACTCATAATGTCTTGAGTTTATTGAAGTGACAGTTTGAGTAGGTCGAGTATGTCGTAAGGGTTACTAAACACTTATTCACGGGCGGTAAAATCTGTCAAACCAACAATGCCGGTCCAAATAAGTGTGAAACCCTTTCGTATTTTGCCAAATGTGGCCAATGGTTTGTATGCTGCTGTGACACTCATAAATAAAAATTAATGATAGATCGTCCAAGCTATTGTCGTTCTAGAAGCGCTACTGAAAGGATTTCAATAGGCCTGCGAGCAGGACGACGTTTTGTATGAAGTTATACGTACGTCCTTCTAGAAGTACGATGTATTCTGGAAGGACCAAATTCTGGATTTTTGTTTGGTGCCACCAAACAAAAATCCAGAATGTAAACATTTGGTAATTATCAATGTATATAAAAAACACCATTACATGATTATATATTTTTTAAATTGTATATTATATTTTTTTCAATTATTATTAGTAAACCTTAAAATATACTGACAAAATAATTAGTACTACAAATTGAGCATTAATCTTAACAGACTGTCGTCTCTGCCGTATAAAGGGTAATATAATGATTTTGATTTAATGAATTTTAACATAATAAAATAATTTTCTGGTTCCTTAAAGCATTTTTAACTGTTCCGTAGCAATAGGATGTAGCGAAAGAATCACCAAATGTTGACGACTCCAGGCGTTGTTACTGCCCGGCGCGTCGTAACGAGCGCATGCGGTCCCCACGTCTAAACTCTGCAGCCATCCTGCTCAGACTGAACGTACATCGAAACAAATACATTTAACGTAACTACGCTCAAATGTGTTTGCTTGCGTTTTATCTTAGTAGTCCGTTTAGTGGTTCCTTTGGACGAACTACTGAGCCTTTTTTGTCTCTGTAGTTCTTTTACTCGTAAAGGTACTCTTTAAAAGAACTACAGAAACAAAAAAGGCTCAGTAGTTCCTTTATTGGTTCGTTAAGAGGAACTACTGTACCCTTTTTTGACTTTGTAGTTCCTGCAAAGGTGCAGGAACTGACTTTTATCCCGAATTTCCAACATAATTATATGAAAACATTCCAGAGTTAAAACGAACGTAATTTTTTTTTTCCGAAATATCGATGTCGATATTTTTTTTTTGTTGTTCAATCCTTTTGCACTAGGGTATATTATTACGTGTACATACACATTTGTTTTAGTGTGAGTCTTGCTAGTGTGCAGAAAATAAACTAGTGTGTCAATTTTACGTAAGTGTGCGTTTATAACGACACAAATTATTTTTGTGACTGTGTGTGTTTTTTAGATGTAGTAGTACCCTCCCCCCGCACCAAAAACGGCAGAAAGTTTTGTAAGAAAATTTGTCTGCGTAACTTATCCTGTATTAAATGATCTAAGAGATACCCACATTATATCAATTACCTACGTGCTATAACAATTAAAAATAAATTTAAGTGTTCTTTACTTATTAGTTTTGATTTTGTTTCAGGTATGTTGGATCTTATACGACCACAACCCTGAGGTATAATCTGCTCTAGTCGTATTCATATTGATACGTATCTTCATTACAGAGAGAATTCCCACTTTTCCGCAAATATAGGGTGTTTATGAACCTCCTAGCTTTGTTCAAAGAAAGTATTCTATAAGCAAAATAAAAAATACCTGTTCTGTCATCATTTCCTTGTTTCATAATAGAAATCAAAGATATCAGCCACAAATGCAAACCAAAAATCTGTCATTTGAATGTCACCGCCCGCTACTGGGCAACTAGCGGGCGTCGGCCGGCAAGCGGGAAGGGCAACGGCCGCGGTAACTCAGTAGGTTAGCCATTTATTGTAATTTGGTTAAAAAAAATACAAAAAACAATTTTTTTTTGCGGTTTTTTATTCTATTAGTGATTATCATTCCAAGACTTTATAGTTTTAGACACGAAAAATAAAGAAAAATCATAGAAATAATTTGTTTTTTCTTGGCTTATACTTATGCAATATGTTTAATACCTGGTAACTACATCTCCTTTGGAAAACTTGAAGCAATAAAATGAACGTAAACTAAGCTAGCGTAAGTACGTCGTAAACACATTTCACAGAAGGCAAAGCATTTAGTTATTTTCCATAAAGCGGAAGTTTAACTTTTCTACTTTCTATATTTCTATGAATAGGAGTATAATTAATATACCTACCAGAAAAGTGCTGAACATAGACAATGGTTCAAGAAAGCCAGGATGACCCATACAAACTTGGATGACAGTCATCAACAATGACACAAAGAAAGACCAAGTAAATGTTATGACGATCATAAGTGTAAATCTGTATTGCAATAAAGCCCATCAGGCTGAGCAGGGACCAGGGCTGGGTTTCTTTCGGCAGATCGGTTTTTGGTTAAGTCAATCCTAGAGTCGTCTTCTGTGTGGAATCCCCAATATAATGTATATTGATAAAATTGAAAAGATAAATAAGAAATTTAGGTCCACTCAGATCAGTCTTCTGGCAGCGTCCATAATGTTCCGTGTTTGAGAAACCGTCGTGTAGAAAGGACCAGATGCTTCTGTACAAGTTACTAAACAGTCTTATTGACTCCCCATTCTTGTTAAGGGGCGATTTCACCAAAGTCAGATAAGTCTTATTCCAAGAATAATATACTGCCTTCAATCATACTATATTGAAATTAAAAAAAATACTTTGACTTTGACCCAAAATCGAAGAGCTAGGCGAAGAATGACTAGGAGAGCCGACCACAAATGAAATAAGCTAAAGCTAAGCAAAGAGAGAGGGAGTATAATTTACAATGATATATATTTAACATGTTTCTTTACTCGTTTTTAATACAGTGTCCATAGTTATTATAAATTGGAGTCTGTCTGTCTAATAATCAAGAAATTTTAAAACTACTGGGCTAGTTTTGATGCGGTATTATAAGACATTTAGAAGCCGAGAAAGTTTACATGTATAATACATACCCGCGCAAAACCGGGGCGCTAGGTATAATATAAATATATTCAAGTCCAAAGGTACTGCTCACTTAATTGAGGCCCCAGTATACTAAGTCCATATTAGCTTAAACAACACAAGTTGAAGCGTCGTTAACACTCTCATGTCTCCAGTAATAACGTTTCCTCATCAGCAGACATAAATCATCCAGCAGACAGCATCTTAACTGATTAAGGTAGTTACTGAACTTAATTAGGTAGATAGGTATACAACTACACCTTGACTTTCAAGCACTTACAACACATTTCTGTTGCTAAATTTCTCTTGAAACGTTATCTGCTATGACTATTACATACTTGTACATACTTTTAACGTCTTCACCCCTATCGTAGTAGACAGAGCTTGGGGCCGTAAGACCCAAGGCCCAGAAGACTCGCCTTGTCGACGGGCGAGAGTCTGCGGGCGTATACACATTGCCCGGCGGCACGTGGCGGCAGAAGAACGGGGGAAAGGTGCAGGGACGGGGAACGGGGACGCATATTGCGCGTACCTTAGGAGATTCCGTTCTGAATTTTTTCTCTTACTTGTACTAATATATATTCTGTGCTCTTACTGTCTTCTGTGCCCAAGGACTCTTTCTGAGTAATGGTGGGGTGAAGGCGGGAAAGATAAAAATATAATTAATTAGATTTTTCGTTTTTTTTTTCTCATTCTATTAGCTCAACATGTCCCACAATCAATGAACATGCTAAGAATATGTTGAGTTTTACAAATATCACCTTTTTTCTACCCTTTAAGGTTTTTCTTTGAGTAATTATTAATTTGCTTGAAAAAAAAAAACTTTTCCGCTCCACGTTTTACGGGATCATTAGTAACTGTAATCTGGGTACCTATTTGCAATTATTGTTTTTTAGGTCTGTTAAGGCCTTTTTTCAAATAATAAACAAATATGTTGATACTATTTGATTCATTTTCACATATTTTAAGGCCCTCTTCAATCTAATTCAATACCTCACATTCATTCTTATCTCATTGAGTCCAATTCGGGCAGCCCCAGTCAGCTGATCGGCCTATCGATTTCACGTCTCCACCCTCGTTCTCGGCCTAGAAAGCGACGTGACTTGCCGCATTGTGGCTACGGATTTCTAGATGCACATATTTATATGAAGGTCATATAATGTTTTACCTAAAAAATTAGGTAATACCTATGACCAATATAAAATTAGAGTTGACGTTAGGTAAGCGAAAACTATAGCCAAATCGTTAAGGGTTTGGACACATATGTCAGCACGAAACAGCATTTTCCTATGCTGCTATCTTTTTCTGTCGCTCAGAACCGTCATTTGCTAGAACGAGAGAGAAAGCGAAAGAAAGAAAATTTGTATGCCACTTGTGATATCCCATCCAAGTGCAGACCACGCCCGGTGTCACTTAACTTGCGCAAGCGCTAGTAATGTGTTATCCCATCGAGCCACCGAGCTACAAAAAGCTTATAAGTTCCTTCTCCCTCGCAGGTCCAATATCACGCTGATCGTAGCCTTTGGGTCTTTTGACGCAAGGCACGCAACGGGGCGTGGTTTGGTTTGCACTTTGATTTGGAAACCACAAGTGACATACAATATCCAGTAATAGGTATTTTATACCTTTAAAATTTTCCAGTATGTAGCTTATTTCTTTTTAATACGTTTATTTAACACGTTAATCTAACAATTCTCACAAATGATAGCACTTGCACTTACCTAAGGGCTGAAAATCAGCGCATTGTTCCTTGAGCAATATTTTCGCTGAGCCCATGACCTTTTCGTAATGCTGCATCATACACACATCGCATCGTTAAAAACCTGTATATAGATAACATTAAGTCATTCATGGGATTTTTGTGTGCTAGTGTATATGTGCAGTTTTCACAAATAAACTATTTATTTATCTAAATATATCCGACACGAGTGTTGTCTGCCTTTGTAAACTAAAATAAAACTTCATCTTAGTTCTTGAAAGACATTTTGCATTTTTAAGATCTTTGTAGCTAATGTCACGTGGGAAAAAACACATTCTGTATTTTTTCTCAAATAAAAAATATATATTTGTTTTTTCTTGATTACGTCAATGCCAAACCGGAAAAGTCGTTTCAAAAACCGTACACATAAACATAAATATATATAGGTCAAGCGGTCTCCTCGACCCCTATTCACCGTTTTGTGGTCTGGGCATTGTCGAACCCCACTATTCATACCCGGTTATTTCGCGTTATGACCGAATAAAGATTTGTGGCCTGATATGTGAACTAAAGCAATGTGGCTTTTGATATTTGTAAGAATATTCAAGTTTATATTATTGAGTCGTAATGTTGTGTGTGATAATTTTTTTTTTCATGTCAGTCAAGAGAAATTTTGCTTGTATTAAATTGTAGTTTCCCAATAAACAATTTTTATTTTTTAAGTCACATAATTTGCACCTCCTATTAATGTATTCTTTTCTCGACATCATCAGTGGGTTGTCTGGTAGATAAAGTATTACATTGTTCTTCCATGCTGGTCTGGGAGAAAAGAAAAAACATAGAATGTAGAAGCTTCTTCTTTTTCCGCGCAGATCGTAAAAGCCGATCAAGGGACTGGGCAAGAATATGAAGTACATCAATAGGCGATGCGGTTAGCAACCCATCACTATTGTGATATCATTTTTCCACCATCATGCCAACCATCACGTTAAAAGTGGCCTGGGCCTTGCCACCCTAGGCTCTGTCTGCCCCGTTAGGGATAAAGACGTGATAGTGTATTAGCTTGTCATTCAAGTATTCTGAAGGAGAAAAAATTACAACCGCCGCGTTTTCCCACAGGCTATTCCGTTAAATGAATACCTATAAAGTACAATTTTACCGAAATAATTACGAAAATAGCCCAATCATACTCACTTGAAATGAATATTTATAGCACAAGCGTGTCTGGAACGAACTTTATCAATTAATATCCGAAGCGCCTGCAAAATACGCAAAAACTCTTGTGTATTCTAAACATTTTCTAATTACTACGCTCTGTATGCATAATTATTCGCTAACACGGCGCGTACGATCAAGAGACATAAATTATAAGACTTATGAGATTATGAGAACATTCTTACGACAAAACTTCCATGTTGATCTGGAAGAGACAAAAAGAACGTAGAATTGTTGGAAATGGCAATATTTTTTTTTCAACTTTTGTATTTTCAACACATTGTATTTTCAACTTACTTCTGCATCTCACGTTTCCAGTCATTGTTTTGTACTGTCCTACGAATAAAAAGGATTAATACGGTATACTACGTCTAACAAAATATACTGAACAATAGTTTCAGAATATGTTGTAAATGCGTAATATTGAAATATCAAGGGTAAATTCAGTCCATGATACTAAACAACTTTTCTATGATACCCCAAGTAACATATAACGAAATATGAAAAATTTTTTTTTGGTTTTCCACACAAACTCATATCAGCTGTCAAGAGTGGTCAACTTGTATGGGAGGTCAAAAAATATTTTTAAAATTTATGGTCGAAATATATGGTCCTTGGAGAAAGTTGTTCAGTATCATGAACTGAATCTACCCTTAAAATTAATAAATATATACGGACAAATCACACAGACTGAGTTAGCCCCAAAGTAAGTTCGAGACTTGTGTTACGGTTATTAAATTAGTTTCAGTATATTTTGATAGACCCTGTAATATATATATATATATATTACAAATATATATAATATATATATATATATATACAAATAATAAAACAGTAAAAATCGCGTGTCTTTACATTTAATATATTTATCAAAAAATTAGTGTGGGCGATAAAAAAAAAGTAACTGAACACAAAAAAGACAAAAAAAAATTTTTGTCTGTCTGTCTGTCTGTATGTTCACGCTAATCTCCGAAGTTACAAATGGATTAATATGCGGTTTTTAAAAATAGATTAAGCTCACCTCGGAGCAACATATAGGCTTTGTTTCATTTAAATCGGATGTCAGAAAAAAAAGTTATCGTAATTTAAAAATTTTTGATACGCCACTCACCTGTTAAAAATTGTGTATAAGAATATCACATAGTAATAAAACTGAATTACACGCAGACGAAGTCGCCGGCACCAGCTATCTATATACATATAATAAAACAGTAAAAACCCAGTGTCTGTACATTTAATATATTTATCAAAAAATTAGTGTGGGCTATAAAAAAAGAATAACTGAACACAAAAAGATTAAAAAAAAATTTTGTCTGTCTGTCTGTATGTTCACGCTAAACTCCGAAGTTACTAAATGGATTAATATGCGGTTTTCAAAAATAGATTAAGCTCAACTCGGAGCAACATATAGGCTGTTTCATTTAAATCGGATGTCAGAGAAAAAAGTTATCGTAATTTAAAGATTTTTGATACGCCACTTACCTGTTAAAATTGTGTATAAGAATATCACTAAATTGACCGATTTTAAAGCTTACCAGACATAGTTATAAAACTGAATTACACGCGGATGAAGTCGCAGGCACCAGCTAGTAAAAATAAAACAACAGTTGACAACACATCATTTCTGTTCCTCGACATAAAGTACATAGTATCTTCTGTTCAAAGGTTTTCACTCTAAAATCATTTTTATTTACTCTTTCCCGGTAGTTTCATTGAAAATAAACTGCAATCTAAATAAACGGGCAAGTGTGAGTCGGACTCGAAAATGTAGGGTTCCGTACCTCTGTACAATGTTTTAAAACGCTGAAGAAACATGATCTTTATAATGGCATTAACTAAATACTTGGAATTTACACCGATTATGTATTACTATGACCACCATAACAACAAATACTAAAAATAAGATAAAGTTAAAAACTGTTTTAAAACGTGGAACTTGTATGACGACCCCCTTTAATTTTTAACTTTTTTATTTTTTGTATTTGTTGTTATTGTGGCCATAGTAATACATAATCAGTGAAAAATTCAAGTATCTAGTTAATTCCATTATAAAGATCACGCTGGAAAACACGTTTTTTGTATGACGATATGACGACCCCCTTTAATTTTTAACTTTTTTTTATTTTTAGTATTTGTTGTTATAGCGGCCACAGTAATAGGTACTTTAATTGCAATACTTTATAATATTTATTTTTGCGCCGCAACTGATTTTATCAGTTTATCCCTATGGTTGACTGGGAGAGAACGCTATTAGCGTTAAGTCCGCCAATTGCAAATTATTATTATTGTGGTTCAATACATAAAGTTTTGATAAATAAATAAATAAATAATACATAATCGGTGAAAATGTCAAGTGTCTACCTATTACGGTTCAAGAGGTAAGGCCCTGTGACAGACGGACAGATGGACAGACGGACAGACAGCGGAGTCTCAGTAATAGGGTCCCGTTTGCACCCTTTGGGTACGGAACCCTAAAAACAATTAACTCGGACAGTTCCCGAATATAGGCAGTATTTTTTAACGCTTAAAACTGGAAGTAATTTCGATAAATCTTTTTCAAGATATTCCTCAGGCAGATTGAAATCATCAAAAAGTCATCAAATATTTACAGAGCCAGAAAATACCATATTTTTCATCTTTTTTTACGAGTAAGTTTAATAAAGAACATGTACCATATTTTTCGCTAACGAGTACATTAACTACTCGTTAGTTATCACAACTTACACTTCCAAATGAATTTATATGTTCCATACGTAATTCATAATGGTGCTTGTCCTGAGTTATAATCAGAAAGCGTTGATTATACAAGATATGCCATATTTTGATTAGATCCAAACAGAGTTCAAGAATAAGTTTAAGTAAACCGCTAAACTTATTCAGTAATTCTGTTTGAAGGCTTAAATTACTTTCTTTACTAATAATTTGATGATGATGATGATGATCAGGTCCTTTTTAGTCTCCACTGCAGGAGTACGACCCTCTCTGTCCTGCCAGAGCCATATATTAGCCAGAGCAGTCAGAGGATTTGGCCTACACTCTCCACACTGGCCAGACGGGTTGGAGTGGTCTCATTGATGTTTATAAGCTTTGTTTAGCTTGTATTTCCTAAGTCGCCTTCTACGACATCCACGGGAAGACTTGGTGTGGTCCTATTCTACTCTGCCAGGAACCACACGGCGAATAATTTACTTTTAATTAATTAGTTTAAGTTAATTTTAGTGTTGCTTATTTTCTCATTTATTAGAAGAATTACATGGAACTTTCTTTACAGATAGAGTTATAATATAATAATATACTCATATTTATCTGGTTTCTTCTAAAGAGATAAGTACATTCAAATATTTAAGTAAGCTTATAGTTTTATTCAAAGTATGGGTTGGTATTTAAGCGTTCATTCGAACTTCTTGGGTAAGGTAATAATTATTACCATGTACAAATGTTAATTCATCCTCTTATTATACTTAATTATTTTATTAATAGCTGTACCCGCGACTTCGTTCGCGTGGTTGTCGGAACGTAATGTTAGGTATATAGCCTAAAGCCTTCCTCTATAAATGGACTACCCAACAAAAAAAGTATTTTTTAAATCCGACCATTAGTTTCTGAGATTAGCGCGTTTAAACAAACAAACAAATAAAACAAACAAACTCTTCCGCTTTATAATATTAGTATAGATTTGTTTTAGAACTTTTACTAAAGTCAGACACATTCGGAAACTCAAAACTCAATGGGAATGCACATATATATTTTTTATACCTCATTACACTGTTGATTAAAATATATATTTTTTTAAGAGATTTGGACCAATTACACAAATTGATTTAGCCCGAAAGTAGGATTAAACTTGTATTATGGGATACTAACTCAACGGTACTATATTTTATAATAAACACATAAATAGAAAAGTATTAGTCCACAAAAGCATAAAATCTCCATTAGTTTTATTTTAAAATTTAAAAATTTAAAATCATTTCGCAATCCAGAATTAGGTAGATCTAAATGTCCGTAAGACAAATTACATCTTACCCTTATGGAGACGATGTGGTCTAAGGTTTAGAGCGGTTTCCGCTGCTGCGGCGCCGCACGCTTGTATTTTGTTAGAGCTCGTGCTGACCTTTACACATGGTGCCGCCACGGCGGCGTAACAAGTACCTAGTAACAAAATAAAAGCGTGTTGCAGCAGCGGTTTTTAATTTGGCACAAAAAGTCATTATGTTACCTCTACAATTACAATTGATGTATGTTTATGTAAAAGACAAACACAATGCCGAAACTAAGTATAAATAGATGCAGAACCAACATCGTCCTTGCATTTTTAAATTAAACCTATAAATAAATTACGTTACTTTAAGTTCAAGTTTTAATAATACCTAAATAATACTGACAAATTTAGCAGAAGTCTGCAAGCGACAATTATTTTTTGTATCCTACGTGTAAATCAAATCCAAATGTTATCGTTAAATAACTCTTTTAATAATATCTTTTTTAATTTTGTAGTAGGTTGTTATACAGTAGCTTTTTTGCGTACTATTAATAAACGCTCTGAAACTAAGACCACATCGTCTCCGTAAGGGTACGCACACATGTTTTATTCATCACATCGGAAGCTCTTTAAGGCGGCGAACACTCTGAATACGTTTAATTACTTTCTTAATTGGGTCTTACTTATTTCACTTGCTCAAGTGATAGTGGGTAATTGATTTGTTTGCTTAATGAATGTTTGATGTTTTGTTGTGGCAACTTCAGACTGTTTATCGTATCTGAGTTAACTTTTTTATCATTACTGTACTGTGGCCGATGAATTCTTTTGGCTTTTTCAACAGTGGTCGCTTCGACACGTTTGCAGTTTGTAGTTATAGCATTAAGCATTAACTTAGCATTAAAATAAGTTAAAAAACCGCTCAAGTGCGAGTCGGACTCGTACAATAAAGGTTCTGTACCTCTTTACAATTATTTAAAACGATGAAAAACACGTTTCTTGTATGACGATCTTTATCTTATTTTAGTATTATTTGTTGTTACAGCGGCCACAGTAATACTTAAAGGATAAAAATTTCAAGTGTCTAGACTAGCTTTCACGGTTCAAGAGATGGAACCCTGTGTTAGACAGTCAGATGGACAGACAACGGAGTCTCAGTAACAGGGTCCCGTTTGCACCCTTTGGGTAAGGAACTCTAAAAAGACTACAAAATTCAACAACAAGTCAATAAAAGACATTATTCATCATCATCCTCAGGTCTTGTCATCTGTGTCAGGTCCACTACAAGAGCATGACCCTCTTACTACTAGAGCCACATTTTAGCCAAAGCAGTCAGAGGATTTGGCCTACAGCCCCACACTCTTCACGCTGGCCAGATGGGTTGAAGAGGTCTCATTGATGTATAAAACCTTTGTTTAGCTTGTGTTTCCAAAGTCGTCTGCAACGACATCTACGTTGTGTTCCTATTCTACTCTACCGAAAACCACATGGCTATTATAACAGACATTAATTTCTGTTATTCTACAGTCCAGAATTCCTAACTTGATAATTATTTCAAAACCATTAGTGTTCCCGAATCCTCTATCCTTTTTCCCAAGTGTCAAGTAAACGGTTACTATAGTAACTATAGTCTTGGTAATTAAGGCTCATGTGCAACGTACTTTGCTTTAAAAGTTCGCCAGACGAACTGTACAATTCTAACAGATTTTGTACTCGGCGTGACTCGGCTACAGAAAGTTGTGTAAATGTGCGCTTCACGATGCGCCGTCTTAATTTTGTCAAAAAGTTAGTTAAAACTTTTCGCTGTGTGTGCTCTGGCTCCATATACTTCTCGGTGAATCACTTCGATAGCCATATCGATTTTGACCATGATTCATGTTTTGTGCTTAGTGTCAGTTGTAGCCTAGTTTTTGGCATACAATTTACTAAAATAAATAACATGACAATACTTTTTATAAGAACGAAATGTGAACGAACGAACGATTCACGAGAACGAACAAATTTTATTCGTGCTTAAATCCAAAATATCACTACCTACTATATATGAAACAAAGCCAGTTATTTGCGCAGGAAATATTTAAGTGCTCGAGCATTAGGGCAGACACAGGTGCACTCTGTCGTCCTCTCTCTCCAATACCCGATGGAACGGAAATACACTACCTACGAGTACTACTACATGTCTAAGTAGGTGAAAGTGTGTGCAGAAAGCTTTAAGAACAACGTGGCTCTAAAGAAAAACTTCCAAATTGCATTTTCTTTCATCTCAAAACATAAGATCCCAAAATATTCTCTCTAGCTGAAGAATACATAATTTTCCTTAGACGCACGGTCTACCTTGATATGGCATGAAATATCGCCAAGTGGGCGGTCATCTTACCGGTCGCTGGCACAAAGTGACCAGTATACAGAAAGATAACAACATCAAGTCACATTTTTTGTCCTTCGTCTTGTCTTTCATCTTCTTTGTTCAAAAGGACAAGACTAGCGACCTATTTAAAAAAAAATTGAGAAAACAATTTTTTTTTTCTATATTACTTACCTAGTATTTAAACCTATATTACCTACCTTTTGCAGGTTTATTAGTAATTTTTGTGCTGCCATCTCTGTGTGCAGTTTGTACTAAGTCGACAAGTTTCTGCTATTTACGTGCCCTCCATAACTTTGTATGACGCTAGCACCCAATGGCATAAGTAACAAAGAAGGAAAAGCAGCGTCTGTGTAACGGTTTTATACCATTTATTGTGATCACCAACCCACCTGCCTAGCGTGGTGATTAAGGACAAATCCACCTTTATTTTTATTTTTTTTAAACTTTATTGTTCCACAATCAAATTGTCTTACAATTAATTATATTCGTCTTACAGTAATTCGTTGCGGCGCTAATTTATTGTTTAAATTTATTTATTAAGACAGGCCTTTAGTTCAGTAGTGGACTGAAAATAGGCTGGTTAAGATAAAAATAGAAATGAATTTACAATTCTGTACTTTTATATTTTGCATCGCAGACGAACGAAATTCAAACAAATGAAACGTCTTATTTCATCCAGCCCTCGCAGATCCAAGGATTAGGTGTACTTACTCTGAAATATTGGAAGAACTGCTCGTTTTCGAGATAGAACCGGTCAAATTTTCTTTATTAACTGATTACGTTACGGATACTGATTGAATCTGTTATTTTTTATGTTCATCCATTTATCGTTTCCTCCGCTTTGACCTTCCAATTAGGATCTGCTGGAGGATTTATGGAGAATCACTCACCCTCTTTAAATTGAATCGATTAACATAATAAAATGTTTCCAGCCCCTTTGGAATGAAAATTTGCGAAATATGAACGCCGCTGCTAATGGATTCCAATTGTAAGACAATTGGAAAAGCTTATTGCGATAATTATAAATATTTCTATTAATCTAGCTTATTTTAAAAGTAATACAATATTTCGTACTATAGCTAAAAGTTTAATACATCGATTTGTGTATATTTTACTCGTAAATAAAATAAATTATATTTTTATACTATTCTAGCCATTTAAGTCCCATAGTTGGGTTAAGGTCTTTAAGTTCTAAGTCTTTGAGGTCGTCTTTAAGGGATTAAAGATAAATTTATCTTTATCTTTAAAAAAACATGGGGAGGCTTGCTTGTTACCAGCTACATATTTCGATCTTTACCTACTTCTCTCCAAAATAATAAATATCGTTTTAAAAAACAGTCACCATTACAAATTCTATACTTAATAAAGTTTACTTAAGAGATATAAATACGAGAAACTTCCAAAAGGCTTGCTTACAATAAAACAAAAGGAATATCAATAAAATCCTACTAAATATTCAGTTCCGAAATGCGCTCAAGGCCTCCGAGGTCGTATCAAGAAAATGCTAGTGATGTATAGGCTCCGAGTCCAGGACTCTCAAATAAAGAAGACCAAATTTTTCTAGGCTCGTAATAACACGACTCTTTACATAAGTTTTTTTTGCACAAATCTGTTTGTTTTTTGTGTGTGTGGCTAGCACTGGTGTCAGATTTTTCAAGCTGCATAAAGGAAAGGTTTTGTTTTATAAACAACGCAAAAATTCATTATTCATATAAGCAGATACTCATACGTACGGTTTTTTTAAAAACTTGATACCCTTTTGCTTTTTCGAACACCTTCTTCGAAATATGTATGTATAGCTTAGGTATATAGGACCTAACAAAATATACGGTAACTACTTTTGGGTTAGATTCAGTTCATGATACTGGACAGCTTTCCCCAAGGAACAATATCGAAATATGAAAAATAAGTTCCGATCAGCTGTTCTGAGTTTGCATGGAAAGCCAAATTTTTTTTTTTATATATTCATATATCTTCCTTGAAAATAATTTTAGTATATTTTGTTAGACGGTATCTTTAATCACAATACTTAACTCGATGTAACCAAACACAACGTAGACTCTTGGACTCGGCTTTTCACAACACTAGGAAACGGAGCCAGCCAGGATTTATGTGATCATAGACACTTGTTGATAGCGCCCCGAGTATTGGCAAGATAAATAGCGTTACCATAGCGAGCCATTTTGAGCGTTACCGTAACGAGGCCCATTTTGATGGTAACGCCGTTGACCTGAAGGGTGGTCCCTAGGCTTAGATTTGATATTAACAAAGTTATTATGTTGTGTTGTGTGGTTTGATTAATGAAGATGAATTTAGAGATAATTTGTAGGTAGTTATGCAAGAATTAAGTGCATTATTTATTCAAATACCTTCACACGGCGATATCATCCCTGCGATTTGCCTAATTCTTTTAGTTATAAATTTGTTTCTAATTATAGTTTAAGGCATAATTTATAATTTTAGGCCAAATCCTATTCCAGCTATTCTGGCTAAGTATGGCTCTGGTAGTACAGAGAGGGTCGTGCTCCTGCAGTGTAGACTAAAAAAAGACCTGATGATGATTACATACTTCATTGTAATTATATGCCTTATTTACCTAATAAAGTATATAGAATGTATCTTATAGAAAGATCATAAAAACCACCTGAAAAGAAATGTATAGTATCCTTGTAGCTTTCCATAATTAAATGGCACTGACTAAACGCCTTGTACGCCATTTGTTAAAAGTATATTTTTTTACTTTGGAACAATAAAGAGTTATAAATAAATATGTATTACCGCCGAATTTTAAAGCTATCGCTTTGCGATGGCCGCTATACGCTGTCAAAGTTCAAGCGTCGATATTGAAAAACCATTTACAAACAACAATGTAACATTATTAGCTCTGATAGCTAGTGATATTCCCAATAATCCCACCCGAAATATAAGCGCGCATCATCAGTGATCCAGAAACCCTGAATTATTCATGAGTGCCTACTCGGGTCGTCACATACACACATTTTTACAATGGCTGACACAGGAATCCACTCCACTTTATGTCCGCAAAGAGTGTTTGGATATTCTGGTGCGAATTTCAATAATAATGTGCCTATAATTTGTCGGTGGTTTCGTGTCTTTAAACTGTAGATATATTTGAAAGGTTTTTTTGTACCTTATGGAAGTGGCAAAAACATATGTAGAATTATGCCACGTCCTTGAGAACCTGGCCTTTCATTGAATTAATTTATTTACCGTAAAATAATAAATCAACCAGGTACAATCCAGGGTGGAATTAGAGTAAGTTTTTGTTTATTTTTTTTAATTTTTAATGTTATGTATTTTACTAAATAAACCACTCTTCAAATAATTATTAATTAATATATAATATACTAATCGAACTTTCCACTATTAGAGCTCATAGCGTATAATCAATAATCAAGATGACTATGTCAATTCCCTGTATAAATAAATAAGGCAAGAAAAAAATGGTTTATTTTTTAAAATTACCCAGAACACTAATACTTAGTCTGTTCAGCTGACGGATGTATCAAAAACTATTTGTCCTACTGGGCATATTATATGCCAAAAATTCAATTTATGCTAATTTACAAAAAATGCCAGAATGCTCGTAAAATTATAATCTAAATATGTGACTACATTCGCTAAACTAAATTCAGTGTACACATAAACCACGTTTGAAAGCTGTAAATTAATTACTGCTTAAGCAAAACTACTGCATAGAGCTAGAGCGGATTTGAATGCGGCGGCGCTAAATGACCTGCAGGCAGCGTGGCCTTAATTAAGGGTAGATCGTGAAATGTTTATTTTTTATACGATACAAGATTTTGAAATCTTTTTATTAATTAAATCAGATATGACGAGATAAGTAGTAGGTCACTGACAAAGCCCAGCAGATTAGCTCATTAAAGTTTAATTGGGCAAGGCACATAGCGCAAAGAATCTATTGCCGATGGGGCAGATCGGGAACCTATCTGGGATAATAATATCATGGACGGAACTTGCTCCAAAAAGTTTGCCGGTGGATAAAAAGTCACCTGTATGTACAATATTAGTAAAGATGTTCTATTGTTATACTTTGGGGCTGTATCAAAATGTGTTATTATAAATGTAATTTACCTATTTATATAATTTATTCTTTGACTGTAATTTTATTGAGTTAAAAAAAGATATGAGCATGGAATTAATATAGAAAACATTGCACAAAATTCGTCTGAGTTAAAGAAATTGGAACCCTATTCAGTATTCACCTAAGTCAAATATGCCCCGTACACCAATCTAGATTGAGTAACGATTTTCAAATGCCTCTAAAAATGGAAGCCTATTTTACCGCCACGTCGATAAAGGGCTAAACGAACTTAAACCATGTGTGGGTATAATTAATGAAGTTTGAATTTGCGACCGTTGCCGTCGCTGCAACATGTTTATGTTGAGCTTAACTATTCACAAGTTTGTAATAGTTCTTAGCTGAGGTCCTTTGACCCTGCCTTTGCCTCGCAAGTGTGCATTACTAATGTCTTTTAATTAAGGTGTGTATAATTATTATGCACAATATGTGTGCGCTTATGCTGCCTGTAACTATTTTATGGCAGTTGTCAATTTATGTAAGATTCCTAGCAACAAACCTTTTTTAAGGTTTCGTACCAAAGGGTGCCAATGGGACCCTATTACGTCAGTCACAGGGCTCTATATCTTGAACCATAATAGCTACACTTTAAATTTTTACCGATTATGTATTACTGAGGCCGCTATAAAAACAAATATTTAAAAAAGTTATAGTTAAAAATAAAAGGGTCATACAACAAACGTGTTTTTTTAGCGTTTTAAAACATACATACAACGTAACGAGGTACGGAACCCTTCATGTACGAGTTCGACTTGCACTTAACCGGTTTTTCACATCTATCCATATTAGGTATCCCGATTTGCGGGGGATTATCAGGAAAAACAATCCACGGCCGAAGGCGAGCTTCCTTTCTGTACATTAGTACTTATATTAATTATGTGACAAAAGCTAAGCTATATAGAGCGGACGCCAAATGAAAGTACCAATAAAACCAACACAGATACGAAAATACACAAATCCGCAGATTTATCCGCCAATATTTGTGTTTGATCGCCATTACAGAATATTTGAGCCAGCAAAACCGTCTCAGTAAACCGAAGTAACAACAACAATTTCAATTTTACACAAATGTCGCGCCAGCTACATAATGTTTAGTGTTTGGTCTAATGGTTGACTGGTATTGTGTAAGATCACTAGAGATAAGATACAGAGAAATCTGTAATGATGTAGTGATCTTTCTTGGGCCGTGTGGTTCTCAGCAGAATAGAATATGACTACTCCAAGTTTTCCCGTGGATTTTGTAGAAGGCGACATACAAGCTAAACAAAGCCTATAAACATCAATGAGACCTCTTCAAACCGTCTGGCCAGCGAGGAGAGTGTAGGCCAAATTCTCTTGACTGCTCTGGTCAACTGTGGCTTTGGTAGTAGTAGTCGTGCTCCTGTAGTGGAGACTAAAAAGGACCTGTTGATCATGTTGATGATAAGATTACCACATGTATTTTTTTTAATTGTGTAATAAAGTTTTACCCTCATATTAACTAAAGACTCTGTGAGCTTTAGACCTCGCGAGTCTGTCTTTGCATCATACTCTATGAAACAGTTGCGTCTTCTTTTAGGGTTACAAAAAAGTCTTATGATATTTTTGAACATCTTTCGGAACGGCTGAAATATGACTTTGTACGTTTTCAACCCCCAGATGTCCGCCATTTTAAAAAAATCGAAAAACTGTATCGTCTAGTAAATTCTATAAAATTAACAAACCTGCTCACAAAATTTCACGAGAATCGGTTGAGATTTTTCAACCGATTCTCGTGAATCTGACGTGTAGACAAGAACAGCCGGAAACCTGGGCATCGGACATACGAAATAATTTTTGCCGACGACGCTGAAACGGAAATGCTTCGCTCGCTTTAAATCGATTCCCACAAAAAAAAAATTAAAGACCAAATTAAAATTAATAATTATCATCAAAAAAGGCGTTAAAATATTTCTTCAGGGCACACAACACATGCAGCAGAGTGATGACTTCTAACATTTAAAACAAATACATTAGGTACCTTTTAAAAGTGGTAATATTTTGTATCAAGTCGAGCAAATTAACTAATTGCTGAAGCAAAAAAAACGCTAAAGTGGCAAATATACCGCTCACTTAGTACCAAATTAACAATAAACTTTTCCCGCCGCCGTTTACTCAAAGTTAAAAAGTAAAGTCTGATTTCAATTTAAAAATAAAATGTAAAAGAGACTTGAATCTTTCTTTAACAAAAAAAAGTAGGTTTACAAATTACAGTATTTATACCTAGAACCTAACTATGTAGCTAGTACATAATATTACCGGATCTGATAATTTTCACAATATTTAAGGATTATGGTAAAAAAGACAAATATTTACCTACATAACTTAAGTCTTTTTAATTTGCCAATGGGCATTGTTTATTTTTTTTGGAAAGCGTTATTTTGAAATCCGTTTCGAGATACAGAGTTAATTAACAGTTGTGGGTAAATTTTTTGTCAAAATAATCAATGGTTTTGGATATTTCTTCAAACAAACGTATGACCTTTGTTCAAGTTTACTCCGCGGCTGTATCGGTTTAAGCTCTGAGTCCATTCATAAAAAAATAAGAGTCGCCTTTATGGTATTTATCCGTCACTGACAATAACGTCAAATGTCACTGTTTCCGCCAATTATGGGCTACTGAATTCACTAAATGACACTGACACTGACAAATACTATTATGACACTAGCGTGATTTTATTTTTGAAATATGTATTGGACTGTTTGTTAAGACACGACTTTGTCTTTGACATGAATTTATAATATTTTATAAAAAAATGACTAAGCCGTTATATGACAAAATATTCAAATTCGTTTTTTGAAATACGCTATATTTTGATATAAAAAAATAAAAAATAGGGGTTAAAAAAATTATCAATCCCAATTCATGATAAAATGCCAAACAAACCAAAGACCGCACACACATATATATTTTTTAATTTTGTTATTTAATACGGATTTTGGCATACTTTAATGAATATTCTTTTGTTTCATTCATGGAAGCGATGGTAGCCAAGCATGCGATTTATACCTCTGAGTTTGTATTAGGTGATTTTCAACTACCTACTTGCTTCCGGCGAAGGAAAACATTGTGTGGAAATCTGCACACAAGTTTTTTGTGCGATTGTGTGTAACAATAAAACAATAACTGCTGTCACTAGTGTTAGCTAATAACACACTCGATAAGAGTAATATTCATGGCTTAGCGTCTTTATTTTTGTTTGTCACGAACTGGGTTAATGACGAAACAATAAGCCGTTTGATAAATTAGGAATGTCTCGTGGAATGCAAGTTAAAGGCCGTCGATATTTTACTAAGTTTGTTAATTTGTTGGAGGACTTGTAATGTACCTACGTGTAATTTGCTCCAATAGCTCTTTTAAAGTTATCCAAGCATCTAAGCAGTTGGTGAAGATGTTAGGGATAATGGCTTGTTTGTTTGTTTTAACTCCTTAATGCAAATTAAAATGTTTAAAATTAACAAATTGTAGCTAATTAAAAAGAAAATTTACAATTTAGGCATCTATATAAAATAAATTCTCGTAATCTAGGTAAATGTATTACTTTATTGTAAAAATAAATAGGTATACTTTCTGTTACGCGTTTACTTGGTTTGTAGTTATGTCTTTTATGTAAAATGTTCTAAGATCATGTTTTTATGCAACTGCTTCCGTGGTCCAGTGGTCAAGGTGTTTGCCTTGTAATCCGGAGGCCTTGGTTTTAAATCCCACTGGGAAGCATACTTTGTGAAGATGTGTTTCCAGTCTGGTTAGAATATTGCAGGCTTGAATCACCTGATTATCCGAAAAAAAAAAATAGCGTTTGTTTAAACCTATCCTAAGAATTGGTTCTAGTCCACCCTTTGGGTGGTGGAGGTCAGACGACAGTCGCTCTGTGTAAAAACTAATAACCTTATCACTCATCACCTAAGTTAGGTAGTGGACCCTGAGCTCTGAAGCGTTACCGCTCAGAATGAAACCGGAAATACGCTCGGATGATTTTCGAAGATCATGTTTTCGTCTCGAATGACGTTTCAAGAAAATCTCTCAGATTTCAAGTATTCTCTTGAATATCGATTGCAACTTTTTGTTCCCACTGGTACTGACATAAGGCCGTAAAAATCTCAAGCAGATTTTTTCACGGCCCGTGAATCCTACGTTCTCAGGGAATAAAGTACAATGTAATTTATATTTATAGACACGAAATTTACTGCACTTGTTATATCTTCCTTTGCTTGGAGCAAGAAGCTTTCATCTCTCGTATAAACATAAAATTGTATTTGTCATTATTTTTATACGACTAAATATTCTGATACTATGTTAGAAAAAGTTTCGGTCAGAAAAAATTAAGTGGGTTGAACAAAGTTGTATCCTGGATACAATTGTTTTCAAACAGCTTTTTTTTCTTGTTTAATAGCTTATTGCTCTTGCTCAAGAGTATAAGCCATACTTCTTGACCCAATCTATAGCTTTCTAGCTTTTTTATTGATGGGATAGGTAGGACTCCTTGAAGATAACACTTCAAGGAACAAGGATGAGCGTTTGGTGAACCCAAAGCTCTTCCTTCGCTGTAACTGTCTGCCTTTAACATCCCTTTTCCCTTCGCTGTAACTGAAATCTTTTAACATCCCTTTTGATCTTTTTCCTTTTTTTGTAAACAAAAAAGAACTTATTTTTTTATTTTAGAAAAGAACTGCAGTATTATGATCTGAATTTGACAACTGAATCACAAAAAGTAAGTAGCAGAGTACCTACAATACAAATAATGCATTTTATTAAATATACATTTAATTAAATACTGTATGACATTTATTTAATTATTATCAATGTCTAGTTTGGGTGCACAAGTAAAAAATTATTCATTATTCATTGCCACTACTAAGGCATAATCAATCCAGGATAGGCAACTATCGTTTTATCTCAGGGATTAACGTTTATAGCTATAAATATCCCTGACTTTCAGAAATAGCGGTAGGTGGCTGGGTTTTTTTGGAATTGTCCCGTAATATTTCCTAGGAAAAATACAGCTAGATGATTCTATTTTTATTTAGTATTTTGGTATACGTAGCGTCTTCTAATAATGTAAAGGGTACAATAGTTTTACAATTGCTCCTTTATTTCATACTAAAAGTGTAAAACTCCTGCCTTTCAGTGATAGCAGTAGGTCAGTGGGCTTTGAGCATTAGTGGCCGCGATTGTCTGAAATTTTCTCGTATTATTTTCTAGGAAAATTACTGCTGGATGATTCTCAACCTCCTGTGAGTATGGCTTATCCACTTCCATTTGCGCCGCGCATTCTCGGAGGCATTGGTTGTAGATCTTCCCAGGCCTTTTAGGGTTGTAATCAAAGAATCAATAAAAAATATGATATTATAAGCGTCAAGTTTCGAGATATGCCAAAAATGCTTTTTTCTTTTGTCGGTTTGTTCTCGCCTACAGGTCGCATTTCTCAACCGATTCTCGTGAAATTTCATAAGCAGGTTTGATAATTAAATAGAATTTTTTGTCGATTCAGTTTTTGGAATTTTTTTGAAATGGCGGAGATATGGGATTTTAAAACTTTAAAATAATCATATTTCAGCCATTTCGAAATTTTTTAAATATGTCATAAAACTTTTTAGTTACATTATAAAGACGCACCTTTTTTGTCTGAACAATGTTTTTGTCTAAACAACTTTTTTCTCTGATAAACTTCAACGGATGGGAGTGAGTCGCGAAGTTTACAGCTCAAAGAGCCTCTAGTTAATATTATTCAAGTAAAGAAGCCTAAACTGCGCGTGGCCTGACTGGCCTTTAAATTTTTACAGTCTTATTATAAAACACACACTAACTTTAGAACATGGTTTAACTTTAAAAAAAACCCATTATTCACCCAAATGAAGTTCACAATGACAACAGAGAAGATGACATATTGTGGGAGGTCTTCTTGTTTTCGCCGGATAATGGTTTAAATCGAGAGCTAGTCCGCGTTTTATAATTAGATAGTATAGTTAAATTTTGTAGTCGCTACGTAGCATAAGCCGCGAATATAATTAACAATCTCATTGTTCACACGATTACTCGACCTGATAATGACGCGGTTACCGGTTACATACCTATATTCTATCGACGAGGAAAATATTGCGCTAGAATAACCCACCACATCCTCGAAAATAGTACCCTCCGTGGTATTTTGATGGCGGAAAATTACGTGCGATTCGCGACAACGGATTTGTTCATTTGTGAAATGGATGAGTAATGCCAGCCTGAAAGCTAAATTATCATTTGATGTTTAATGTGTTCTCGGTTGGATAAACCCGATTTATAAATCGTTTTTTTTTTTCATGAACCTGTTGAAGTAAATGTAGAAACTATGACATAAACGGTGTTTTTGTTATTTATTCCTTTGATCCTTGAAAAATCTGATAACATTGTTGGTCTGAACGTAACGAGAAACACAAAGAAAACACAAGTTAAAGTAGATGGTTCAAGTTTAGTATTCATAAGGCTACATGACAAAATTTTACATATTTATCAAGTTATTGACTAATTACACATTTTTACACTTTTAAAGTATTTACCTAAGTATTGATGTACTCGTACGTACATAAATACTAAGTATCTAGATACCTTAAAAGTGTACCTATAGAAACGCATTGTGTGATAAATTAAAGATGACTAAACGCAAAATCGGATGGAATATTAGGTATCACTCGATTTTATTTAACAATTTGAACATAAAAATGTGAAGTGCTATACACATGAAAGCAGTAGCAAATCCAAATTATTAAATTCTATTTAAACGGAAAGAATATTTGACACTTAGGCGGTTATCCCACTGCAACGCGCACCGTCGCGGAGCGCGGTTTCTACATACAGACGCTCCCGCGCGGTGTCGCGTTTTCAGTGGGTGAGAGTAGGCGTGTTTTCTATACAAACTGAGCTACTTGCGTACAATGTTAAAAATCTGCCGCGCCGCGCTCCGCGACGGAGCGCGGAGCAGTGTGAGAAAAAAGTGTGTAAAATAAGGCGATTTTATGAAAGCAGACAAGACAAGCGAACACAATTTTTTAAAGGGTTGACATTTGACATCCGTAAAACGGCTGCGATCACCAACTAAGAAGGTTGAATGCCACAAAGGTATTGTTAATTAATTTAATTATTATTATGTTATTCAAGCCAAAAAACTTACATATATTTATTTATTTATCAAACTTTATTGTCCAAAGTAAAAATATACTTTTAACAAATGGCGGACTTAATGCTAATGTAAATATACAATGTATGTATATATGTATAATGTATGTATGTATATGTCCTTGTCTTTCTCAACATCACCCGGTTGGTTGACTGGTACATAAGGCCTTAGGCTTTAAGTCCGCCATTACACTTGTATTTGTGTATGAATATAAATAAATAAATTTAATGTATTATTGAAAAGAAAAGTAAAATAAAAAAATAAAGTAGAAAAGTAATCCAATCCCAAAACCCTTCAATTGATAAATCATTTCAGAGAATATTAATTACAAAATAGGTACGTGTAAATTATCCGCGTATCATATTAAAATATATTAAAAGCTTTCTTCCGTGTAATTAATTATTCACGTTCATTGACCAAAATTCATTGTATTCTCATCAATCTGAAATAACATTATTGAACTCGAATATTGCTGAAATGAGGGTAAAATTAAAGGCAGTAATGGCGGATGCCTCAAATCCCTAGGATCCATTAGGGAATATCCCTGGAAACGCAGGGGAATTCGGGTAAGAGAATACGGTTGGTTCCCGCAACTGCTTTTAAATAATATCAACTGATTGGAATATTCTTATATTAATTTGTTTTTAATAATAATGACCTTGGAGAATATTGATAATGGGACATGATAATTAAAAAATGAATTCGGGCACATAACATGGCACCGTAGATAAATCCAGATAAAGTACATATTGTGTGACGTGCCATCTCACTCGTTATCAGTAGAATATCGTCAACCCTCTTTGGGAATGTAGTTGTAGCACGAGATGTTTGTGCTTAGTCCTTTAGTCGCCTCTTACGACATCCACAGGAAGAGATGGAGTGGTCTTATTCTAGTCCGGAAATCACACGGCGCTAACCACCTATATATGTATATGTAGGTCCTATACTCATTGCTACAAAGATGAAAATGCTAATTCATAAAAAATAAAACATTAAATTCTTATCTACTTAAGCAGTGTCTCTAAGGTCTCTAAAGTCGCAAAGATCGTGTTCAGAAAGAAAATGCTCATACCTTTTTCTGCCGTGTGCTTCCCGGCAGAGTAAATAGAACCACTCCAAGTCTTCCCGTGGATGTCGTAGAAGGCGACTTAAGAAACACTAGCTAAACAAAGCTTCTAAACATTAATGAGACCTCTTCAACCTGTCTGGCCAGCGTGGAGAGTTTAGACCAAATCCTCTGGCTGCTCTGGCTAATATAAGGCTCTGAATAATTGTAGTAGAGAGAGGGTCGTGCTCCTGCAGTGGAGACTAAAAAAGACCTGATGATGAAAATGCTCATTCCTTTTCTATTGTTCACAGTTGGGGGAAGGGGTGGAGTTGACCCTGGGTGAGCTGCGCGCCATGGCACTCCGCCAGCAACAGCAGATCGACACGCAGCACCAACTGCTGTGCGCCAAAGAGCAGAGACTGAGGTACCTGAAGCAGCAAGAAGCGAGGCAACACCAGGTAAGGATAAAACCTCATCCTTAAAAACTCTTTGCTAGTTAGCGTTAATGTGTCCTCCGTTGCTGGTAGGTGGTGTGCAAGCACCTGATTTGATGGCTCGGCACGTAGATACTTGCGACAGAAAAAAGTAAGGATAAGACTTCATCCACAAAAAACTTTTTGTTATGGTCGGCTATGATGTGTCCTCCGTTACTGGTAGGTGGTGTGCAAGCACCTGATATGATGGCTCGGCTCGTCAAAGAATTAAATAGTGGTTTATGGCAGAGTAGAATAGGACCACTCCAAGTTTTTCCGTGGATGTCGTAGAAGGCTACTTAGGAAACACAAACTAAACAAAGCTTATAACATTTAAATATAGCTAGAGATTGCAAAATCAACTTGTATTAATAAGTTCATGTCAACATAAGCAATCTCTTCAGTATTATGCATCAGCCAAAAATTCAGTTCACATCGTAAAAAAACAATAGACTTTCAAGGATTCCATTTCAGTAGAAAGCTTTTAGTGTTTTTTAAAACTAAAACTCTATCTTAATCCCTGAAAATATAGAGCATATTTCCTTTTTCCATAAACGTAGTTACTCGTCTCACTTACCATCAAATTATTTATATCTTGCGGTTGTTGGCTCGGCGAGCGCTTTTAGATAGTGATTTTTCCTTCCTTGCTCATTAATATTTAAGGCCGTAACTGAATTTTCCGGGGTCCAGTGCTGTCCCCATTTAAAATAAATGATTTCAAAGAAAACGGAGACATCATTTAAAATTTTGCTACTACCAAGCCCTAGATAACCTTAATAGTTGTTGTGTTAAAGTGAGAATGTCAAGCTTTGCTACGCACATTTGCGAAAAACCGCCACTTTTGGCAAATGTGTGTAGTAAAGCTTAATGTTCGTATTATAAACTGTAAACAGTAGTTCACTAAATAGTTTGAAGGGTTACCTAGGACTTGGTAGTAGCAAAATTTTAAATGATGTCTCCGTTTTCATTGAAATGATTTATTTTAAATGGGGGCAGCACTGGACCCCGGAAAATTCAGGTGCGGCCTTAACAAGCATTATAAGACAAGCCCTAGTCTTAGCATTAATGCATACTTAATATGATTTCCGTGATGTCTACGCGTATGAAGCTTGCTGAGTAATGTAGAAGAGGCGCAATTGTCGTACACTGAGCTATACCAAGTTCGTAATATAATTTGAGACACACTGACTTTTCAGTCTACCAAATGCCGACTAGCAGTATAGATTCGTTTTTTATGACTTTGTGGCATAAAATTACATAATTATATAAGTGTGTATGATATAAAAGAAACAACAAGTGGCCAACACTGATGCTCGATTTTTCAGTTTGTGAACTATACTCGTATATACTCGTATTATGTGATACTTATATGAAATGAAAGAGTTTTTAGGAGAATTTGTAATATTTTTATTTTTTATATCGCTATTTATAAAGTTATTTAAAATAGGCGAAAAATTTACCATTCCCCTTGTCACCGAAACCACTGAGCTTAAATTTTCGAAAAAAATACATATGATAGTTTTTTTACCTATAAATTACAGAAAAACCTATAAGAAGTATGGAACCCTCTTTACGCGAGTCTAACTCGCACTTGACCGGTTTATTTTATTAACTTAACCAATGTAAAGCTACAGTTGGTTTTATAGGTAATATTGTTCCGGGAAAGCAATTAATGGATGATCATTAGAGCCGTAAAGTCTATTACGTGTTACATTTACTGCAAGATTAACTCGGAGCTTATTCAAAGCTATAAGTCGCTAATGTCCCCGTAACATTTACAACTAAACAACAGTTACATGGAAATCTGATGCTGGAAAATTAATCACAACTTTGCTACAAGTTTCGATTTGTTTGTGTATAGTACAGAAGTTTTGTATGAAGAACATAATACAATTTTATGTGTATTGTATGTAAAATAGAACTAAAGTTAAAGTTTTGTATTATTTTATTACATACATACATACCTATTACGCTTGTTTCTCACAGAGGTACTTTTACTTGTTATTAAAATACTATAGCTGTTGCTCGCGGTGTTGTCCGCGTCATTAAAGGTTATTTGACAATCTCACGGGACCTTCACATTTTTCGGGATAAAAAGTATCCAGATTCACCTTTAAATATTCTTTCAAGTTCATATTGTAACAGTCGAAAACTATATGCCTACATATTATATGTGTTACCGGCCAAACCCTATTTCAGGCCAAACTAGTTTGTTCTAGGCCAAACTCGTACATTCTAAGCGTGTCAGGATATACTAATTTAGCCTAGGATAATCTATTTTGGCCTAAATTATTTGGGCTAAACTAGTTTGGCCTAAGCCAAACTGATTTCGAATTATTATTCAACTAAATAAATGCCCAAAATTAAAAGGCAACAAATTAGATGAGCAACATTTATTCAGACAGACTACCTACCCAAATATATAAAAGAAACAGTTTTGACTAGAAGTGACACAACACTTGCATAAAACTAAAAAAATAAATCAGTACTTCTCAGTTTGTATTTTTTGGCCTTCATTACTACATAATGAACTATGTATAAATGAATGGTTTACCATTCATTTATACATACTTGACTTTAGTCAAGTTTGTTAAGGGGATTCTTTATCTTGAAAATTTTCTTTGCTTCCGCGTTTTATATCAAGTAACTTCAAGAGTGAATAATTATATAAAGGAAAAAACCAATAGTACATTTTGCTATGCACACCTGAAACATTTTTCACAAGTCACAAGTATATAGTATCACTCCCAGATGTGCAATCGTCGTTTTAAGCTGCGATTTCAGCAAATCGTTGTATTTTAGCTAGAAAAGCTCGTAGAAACTGCCATTTAGCAGCCGAGAGAAGTAACTCGCAGTCCCGTCTTCTATCTCCGAGGGGTGTCAGCCGACTGCGCGGCAATTTGTTGTGGTCTCGAGCAAATACAAGCTTACGATACTAATGAGGTGTCTAAGTACCTTTCAAGAATTAACTATACACTATACTAGTATTGTTATATACGTTAATATTATGCAACTAAAAGGTTATTTACGAGTAAAACTATCGGAATTTCTAAATAGTGAATGCGCGGAAATTTGTTGTGATCTCAAGCAATAATTTTCTAGTAGGTACTAATGCGATATCTAAGAACGTCTCAGCAATTGACTCTACGCTACGCTAGTCTTGTTTTATACGTTAATATTAGGCAATTGAAAGTTTATTTAAAACGGCCGAAATAACTAAATAGTGACAGCCCACTGCACGGCATTTTTTTGTGGTCTCAAGCAATTACAAGCTTCTAATAGGTACTGTTGGGGTGTCTAAAAACTTCTCAGCAATTAATTTTACTATACGCTAGCATTGTTTTAGACGTCAATATTATGCAACTGAAAGGTTGTGCCTTTTTAAGGCAGTGGTAAATATATTACCCCCAAAAATGTAACCTTATGCCTAAACGATAAGGTCGAAAACAATTATTTTAAATATACATACTCCCTTGTATAGATTTAAAAACGCCGGAATAACTTAAACAGCTTCGTCGTCTATCTTCACATGGTAATAACAACCCACCGCGCAGCAATTTGTTGTGATCTCGAGCAAATACGAGCTAAAAATATTAATTAGGTGCCTAAGAACTTCTTAGCAATTAACCTACGTCTAAACATGCAAACATTTTTCTAGACATTAATATTATGCACCTGAAGGGTTTCTTAAAAAGTTTCATAGCTAAATTATCTATACAGGTTCGTCTCCTATCTTCGCACGGTAGGGCAGTGACAGCCCACTGCGTAAACTATTTGTTATGGTCTCGAGCAATTACGAGCAAACAATATTAATGAGGTGTTTAAGAACTTCTTAGTAACTAACCTACGCCTAAACAGCCAAACATCTTTCTAGACAATAATATTATACAACCGAAAGATTAATTAGAAGTTCTCTTGACTGAATAAACAACACGACACAGTCTCGTCGTCCATCTACGTACGGTAGCGACAGCCCACCGAGCCAGCAATTTGTTGTGGTCTCAATACAAGCAAATACAAGCTGCCAGTATTTATGAGGCGTCTAAGGAGTATTTAGCAATTAACTACGCCAAAATACACAAACATTTTCTTGAAAACCTAAAAGAAGAGATCTATCGCTCATTTTCTCTCCGGAAACTTGCCTGCATATGCCTAGATAGATTATGAAAAAAAATATCATTTGCAAAGATAGAAATTGATAGGGATTTTTTAAAGTTACCTCTTACTTGTTTTTTTTTTTTTAATTTTTCCTTAAACCTTTTGCCTAATTGTATTTCAAAGGATGTATTGTTTTCTTTTTAATTTTTAACTGGGACGTGTATGAAGGGAGGTGTAACTTGAGCGATAAATTTATAAAAGGGTTCCGTTTCAGCCCTTGCACAAAGGGAAGATTTTTAATGAATCCTTTTGAGCTCCCAAGGGTTTTATAACACGAGTCGTTTGGTTATGTTTTTAACAGATTTTTAGTAGAAAGTTACGTTGGAATAAAAATATAAAATTAATAAATTTTGAAACAATTGAGTGTTTTACTGTTGCCATGTGACCTAGCAATATTTTCTTGTAAAAATATACATACTATTGTATGTGTACTATTCTGATAAAAATATATCATGTTAGTCTGGATTAAAAGAAAAAAAAAAGTAGAATGTTCCAGCTGCTTCTTTTCCCGCGCAGATCGTAAAAGTCAATCGAAAATATGAATCTATGCGATGCGGCTAGCAACCAATCACTATTTAGATAACTGTTTTCCATCATCTCGCCAACTAATACTCCTTACGCCAACCAATACGTGCCAATACGCTAAGTGTGGCCTTTTGGTTTTACGAACGTAGGCTTCGTCTACCCCTTGGGGACGTAATAATTTATCTGTATTGAATAAGGAAGTTCTTTTAGTTCAGTTTACTTTATTATCAGTTTAATTTTTAACCGATTTAAAAAAAAGGAGGAGGTTATTAATTCGTCGGAATCTTTTTTGTTTTTTTTTATGTATTACCCGATTACTCGAGAACACCTAGACCGATTTGGAAAATTCTTTTTTTGTTTGAAAGGGTATATCTTCCAGGTGGTTCCATAGGTGTGGTAAATTTTATTAAAATCGGTTGTGTGGTTTGTTTTTTAAACGAAAATAACTTGAAATAAACGGGCAAGTGCGAGTCGGACTCGTACATGAAGCGTTCCGTACCACCGTACAATGTTTTAAAACGCTAAAAAATACGTTTTTTGTATGACGACCCCCTTTAATTTTTAACTTTATTTTATTTTTAGTATTTTTTGTTATTGTGGTCATAGTAATACATAATTGGTGAAAATTTTAAGTATCTAGTTAATGCCATTATGAAGATCAAGTTAAAAACGCTGAAAAAAACACGTTTCTTGTTTGACGACCACCTTTTATTTTTACCTATTTTTTATTTTTAGTATTTGTTGTTATATCCGCCACAGTAATACATAATCGGTGAAAATTTCAGGTGTCTAGCTATTACGGTTCAAGAGATAGAGCCCTGTGATTGACGGACAGACAGACAGACGGACAGACGGACAGACGGACAGACGGACAGACGGACAGACGGACAGACGGACAGACGGACAGACGGACAGACGGACAGACGGACAGACGGACAGACGGACAGACAGCGAAGTCTCAGTAATATTGTCCCGTATGCACCCTTTGGGTACGGAACCCTGAAAATATTTCGTCTAAGTATACGAGTACAGTTGTTTGAATATTTAGCTTTTCTGTTTTTTGTTTTCAAAAAATATCAATAATTAATTTATTTTTATTAATAATTTAGCATCTACTGTATTATTTAATATTTTTATTATAGATGAGTGAGTAGAAAGTTTCTAGATAGTTCTTTACTGTTGCAATTTCTATTAAAATAAGGAGACAGAACTTATTCATGAAAAATTCTAGATAGTACAAACAAAAAATAACCCAGTTCTAATCACTAAAGAGCGTCTTTAATTACTCTCTGCCTTAAGATTAAGAATGTTAAGTAAAAAAGTAACTTTTAAACTTTGGAGCATCCACCCGTTGGTTTTATCTTCAATTAAGATCAAATTAGTTTTAAAGTGAGTTAATTTGGGTGGATTAACTCGGTTTTTCTTTGAAAGCGATGATTGATCACTCTAACACTAGGGTGGAGGATAAATGGAACACGTAAAAGAGAACAATTTCATTCTTTCAAGATTTCTGTTCGAGTTTTAGAAGTTTTACGCTTTCTGCGCGTCGGATTTATGTGCTGGTTTAAAATGGTGCAGGTGTATTTAATTTATTTTTGAGAAATGAATGTGTAGAATATTCCAGCTGATCTTCGATGCATGAACGAACACGTTCGTAACCATTTAAATATTAGTGGTTCTGTTAGAACAGTAGACCTCGCTAGCTCTCATAACCATGCAATAACTGACACTTTCTCCTTTCCCCTGGTTTATAAAAGCCATTTCAGTTAAATCCGTCCATATATAACGCTACAGCAAACCTCCCCCTTTTCCCCTTTTGTCTCCCCCTTTTGGAATTTTTGCAACATCTTGTGTAGAATGAAGTCTTAAATGAAGGAACATGTATCGACATATGAAAAATGTACCAGTTGGCTAATCAGCTGATCAGTTTCTTCTTCGTCTAAGCGCATTTCTGGTTGCATCCTCAGCTGTGCTGCTTCGGAGCCCGGGGTGCGCTTTCCCGCTTTTTCTTCTCCAAATATAATATGCATGTCAATGGTCACCCAAGGATGCCATAGACCTTGTAAAATGGAGAAGAAATAGCCGGAACACTTTCAATTATTTAACTATAGTTTTACAACCGGCCGGCGCCCGACGTTAACCCTCCTTGGGAATGCAATTGTAGCACGAGATGTTTGTGCATAGTCCTTTAGTCGCCTCTTACGACATCCACAGGAAGTGATGGAGGGTCCTACTCTAACCCGGAACCACACAGCTGATCAGTTTCTATGGAGAGAAAAATAAATCATATTTTGATATATGTATGTTCCTTGGGGAAAGTTGTTTAGTATCATACACTGAATTAAAAATAGTTTTAGTATATTTTGTAAAACGTTTATATAATCTGTCAAATTCACAATATTATCACCTAACCTCATTACCTATGTGTTTAATATAAATTTGGATTGCTTTTTTATCAACCGCTGCGCTGCCTTGTCGGAGAAGTGTCTCGGAATTCGTGAATTGCGAATGCTGATAAAGGGAAGTGAAATTAAATTTCGCCCGCATCTTATAAGGTATTACTGGGGAGTGGCAGTCCGTTCGTTAGTATACGAGTAAGGGTACTACTACCAATAGGGAATTGAGTCGGTAGGTATCTTGAATTATATAATTTTGTTAGAATTTATTGAAATACTTTCGTTTTTATAAAAATGTATTTTTAAGCTCTAGTGAAAAAAATTTATATTATATACTATATTTAAGAGCTATCCTCTTGTCGGTGGATTATGAATTCTGTTCCATTATCTGTCTCATCCGCCAGCTGTTTTACTTCGCTGTACGACACAAAACTCACCATCTCCTTTATCTGTTTCATGTAGGCCTCGGTCTTCTTTCCCCCTCTATCTTTCCTTCAATGATAATCTATATGAATCAGTCGTGTCGTAGCAGGTGACCTTACGTCTTTTCTCGTCTATTCTTTATTAGTATTATATATAGAATGCAGTCTCCTACTCTTTTCAGGACCTCCTCATTAGTTGATTAATTTTAAACGGTTGACTCAAATGGTATAGTCGGAAAAGGCCGACCAGGTTTCGATCGATTAAGACGATCATCTTCAGGGCGAGTGTCAGCGGTGACCCGATGATGTAGCGACGATGTCGCTGTCCGCTCAGCACTGAGCTCGCGCGTCACCGCCCGCACCTCGCCCGCTCGCTGTGCTCGACTCGAAACGATGACTGCTGGTAGTTCCGCCGATACCGGCGAGGTTCTCATTCTTGTATGCGATGTATCTTCGCAGCTTTCCGCGTCTGGTGTAACTAACGCACTTGCATGTACTGAGCTGACTGTGTCAATACCTCTTGTTGATGTACCACCCGAGTTCTTTAAAGCTTGCAGTACGGGTTTCCAGGCAGCCGGTAATCCCCATCCACCATCGCGATTGAAGTTCGGATGTCCACTTATTTCAATGGCCTCCCGGATTTTGCGCGGGACGTAAGCTTTCTCCTTTGATAAGACTTGTGCCTTATCAAACTTGATGTAATGAGAGACATGCGAATCTAAAACATGCTTAGCGATGAAACTAGCCCTGAAGATGATCGTCTAAATCGATCAAAACCTGGTCGGCCTTTTCCGACTATATCATGTGAATCAACCGTTTAAAATTAATCAATTATGGATTTATCTCACGTTATTTTTAATAACATAATCCTCATTAGTTGTTTTTAAATCCAGCTTATCTGTTTTATCCTTCGCCAGCACCACATTTCAAGAGCTTTTAGTTGTTTCCTTTTTTTTGGGTCAAAGTACATATCTCGCGGCCATATAACGCAATGGTCCAGATGTACGGAAATTGTACGGATTTTTTTTTTCCTTAACCTCCATCATTATCGGAGACCATGTTTTTAACAGACATTATTATAGATAAAGACCCTTTTAAAATTAGAACTAAATAAAGATTTAAAATCCACAAGGTTTGGTGAAACTAAAAGCTAAAAAGTGCATCGGATAAGGGTTTTAAAACAACGATTTTACGACTTACACGTATGTATCCCGAAAAAAAATTACTTTTATATTAACGCAAAATAACTCTTAAATACTGTCTTGAAAACTAAGATGAAAATATAAACATATGTGTATGTGCAATAATTAAAAATATTTTTCGCATTGAACGTAAGACCTAGGAATTTTCTAGACGATAAGACTTGGCACATGTCTGCTATTTGTTCAAAGTCAAAACAAAGATCCCCATTTTTCATTGAGGAAAATCCTTTCCATAATATATCTACAAGTAGTGCAACAGTTAGCCCATTAAAACTACTTCAAAGCGATACCAGGTTGTAACGAAGCCTTTTTGTCACTGGCTACAAAGAAATACTTTTCCTGGAAAATCGAGATGGGAATTTCTGCTTTCTGAATTCCACAAAAATAACTAGTAGCTAGAACAATATATAATTTAATAACCTAGGGACTTAGACTGACACTTGAAAGAGTTACTAATACTTAATTTATTATGTATATTTATTATTATGAACCTTATTCTTTCAATTGTCATATAAGTAGTAAGTACCTAGGTAATTAAATGGGACATAATATGAAAAGTAATATGGGACGAGTTTTACCTAATTCAATAGAATATTTTGAAATTTTTAACATTTTACTGATCTTTTTAATTTAGAAAAAGAACATTTTTCAAAACAGAAATCCTTTGCAGGAGGTGCAACAGTTAGCCCATTAATATTACTTTCATCGCGTTACCATCGTGTAACAGAGCGTTTTTCTTGCTACAACGACAAATACCTTTCATGGGAATTTGAGTAAGGAATTCCTAGCAACTTTGGGATTCTACAAAATGTATAATAATTATTTAGTCTAAAATTTAGTTCATAATTTATTATGATTAATAATTAAAGTTTAATTAAGTTTAATTTTTTACTTATAACAAGATTATAACCTTGTTATAAGTCACATATTTATTTTGGTAATTAGAAATAAGAAATAGTTTAAAACTAACGTGAGATAAATCCATAATTGATCATATTATCCATATTAATTTAAAACGGTTGACTTACGTGTTATAGTCGGAAAGTAAGTACTGAGCGGACAGCGACATCGTCGGGTCACCGCTGACCTCGCCCTGAAGATGATCGTCTAAATCGATCGAAACCTGGTCGGCCTTTTCCGAATATATCACGTGAGTCAACCTTTTTAAATTAATCAATTATACTTTCTGTTACCTTGATGTGAAAAGGCATAGTTAGGCCTCGTGTCCACGTATCCGGTTTACGGCCGTACGGCGCGCCGGACCGCCGTATGGTCGATCAGTAATGTATGAAGCCTCTAGGAGGTGTGTCCACATCGAAGGCGCCAGCGACAGCGCGGTTTGCAGCCGGGCACGACTCGCGCCGCGCTTGCGTCCGGCGCACAGTCTAGTATTGCGGTGTATGAGATTTTGTTCACGTAACCAGACGTACGCACGGCGCGTGCCGTCTGTATATGATGTAAATTCGTTCAGAAATATTATATATACTATTATATTGCTACCTCAACAGATTTCCCTAAAATTTCCTAAAAACCAGTACGTACTTCCAACGGGGTCCTTCGTGAATAAATAAAAATATAGGGTTTACAGACTAATAAAATACTTTTTCGTGGAGCATTTTGTTTCTACCTATCAAATAATATATTTCCATAATTAAGAAGTAAATAATTTGCGAGAAATTTACGAAAAAAGTTTAAAACTAAGTGGTCACTTAGCTGACCCGCACCGCAGCCAGCAACCAACCATGCCGGGCGCCGTGCACGTGGACACGCATAGCCGGCGAAGGCGCCGCGCCTTACGGCGGCAAACCGGATACGTGGACACGAGGCTTTAGTCATTGTATGGAAAGAGACGAACAACATGACATTTAGAAGCCAGCCTCTTGTCGGTGTTATTGTATGGAAATAGATGCACACAAAGAGATTTAAGAGGAAATAAAAAATACACTATCAAAATGTTCTGGCTTCGGAGAAATTCATACTGAAAAGTACTTTTATCTAGTTAATACAAGCACAGCAGGGAGGAACAGCTAATAATGTATATATTTTTGGAATGTGTTAATTTAATATCCCACACGGTGTGATAAGATTATTATTTTTTAGTTAATTACTTTATTCCCTATAGAGAATATACAATGTGGAAGGGACATATCCGTAATAAATCGAACTACAGGCTATACTAGATCACTATAGTATGATGAAATAACAATAACAGACAGAAAACCAAAAAAAAAATTCGGCATTCCCATACAAATCGCCCGGGCGGTTGCACACTTTAGTATGGAAATGCCGAAATTTATTTTTGATTATTGGCTGTTAATTTTATTTTATTATGCTATAATGATCTAGTATAGACCGTGGTTCGATTTATTACGGGTATGTCCCTTCCACGTTGTATAAGAGAGTAAGACATCACAAAAAAGTGTCACTTGTCATTGATCATATACATTTTCAACATGATTTTAGATTTTTTAATGCAGAAAAATTGACATTAATAGCGCTAATTTTACTCCAAATATCTATGACGTCACGGTTTTGTATTTCATACAAATCCCATAGAAAATGTCTGTTTTGACATTTAGAAAGAAGTGTCTGATTTGACTTATTGTCATCTAGCGGATTCCGACGATACTTTATTTGTCAAGGGATAATAATAATAATAAGTTAGTTAGGGTGCCCACAGGCAGTGTAGCCAACGAGCAGCAAGTCACCATCTACCAGACTTAAATTGTTGTGAGAGATTTTTAGGTAGATGTCCGTATTTCACTCCATAACCCAGTTATCCGGTCCACTAACATCCCATCCACATAGCCCAAACCAAGTAAATCCCTCCCTGGCAATAGTTCAGCAGCTATGGTGGACTGTCCGTTAGTGCATCTCAATGGTATATTAAGGGATAGACCTCCATAGATGCAGCCATCTCACTTTTTAGATAAAAAGGTACTAAAAGGCCTCTTCATGTTGGCTTTGGCCCCATGATCGCCTCAAAGGACCGGGTCCCCATGGACCCGTGGCTGAAAAGCGTACCGACATAATAATAATAACACCTCTCGACACCCTCAGCTGCTCACATTGTGTTGCGCCCTGGCCGCATCTTCGTGGCTAGTTAGGGTGCCCACAGGCAGTGTAGCCAACGAGCAGCAAGTCACCATCTACCAGGCTAAAATTGTTGAGAGAGATTTTTAGGTATATGTCCGTATCTCACTCCATAACCCAGTTATCCGGTCCACTATCATCCCATCCACATAGCCCATACCAAGTTATTCCCTCCCTGGCAATAGTTCGGCAGCTATGGAGGACTGTCCGTTAGTGCATCTCAATGGTACATTAAGGGATAGACCTCCATAGATGCAGCCATCTCACTTTTTAGATAAAAAGGTACTAAAAGGCCTTTTCATGTTGGCTTTGGCCCCATGAACGCCTCAAAGGACCGGGTCCCCATGGACCCGTGACTGAAAAGCTTACCGACATAATAATAATAATAAAACACTTTATTGCACCAAAACACTAAAAAGAGACAATACAGAACAATACAAATAAGATGTACAATAGGCGGCCTTATCGCCAAGGCAATCTCTTACAGGCCTTTGGGTGACAGGATTGGCTAATAAATAATAAATAGGTGGTGCTATTATGAGACTATTATAAACGTAATTATATGGTGATATCAGACAGTAAAAAATAAAGCGAAGATTCGCGAACCTTCTTTTGGCGTCGCTGTAGTCGAGTAAAAATGAGATTTTACCTCAATACTCTCAATAGTGTTCAGATCTAACAGCAGTAACTATTGTAGCCATAAATTCTCACTCTCCAGAGTAACCCCACAATAATAAAGTAGGAATGCTACTATGGTGTTCCGTCTCAAGGGGTTTATAGCTCCGTAATTTCTTTTGTTTCGGAATCAAACATACGAATTGTTTGAGTAAATAAATATGTACAATTTATTGTTTTAGATAATAGAATCTCTGATAAAAACGACTGTCAATACTTGTAGCTATGGGTTGGGACTTAAATAAGATGTAACCTATTCTTATTTTTGTAATTTAAGAGCTTGCTCTTATCAGTGGAGTTAAGTGGAGATGCCTCCACTTCTCTCTTCTCTCTGCCATCTTTCAGTGTCCTTGTAAGACCTTAGTCCTAACTTTTCTTAAATTTGTTGGAAAATCTTCATCCTCGGTTTTTCCTTTTCTTCTTATTCCTTTTATTTTTCCTTCTACTATTATTCTAAACCTAACCTAATCTATTATTTTGTATTACTCGTAATTAGAATTAATACAATAATATATTTTTAAAATACGTCAATAAATAACGCTAAAGCAAAATCTAAAAAAAAAACAAATAAATCAAGGAACATCTGTTCCAATTTTCGTCAAAACCGGTTGACAAATGCGACCTGTAGGCAAGAAAAGACAGACAGACTGTCGAAACTAAGACGCATCGCTCGGTAGGTCAATAAAATTTTTATATATTTATATGGGTAGTGTTTAAATTGCATCAAATAACGCCAAAAAAAAGTAGTCCAACCTGATTGGTGAAAGCACTACTAGTGACATTCTCATTTTATGGCCGGGGGTGCTCGAGAGACAACCAGGACAATTTATAGGGGCATTACTCGAAACGGTAAATAACTATTGGGAATCTTTCAGGACCTCGGGTACAAAACAAGATTTTTAGACTTTAGACGATAAATGCGAGTGTCCGTAATTTTATATTTTTGCTTCTTGGACAGTGGTGGCTGATACACCATCACGTCGAATCTTTATCCCTAATTAGGCCACAGAATAAATATAACTAACGTACAGAAGTCTCACTCAGCAAAGAAATTCAAAGAAATATCTACTCAATGTGCCTAGCGATATGTTTTTATTTTGCTCACGTCAGAACTCAGCACCTTTTCGCATAGATACCTAGACATCCATTGCAAGCCAATTTCATTCTTATTACTCACACATTCTTATTACTGTCAAACGATTCGTATACCTGGATTTACCACCCGGAGGGGCCACCTGCACGCGTGGTAATAATGTAGGTGCATTTTCGATACCTAAACGGGGAGTGACACAGGCCTGATTAGGCAGACAGAGCATTTTGGATCTTGCGGCTCTAAGCAGACAGAGCCCAGGGCCGCAAAACCCAAATACTACGTTTAGCGTGATGGTGGGCGAGAAGGTAGAAAAAAGAATTAAAATAGTGATGGGTTGCTAGCCGCATCGCCTATTAACACGAATTTCATTTTTTCCCAGTCCCTCGATCGACATTTTTCAACCTCAACAACACATTAAAAGATTTAATTCATAAAAATGTCCAACCCCTTGCCCTTGGTTGGAAAGAGGTCGTGACATAATAAGTCGGGGCACAGTGAGACAAATGGAAGAGAATTCATACTCCACCGTCAAGAGCATAGCTCTTAAATATAGATAGATAGCTCTTAAATTTATCTTAAGATAGATAGATCAAGCAAGACATAACACTTATTTATTAGTATAAATTACTATAAATATTTAAAAGCTGGTCATACATCAATGCTAACGCCGCAGTTCTAACAATAACTTTATTTCAAAGGAATAAAGTTCATAAAAACATAAATTTGTCACGTTCTCTCTAAGACCCACCATACAAATTCAACCACAGACCTACTCATGGAAATTAAATCTTAATAAAGCTGGAAAGGGCAATTTTGTTTACTTTACGGCCGGTTTTATTGCGTGCGAAGAGTTTATTTCTTTTAGGGTCGATAAATACCGCATTAGGGTAACGGAGGAAGTACAAGATATGTATACGAGTGTGTACTTGATAGTAATCAAATCTGTATGGTTTTGATATTTTTAGGGTTCCGTACCCAAAGGGTGCAAACGGGACCCTATTACTGAGACTCCGCTCTCTGTCCGTCTGTCTGTCCGTCTGTCACAGGGCTCTATCTCTTGAACCGTTATAGCTAGACACTTGAAATTTTCACCGATTATGTATTACTGTGGCGGATATAACAATACATACTAAAAATAAAAAATTGTTAAAAATTAAAGGGGGTCGTCATACAAGAAACGTTTTTTTTTTCAGCGTTTTTAACTTTATCTTCATACTCGTAATGGCATTAACTAGATACTTGAAATTTTCACCAGTTATGTATTACTATGACCACAATAACAACAAATACTAAAAATAAAATAAAGTTAAAAATTAAAGGGGGGTCGTCATACAAGAAACGTGTTTCTTCAGCGTTTTAAAACATTGTACGGTGGTATGGAACCCTTCAAGTACGAGTCCAACTCGCACTTGCCCGTTTATTTTTAATATGACGACCTCCGTGGCGTTTCTCGAGCTATGAGAGTTACTAACGAGGTTTTGCATCGCCACACTCAAAGAACTGAGGTTGGTTCACGTATCGGCTTTGGTCTGAAAGCGTGATGATGCAACTTCTAAGGTATACCTCATTCATACGCTCTTGCAGCATAACTGCTGGCTGGGCGGACTCAGAACAGAACAGAAGACCACCGTGGCGTAGTGGTTAGCACGCCAGTCTGCCACTTCGGAAGTTCTGTTCGATCTCAAGCCAGGCAAGTTGGTAAATGGCCTTTTTAGGGTTCCGTATAAAAAATGAAAAACGGAACCCTTATAGGATCACTCGTGCGTCTGTCTGTCCGTCCTTCTGTCACAGCCAATTTGCTCCGAATCTACTGGACCGAATCAGGTGAAATTTGGTAGAATGTTGTAATACCATGGCCCAAACACATGCATATGTGTATGCAAAGTACTTTTTTTTTTAAATAAAGGTTATTTTTTGGGTACAAATTAGGAAATAAAAAAAAAAGTTTTGCAAACCTTACTGTGTCATATATCAAATGAAAGGGCTCGTTATGAGGATCTCAAATATATTTTTGTTATTATTGTAAATGAATTCAAATTGTCCTGGGTCTTGGGTGTTTATCTATATATGCATTTATCATAAAATATAGTATCTTTAAACTTACTTTGGGGCTAGCTCAATTGAATAACTCGGTGTTATTCGTCCATATCTAATTATAGGTATTTATATAGTTTTTTTTCTATTTCCAGTGGCAAAGTAACACATATTTTTCGTATAACTACCTCCAGTAGTATAGTTGTTTACCGGTAATCCGGTCAGTAACAAATGTCCCCATAAATTGCTGGTTTGGGCTCCCTGCTATAAAGGGCTGCAAGTACATTATCATTAGGTGGAGATTTATAGTGATTACCTATATAAGAAAAAAATACATAGGTATTGAAAAATACACATTCATCTATGCTGTTTAAGATTTTTCAACCTTAACTTCTGGACTTTTTTATCAGTTCAGCTTCACAACACTTTTTGAATGCAGTTGCATCCTCTTGTCTACCGTTTCGGAGCCCGGGGTGCAATTTTTTGCTTTTTCTTCTTCGAATTTATTATGCATGTCACTGATTTCCCAATAAATAAATAAATATATAAGGACAAATCACACTGATTAAGCTAGCCCCAAAGTAAGTTTTTTTAAACTTGTGTTACGGGATACAAACTCAACGATACTATATTTTTTGATAAATACATATATAGATAAACACCCAAGACCCAGGACAATTTGATAAACGCCATTTTCCAACTTGCCCTGGCTCGAAGGGATCGAACCCAGAACCCCCGGATTAGCGGTCTAGCATGTTAACCATTACGCCACGGAGGTCGTCAATGTCGCCAATGATGCCAAAGATCATGCGAATTCGAGAAGAAATAGCAAAGTTTGACGACCGAGCGCTTGCCTGATGACAACCTTCTTTATGAAATTGTGCGAAAAGATGGCCGCCGTCTGACGTCAACCCTCCTCGGGAATGCATTATAGTACGAGATGTTTGCGCCTTTATCCTTTAGTCGACTCTTACGACGCCCACAGTAACAGATGGAGTGATTCCTATTCTGGACCGAAAGCCACATGGCTAAATTGCTTATTAGATTTGTTTAAAATTTTCTTTTTATATTTATTTTTTTTATATATAAAAATGTTATAACAAGTTTATTTGCCAGGCAAATTAAAAAAAAAGCCCGATTTTCAAGAACGCCATCTAGTGATATCCGTAGCGTCATCTTTATATTTGCTAGAAAAAGCCCTGATTTTCAAGCGTTAATCCCCAATAACTTTTAAACGGCTGAACCGATTTTCATTAAACATAGTTAAGAAACACCGCAAGGGAACTTGCTTTTACGTAAAAAAATCCGCATTCAAATCGGTCCATCCGTTAGAGCGATGCGATGCACCAGACAGACAGACCGACAGACATTAGCGTCAAACTTGTGGGGGGTTAAAATGACATCGTTATAATAAGTATAACTTTTAACATTGTGTTTATTTTTCTACAGGTGGCCGTAGAAGGCGAGCGGCTACGAAGGCTACGAGAACGCGTAGAAGCGCAGGAGTTGAAGCTACGACGACTACGAGCGCTACGCGGCCAACTCGATAGGAACAAGCAGGCGAATATCGCACTAAGTGAGTTCATTATAGAGTTTTTTTTTTTTTTGTATGTTGATCGTAGAACATCCACGAAGCGGAGACTTTCAGTATTCACTTACCGCTACGCCTAATGCTACGGGGCTACGAAATTAGTGAGAACAATTTAAACTGTAAACTTAACTATTTAATTTACTTATAAAAAATGTAAGTAAAGAGAGATAAAAGTCATTTTGCGCCGATTCCATATACATTAATGGGGAATGTAAGGAAGAAGAAGCTTTTTATATCGAACTACATTGGCTAACAGGCGCACGGTCCATCTGATAGCAAGTTGAATAAAAAAAATCAAGTGACAATAAGGACAACACAGTCAAACTTAAACCAGAAAAAATGTTTCGAGTTTCAAAATGTAGTGATGTAATTTTATGTGTTTATACATAGGTAGACTTGTGTGAAACTAGCCAACCAGTCGGATAGAAAATCAATAATGACTCATTAAAAATGTAGGAGAGGACGATCGAAAGGCCCTGGGGAAGTTGTATAGAATTTTTTATCGTTGGACGTCGAAAGATATCAAAGTATTATACTGGTCGAATTTGTAGGCGAGTTGAAATATTTTTTCTTAGGTATGCTAAGAATTAGAACACCCTAAATACACAAACGGTTAGATTACAGTCGTTTAGCAATGTAAATAAGATTATTTTGTGTTCTGTGCAACTCAATGGTTTGTTACAGTTCTATTTTTATTTATGATAGGGAAACAAAATATTGGTTACAGAAATTAAAGTATTAATTTTGTCCCTTTCGATACCATATCAAATACCAGTTAATTAAAGCAGCACTTTGTTTTAACAACTTGGTAGGCTATATTTAAAAAAGAAACAAAAATATTGGATTAAATTAGGAGAGCTAATCGTTTATGTAAACCAGTGGACTCGTATAGATTTCGCCAGAAGCTCCCTAGAAACAGTCAAAAGTCTACACCAATCTTTGATTGTAACTTGTTAGAAATAAAGAAGCAACAAAACTAAAGCAAAGCACAAAAGGACTTGTATTTAGGGATAAGAAATAATTCTCAAAAAGAGAAAACTAATATCACTTCACCTCAATGATGACATAGCGCCGTTATGTCTGGTAGAGTGAGACAAACATGCACACATAATTGCTTAATTAATATCAGCCAAAAAAACTGTGTAGACGATCCAACATCCTCACACACAATTAATAATGATAAGTAAATTATAATCTTTACAAGAATACTTTGCCAAGAGTTTCGTCTAGTAATAGCCCAATTTTTCACGCGTGACACGCGACTCGCCTTGTTACTCGACTAGTCTGAACAAATGTCTTGGCGTAAGCGACGCAAAGTCATTGTCAGTCTAAATTAGATAGACCTTGATGTGAATTTAAATACACTAAAACTGAATACTAAACGTCTTGTTATTTTCGCTAAAAAAATATTGTATATTTTTAAAGTTAAATGTAAATAATTTTACTTTTATTAACAATAGTTACCTAGAAATTAAAAATTACATATTTAAAGTTATATTTTTATGTTTTTTTGGGATTCGTACGAATTTCTGGAAAACAAAACTCGCAACCAGGTCTCGTTTTTATATCGATCTGGTTTTTATACGACCTTATTACTGAGCTATCGCATCTGTTTCCTGCACGTCTCTCAAAAACTCATTATTTTGAGTACTTACTACTGCAATTTGAATGCCTAAAAACCCTATAAACCTGTAAACGCTGCTTCCCCTTACAAATTATCACAATTGCAATGCGTTGCCAGCAACACAATATCTGAACATTCCACAATATCTGGCTTCCAATTAATCCGTGCAATGCGCGTCTGGTCATCTATTGCCAGTTCTGGCAAATATTTGCGATGGCCGCCACAATCGGGAATATCGGCTAAGACGTGAAGCTATCTAATTCCATACAGTTGGTATTGGGGATTATTGGTTTTGGAATTGTATTTGCGTTTTGGTCCAATTACAATACCCTGAGGCTAGACTGGACAGAAGCTGTGTGGGGTGTGCGGACTTTAAACTACCATTAAGATTTCGAAAAAGATGAGATAGTATTACTGTCTTCTACTTCTTCTTTACAACCTATACTATATCCATTGTGGGACTAAAAAAATGGAGGACTTCCCAAATTAACCACGTTAGGCAGACGAGTTATTGATCACAATAGATGATATAAAATTGTTACACTGAAAACGCATCTCTTTTACCTATACTGTCTAAGTGACTAATAATAACAAAATCCTATTCATTTTGTTAAAATCTTGCACAGCTCCGCTAAACTTTACTTGGAGACTAGCCCTATTCAAATAGCACAAGAACTTGTCCAACCTTTAAGGAAAACCAAACTAAAATGAAATTAAATATAACTTTAAGAATTTTAATATAAAGAGTTGTCAGGGAACGACTTTAATTAAGTTTACCCTGCCGATAAAGATGGCTCTCGTAGATTCCCCTGGCAGCTGACACTTCACAGGTGCGGTTAATAGTCCCCTGCCCAGTTACCGGGGATTTTTAGATTTCATTTGCATGTTTTAAGGTTACCGTGTCAATGAAATAGTGGGATAACTAACTATCTATTTTTGCTTTAAGCAGAGCTTTTCCGTTTTGGCTTTGCAAAGCTATGTGTTATACATAACCAACTTCCCGGAGAAATTTTATAAGTACATGTTAGTGAAATAATTGGTAAAAATAAATAGTTAGTGTACAAACACTGGGCAGATTTATTATAAAATATACTTATAACCCATTTGACTCCAAAGAAGATTATATATAAAGATGGATAACTCTTTATTGTACACCAAAAATATAACATAAAGAAAGATAAGAAGTAGTTTATAAATTTAATGTCTTAATTTTATTATATGTATTTGTAATAAAATAATAATAAGATGTATTGTGTGCAAGCCTAATAAGTAACCTAGTAAGTGTTTATCCCAAATATCTCTAAAGCCAACGAAAGCATATGCAGCATTGTTTATTGTTTGACTATTGTTTTACTTTTATTTTATCTATATAGGTATAATAATGGCCGATGGCCGATGGGGCAGAAAGGTTCTCGAATGGCGACCACGTACTGGCAAACGAAGCGTAGGACACCCACCCACAAGGTGACGATCGACTAAGGTCGCTGGAAAGCGCTCGATGCAGGCCGCTCTAGATCGGTCATTTTGGAAATCCCTGGGAGAGGCCTATGTCCAGCAGTGGACGTTATGCGGCTGAAATGATGATGATGATGATGAGGTATAATAAGATCAATGGTTTTATATAACTTCTAATAAAATAAACTGAAACTATTTCAAGGGTGAATTTAGTCCATGATACTGAACAACTTTTCCCAAGGAACATGTGTCGAAATAAGAAAAATCATTTTTGGCTTCAAACTTGTATCATCTTATCGGTCAACTTGTATGGGAGACCAAAATTTTGTTTTACTATTTCGATATGCGTTCCTTTGAAATTTGCCCTTGAAATATTTTTAAAGACAAAACATTTTGGTAAACATTAACTTTCTATTCTATTAAGGCCTTGTTACCAAAAATTGTTCAACAATTTGTTTCTCCGATAATAGTCGCGTCATTAAACTCGATTTCTTTGTTGTCTGTCCTTAATATTATTTCAATTGGGAATCGGAAACTCCGGGAAAGTAATTAAACAATGTGTTCCAAACTTTCTGTGATCGTTAAAAAGTTTATATTGCTCTTTAAAATATATTCTACGTCAAATAATTAAAGAAACAGCGTTTGTATATTTTTTTTTTATATTTCTATCTAGATACAGCAAAACTGTTGACTTGAAAAATCACGAATAGCACGATCCAGCCAGTCTGTCTGCGACCACGAAGGATGTAACTCTCATTCGAAACGTTAGACCTAACAAAAAAGGTTCGTGCTAAGGTCCTGTTCGAAAATCTAATCAAATTATGTCGCATTGTCATCATGAATGTGAGAACCGCATGAAGTATAGAGTTCAAACTGATATACGCACTGATAAGTGGTTTGAAGTTAAATAAATTAAAACATTCGTAAGAAAAATCCTTCGCAAAAATATCAGTAGTTATTTTATTTAGTTGTAATAAAATAAATGTGAGATTTTTTTATGAATAGTGTACATGTAAATAATTAATTATGAATTTTATAAATATTGTAGGCGATAACTATTGTATACCTGTACTCGCCCTAATAATGATCGTTTAAATCTAAACTATATTACTCGAGTCATAAATCTCAGTAGCTTCAGAAAATCCCTAAACTTGTCCACTAACGTATTGCAGATGTAAAATTGTATCAACCTTGCTTTTAGGCAGCCTAAAAAAATTAACAGCAGTGTTGGCCACTTACATAAATGAAAAATAAAACAAATTAATAACTTGCCGCTGACAAAACTTGCGGTTCCAACACAATATCCGTTTTTACGGTGATATCGGAATATCTGTCATTCCCATTAAAATGCTGTCGCATTCCGATGTTTTGCTCCATATCCATGTTTGTTTTCCTGAAAGTCTGAGTCTGAATAAATAAATGAAAAAATAAAAATCAAGTGCAATTTTATATTAACACAAATGTAGACCATGGTACGGTAGGACCCCTGTGATAAGATATAGGTATATCGGTAGCTAAGAGGATTTTTTAAGCCGAGGTAACGTAAAAACGAATAATCTTTCCTCTTTTTGTAATATAAGAGCTTGCTCTTATCGGTAGAGTTAAGTGTACATGCCCCATTCCCGTCTTCTCTCTGCCCTCTTTTTAATGCACTGGTTGGACCTTAGTCCTGACTTTTCTTTAATTTGTTAAAAAATTATTTGGTTAATACTAACTTCTAAATATTTGGCTCGAGCTAAATAATATATACGTACGTGAGTACCCCGTTAAATATTTATCATGAACAAAATGTTTACTCGTATTACCAACAGAAAAGATATAAAACTAAATTTCTTATAACCATACCTCAAGTTACGACATACAGAGGAGTTTCATAATTTCTTACCTCAACCTGTGGGAAACAGTCGTGATAGTATGTTTGTACATGCGACAGCAAGTAAAGTCACCCTTCACTTTTATGCATCATTAAGTTAAAAGCGGCCAAATTGCAATGGCATTGAGTAGCTTGCTAAGATGTTGACTGTACTATACTGCAATTTCTAGCATCTAACAAGATACTCGTAGCTTGGACAGCTTATCGAAGATATCGACTGCCTGCTGCCTGTAGCTGCTCCGTTATTAGAACAGCTTGACATTTCCATTACAGAGTTGTCACACGCTCTACATTTATCGATTGAATTCTAGCAACGTGTGATATTTTTTTGTATTTTTAACATTTGGAGTTACATTTGGATTAAATGAAATTATGATAGAGGACACGAACCAAAAAAAAATGTTTGGTTAAATATGATTAAAACTATTTGTTTATTTCGAAAACGAAGATGAAAATTAAAATCCGTTAGATAACAGCAAATCAAATCAGACAATTTTTCCTAAACGTCAAAACAAACATTTTCTGTGGGATTTGTATGAAAATCACAACCGCCACGTCATAATTTTTTAGAGTCATAAAGCGCTTTTCATAAAAGTTTTTCTGCAATAATAAATCTAAAATCGTGTTGAAAATGGATATGATCGATGACAAATGACACTTTTTTGTGACGTTTTATTCTCTGAACAGTACCAAATAATTTATTTTTGACCCAGTCATCTACCCAATTTCCGAAAGTTTAAATTACAATTCAAATATTTTACAAAATTTCGTTTCACTTTGGAACAGAATATCACAGGCAAAATACGATTAATGGCAAAATTTTTCGTAGATGCTCCTAGGTAATTGAATTCCGCGCATAGGTCAAATCGTGGACGAAAACTAATAAGGAACTTGAATAAAGAATAATCCCAATTTCACATTCATATACTTTGTTCGCACGACCTCTATCGCTTTTTTATATCGAAATTGAAATATTTTTCATGCGTATTGAATGAAGTGAAGTGAAAATCCGCTTTGATTTTCAGAATTTAACGCGGACTGGTCGATTGGTCTGATTGCTGTTTGGTTGAGTGATTCTGCATAGTAATTGATTATGACCTAACCATTTGTTTGTAATTCGTTGAATGAAAATACACAAAAATAGAAACACGCTTTTTATAATCAAAATGTGTATTAACTGTCAATACTTTCAAATGTATATGTGCCTAGAACATAGGACGTACCAACTATGGTAGGTGTACGTAAGTATGGCCCTAAAAAAAAAAATTTTTTTTCACATTTAGCGCACATTTACAGGCGCTTTAACCTCCAGGTCCAGAATACGTGTGTTACACCCCTGGGTGTGAGACACGTGTGTTTCATACACATATAAATTTTAATAAGTTTTTATAAAAGAAATCATCTTTTGTACAAGCTTTTATTGTGAGACCAAAGGTCTTGTCAACATAAAACAAGTAAGCCCAAAATCAACGGTTTTGTGCAGTTTTTTTACGAAGTTCTTATGGCCACCTCCCAGCTCCATCATCAGAACAGTTCCAAGTCATCATAATATTGCATTCAAGTCACGCGACATATAAGTACATATGCGCGAAAAATTTCAGCTCAATCAGTTGAAGATATCTGCTTCAAAATTGAGTTGCAAGACTCCACCCGAACAAACATAGTTACATACATACATAGCAAGTTAAATAAAAGCTTGTAAAAAGAGTGTGTTGTAGTCATCCATGGGTTATGGTAACCACCTACCATTTGGTAGGACATGTTTATACCCACCATATTTGACCAATTGAGCGAAGCGAATGCAGGTCTCCGTTTCAGCTTCGGCAAAAAATCTTTCGTGTGTCCGAATTACAGTTTTCTGTTTGTTCTAGCCTACAGGTCGCATTTCTCAACCGATTCTCGTGAAAATTTGTAAGCAGGTTCGATAATTATGTAGAGTTTGTTATGTTATAAATTAGATTAGAACATAATAAAGTTCCCTTGAATAATGATATAGAATATAATGTCAAATGTCGGTACACAGTAGGTGCAATGTCAGACTTCTCGAAATAGACGGTCTTGATCTAGTATCGTGATCGGGACCTGTTTGACATTACGGCCTCGAAATATATTTTGCGGCCTTATACGGTGTATATTATTATCTATGTTATATTTTTAACCATGCTGATGTTGGAGAAAATAAAAAAAAATTAATGTACCAGCTTTTCTTCCCGCGCACGTCGTAATAACCGAATAGGCGAAAATGCGAACTATGATAATAGGTGATGCGGCTAGCAACTCCGCACTATTTAGATTCCTTTTTCCACCTTCTCGCCTGCCATCGCGCTAATAGCACAGAATAAATAATACTAACGTACAGAAGTCTCACTTGGCAAAGAAATTAAAAAAAAATGTCTACTCAATGTGGCTAGCGATATGGTTTAATTTAGCTCACGTCAGAACTCAGCACCTTTTCGTATAGATACCTAGACATCCATTGCAAGCCAAATTCATTCTTATTACTCTGGACAACTATTCGTATAACTGAATTTACCACCCGGAGGGGCCGCCTGCGCGCATAGTAATAATGTAGGTACATTTTCGATACCTAAACGGGGAGTGACACAGGCCTGCTAATAGTGGCCTTTGGGTCTTCCGGCCCTGGGCCTACTTAGAGCCAAATTGCTCAGTCTGCCCCATTAGAGATAAAGCATAATAAGGGGTAACTTTACTATTTTTTTTACGTCTTTTAGATAAGAAAACTCTTAATTAAAAGTTTTAGATTATTGATATCGTAATAAACACTGCACCAAAAAGAATTTAAGTAAACAATAGGTTTTTCTATATTAAATTACCTATTTAAAAATAAAAATAAATTTTGTTTGTGGAATGAAGTCCTTAGTGTGCCTCTGAAATGTGATTGAAATCCGCCAATAAATAACGCAAATTTTTTAGGGTTCCGTACCCAAAGAGTGCAAACGGGACCCTATTACTGAGACTCCGCTGTCTGTCCGTCTGTCTGTCTGTCCATCTGTCCGTCTGTCCGTCTGTCCGTCTGTCCGTCTGTCCGTCTGTCCGTCTTTCCGTCTGTCCGTCTGTCCGTCTGTCCGTCTTTCCGTCTGTCCGTCTGTCTGTCCGTCTGTCTGTCCGTCTGTCTGTCCATCTGTCACAGGGCTCTATCTCTTGAACCATAATAGCTAGACACTTGAAATGTTCACCGATTATGTGTTAATGTGGCTGCTATAACAACAAATACTAAAAATAAAAAAAGTTGAATATTAAAGGGAGTCGTCATACAAAAACAAGTTATTTTCAGCGTTTTTAACTCGATCTGTCACAGGGCTCTATCTCTTGAAGCCTAATAGCTAGACATCTGAAATTTTCACCGATTATGTATTTCTATGACCACAATAACAACAAATACCAAAAACAAGATAAAGTTAATAATTATTAAAGGGTGTCGTCATACAAGAAACGTGTTTCTTCAGCGTTTTAAAACATTGTACGGTGGTACGGAACCCTTCATGTACGAGTCCGACTCGCAATTGCCCGTTTATTCTTATTTCTCCCCAAATCAAAAAATCAAGATTGACTATAGCAAATAAATCAAGGAAATGTGGGTAGACTTCCCAGGCCAGGAAGTGGGACCTTTCACGCATGGATAAAAGGCTAATTGCTATGTGAATTGATTTAATCGATTTCAGTATTCGATACGAGTACGGCCTGCACAAGAAAACTCGGTACTATACTCGTACTAATCGATATCGATTGTTGTCGGACACTCAATTAAAGAGGGTCGTGTTGTTGTTGTGTAATAATGAACCAGTGTGAACAAAACATGTATTAGACATTTCACGAGTCATCGCCCGCTAACGGCCCGTGAAATTTTGTTGATGTCGCGATATAGTAAATGTCGAATAGACTTTACGTAACTTTACCTACTTTACTTTACGTAAAGTTAAATATATATTTAAAGTCTATTCAATATCTGTTTACACGCGATACGTTATTAAATATTTAGGAAGTAATAAAGTTGTGTTATAGCCCTTGTATTCAATAAACCGGACTAATAAACTCGTACATGAAGGGTTCCGTACCTCCGTACAATGTTTTAAAACACTGAAAAAAGACAAGTTTCTTTTATGACCCCTTTTTAGGGTTTCGTAGTCCACAAGAAACCCTTATAGTTTCGTCATGTCCGTCCGTCCGTCCGTCTGTCTGTCCATCCGGGCTCGTACTCCGCCGCTACTGCACCGATTGTCACGAAAATTGGTGGAGAGATAGATATTGAAGTTCCAAAAGTTGGTTTTTAAAATTATGAAAAAATGATATTTTTTTGAGGCATTTTTTCCCATACAACGAAAAGTAAATTGGACTAACCCCAACGTGTGGGGTATCGTTGAAAAGGTATTTTAAAATGCAACAAAAACTGCTTTGAAACTATGTAGATCAAACCCCCCAGTCTTGAGTTAATCTAATACAAAGTTAAAATTTGAGGTTCCCCCACCGTAACTTTTGAAATATTACTAAAATAATTCTGAAAAAATGTGGTATATACCTTAAAGTATAGTGGTCTCGGTATCATAGATAGTTATTTATTAATACGTCATAAATCGTAAACCGCAATTTACCTTTAGAACTTTTATATTATGTTACTTGCTGCTACGGAACCTTTCATGGGCGAGTCCGACTCGCACTTGGCCGCTTTTTTTTAACTTTATCATATACTTAAAATTTTCTCCGATTATGTATTACTTTTTCTTGGTATTTCCATTGACTATAAGATCTTTTTCTGATGATCCTGATTCTCTTAAGGATCTTTCTCATTGGTTCCATAGGCAATAGTTTCATGGAACTGGTGAAAATTTTCTGTTGTTATAAGATGACAGTCCTCCCCCCCCCCCCTTGCTGCCCCCATTTTAAATGAATTATTTCAAAGAAAACGGAGACCTCATTTAAAATTTTGTTATTACCAAGTCCTAGATAACCCTACTGCTGAAAAATGCAACGTGTATGTTTTTCCAAAGAGGAAAACACATACGGTGCGTTCTTAGCAGTGGAAGTGTTAAAGTATTTTATGAACTACTGTTTACAGTTTAAAGTGAGAACGTTAAGCTTTACTACGCACATTTGCGAAAAACGGCCACTTTTGGAAAATTCAGGTACGGCCTTAAGCTAAGACAGATGCCTTTAGGAAGCTCAAAAAATCTGACACCAGTGTTAGCTACTACTTATCTTACTTCTACTTATCGAAAATAAAAACAAGTTATTATAATTAACTAATTTAAACCGGTTGATTCACGTGATATAGTTTAAAAAAAGTTACTTTGGGGTTAGCTTAATCAATGTGATTTGTCCCTATATATATTTATTTATTTATATAGTCGGAAAAGGCCGACCAGGCTTCGATCGATGTAGACGATTATCTTCAGGGCGAGTGTCTAAATCGATCGAAACCTGGTCGACCTTTTCCAACTATATCACGAGAGTCAACCGATTTAAATTAATTGATTATGAATTTATCTTACTTTAGTTTTAATAAAATAACAAATTACTCGTATGATATATGTATCTATATTCAAGAGCTATGCTCTTGCCGGTGGAGTATGAATTCTCTTCCATTTGCCTCTCTCATCTGCCAGCTGTTTTACTTCGCTGTACGAGACGACGTTCACCTTTTCCTTTATCTGTTTCATGTAGCTATGCCTCGGTCTTCCTGGTCCTCTTTTACCTTCTATCGTCTTTATGAAGTAGTTATTATTTAAAAATATTTTTAAAAACAACCTTTGATCTAAAATAATGAACTAAAAGTTTAAAGTGCTCCTCAAGGCGAAACAATTGAGGCCCAAACTCGATGGGGTTATGTTGTGTTATCTTGTCACAGAGGTTGCGTGGTCAGGTCAAAATCAAAATCAAATATTTATTCAGTAATTAGGCCTTTGCAGGCACTTTTACATGTCAATAATTGTAGTGTACATTACGTGTAAAGTTTATTTATATCTAAATTATATTTTTCTTTGTTCAAAAGCTATCGATACGTTTCGCAACGACCACTGCTGAGAAGAAACGCCGAAAGAAACTCATTTACACAGTATTGGTCGCCTACGCGCCAGAAGGGCTTTGTCAGTTTACAAAGATGTTATACCTAATACAATGTTATCACAACATTATATGTAAAGCTTGCGATCATTGGTACCATAATATTGCATTGTCACCCAACCTTAATAAGTAGGTGAAGTTCAATCGCAATCGAATAAACGGAAGTGGGTCTAATTTAGCTTGCAAGATTTGATTACGGACACAGACAACGAGACAGGTGACACTAAATAAAAGCCTGTAATAACTATTGTTCCCATCAAATGTTTCCTAACAATAAACAGTACATCGTAAAATGTCTACAATATTATGGCTTTGCTGTAAAAATTACAAACACGTAGGCCAAGGCATATGGTATTGATTTTCGTTAGGTATGCGTCATAGTGGGTGGCACCAAAAGACTGGTACGGCCAATACATTCATTATGTATAGCTACGGCCTTATTATAAAGTCGTAATATGTGGAGCACTGGGTTGTATAAAGTGACGTAGGTATTTATAGGAAATTATTTTTATACCCGTACATACATACCCGTAATAAATTGAACCACGGGCTATACTAGATCACTAAAGTATAATGAAATTAAAATAACAGTCAAAAAACCCAAAAATAATTTGACATTCCCATACAAATCGTCCGGGCCGCACACTTTTGTATTTTTAATTTTTTTTTCTTATTTGGCTGATATTTTAATTACAATATACTTTAGTGCTCTAGTATAGCCCGTGGTTCGGTTTATTACGGGTATGTCCCTTCCACGTTGTATATTGTATAAATTATATTAACCTGTATTACTTAAGATTGTTGTAATAAGATCACTTTACTCTGTTGTTCGCACTTTCGTTCCTCATCATCACCATCCGAGAGTATTCCCGGTTGCATCCTCAGCGGTAACGCTTCAGAGCCCGGGGTCCGCTACCTAAAAGATGATTTAACGAAGTTACGGTTACCTCTGCAACCCAAAGGGTAGACCACAACTAATGCTAGGATACTTTTAAACAAACGTGTGATGGCGTTCAGGGCTCACAGCTTTACGTGCCTTCCGAAGCACGGAATCATTTTTTCTTACTCGGATAATAAGGGGATTCAAGCCTGCAATTTCCTAACCAGACTGGAAACAACTTTTCACAAAGTTTGCTTCCCAGTGGGACTTGAACCCGTGTCCTCGGGATCACAAGGCTAACGCCTTGATCACTGGACTACGGTGGCAATCAAAAAGATAGAAGTAAGTACCTACTTATGGAAAAGTACAAAAATATAAAGAGGTCTGACTAAAATAAAATCATACAATAATTCCACTCAATATAGGTGGCAAGCATAAAAGAGAATAGGAAATATTTTTTAAGTTAAATCAAAATTGAAAAGTTCCAACACAAATGTAAACAAAAACCCTATAAATAATAAAAAGAATGCCTCCGGTATCGGTACAAGATAAATTGAAAAACAAGGGAAAGGAAAGCAAAAGAGTTTACTTCCAATTGGTACAAGTTAGCGTTTGCATATATTATATTGCGAGATGTTGGAGGCCGTACTTTCATTGGGTCTGTAGATAAACAGACACGACAAACATATTACATCCCTCTTTTTCGTAAGGGGTTATTTTTTTTATTTTTTTATTTAACTTTATAATAAAAATTATAAACGGTGGACTTAAAGACTTAGGCTTTCTCTACCAGTCAACCGACAGGTGGTGCAGAGACAAGTGAGGCTAAAGTAGTAGCAAAATTAATATTACTTACTAAGTAGTTAGTATTTGAACTTTAAACTTACATATATATTGCATGGCTATGAATAAATTACTTACTGCCTAATAATATTAGTATAAATTACCCACTTCCTAATAAATATATATATATATAATGTTATTAATTTATTTATTATCTGACAGTCCATGAAGAAAGTGCGCGCACTGCTTTTTTAAAGGCAATCGACTAGGGGCTTAACGAATTTGACGTACGGTAAAAGAATGCTCGAAGAACCCACTCCGATGATGCGGCATAGCAAGTAGAAGATTGTTAGAAGAGCGAAGTATTCTGACGTGAGAATCCATAATAATTAATAATATTAACGTAGGTAAGATATTATTACTATTACTTTTATCACACGTGACTCAATTCGGTTACGTATAAAATCTGGCTTATTCTTGACATAAAAAAAAAATACTGTTATTTATCTCTTTTCTTCCAACGTGCAAAACGTGTACTTATCGTCAAACTTTGCACTGTAACCTGGAACTACCAGGATTACGATCACTTAGTGTTAACCGTAGAATACTAAGCCTTGGCCGCTCAGTGAGAAAATCCCTTCCGTTCGAGAACTCGGTTTTATTTCACATACGGATAAATATCCAATTACTTAGTGCTCTGCCCCCAATGAGGATCGTTACAACGATAATAAAATAAACTCGATAGGATTTCAGGCTACTAAAGAGTGGAGTCTTTTCGACTCCGATGCGATTATTCGGGAATTGAAACTTGAGATTGTTTTTTCTTTGTTACGGAAACCCTATTATTCAACCGACATTAAAAAGGATGAGGTTATCAATTCTTTTGTTGTTTTTTATTATGTTTGTAACCTTAGAACTCCATCATTTATAAACTGATTAAAAAAATCTTATTTTTTTGGTTGTTTTTTGAAAAATATGTAAATGTAAATAAGTAAAGTTTTTTTCACGCTTAGGTGTAAGAGAGGACTCGTACGAGAAAGAACGCATGGTTTCCAAATGCAACAAACGCATAAAACCGTACTGGTTCTCAGATACTTCTGTTTCAGCTCTAACCCTACCTTGTATGGATGGCTCATGTTATAACAAAAAAAATTACCTTAACGAAAAATTTACACTCGTATTAAGGCAACTGCTTCTAAACATTTTTTTGTCAGTGTGGTTTCCAAATAAAAGAAACCTTTAAACCTTAACGGGTCGTTCGCAGCCATCGCTCAGTGTAATCGCAGTTGAAAGTCCAATTCGTTCGTCCCTACACATCAGTCTCCGTCGAAGTTTTTGTGTGTGTAATAGTAAGTCCACATAGCGCTCTACGTCAGCGTTACGGCTCTCTTGATAATGTCTAACAAAATATACTTAAACTATTTTCAGGGTGAATTCAGTCCATGATACTGAACAACTTTCCTCTAGGAACATATATCGAAATATGAAAATTGCTTGAACTGAACTATTTTTCATATTATTTCGATATATGTTCGTTGAGGAAAGTTGTTCAGTATCATTATCTGAATTTACCCTTAAAATAGTTTCAGTATATTTTGTTAGACTCTGTATACGCGTCTCTATTTCTGTATCTAAGAGCGTGAGAAATTTTGATGCATTGCCGGTCACACAGGTGCTGCGCCAACGCAGCTTTTTACATAAAATAACCACAGTGTTTTCACAGTGTTCGCTGCGTTATAGACGAAGCAGATATTAAAAATTCTAACTAAAAGCTTTTTCATTTGATATGTCACACGGTGGTTCACAACTTTTTTTTAAATGTCTTATTTACCCCATAATAGGCATGATGACTAAAAATATATTTTTGGCCCATCGGTTAGATTATTAAAAAATATTGTACACATATTTTTTCTTTTCTCTGAGAAACAATAAATGACGAAGATACAGCGCATTTAAATTTCGCATGACGTCACGCTTTCGTACGATTTTTACACATCGGTGACGTCACAAGCCCCCACTCTGAAACTTAGATACTCTGTACCTTTGTGAATTTTTACATTTTTGATAAACTGAAAAATATGGGTACATTATTTTTGGATAATCTAACTAAAGGACTAATTAGAATAATACTTTTCTGACCCATATAAAACATTCACAAATACATTCACATATTTAAAATTCATTTATTTCCAAATTTCAACTCGATCGGCCCAGTTTCGTAGCAAATTGGCTGTGACAGATGGACAGACAGACAAGTGAGTGATCCTACAAAGTTCTTTTTTTACCTATTGGGGTACGGAACCCTAAAAATGATCACCACCAACCAGTGCAGCTTCAATATGTAAAGCTAGCCAAAAATAAATGCCACTTGCCTATAATTCCGACAATAAACTTAGTGTTTTTTGCTAAATGTATGAGGAAAGTAGATACTTTTTTCAACCCCCATTCTTTCCCACATTAACCCAACACATCAGTCGTCGTCAGAGCCAAGTTTTTGTGGTCAAACATTAGTGGGGTAGTGTTGCTTGATGTTTCACTCGCTCGCTAATCGCTTCATGGAACTCTCATTATTGTAAGAAAAAATGTATTGCATTAATTTATTTCAAGCACCAAGTTACATTAGGCAAAACACCGGTCAGTTAACTAGCATGGCATTGGGAAGTCAAATAGTATAGTTATAATTTCAATATATAAATTTACTAAAAATTAAATAGATGAATCACACAAGATCACCGGTACGTAAAATTAAGGTTCGACGTTCGAAAACGAAGGACTCCTGCGCCTTGGATAACTGAAAGTGTACGTATGGCAATAAGGAAGCGTGATCGTGCTTTTCGCATTTAAAAAGACTGTTGTAGTGACAATCAGTGGATTACCACTGATTGTTCTTTTCAGTAAATTTAAATTTAAATTTTCAGTAAATTTAAGGATTTAAGTGTTAACTTATCGTGACATTTGTGACGTATTCTTGGGCCATCGCGGGACGAGAATACCCTGTTTTATTACACCAGAATCAGAATCAGAATTGATTGCAAATCACTGTTATACAAGATCTTACATTAATTTATTACAGTACAAGAGAAACATGAGAGGCCACTGTACCATGGTCTTGCCCTTATCCTATTCGTCACATAAATCGGTTGTATAATAAATAACCTAGATTCAAAACTTTAACGATAATAATTAAGCGTTATGGTCAGTACCTAAGTCTGATAGACAGATAAACTATGAAAATTAGTAAAATTATTTGAGAATCGAACCTTGAGACTCCCCATTCTTGTATCTAAACCGAACATCTGCTTCCTCTGAAACATATTACGAGATAATATTCGATATCAAAAAGTCGTGAACATACGCAAAGAGCTTCTTGCAAGTAATTTTCTTTGATTTATTCCATATTGTCACATCAAGCCTCTTTAACACCCAATGCCTCTACAAGACGCGCCACTTTATGCCGGAAACCTTTTGGTAGAATCTTATTCATTTTTGTTTATTTATTTAATTTTATTACAAAGAATGTAACAGGCGGACTTAAGGACTTATCTCTTATATCTCCTTATTTCTTGATGCCTTTTATAACAGTAAGATAAAAGTGCTTAAGTCAAGATATTATAGTGGGTACAATACATGTCACATGTCAAACAATGAAAGGATTTTATTAATTTAACAGTCGATAGATTTAGCCTAGAAGATGAGATATGCTTTTATGCACGACTTCTTTTCTAATGGGGCAGACAGGGCATTTTGGGTCTTGCAGCTCTAAGCAAACAAGAGCCCAGGGCTGCAAGACTCAAATGCGTCTTTTAGCGTGATGGTAGGCGAGAAAGTGAAAAAACGAATCAAATTATTGATTGGTTGCTTGCCGCATCGCCTATTAAGGCATTAATTAATTGATTAATGACATGCAAAACTAACGTGAGACACAGACATTACTATTTGTTACATATAGGTAACTCACGTGAAAAATTAGCTACTGGCCGACATGATTTGACCTCATCCGGAAGTCGTCAGGGCGTCATCGTCAGGGCGAATATGACGCTGCGTCGTCGTAGCGGCATCGCGTCGCTTACATCAGTGTCGTTCGGGACGTCGGCGTCGCGCGTCATATTCGCCCTGATGACAACCTCCGGATGAGATCGAAACATGTCGGCCAGTAGCTGATTTTTCACGTGAGTCACCCGTAAGCATCATGTAGTAATGACTAACATTTTTGCTCATTCTATCGACCGGCTCTTACGATCTGCGCGGAAAGAGAAGCAGCTGATACATTCTAGGTTTTTTTTTCTCCCAGACCAGCATGGAAGAGATATATGGAATATGATATATGCCACTTTAATCGTTTTCGGAAGTCAACTATACTGAAGGGTTAAAGCAGTAGTGGTGTACCTATAACCAAAAGGTCCTTGCTTCGATCCCCGCTCGGCCCGACTTGTACGTCTGAGTTTGTAGTACAATCTGACTTCTGTTAGGTCATCTTCATCGACCACTACTTTCTCTGGTGAAGGAATACATCGTTAGGGAACCTGCACTAGTTATAGTGCAGAATACGGTTGCGTTACGGAATAGGGACACTGTGAGTGTAGTGTGTGACGGTACTTGGAGAATGAACAATATGACAGTGGACGAAGATCACACCGGGCAGGGGGAGGCGTAGGCGTCATCGCTGCTTCAGTCAAGCTGGGACCACGTTAGGTGAAACCAGAACGAAAAGTCAGCAAAATATATAAAAAAGGTACGTTTCGCGTTAATTCCCGTATGCATTTATTTAATCTTTTATTATCTAAGTAAGATAAGGCATTTGAGGAAAGGAAGATTAATTTTAGGATAAAATTGTAGTATTTCACTTTTACATTTAGATAAAATAAACTCGTTTTTCATTGCTCTGTCTTTTAAATTGTACTAAACAATGGTATCGTAATCTATTCATAATTTAAATAAAAATAACATTATAAAATTAAACTACATGTATGTAGTACATATATAAAACTTATATGTTTCGTAATTGATTCTAAATACAAATATAAGCATTGGTTTCGTCATTTCTAAGATGTCGGAAGCCAATTATAGGTCTCTACACAGATCAAACCTCCTCCAGTAATTGAAACGAAATGATTCTCTCCATCCGAGACATGAGTTACTCGTAACTTGAGCAGTATTTCTATTTCATTTACTATAATAATATAGCCGTGAAGTTATGGACTCGTTTGGGGATTTGCTAATTGGGGATACTAAGAATTAGACCAAAAGATAACGAAATGATTGGCGCTTAAAAGAAAGATAGCCAAAACATTTGATTTATATTAAAAAAAATGTTCTAAATAGAGAAACTTGGCGGAAGAGTGTGACCTAGAAAGCACTCTACTGTCAAGAGCCAGATTTAATAGAAACCATAAGAAATAAAACACAATTCTTAAATCTCCTACAAAATAAGCTCACTTTATGCAAATAAGAGTCGCAAAATGTAATTTCACCGTTTCTTAAATATCTCAAAAACGTAAAGTAGGTACTCCGTCAAGCTTACAATGTTGGTAACAAGAGCCCAGATAAAATCTTTATTGTTTCTGTAATTGAAAGGTCCATGCTGTAAACGTACCAGCTGGGCCCGCTCAGCGGAAAATGACATTTTTGCTACTAAATGTGTTGCAATTTTTCAATTGTAAGTACTTAGTTTAGGAATGTCCTTATTGCGCTTTATGATGTCTTTTTATAATATTTCTTTTTTAGGTTGTTAGAGATTTTTTTCGTTGTATGGTTTGAAATAATTTTCAATCTTGGAAAAGTTTTGTAATTTTTATGAAGAAAACTAAGCCGCGATAAAACCACGAAAATAAGAATGACCCTTTTAGAATATTGTCAATGTCATTCATGTAGAATAAAAATAACTTAAGGTACATTATAACTCTTAAAAAATACGGATTTTGGCGTTAGACATTGCTAACATATTTAACCAAAAATGTTTTGCAGATTACTTTTATTCCAGAGTTTGAGCAAATACACTATCACGTCTTTATCCTTAACGCGGTAGACAGAGATGTGATGAGTGATGTGATGGTGGGTGGGCGTGAAGGTGGTAAAAGGGAATCAAAAAAGTTATGGGTTGCTAGCCGCATCGCCTATAGACATGATTCAAATTCTCGCCTTTTCCCTCGATCGGCTTTTACAATCTGCGCGGGAAGAGAAGCATCTGGTACATTCTACATTTATTCTTTTCTCCCAGACCAGCAAAGAAGAATATAAGTTATTAAGCGATAAATAGTGGCGCAAATAAGGACTGTGTGACAACCCTGCTACTTTAATAAATTCACAATCGCACTAACGAAGACACATGAAAGCATCATCCCGAATAGGGCTAATTTACACCATATGATCCAAGATGGAGTCAAGTTGATATCCTCCCCCAAAAATAAGGTATTCTCCACAACATAAAACGAGTAACGAAGACGCCAGCTTCTCGCTATATTTTACGACAAGACTGACATGTAAAGCAAATTACTGTATTATGTAATGTGGAGTTGTAAAATCACGCCCATTTTTTCGTATTTAAATGTAGCCGGGTGAGTGAGGTAAAGATGGTAGATGTGAGATTTGAGATCAATTTCGAGAATATGATCATTAACACTGATAAGCAGACAGAATTTTTCACTTATGTAATTATCTGGACCAAAAGTCAAGATCAGAGATCTGGAGCAACTCTTGCTTCTCTATATTTAGAATAATAGTTCCTTAATTTGCTTTTTAAACTTGGGTTTGATAAAAACCTTTCCTGATTTCGGGTTATAAATTTTTGCAGTCACCGACACCTAAAAACCTGGCTTTTACCTCTATATAGAGTAAAAGTGTGTATCTTTAAATCCAATCAAAATGATTATCTTTTTATATAACTATGTAAATAACTAGTACATACAAGCATATGTCTATCATGTTTGGATATGGAAAGATAAGCACTAGAACATTTATCCGATTCTGTATTGTTTTTGGAGAATATAAAGCCGCAATATTCCCAAACGACAGCAGTTCTTTATCTTTTATATCGGGGAAACATTTTTGTAGCAATCTCTATATTAATAAAATCTCAGAATGCAGCGAAAAAGACAGTTTTGCGTTTATCGTGTTTACTTACGAGTAAACTAAAATAAATAGATTTGATGTATTGATAAATACTTTAAATTTTTACTTATTATGGCACGCTGGCCAGACGTGTTGGAGTGGTCTCATTCATGTTTATTAGCTTTGTTTAGCTTGTATTTCCTAAGTCGCCTTCTACGACATCTACGGAATGACTTGGAGTGGTCCTATTCTACTCTGCTGGAAACCACAGGGCTACACTCATCAGCTCACATTTCACTTTTGCTATCATGTCATGATGTAATCTACAAAAAAAACTTTTTTTGGGAGTGGTCTTTCTAAAACAATGTATCTAAATTTATTTCTTTCTTTGTCTACAGCGAGTGACCTCGAGTCGATCCGAGCTTTATTCAATGAGAAGGAGAAAGAGCTTTCAGTGGCGGTGGCCAAGGTGGAAGAGCTGACGCGGCAGTTAGAGGAACTAAGGCGTGGCCGCGCGCAGCCCGCACCACCTTCGGCACATGAGCTGGACAAACTTAGGAGGGAGTTGATGGTAAGTGATCTTCAGAATACAAGCTTGTCCGTGACGTAGCAGACAAGCTATAAGAGAGTCTCCTGTGCTGGTACGATCATGTTTTGCAGAAACCGGGAAGTTACGTGGGGAACAAATGCCATAACGCCTCTGCTGGTAGTCGTGGTAGACCCAAGAAATTCTGGCTTGATGTCATTGAATGATGATACGCGTGCCAATGGTCTCAAAACAAGGATGCTCAAGTGCCCGTGCGCAGTGGAAAAAGAAAGTCGGAAATCAACCCTAGGTTTCACAGCAATAATGCTGAGGATGCAACTGGGAATAGGTTGAGATTGTACTCTTTAACTCTCGAATATTTTAACCTTTGGCTTACCAAAGACTTACCAATGGGTAATACATTCTCTACTCTTAGACATACTTACAGAGTCGAGAGTTTTCAGAAGATCTCAAATAGATAGCAAAAACTAATTTCTCTCGTTCTTAAGCGCCCTATGGCAAAAGACTTTGTTTTTCTTTTTTGGTTGATTGGTCTTTTTAACCCCCGATGAAAAAAAGAGGGATGTTATACTTATAAGTTTGACGCTTATTTCTGTCGGTCTGTCTGTCTATCTGTTTGTGGCATCATAGCGCTTGAATGGATGGACCGATTCTTAGCTATGTTTAATAAAAATCGGTGTAGCCGTTTAAAATTAATAGGGGGTTAACGCTTGAAAGTAAGGGCTTTCTCTAGCAACTAAAAGATGGCGCTATTCGTAGCGCAACTTGGTATCCGTGTCAAGTCGTATCGGTAGTTCCGCTACTCATCACTAGATGGCGTTCTTGACAGTTGGGGTTTTTTTTGTTTGCCTAGCAAATACACTTGTTGGTGAAATCGTTAAATCCACATAATTTTATCGGTGTATTTACTTGTTTTTCTTACTCAGTGACTTAGTCTGAACTATCCCTTAATTAAAATATGTGTTCATTGGTTCCTTAATGAAAAATTAACATCGGAAATTTTGAACGTAATTAGTTTAACGGTAAAGCCTACTTCAAAAGAACCGTAAGGGTCTTGCGGTTGCGGTTTCCTAATTAATTGTTGACTAACTTCCATGGATCAGGGTTGCTACTAAACGGGAACTTAATCGAAATTGTTGCTTTTTTGCCTTATAAAATGTTTGACATCTTTTAACTAGGTAGTTTTTAAGTCCGTCTAGTATACTACAGTCAGATATACGCGCCGATAGGCACCATGGCTTTGAACCTTGCATGAGAAATGCTTTGCATGTCAATCCCTAGGGTCTAAGGCTAAGGCCGCAATTTAAGATCCTAAAGACACGCTGAGCGTGATGGTGGGCACTGAGCATGAAGGCAGAAAAAGGGAATCAAAAGACTGATGGGTTGCTAGCCGCATCGTCCATTGCCATGACTCGGATTTTCGCCCATTAGAAGGAAGGAGAAGCAGCTGGTACATTCAACGTTTGTCCTTTTCTCCCAGACCAGCATGGAAAGAAGATAAACTGAGGCTAGCTATTTATAAATATATATGTATATAAATATACGTAGATGTAACTTAGATTTTTCTTTACCACTTTCATGTTATCACGCTTTTCAGTCTCCCAACCTCAGACATTGTATACTCCGTTATACATATGTATAGGGTGAAGGGCTTGTATACCCCGTTAGGGATAAAGACGTGATAGTGTATCTGAAGATATTTTTGTTTATACGCAATCGTTAATCAAACGTATCGAACTATCAACTACTAATACCGTCTGCCAAGTAGGTTGCCAGATCTAGATCCGTAAAGCAATATAGATTTCATTCAACTGTGCGTCATATATTGGTATTGGATAATACGTATGATGACTGAAAAAATTTTTTGGCCTATCGGTTGAATTATTAAAAAGTAATGTACACGTATTTTTTCTTTTCTCTGAGAAACAATAAATAACAAAGATACAGCGCATTTAAATTTCGCATGACGTCACGCTTTTGTACGATTTTTACACATCAGTAACGTCACAAGCCCCCACTCTAGAACTTTGATACTCTGTATCTTTGTGAATTTTCACTTTTTTGATAAATTGAAAAATATGGGTACATTCTTTTTGGATAATCTAACTAACGGACTAATTAGAATAATACTTCTTTGACCCAGTCATCATCCCTATTGTTGTGATGACAAAATCAATGTTGGGGCTCAATGGCAAACTATTAATAAAGATTCAGATATTTATGTCAATTAGCTTATTATAAATTGAAGTCCCTTGGTGCGTATACCTATCTGTCTGTATTCGATAAACTCTGATGAAACTACTGCGGCTTGTCCATATTTATTATCTCTTTCTTTTATTTAAGGCTGCGTCTGATGTGGATATTCTACATTTTGCTCTCGCTTCCACGCACACAAATTTACTCTAGCGAAGCGAGACAGCGCGTCATGCGGGGTAAAAAGATCACGGGAGATCAATGAGGCTGATTTACGCGTTTCTTGTTTTCGAAACATATTATGTAAAGAGTTAGTCCTGAACTTTGCTGTGTTTTTATTTCAAAGTGAGTATTTCGTTAATATTGATAATATTTAAGATCGCTCTACTATCAGAGGCATACGGGCTCTTAAGCGTTTACCTTAAGGAACCAGACGTTCCTTTGTCTGGTTGGTCTGGTTGCATCCTTGCCTGTGTTTTTTTGGATCCCGAGGTTCACGCATATCTTATGGCATTCGATTTAGTCGTACTTCTATGAAGAATTTTGTTCCAAAGTGCAAAACAAAAGAAAATTAAGCCGAATTACAAAAAAATAAAATTTGGTCTTTAAATTTTAACTTAACAAAGATAACTAACTCATTTATCCAAGCTCTATGCCGTTTAGCTTGCAGCTGTGAGTTATCGCTTATATTTAGTTGTAGTTTGCCCCAATTTTGAACATAGTATATAGTCTTACTTGAACTTAAAGCTGTAACTTGCTTCATTACTCTTCGCTAACAATACAACATTAATTATCTACCGTATTGAATATCTATTTTACACTAAATTAATAACATTAGTAGTTGTTGAAATACTATCGACACAGAGACAAAAATTCTTGTCACTGTTATTTGCTTTTTTGGATGTTTATGGTTTTAAATTACTCCTTTGTTATCGTTGTAAAATAGAATGGGCAAAAAAAACATCTAAGATAATTTTGCGTTCAGATATTGTCTGTCTGTTTGGGTATTATTTTGAAAACCCTTCACATCCTTTGTGATGATTATCAGCAAATTCTTGACTATGCACGTCGTATGGTACTGGAAAGATGGGCTCACATTGCCACTATCTGAACTCTGACAGATGGCAAAAGGAAAAGGGGCAGACCAAGAACGAAGTGGTCGGACGAATTAACACACACGAAATTATTTGAAAAAGAAAAGCGAACAACAGAACTGTTTGGGCAAAAAAAAACGATTTTTACCTAACAAACACCACAAGATTAGTTAAAAATGGAGACTTTCTATGAAATTTTAGATAAATTAAAAAAATATCTAAAGAGCCTTATTTTGCAAGTTTCCCGCGCAGATCGTAAAAAGCCAATCAAGGGAATAGGTGAGAATCTGAATCATGTTAACAGGCTAGCAAAACATCATTATTTTAAGTCCGTTTTTAGAGATCCGTACCCAAAGGGTGTCAACAGGACCCTATGACTGAGTCTCCGCTGTTTGTCATACAAGAAACGTGTTTTTTTTTCAGCGTTTTTAACTCGATCTTTATAATGTCATTAACTAGATACTTGAAATTTTCACCAATTATGTATTACTGTGTCGCATATAACAACAAAAACTAAAAATAAAATAAAGTTAAAAACTAAAGCTTTCAGCGTTTTGAAACATTGTACGGAGGTACGGAACCCTCCATGTACCCTTCAGGTTTTTCATCTTAACGTCTACCATCACGCTTAAAATGACCTTTAGGTTTTATGGCTCTAGGATCTGTCGGCCCCGTTAGGGATAAAGATGTGATAATTAATGTATCTGTATTTTGCAAGTAGTACATAAGTATAATATAGAATACCTATATTAGGTATGAAATTTCGTGCATTAAGTCCCTATTTTGCATAAATTCAAACTTTCAAGCTACCAGGATTACATGACTTAAAGGCAATTATACGTTTCTATGATAAACGTGCGTTAACATCGACTGTAAAGTTTTGTCTCGACGTGACTTTTAGAGTTCCCAAGTCATATCGTATACACATGTGGTTAACCTCTTCTGAATTTATATTCGCCTGGTACATTTTGATAGGACGCTTCTAGGGAATGCTTGTTTGATATATTAAAAGGATGTTCTGTCGGCACAAGGAAATTAAATTCCTTAATGTTGAGGTACATAATATACTTATGTACTTAGGTATATATTTTTTTTGTTTGTACTCGTATGTTCATTTATTGTAATAGATCGTTTTAGTTGAAAATTCTTTTTTTTAATATCATTTTCTTTACTTTTATGATATTTTCCGTATATTCACATAATTATCTTATTTGTTTACTAGTCTACTTTAATTTACGGGTCTACTGGAAGAAATGTCTTTAGAAATAAGTAGCACCTAAGTACTATGTTTTACTTATTTTTTTACATACAGTTTGTAAATTTTCAAGAGTACTTGAATCAATAAATTAAATTAACTAACACCAAAATAAACATATTTTGGACCCTGCACTTAGAGCAGTGTATCACAGTGGTCTATGTAGTTGCCGTTTCTAGTATTTATTGTATACTTATTACATTTGTAACATCGGTTCAAAATCGTTGTCTAGGAAATTTTGGGTATAACATAAAAATAACAAATTAACTTATTTAAGTAAAATGCAAGTAAAGCGTCGTCTAAACAGAGGGAGAGCAAAGAAATGTTGGATGGAATTTTTAAGGACTCACGGAAATAGATACACATCTATATCTGTGGTAGCGGACAAATTTTGAAGAGATAAAAAAAGATAGAAAAAAACTGACATGCCCAAAATAAATAGTGGTATAAGGATAAGAGAGAAGAACTTATTGATTGAAAATCACGAACTTTACAAATATTTTATAAAATATGATCAAAACACGGCTTTTGTCAACAACCCGAGCGTTGGATTATAAGATACGAGTCAAAGAAGCTATATTGTGATTTTGTAACGAGTATTATTGGGATCTACGACTTCCGAAGGAGTTTTATTAAATTTTATTCATGATTGTTCCGACAATTCATTTCGCAATATTTTGTTACTACCGCATTGTTATCGAAACCATTGAATTTATATGCTTTACACTAGAATCGTCGCTTTTTGGTGATGGAAAAGCAGGATAAACTTCTCACCACTCCTTTTTCTCTTCCACGGGTATCATGAGAGTCAACTAAGGGAGGTGTAGGTAACAGAGAATGGACTGTAGCGTACTTTGTGCAAAGAATTTATACCATCTACTGCGATCACAAACCCTTCTGCCCAGCGTTATTTATTGGGAGATTGATACCAGTGGACCTATACAGGTTATAAAGAAAATAAATAAAAGAGAAGACAACTGCATACTGCAATGCGGCAAATTAGAAATTTAACTCCTCAATGAAATTCAGCAAGCATTATTATCATCAACCTGTATATTGGAACACGTTGTGGACTAAATGCATTCGCGCGCCCTGCCAACATACAATCAGACGCCAATTTGACAACGGCGATCGCATACTAACACAGTGGCCTCGTGGTAAACAAAATAGTGCATTTAAGTGTTGTGGAGTGTAGTGGAGTGATTTAAGAAGTGCAAAGGTCTGTAATTGTGTTATCTCTATATGATTTAGTAAGGCAAACGCGATGGAAAGCGACCATTATAGTTCAACATCATTAATGGAGTTTCGCTTATCCCTGTTTAGAAATATTTTCCTTTGAAGAAACAAATGTTTATGAGAAAGTAGATCTCCGATTTCTCACGTCAGTTCAATGCGTGCGACGTGAAAAATCGGAGATCTAATTTCTCATCACCATCATCATCATCTGAGCGTATTCCCGGTTGCATCGTCAGCAGTTACGCTTTAGAGCCCGGGGTCCGCTACCTAACCTAGGCGATTTGACGAGGTTACTGGTTTTTACACAGAGCGACTGCCGTCTGACCTCCGCAACCCAAAGGGTAGACCAGAACCAATCCTAGGATAGGTACAAACGCTAGATGGCGTTCGGGACCAACGGCTTTTCGTGCCTTCCGAAGTACGGAATCATCTCTCTTTTCGGATAATCAGGTGATTCAAGCCTGCAATATCCTAAACAGACTGGAAACAACTTTTCACAAAGTATGCTTCCCAGTGGGATTTGAACCCATGATCTCCGGATCACAAGGCAAACGCCTTGACCACTGGACCGCAGAGGCAGCCAAGGAGATCTAATTTCTCATTTATACGAATATTGAAAAAAATTGCATTGCAAAAAACCTACTATAATGTTTTGGAACCTATGAGAAGAACTCATTAGGACAACATTTAATATGTTTTCACAAAAAAAAAATATTACTTTTAGACCTTCTTTAAAACATGATAAAGGAATACACTGTTTCTTTTACTTAATGTACGGCACTTAGTATTTCCGCGAAACAATAAAAGACTTCATAACAGATTTTCTAGAAAAGTTAACGCTGAAAATATGATTGAGTGTAACTTAATTTCCTTTGTTTATTTGGGAACCTATTTAGCTATCAAACATTATAATAATAAGGAAATTAGTTCAAGATCTACGCAAAAGATGTTGGAGTTAAAAATCAAAATTAATTCAATGATTTGTGTTAAAGCGTCGGGAAACGTCGGCATGAACTGCGTCATGAAATTGTCCCGACGGTATAATAATTTTTTTTTTTAATAACTTAATAGTTAAATATTAAATTTAATTTAATTTTAATTTAATTATAGTTCTTCTTTTTAGAAACCTACGGAAATTTACCTTTTTAGATTGTCAGATACATTTTCAAAAACAAACGAAAGCTTATCGCAAATCAAATTTTAGAAAAGGCTTTCGTTGCGCCAGCGAAGGAGAATATAAAAACAAGCACATAAATCGTAAAATAAAATGGTTTAGATATTTAATTTGCCTGGTTTATGGCATGGCATTTGCGTGCAAATAAATAGGAAAAATGGAAAAGCAATTTTGTTTACCGAGATTGATTAAAATGTATGAAAGTAAGGAGAATAAATGTTAGTTTTTTGTTTTGTATAGATAAGATAAGTGCAATAATGAGATAACAAGTTTATTTTCAACACTCTAAAATATTTTAGGATATAGTTCTCAGAATAAGAGTGTAGTGTAGATTTTAAGAATATATATTTACAAGACTACAAGAGTACACTACGCCGGAATTTCATGCGATTTTTTTACTAACTAAACGTGTGGTAGACGTACCTACCGAAGCACAGAAAAACAAAAATATTTTATTTAAACGAGTACTTACACTTACAATTAAATTATATTTTCATAAATAAAAGATTATATATAGCCTTGCAGTATGAAGGTGAAGTGAATTCATAAAGGTCTTTTTCACATCGCATTTCCTGAAAATAGGAAAACTAATTATAAAGCAATTTGTCCTCGTCACCTTCCCATAGACTATAAAACGTCCTCGATAGTTCCACAGCGCAGTAAAAAAGGCACTTTTCAAGATTTATTTTCGCTTAATTACTTAGTCCGGAGACCATCGCCATTTTTCTTTGAAACACATACATATATGTAGCCTTGGAGGAAGTACCTATTTACTTCCTTTTTATCTGTAGCATAGAAACGCTAGTCTAATATTTCGAAGGTATTTCATTTGGTTGCCAGACTAGCAAAGTTAACTCTTCGTTTTGTAGGTACCTTCAAGACCTTCATATACTAGGGCTTTCAATTTTACAAGACCTTTGAAGGAGAAGATAAATTATTTATAAAAAATTACATAAATATGAGTACATACAAGAATTAAAAAAAATAAACCATAAACTAGGCAATAAATTAAACTTAACTATAAATTAAACTACAACTAAAATTATTTTTAAAAAGTTGTAATACAAACACTTACATTTTTTTCTTATGAACCTTGTGTCATTTTTTAAGTACTTAAGTAGTACAAAATAACCCAACTAATTAATGATATAAGACGTGGTGAATAATAACACACGAACCGACCGAGAGAACCGACGACTACTTAGACGTTATATTCATAAAAACATCAGCACTCTAAAAATCAGTCATATAGTGTACAATTATAATAATCGAATGAAAAATTTGCGCTTTTTAAATTTGTAGCATTGTATTATATAACGTCTTAGAAACTATATTGAAACTATTTTAAGGGTGAGTTTTTTTTTATTTTTATTACTTAATGGCTTGACGCTACTGCGTATTTAGCCAGGAACAAGTTATTAAAACGTGGGAAATTCTTTTTTCCTAACAAGTTACAATCAAAGGTTGGTGTAGGCCTTTGATTGCTTTAAGGAAGCTTCTGGCGACAAATCTATACGAGTCCACTGGTTTTCATAGCCGATTGAGTGGCGGTCGACGCCCGAAGACGCCCACACAGTTCGCGAAACAAATATCACTACAGCCGTACTATGACTGTCCACTTTAACTATTTCAAATATTGTTCATGAGCATGAGCATTTATAACACCAAACAACACCAATTTGCAAAATAATTTAAAGAAAACCCCAACCGAACCCCTTGACTTCTCGCCAAAAACTCTAAGGGTGAGTTCCATGTACATTCAAGTGTCCTTCCATGATACTAAACAACTTTCCCCAAGAAACATATCAAAATATGAAAAATATTTTTTTGCTTTCCTTAAGCTAACTCAGATCAGCTGATCGGTCAACTTGTATATGGGACGCCAAAAATAATTTTTCATATAGCGATATTTTGGGGAAAGTTGTTCAGTATCATGGACTGAATTCACCCTTAAAATAGTTTCAGTATATTTTGTTACTCGTAGACCCTGTATAACTGATTTAAAAAGTGAAGTTCTTTATGAATACGGGGGTAGGTCTTTATACAACATTGCAGTTTCAACTCAGCTGTGTTTTTATTATTTTTCATACCTACGTTATTTACCTTTAAAACACCTTTACTTTGTGAACAATCTTTGAAACGATAATAACATGAGCGTATTGGGAGCATTCTTGCAAACGACGTATCGTTACACGCAGATGGTAAGCAATAAGCTACGGGTATGAAACGTGAGCACTAATAGTTTTATTATGGCAATACAGCCTGAAGTTTCTAGTCGATAATATGGCTTGGGGGTTTAGTCGTAGAATAAAGTTTTTATGATACTAAAGTAACCATTTTAGTAAGTAGGTAAGTTTTTTTTTTGCTTACCCAACAAAACAGAATTAAAAATATATGAAAGTTGAACTATAATGTCATAGTGCACTGTAAACTCCGCCGTTGCCGGTCCCAAGCCCGGATGAGAAAGGAGGAGGGTTGGAGGTGACTCACCCTGCCGTAAAACTTATATGCCGAATATCGGGCGGCAATTACCTGATCCAACCGGCTACCACAAGCCATAAGGGACTAAATCCCCTTTAAAAGCGTGGACTCGCCAACTCGCACTGGCCAGCGCGGTGTTTTAAGGCCAATTACCTCCCATATGGTAAAAACAAAAAAACCCAGGCCCCCAGTCCCCGGCAGCCCTGCTATTCCTGACTCCGGTAGCGGTCATGGTAACGGCGGGGCAGGGGGTGCGAAGAATCTCCGGCAGAGATCCGGCTACCACTCCTGTCAACGACTGGCCCTGGTAACACACAACATACGCACTTTGAGGACAGACGAGAAACTAGCTGAGGTGGAAGAGGAAATAAGTAGGTTACGGTGGGACATTGTAGGGTTGTCTGAAGTCCGAAGAGAGGGCGAGGGCACGACAACCCTGAAGTCTGGTAACCTACTCTATCACCGGGAAGGAGACCAAAAGAAGTCCCAGCATGGTGTCGGGTTTCTCGTCCACAGGTCCCTCATAAACAACGTCATAACCATCGAGAGTGTTTCTAGTAGGGTAATATACCTGATACTCAGAGTATCCAAAAGATACTCGCTGAAGGTCATACAGGTATATATGCCAACTGAGGATCACTCCGATGAAGAGGTGGATGAGGTGTATGAGGACATCAGTAGGGCCATACATACTTCTGAAACCTATTTTACGGTTGTTATGGGGGATTTCAACGCAAAACTGGGCAAGCGAGGCGATGGAGAGTTTAGGCTGGGAAATTTCGGATATGGAGTGCGAAATAACAGGGGTCGTAGGCTGGCAGATTTTTTGGAGAAAGAGGAACTCTTTGCGATGAACTCTTTCTTCAAAAAGTCGCCGCAAAGAAAGTGGACCTGGCTGGGTCCAGGAAAGAAAAACCAGCCCCCTGTTAAGAATGAAATCGACTTCATCCTAACGACAAAGAGACGAATATTCAACGATGTCTCAGTGATCAATCGAATCAAAACCGGGAGCGATCACCGTATATTAAGAGGCATCGTAAATATTGGTCTCAAAGTCGAAAGGTTGCGGCTGATGAAGTCAACGCTCCGACCGACGCGGGTCCAAATCGAAAACTCCGAGAACTTCCGGCTTGAACTATCAAATCGCTTCGAAGGCCTTCAGGATTGCGCTACAGTGGACGAGTTAAACCAAGGGTTGGTAGAAGCTGTCCAAGCGGTGGGATCAAAGGTGTTCAGGTCCCGCCCCAAACGAAAACCTCAAAAAATCTCTGCTCAGACTCTAGACTTGATGGCAGAGCGACGATCCAGGCCGCTGCAGACCTCCGAAGATGCTGAATCATATCGGCAGCTCAACAGACGTATACAAAAGTCCTTGCGACACGATATCCGCTCCTTTAATACTGAATGTATTAAGGAGACGATCGAGCAGAACAAAGGCTCCAAAGTGTTCGCAAGAGCTATGTCAGTTGGGCAAAGTCGATTGATGAAGCTGAAGACGGAGGACGGTGGCGTGGTGTCGACAAAGGAAGGGGTTCTGGCAGAGATCGAGAGGTTTTATGGACAGCTGTATACCTCAGTCGCACAACCCAGTGGACAAATGGCTAAAGACCCAAGAGCCAAGCTGACCCGACACTATACGGAAGATATCCCGGACATCAGCCTATACGAGATTAGGATGGCCCTCAAACAGCTTAAGAACAACAAGGCGCCGGGTGAGGACGGAATCACAGCAGAGCTTCTGAAAGCGGGCGGAACGCCGGTACTGAAAGTCCTTCAGAGGCACTTTAATTCCGTTCTGCTCGAGGGCGTAACGCCAGAAGCGTGGAACAGGGGCGTGGTAGTCTTGTTCTTCAAAAAGGGAGATAACACCCTACTGAAGAACTATAGGCCTATCACGCTTCTGAGTCATGTATATAAGTTGTTTTCGAGGGTCATCACGAATCGTCTCGCGAACAGGTTTGATGCCTTCCAGCCTCCCGAACAAGCCGGTTTCCGTAAAGGCTTTAGCACCATGGACCACATTCACACGCTGCGGCAGGTTATAGAGAAGACGAGGGAATATAACCGGCCGCTATGCTTGGGTTTTGTGGACTATGAAAAAGCCTTCGATTCGATCGAAACATGGGCCGTGCTTCAGTCTCTCCAGCGATGCCGTATTGACTATCGGTATATCGAAGTGTTGAAGTGTTTATACAGTAACGCCACTATGTCAGTCGGAGTACAGGAGCAGTGCACGAGGGCTATTCCACTGCAAAGAGGTGTGAGACAGGGAGACGTTATATCTCCGAAACTGTTCACCGCTGCACTGGAAGATGCCTTCAAGCTCCTGGAATGGAAAGGACTTGGCATCAACATCAATGGCGAGTATATCACTCACCTTCGATTCGCCGACGATATAGTTGTTATGGCAGAATCCATGGAGGACTTAAGTACTATGCTCGGAGACCTTAATAGAGTTTCCCAACAGGTGGGCCTTAAAATGAACATGGACAAAACGAAATTAATGTCGAATGTCAATGTTGTGCCCATACCTGTTTCTGTTGGGAGCTCCACCCTCGAAGTTGTAGACCAGTATACCTACCTGGGTCAATCGATCCAGGCAGGAAGTTCCAGCTTCGAGGAAGAGGTCTTTCGACGAATCCGACTCGGCTGGGCAGCGTTCGGGAAGTTACGCAGTGTCTTCTCGTCCAAAATACCTCAGTGCCTTAAGACGAAAGTTTATAATCAATGTGTGTTACCAGTGATGACTTATGGCTCCGAAACGTGGTCCCTTACTATGGGTCTCATAAGAAGGCTCAAGGTAGCTCAACGCGCTATGGAGAGGGCTATGCTTGGTGTTTCTCTACGTGATCGAATCAGAAATGAGGAAATTCGTAGGAGAACAAAAGTCACGGACATAGCCCAGCGGATTAGCTCGTTGAAGTGGCAGTGGGCGGGACACATAGCGCGACGAACCGATGGCCGATGGGGCAAAAAGGTTCTCGAATGGCGACCACGTACTGGCAAGCGAAGCGTAGGACACCCACCCACAAGGTGGTCAGACGACCTGACCAAGGTCGCTGGAAAGCGCTGGATGCAGGCCGCTCTAGATCGGTCATTTTGGAAAACCTTGGGAGAGGCCTATGTCCAGCAGTGGACGTTATGCGGCTGAAATGATGATGATGATGAATGATGACGTTGAATTATACTTCTAATTGCGATGTCTTTAGTATTTTATGACGAAGCATGTTGCGGATTCTTTTCTTTGTGGCCTTTTTATTATAAAATTGAGTTAGTATCCCATAACACAAGTTTTAAAATAAATCTTACTTTGAGGCTAGTTCAATCAGTGTGATTTTGCCCTTAAATTTATATTTACTTTTTATTTTTACCTTTTACGAAGCATGTTGCGGATTTAATATGTGTTAAAATTAATTAAAATAATATTTAATAATTCCTTTAGTTAGACAATAAACAAATGAACTTTAAATAATTAATAAATATATGTAGGGACAAATCACACTGATTAAGGCCGTACCTAAATTTTCTACGCAGCTTTACTACGCACATTTGCGAAAAACGGCCACTTTTGGCAAATGTGCGTAGTAAAGCTTAACGTTCTCATTATAAACTGTAAACAGTAGTTCATAAAATACTTTGAAGGGTTATCTAGGATTTGATAGTAGCAAAATTTTAAATAATGTCTCCATTTTCTTTGAAATGATTTATTTTAAATGGGGGCAGCACTGGACCCCGGAAAATTTAGGTATGGCCTTAAGCTAGCCCCAAAGTAAGTTTTTTTTTTTAAACATGTGTTATGGGATACTAACTCAACGAGACTATATTTTATGATAAATAGATAAACACCCAAGATCCAGGACAATTTGAAAAAAGGCCATTTTCCAACTTGCCCTGGCTGGGGATCGAACCCGCAGAACTTCCAGATTAGAGTACGCCACTTTAGTGAAAAAAATAAATCCTTGTCTAATGTAAATGTATTCGAATGATGGCTTCGGTTATACGTTCGGGTGTTTTAGTAACGATATCCATTTACGACTTGACTCTAGACTTTAAGTGTAGCGATACGAAGAAAATCAAAATGATGTGTGAATAAAATGTCGGTACGATCCGCCATTTTCATTCTTCTGTTACTGCTGCCCGTTTATTTGAAAGTTAGTTTTTGTCAATGATATGACTAACATCATCACTATTAGAGCATATTCCCGGTTGCCTCTTCAGCCGTTACGCTTCAGCTACCTAACCTAGGTGATTCGACGAGGTTACTGATTTTTACACAGAGCGACTGCTGTCTGACCTCCGCTGTCATTGATATGACTGACTATCTACACTATATTCTACCCCAGTCTTCGTCTAATGAAATATTTTTAGGATAAAAATTATCTATCATACATCAGGACCTGCATGGTAGATCAATGTAAGTACCTTATCATATGAAAAAAAAAACTTTGATGTAAAAATTTTCGTTTGAAGTCCGTCCTGCATGTAAAATGTCGACTTGATTCGTCGCCTTCGCCTTATGTCGATTCACAACATCGACATCGAAAGCGATAGTAATGAAAATAAACAAGTCTATTTTCGTCGTGAATCGTGATAGATCAATATCTAACGTAATTACGGTATCAGTTTCGACTTTAGACGTAAAATGTGTATAAACAGTTAGAGCTAATAATAAAACCCTTTGATTCAATTTTAACCAAAACAACTATTTTAACCAGTAAAAAGCGGTCAAGTGCGAGTCAGACTTGTACATGAAAGGTTCCGTACCTCTGTACAATGTTTTAAAACGTTTAAAAATACATGGTTCTTGCATGATCTCTTTAATTTTAAACTTTATCTCATGTTGAGTTTTCTTTTTATAGCGGCCACAGTAATACATAATTGGTGAAAATTTCAAGAGATAAAGCATTGTGACAGATGGACAAACAGCGGAGTCTCACAGGGTTCCTTGGGTACGAAACCCTAAAAATATGATAGTCTGGTATTACTATATGTTACACGGGTCACTCACGTGAAAAATCAGCAACTGGCCGACATGTTTTGACCTCATCCGGAGGTCGTCATCAGGACGAATATGACGCGCGACGCCGCACGACGACGTTCCGAGCCACACGTTAGTTTAAACCAAAAAAACCAAAAAAACCAAAAAATGATAGTCTGGAACAAAAAATTAAAGCGTATTTGTCTCCACCGCGATGCAGAGTCTACATGAGGATCCCTTGAGTCCTGGATTAATATCGCGTTTCGTTCTTCTAATTTGGTGGAAATTTACGGCGCCAATCTAGCGGGACGCCTCTGGGACCCGGTGCCACGAAATATCTAGAGTGTGGAAATAGCATTTAACAGAATGCGCGATCAAGTAACTTAATGTGATATAATTTATTTCAAGAACTCACAACACAACGTAAAACTAAAACCAAACAAACTAAAATATAAGCTAAATTACAACTAAGTAAACTAAAAATATTTAATAAAAAAAACTTACTTGCGTATTTCCAAAACATAAAGTCATAAGCCCTTCTGAAGGTAGTCGTAGTGATATTGCTTTAGTAGGTACCTACCTAATTTCAACTCAATTAATCCTATATTTTTTTTAATAATGTGCCAAAGACATTACCCGAAGTCAGAGAACTAGTTTTAACAGCTTACAATTAATGATCAATTGGTAAGTGAGCTCAAAGGCCCGCTCTACCTATTGTTACAAAAAATTCTGTGATGTTACACATAATTTTTCAGTTTCATCAAAGTTAAAGTCAAGTCAAAGTCAAATATTTCTATTCAATGTAGGATAAATATATTACTTATTGAAGGTCATTATTTTTAATTATTTTTAGTGCAAAAGCTACAAACAACTAATGTTTCGGAACGACAACTGCTGAGAAGATTACGCCGAAAGAAACCCAGTTCAGTATAGCCTGGAATGACATAATTTTTCAGTTTCGTTTGGAATGACGGAGATCCTTCTTCTTCGTCTAAGCGCATTCCCGGTTGCATCCTCAGCTGTGCTGTTTTGGAGCCTGGGGTGCGCTTTCCCGCTTTTTCTTCTCCAAATATAATATGCATGTCAATGGTCACCTAAGGATGCCAAAGACCTTACAAAATGGAGAAGAAAAAGCCGGAACAGTTAAAATGATTTGGCTATAGTTTTACGACCGGCCGCTTGCCTGACGTCAACCATCTTTGGGAATGTATTTGTGCGAAAAGTTTCACAACCGGCCGCCGCCCGACGTTAACCCTCCTTAGGAATGCAATTGTAGCACGAGAGTCCTTTAGTCGCCTCTTACGACATCCACAGGAAGAGATGGAGTGGTCCTATTCTAACCCGGAACCATAGGAAAGACGGAGATCGAATCCTATCGAATGAAAATATAAAAGTTGTATTATATTTGGTGTACAAAAAGAGCCTAACGACGCCCACTGGAGATAACATTCTCTGCTATCCTTATTCTGTTACCTTTGGGAGGCGGTGCTTTGTAAAATTTTGATAGGTAGCGTCTCACGAGTGATAAAAATACGGCTTGGTAAAATTACACAGGTAATATTTCGCGTTTATGGTAAAGGTAAAATTAATAAGATACTTAGGATTGTGCAATGGAGAGTCTACACGTTGGAATTTTAATTTATTATCACATAATTTCGCAAAATGGTAGAGTAAAAGGAGATAATACTTTGAATAAATTATCATGAATGTAGGACAGGCGAAAATAGAAAGATATGGTTATTACTCCACTAAAAAGAACCTCGTTCTTAGAACTATTAATGATGATGAAGCAAAGGTGACCAGTTGGTCTGGGGGCGCCTGGCGCTTGATCTAGTTTGTCAGAAAAACAATTTATGCCTTCATTTTTTATTTTTTCTTCAATTTCATGCCCATCTGCCCCTCTACTAGCTTTTAGTTCGTTTGTAAATATGTATGTTCCAATATTTAAAAAAAAACTAGTCGTAGATTAGTGTTACTAAGTACACGTAGATGCATATGCTCATATTATCACAAATCTAACCATGAGCTGGAAGTAGAACAGAGACGAAAATTGCATTTAGTAAAAAAGTACCGAATAAAATACCCAAGAAGCTGTGCCTTTCCCACAGGGGTACGAATTTATGTACTGGATTTTAGTTCACCAAAGTTTCCAATTTCGCACGAGATGGAATACAAGATCCCACCGCAAGTTTTTTTTTGTTTATCTGTAACTTTACTAATAAAATTATTAATAAACAATATAATAAATGGAGCTACTTAAAATATGATCTGGCATATGTTTAAAGTATTACACATTACATTTATTTTACAAAATTTTCTTTAATTCTATCTACTATTAGTTTAAATCAAGTTTAAACAATTTCTTTCTGTACTTTATTCTGAAAATAATTCCTTTTGTGATGCTTTTAAAAATTACAGTAGCTACATACCTACCGATTAGGTTATTACCCAAATAAATTAAATACACTGGTTTGTCTCTTTTGCGAGCCTCCCTAGCACAGACCTACTTAACTGAGAACAATCTAAATAATTGAAACAATTGCTATTTAAACGTAATATTATTATAGTTTGTGATTGAGACCATGGATGCCAGAGAAGACAATTCTGTTGTTGGGTCTTTAAATAAAAATTTAAATTGAATAAGAAAACAATCTTATAGGTTTTACGCTGTAAGTATTCGTAGAAATTATGCAGCAGATTTTTGAAATTTTGAAGAGATCGTTCGTTCGATCGATCGTTATCATTTCGTCGTCCCCGACTAACTTGTCTATAGTTCAGAATAAGAAATTTATCGTCAGTTGCCTTGTCATAAAGACATTCAAAGGGTTGGAACTCGAAACTTTGTCGTGAATTACGTCTAAATTATAATAACGATGCAAGAGAACATGATATAGTTGATGTAACTTTGAATATTAACAAGCGTGATTGTCATAGCGACGGCGCGTAGGAAAACCTTGCGTAAAATTGTTTTATCTATGACGAAGCTTTGAGGCAGTTATAAATGCAGTTATGAGAATTATTTTAAAAGTTTAACTATATCGGAGATGATATTAAATATTTGATTTTGTAAACATCTCATCTTGGTAGCAAGACTCAAATCGATTCCCGAAGTCAACTTGGGTTTTTCTATTGACAGTTTTATTTGACATTTGTGTTGTGCAGTAATAAAAAATCTAAATTTAGGACTTTCCTCGTCCATAGTATATCTTACAGATACACTATTACGTCTTGATCCCTAATGGGGCAGACAGAGCATGTTGGGTCTTGCGGCTCTAAGCAGACAGAGCTCAAGACCACTTTTACGTGATTGGTGGGCGAGAAGATGCAAAAATGAATCAAAAAGCATAGCAAGATAGTATAACATGGTAAGGTAATATAAATCTTAACAGAATATAATCAGGATGCTTCAAAATATTGACCCTGCTCATTCAACGTTACGCAGTCTCGTTTAACTTCCGCGTGAATATTTTGATATTTCCCGTACAAAGTTCGATAACTACGTCTTGGTTGGTAGATCAAAAGACATTCACAAGGCATACTCCTCCAATTTCCGCAGAGGGAGTGGTTTGACACAACCCCAATTGATGCTGCGTCGTTTGCTATCTTTGTTATTCGTATGATGACTTAACGATGTTAAAAGTTTCTTTGATTTTTTTACCTTTTTTTTCTATCGATAAAAGCGCTTACGGCTATACATTTGACATTTATTTGATTGAACGAATTTATTGTGTTCCTATTTCCTAGTTCTAAGAATAAAATAAAAAAAAAATACGTAATGATTGTGTGGTTGTATACTTACAAGAAAAATAATCAAGCAAGTACTAATTCAAAGTCGCGGGCCGCAGGTCCCGGGATGAGAGGAGGAGAGCTATTTTTCATTTAGGGACTCAGCTAAACACAAAACGTGTAGTTTTCCAACTCACCACTCGCGTTCCGACGCATTGCATCGTATTTTTGAAACCATCGTGTGAGCGATAAGTAATATTGTGTCATCATAATAAATTAGTCAATGGTTTTCTAAACATTTCAACAAAAATAAAAAATCCAGCGTGAAACGGAACTGATAGTCCATGGAACGTTTCTTTGACATTTGTACGCTACAAATGTCAAAATTACGAGTGGTTCAGACCACTCGTTGCAAATCCTTCGCATACGATCAATTCAAAAATGCGCCCGTTTGGAAACACACGCGCAAATCATTCGTAATGTGAGTCCCTGAATAAAAAATAGCACTCCAGCACAGAACCGAGATCGGTGGCGTCGACGAAGAGAGGCCTATGCTCAGCAGTGGGCGGAAGAAGGGCGGGGATAATGATGAAGTATTTATTCAATATCAACTTAGACAACTATCAACAACAAATATTTATTGAAATATCTTATCAATATAAAATAAGTTAGCTATTCGACTATATTAAACAGAACTAAATTTAAAACAACACAAACAGAAAACAAAAAATTAAACAATTTACCAAAAATAAACATTTTTAAGCTAAAATGTGCGAATATGGAAAGCATCTTGAAATAATACAGGTACTTAATCAATATAAATTTAAAAGTTTTTTTCTGTCATAAACATAACCCAAAGAATATACACCACACCGCAGTTAATGTCTACCAAATTCGGTGATATGGAAAAACGCGTTCGTATGGAACAGATTCTCAAGAATGGATTCGCGGTGAGATAAACTCCGATGATATAATGGGCTGACTCCGAGGGCGGATCCAGCTTAATTAGGGGGGGAGGGGAGGGAGTAATCGTGGTAGCCAGAAATTCATCTCTTGGTAGTATGAATGGGGAAGCCTCATCGGTAAAATATTAAAAATAACTCGAGTTCCTCCGTACATTGGAAGTTAAGAAGTAACAAGTAAACTTTGGATGGCTTAACATTTGTAGTCCTACAAACCAGTAATATATAAGTCAATACCTCCAAAGCATTAGATACATATAACACATGCTAAGTACGTATATAGGAAACATATTTTTATTAATAATTTTAAAATAGCTGACATAACTAGATTAAAGATAAGTATATTTTGAGAGGGGATTCCTAAGGCTAGTGGGGTTCATGAGCCCACTATGACCACATCCCTGGTTGCGCCCTTGGCTGACTCCGAATGATATAATGGGCTGGATATTGCTGTGAATGCTATATAACGATAAAGTTCTACTGTTGACCCCAGTTACCCCAAAAGGGTTGTAATAAATGATACTTAATACAGTCAGAGACAAAATTAAAGACGCGCATATTTTTTATTATTATTCTGCACTTAGGGTTTGGAAGTAGGTAGCACTAAACTGAATATGAAATTTAACAAAATAAGATGTCAATATATTTTTTCCCTATTTCAGTGTCCCACTGCTGGGCAAAAGTCTCCCTTTTTTCTTTCTTAATCCTAATGTAAACCTTCCGATGTGGACTCTATTATATGCCTAATACCCAATCAAACTTTATTGTATATCTTATTTTCCATTTATTATGTACTTACATTTAATTTCAATTATTTGTACTTACTTAATTGTTATTATGCTATACGTTATACCAAGTCATTATAATTTAACAAATACATAGTACCTAATATTTTGTAATAATTTAATAATAATATAGGTACTTATCTAATTAATAATCTAAGTAATCTTATTAGTAACTTCATGTTAAGATAAATTGTTTATGTACAGGACCATCCTTATGTGCTTAAGTCGGAGGTAGGCGTTGATGCCTGCGACACAGTTTTTTTTTGTAAACTAGGTACTGCTGGTATCAGTACGTGATGTTTTTAAATGGCCTTGTATTTCATCATCATCCGAGCGTATTCCCGGTTGCATCGTCAGCGGTTACGCTTCAGAGCCCGGGGTCCGCTACCCAACCTAGGCGATTTGACGAGTTTACTGGTTTTTACACAGAGCGACTGCCGTCTGACCTCCGCAACCTAAAGGGTAGACCAGAACCAATCCTAAGATAGGCACAAACGCTAGATGGCGTTCGGGACCAACGGCTTTACGTGCCTTCCGAAGCATGGAATCATCTTTTCGGATAATCAGGTGATTCAAGCCTGCAATATCCTAAACAGACTGAAAACAACTTTTCACAAAGTATGCTTCCCCACTGGGGATTTGAACCCATGACCTCCGGATCACAAGGCAAACGCCTTGACCACTGGACCACGGAGGCAGTCAGTCAGTTTAAATGGCCTTGTATTTGTTCCTAATAAATTAAAATATATCTATTAGGAACGAATACAAAGCCATTTAAAAATATCACGTACGATAATTATTATTATTAATCATTTCGCGACATGGAGACGTTTCCTTATTAAGGCACTATTTTGTCCATTAGTTATGTGGCTCATTGTCAAGTAAATTAAATAAGATCAAAAGGATATGCATTATGCACCTAGCTAATTGTACAAAACTTATGAAGAAGTATATAGGTATAATGAAGGACAACTCAACTGTCAATTAATTCTGTTAAAATAAATAAAAATAATAATTTCATTTGAAATACTAATAAGTTTAAGTTCCTTGAATTGAGATCTGGCGGAGTAAGTAAGTAGTTGAAGGTGGAGAGTATTTCTAGAGATTTCCAAGATATGGACTTAACTAGCTGCTTTTTCTCTCACTCTCTCAATTCAGAAGATGAAGGGTAGGTTAAACCTGGACATATGTACTTCCAAATAGGTGGTGGGGAAACTTGTCCCGTTTTTTATCTTACGCTCACCAGGCCTTTGGGTCCTGTGGCTCTTGGCTACTCTGCTTCACTTCTTTGGGTCTACTCTGCTTTGGGTCTTGTGGCTCTTGGCTACTCTGCTTCACTTCTTTGGGTCTACTCTGCTTTGGGTCCTGTGGCTCTTGGCTACTCTGCTTCACTTCTTATAAAATACATTTTTTTTGTGAAATTTTAGCCTTAGTCATCGTCCATTCTTTACGTAATTAATATCTTCGGAGCTCCATATTTAAGACATATATGTATGCTCCAAATGACCACATTGCGTAGCTGGCGTTTTAAGCGGAAAATATAGTTAAATGTTGCGAATTTTGGCAATTTTTGTCTCTAAGTGTATTATTTGGAATGCCAGGACCGCTTTATGGTTTTGTGGAATTGAATCATAGTTCGCAGAAGGTGCCTTTTTGTTATCTTTGCAATTTGTGGGCTTAAACGCTTGAATACTTTTGAATACTCCGAAACTAATGTGTTTTCCTTGTAGTTTTGAACAATCGGAAAACATATTCAGTTGTTTTGATGAGTATATTTACTAAACTAAAGCGTTCTAGATGATATATGTTTATGTGCTTCGGAAGGCACGTACAGCCGTTGGTCCCGGCTGTCATCATTGTATGGCAGTGGTCAAGCTATGTCAGATGCCTTTAGGCAGCTTGAGAAATCTGACACCAGTGTTGGCCATTTACACACACGAAAACACAAACAATGTTTTTTCAGTCTAAATAGTTATGGAACAAAAGCAAACTCCAGCCACAAACATCCCAGCTAGTATTTTCAAGTTGAAGATCAACCAAATTGCAAAATCAGTTATGTTATGTTGTAGTTATATAACGAAATGTTTCAATATGTATCAAAGTCCTTTGGATAAAATTCAGTATAGATAGAACAAGTTCAAAATGACAGCCAATCCTGTCTATAAGTATGTATAAAATAATCAGACTATAAAGTCAGATTTAATTTGAGTTCTTATAATATAAAATTTATCTGTAGGCACTGAAGACGATTTCTTGCGAGACAGTACTTTTTAAGTCTTTTAAGTCTTTATTTAAGTTTCAAATTGCAATTACAAACAAGCAAGACAAATACCTTCCTGTATACATACAGTAGCGGCGTTAGGGTAGGGCGCGGTTGGGCGACGGCCCGGGGTGCCAGATATAATGGGGCGCCATTTACTGCCACAATAAGGGCGTCTGGTTAAAGGCGGCAAATTTAAAGAATCTTATTTAAGAAATCCAATGATGTTTAAAGTAACAGGACATTTAATTGTACATCAAATTGTAGTTAGGGGGGGGGGGGGGAGGCGCGCCGTAAAATCTCGCCCGGGGCGCTGGTAGGGCTAAAACCGGCACTGTATACATAAATGAAAAGCAAATACCATACGAAGACACAGCAAAGTAGTGGTATGACTCTCGATGCAAAGCTGCGCTGGAAAGCTCATGTCAAGAAAAAAAGAGGAGAACTTGATATACGGTACCAGAAGATGCAATGGTTGCTTGGAAGACACTCTACCTTGTCAATTAAAAACAAATTACTTTTGTATAAACAAGTCCTTATGCCAGTATGGACTTATGGCATACAGCTATGGGGCTGTACCAAACAAAGCAACATCCATCAATTCCAAAATAAAGTGCTACGGGATATTGTTTACGCTCCGTGGTATGTAATGACGATCTGCACCGACAAATGTATAAAAATTACGTCGAAGCACACGAGTTTAGGCTGCTTCACCATGTGAACGTTGAGGCGATCCAGCTCCTCGACAACACGGACATTGTGCGAAGACTTAAAATAACTAAACCGTTCGAATTAGTACAGCAGTGAAACATATATTATATATAGGTACTCGTATAATAGTGATAAAAAGTGACAGTGAAAACAAAAGACACACGAACAAAAGTGCCTTCCTCTTAATAAAGACAGTAAGAAAAGTGCCGATGGACACATTCTTATAAAATAAGTACTTTAAAAAACTAGGTCAATGTAAAATTACTCATCAGAAAACATTACAAAACGAAAAAAAAATCGCAATGTACTCTCATTGCGATTTTTTTTTAAAAGTTATTTTCTAAGTTTCTTATTCGTCTCCATAAATCTTTGTCAAACGATCTTATCAACTCGATCGGAATTGATATCTTTAGTACTTTAGTTGGTGGTGAAAACTTTGAAGAGTTCCCAAAGACGTTAGTAGATAACCAACCAATTTTACGGAAGAATTACTAGAAAAGTTTTACCCTTAATCCCAACTTCTGATCTGAGGATGATTTGAAGTAAAAGCGATCAGGGTTTATGTCACAGCTCTTTTATTATTTTTGCGAGGATACGGAGAAACTGATATGTAATCGCGTTATATTATAGGTAAGATTCAACACATTTTATCTTCAAAATTAGGATTTTGAATTTCTAAAAAACACTTTTGACTAAGATGAGTATAGAAACTCATCGAAAGGTACGTACTATATATATAATGATAATTGAACCACAAAATAAAACGTGTGGTACTCGGGGACTGCCGCGGTAAAGCTATTGCATACGACGTTAGACGATGCACGGCTTTCAACGCTGCGCCGCTGTGCCGGTCGGTGGGCGGAGTGGGGGGTGTTAGGTTTTATTTTCGTTACGGAATTTCTTGATTTGGTCGCCCCGCTCAAAGCCCGCGCTAAAAGCTTAAAAATATTAAGAAAACCTTAACGGTAATTTTTCATTGGCGAAATTAAAAACATATATCATTGAAAGACCAAAAACAACTAAAACTTTTAACTACTACCAGAAACTTCATGGAAAAGTTGAAAACTTTAAAATAATAGACAGTAAAAGAACATTGTAGCCTAAGTTTCGGATGAAATGAAGTTTTACCACGCCTTGATGCAGTGTAGTTTTAAGCTTAAAACTTTTGCTATTACAGCATTTGCGTGGTCTCTTTACGCTAACACCGGTGTCAGCTTTCCCAAGCGAATGCATTTTAAATTAGTACGAATTATTTGGGAGTGCATACTATTTCTGTCATGCCTTTGTTATTTACTGCTGTAATTAAAACGTTATTTAATCCCCTTCTCTGAAAAGCTTTTTAATTTGACATATTTTTAGGGTAACATGTAAAAAGGTTTTTAACTTTTTATTCGCATCGTTTCCAACGCTTTTTTATTACTCGTTTTGTTTATTGTATCAATCATAAAAAAATATTAAAAGATTTAAAAAGGAGTATCTTATAAAATTGATTATCTCCTAAGTAGGTAAATAAAACTTGATAAACTTCCAAATGGGATTCTATATTGGCTCTTACTGAAATAAAGTTATTTTTTGTTTCAGTACCGCAACAAGCTGAATGAACAACAAAATGGGCGACTGTCGGCGCAAAGAGCAGCGCTAGGCGCAAGGCAGGAGGAGATGAGAAGCATCGACCGTAGGGTTTCAGAGCTACAAGCGAGATTACTGCGGAAGAGAGCCCTCAACAGACAGCTAGCAGCGGCGCATAGACACCCTCAGCAGCATCAACAACAACAAAGGTAATAGGAGATTGTTGTAACTGTGTTAAGTCTGAATACTTTAGTATATCATCAATGTAAAAGAACTATGTAACAGCGGAAAAGAGACGTTAATAGACTTCTAGCAGACTCACATAGATATTCTTAATACCATATAATTGTAGTTGAAGTTGTAATAAATTATGTGACTCGTCGCTGCGAAATAAAATTCTTCGAAACGTTAGTTGATAAGTGATAATCGGCCGTACATTTTTCAGCGAAAAGGCAGATAAACATAGTTTACACATATTTATTTATAGCTCGCAAAGAGAAAATACCGCGAAAATAATGAGCTAAATCTCAAAATTTACTCGCAAGTTTTCACAACAAAAGAATGAATAGAAAATACAAACAATGAGATAAACCAACAAACCCGTTCATATATTGCCTTTATTGTACTTAGCTTTTGCTGCATTTCGTATCTCTCTCACGTACGAGTATTATAATAAAAAATATGAAATCTTCGAATTAGATTATACTGTATATTTTTTTAAAGCCAAGCATTTTGAGTAGGTACTGAAGTTAGAAGTAACTTTTGCTATTATTATTATTATTGGTTTGCTTGTGAGAAAAATTTGTTGACTAGTGTAATTTATATTTTAAAAAATCTGAAATTTAAGTTTATATCTTTTTGGTAAATATTTAAAAAAAACCTTGGATCGACATCACCAACGTTTTGACTATATAGCCAAATCTTACAATGATCAAGCTCAAAGTTATTTGACAAGTTCGTTCAATCTCATCAGTCTGAAAAATCGTCCTTTTATAACAAAGCAATCTAAACTTGCTTGGCCCTTACGGATTCGTAAATCATGTTGGAGAATACGAGTATTCATACGAAAAGTTGTGCCAGTTTCTGAATATTCTACTTTTGTGTCTGTCATTTTATAATCTATATTAAATGTTAGTGTTTTCCAATTCAGTTCCTTAACCCTTTCACCGGAAGACTTTATATCAGTTGTCGTGCTCCCAGCGCGAGGAATTGTGAATATCCATAGTTTTTGGTCGGATAAATCCGACGCTCGCGAAATGGCCACGAAAATCTTTGTCGGATTAATCCGACGTTCGCGGTTAAAGGGTTAATAGCGTTAAAACATAGTTGATTTTTCTTATGTTTATGTTTTGTAATTGTAAAAGAAAGCAACAATAATGGCGTCTTACTCGTCATCTTTAAGATCAAGAAGTTGATCAAGTGTCATTTCACGAAATCAGTCAATTTCATTTGCATTATTAAATTAGTATGGTTTAGAGATTTCTCTGTGGACTAACATTAATTCAGTCCTTTATAGATAATTAGGTATCTAACGTAATTAAAAATATAGGCTGAATTTAACATTGTAGATATTTCAGCACCTGAAATTTCAGAACCTGGGTTCTTATTGCTGAAATATCTCAATAAATAAGGACTGGTCCTTAAAGCACGGAATTTCGTTTTATAATGTGATGATTACTATGATATACCATCGTTAAGAAAAGATCAAAAGTATCAGTTTTGTTCTAAATTCCTTATTTTAAAATTGCAGAACTAACAACCCAACGCCGATGCAACAGCTTTCTAACTACAACGCGAGCCAACCAAAGAGCCAGGCGAGAGGGAACGTCGCAGCGGTGGAGCCTTACAACCATGTGCCTCATGCTCAGAGCGTCAGTCATAACGCAAATTTCCAGGTACTTAAGTTATTCTTCTTACAACCTATACTAAATTAAAAGGAAATTTTCAAAGTAATCTTGGAAGGGAACAATTATTCACATATCACGACTTAACTATTTACTTTTTGTAACGTGCAAAAGTATCTGTTTCTAATAGAATGGTATAAGTACCTACTTGATTTGCATAATAGTGACCTTAGTGTTTTAATGATCGTATTAAAATAGTACCATTAAGAACGTTACAAGTTACATTTTTTCATGATAACTCATGTCGGTCTACCACAGTAAAATTTTTTTATTTAATAGCTAAAATTTTTATTCCTTATTTTTAGGCAATGAAACAGAATGTTATACAAAACAACGTGCCATTAAAACAGCTTACGCAGAGCGACAACATACAAGTCCATTTGACGCAACAAGAAGCTCACTACTTGCAGCAGAAGCAAATGATGAATCCATTGTATAACGGATACCCACACATACAAGCTGGAGATAACCAGTACCAGAACCAGTATCCCAACAAACACGAGAACAACGCCTTCAGCCACGTTCAACAGGGTATAAGCAATGCTTACGATCAAAAAGGAATGTTCGATCATATGAAATATCCAGAGTACCCGAAACAACCACAATATAGCCCTAATAGTACAAGCAGTTCGAACAGTAACCAAACTGGAAAAGAGCTTAAAATAAACGAGCAAGAATTTCTACCAGAATTCGCTGCAAGTAAATCAGACCCTAAATATCAAACATTGCCATATAACACCAAATTCCCACAAAGTACAAACGGAAAGTTGAAAGCAGAAGTCAACGGAAAGAGCAACGAAGACAAAAATGCAAATATAAATGTAAATCATATGACAGTACATTCTACGCCACTCACGGTTGTGAACAAGAGTCTGGCGACGCCTCTAAGTCAAACTGAAACTACATATCCACAGGAACATACATATCAGCTGCAAAAATCTGACTCTTCTAGTAGATGTAATCAGGAGGGAAAGGAAAACCATGCATATCCACAGAATTCTAGGCTAAGTCAGAGTAATAGTCAGAGCAATGATGGCTCAAAAAACAGTGCGGGGAAAAATCAACAGGGTAACGCGATAAAGGGCAGTTCTCCAAGTTTGGGATCTAATACGACGTCTGCCAGCAGTTCTATAGGTTTTGGGGTAAGTTGAAACCAGTACCTAATCATTTATTTTATGTTGTATTATTTACGTAGATATTTAACTCCCATGCTTTTAATCATAATTTGCTATTCATCCCACATCTGTAAATATCATTATTCACTCATTCATTCCAGAAACCTGTATCGAGTGTTGCACCCACAACAGTTCAGGTATCAAGTGGAAAACCATCACCCATATATCAGACATCATCCACAAAGATCCAACCGGTCCAACCGCAGACCGTTCAGACTCAAAGTATCACTGCACCATCAACCAATCATGTAGCTAGTAACGTGGCAACTTCCCAACCCCAGATTGTTAGAAACACGGCATCTGGACTGTCGACTAGCGGGAGCACCTTCAGTGGCCAGAATACATCGCAAAGCATGCTATTGTCTCCGCCGCAAAGTGCCAGTACGCCGTTGTCTACGCCTGATGTCAGCGGAACGGACAAATCTCCTAAACCAGCCTTACCTCCGAAGCCTACAATCAAGGTACAAACTCCTAACATCTCACGAATTACTTAGCGAGAATATTTATAAATAGCAGAAATAATAAAAGTTATTTTACGTTTCAGACACCACCGAGACAGTCGGCTAACAACGATGTAGGTTTCAACCAAAACTCTGAGTCATCAGCCATGACGGAATCAGACGATCTAACGCAAAAGGAATCCAGCAACGGCAGCAGCAACAACGAAATGATCATCAAAGCACGTCCACTAACGATTAGAAAACCACCTTTGAGTGAGCAGCCGAAACTACGCAATATGAATCCAACGAAGAACGGAATAAGTGTTAGCATCAACCGCCGTATAGAGATGCCACCAGCGTTCTTGTTCCCCGAAATGGATCGGCTGACCCTCGATTCCGTTCCAAGTGAAATGCAGAACGGCCTAAAAGATAAATCGAAGAAAGACGAAGTAGATAAGGCCCTAAACAATAACATATCGTTGAATAGTGATAAGAATGATGTGGGAGATATAGCTGAGCAGATTAGTTCGGTCGATTTGAACGGTCAGGATTCTCAGGGCACTGAGAATGTCTTGAGGCGGTCAAAGAAGGGCAACTTGAAGCAAGGGGGGAAAGCACCGCTGGCCAGGCGGGTTAGTTTTGATCCGCTTGCGCTGCTGCTTGACGCTAGTTTAGAGGGAGAGTTGGAGTTGGTCAAGAAAACGGCGACACAGGTTTGTAAAAATGTTGATACTTGATTCTAATATAGTAAAAATGTTAATACTTAATTCTTATATAGTATAATATTACAATATTTAGGTAATTCTAATTAGTTTGAATACTTGCTAGAGATATAAGTCTCATCAAATTAGGCCGAAGGTTCAGTCAGGTTGATATAATAGGTCTTACTTTAGTCACAAAGTACGTAATGTCATATGACAAAAATAGGCAATTCGAAAATTACAAATAGAAAACCGTATGTACCTATATTATAGTAGTGGCCCATGTTAAAGAATATTTTTAGTTACCAGTTATTTTAGTTATTTTTAGAAAATAAACGCAATTTACCGACTGTTATTGCAATAATGGATATAAAATGTACAAACCAATAAAATGTAATTGCTCTCCAGGTGCAGAATGCCAGCGCTGCAAACGACGAAGGAATCACAGCTCTACACAACGCCATCTGTGCCGGCCACTTTGAAATCGTTAAGTAAGTATTAAGTAGACTCGAATACAAACCCGGAAAGAGGCAGGGAACATTTTGAAGGTTTCTAATACATTGTGTAGATGTCACGACATACGAGTACAACGTGGAAGCACGGAATAATAATATATTACGTGTGGAAAGAACATAATTGTGCAAACCACGGGCTATACTAGATCACTATAGGACAATAATATTAAAAAAAAAACAAAAAAATCGACATTCCCATACAAAATGCCCAGTCGGCTGCACACTTTTGTATGAAAATGCCGAATTTTGCTTTTGTTTTTCGATTATTATTTTAATATAAGTATGCGTGTTTTTTTCAGCGTTTAAAACATTGTACGGAGGTACGGAACCATGTACGAGTCCGACTCGAACTTGACCAGTTTTTTTTAATAATTGATTTTTAAGGCCAGACATGAGTTTTCCGGGGTCCAGTGCTGCCCTCATTTAAAATAAATAATTTCAAAGGAAATGGAGATATTATTTAAAATTGTCTTTGTGAAGCCCTTGATAACCTTTCAAACAGTAGTTCATAAAATAGTTTGAAGGGCTTCACAAAGACAAAATTTTATATTTTTATAGGGATTTTTAGGCATTCAAGATGCAGTACTAAAGTACTCAAATTAAATAATGAAATAAGAAATGGTGAAAAAATACCACGTGAGCAGGATTTTTAAAATTTTAAATGATATCTCCGTTTCCTTTGAAATGATTTATTTCAAATGGGGGCAGCACTGGACCCCGGAAAATTCAAGTATCTCCTTAACGGCAGTCTTATACTTAGATAATGGCAACGCTACTATAGTATGTATAGTGTCTGGAATTTTATAAACTCTGGAGGTGGAGCACATTTTCCCAGTGAGTGATATGACAATGCCAGTACGTTACGTTTCAGATTCCTTGTAGAGCTGGGCTGCGACGTGAACGCGCAGGACTCTGACGGCTGGACCCCACTGCACTGCGCCGCCTCCTGCAATAATCTGCCGATGGTGCGCTTCCTTGTCGATAACGGTAAGTAAGCGACGGTAACCAACATTTCTTTTGACAGAAACCTTAATTTTTTTGGATAGCGCCATCTGTGATCGGAATTCAGAATCGTTTTATCAGAAAAAAAGAGAAAATACTAAGAATGACCTGAATCTCTTCCATTGAAGAAATGGGCGAAAATCTTGAGGAATCATGTGAATAATGGCTGGCAACCCATCACTATCGTCTTTATCCCTAATGGGGCAGAGGGAGCTTGTTGTGTCTTGCAGCTCTAAACAGACAGAGCCCAGGGCCGCAAGAACCAAAGGCCACTTTTAGCATGACAAATAAATAAATAAATATATACATAACACATGATGATAGGCGGGAAGATGGAAAAATGAATCAAAATAGTGATGGGTTGCTTGCCCCATCGCCTATTGATATGATTCGCGTTTTTGCCCACTTCCTCGATCGGTTTCACTATCTGCGTAGAAGAGAAGCAGCTGGTACATTCTAAGGTTTTTCTTTTCTCCCAGACCAGCATAGAAGAGTACCTTAATGTCCACCATCACGCTAAAAGTGGTCTTTGGGTTTTGTAGACCAAAGGCCAGGGGAGGGGTAATGTGGTAGATTTTTTAGCCAATTAGTTATTTTTTAGTCATGATCAGGTCTTTTTTAGTCTCCACTGCAGGAGCACGACCCTCTCTGTTCTGCCAGAGCCATATATTAGCCAGAGCAGTCAGATGCGCCATCTAATATGATTCAATTGTTTAATTTTCCAGGAGCGTGTATATTCGCAACGACGCTGTCTGACCACGAGACGGCGGCCGAGAAGTGCGAAGAGGACGAGGAAGGCTTCGACGGCTGCTCAGAGTACCTCTACAGTAAGTACATCCTACACGCTAACCATATAATAAACCTTTTTGAGGGTTCCGTACCCGAAGGGTGCAAACCCTATTATTGAGACTCCGCTGTCTGTCCGTCTGTCACAGGGCTCTATCTCTTGAATCGTAAAAGCTAGACACTTGAAATTTTCACCGATAATGTATTACTGTGGCCGCTATAACAAAAAATACCAAAAATAAAAAAAAGTTAAAAGTTAAAGGGGGTCGTCATACAAGAAACGTGATTTTTCAGCGTTTTTAACTCGCTTTTTATAATGGCACTAATTAGATACTTGAAATTTTCACCGATTATGTATTACTATGACCACTATAACAAATACAACAAATACTAAAAATAAGATAAAGTTAATAATTAAAGGGGGTCGTCATACAAGAAACGTGTTTCTTCAGCGTTTTAAAACATTGTACGGTGATACGGAACCCTTCATGTACGAGTCCGACTCGTACTTGTCCGTTTATTATTGACTAGCTGTGCCCGCGACTTCGTTCGCGTGGTTGTCGGTACGTAATGTTATATAACCTAAAGCCTTCCTCTATAAATGGACAACCCAACAAAAAAAGAATTTTTCAAATCGGACCATTAGTTCCTGAGATTAGCGCGTTTAAACAAACAAACAAACAAACTCTTCCGCTTTATAATATTAGTATAGATAAACAAATTAGCGCTGCATTCAACCGTTCAGTAGGGAGCCGACCGCGCGAGTGAGCCGCGCGGCATGGTATCTCGTTGAGCTACACCCCCCTCCCGGCTTGCCCGCAAGCACCGGCTCTCTCCCGCCGCGCCGGCCAGCGCAGAGAGCGAGTTGGTTTTGTTTCGGAGTTATTGATCATTGTAATCTTTAAAGTTTTTTGTTGAAATTAAGTTATGTCAAAGACAATTTTATTCACAATGAAGTACTCTTAACCAACAACATATTTATTTGAATAAAGATTAATATTATTATGTTGATACAACTTAAACAAATTATTTCGACCAAATTAGGTACCATAAAAACGGTTTTTGTGAGTTAATCTTAAAAGATAGACATATACTATCGCGGACTGTTTTTTAGATCATTAAAAGAGCTATTATTCTTTAATACATATTTTTTGTGTATCTTGAACCGTTTTCACGGCGCACGCAACGGAAGGCTTCAAAGATGAAATAATTTCTCCCGTTTTTTACACATTTACCACTATATCTTTGCTCCTATTGGTCGTAGCGTGTTGTGTGTGTATGTTATATAGCCTATAGCCTTCCTCGATAACTGGACTATCCAACACAAAAAGAATTATTCAATTCGAACCAGTAGTTTCGGAGATTAGCGCGTTCAAACAAACAAACAAACAAACAAACAAACAAACAAACAAACAAACAAACAAACAAACTCTTCAGCTTTATAATATTAGTATAGATATCCCGAACATTGGCCGTAGAAGGTCATATTCATAGTTGAAGTACTTTATCGTTACTGTCACAGTCATTAATTGGGTAATTTGGTGGGTCAAAAATAAATTATTTGGTAGGGTAGGCTACTGTTATTAGAATAAAACGTCACAAAATAATGCCACTTTTTATTGATCACATCCACTTTGAACGTGATTTTAGATTTATTAATGCAGAAAAACTGATATTAAGAGCGCTATTTGACTCCAAGGAACTATGACGTCATAAATCGATATTTCATACAAATCCCATAGACAATGTTTGTTTTTGACGTTAAGAAAAAAGTATTTGATTTGACTTGTTGCAAAATAGCGTACGTATTGTTTAGATCAAAGTCAATGCCTTGCTGCCCCGTAACATGGCATCTTAGATGAACTGTGAACAAAGTTTATGCACTGGCCTTAAATAGACTAGATATTAAGTGTAGGTGGTGACTGCACACGACATAATCTGCATTAACAATCTGGAGTGCTTTTTTCAACGAGGAAGTCAGGAAAACACAAAAGTGTAGTTTTCCTAATCACCGCGCGTATCGACGCATATTTTTGAAACTGTCGTATGTCAGCGATAAGTAATATATTATTGTTTTACGCAGAAAATTTGTCAATGGTGGTCAAGACAAAACCGACTCGATAAGAAGAAGAAGACAAAACCACTCGTGCAAATCCTTCGCACACGATCAATTAAAAAATGCGCTCGTTTAGAAACGCCCGCACAAATCATCCTTTGTGTGACTCCTGATTTAAAAAATAGCACTCCTGATGCTGTACTGTGTGTAGGTAGACGTGTTGTGTTGTGGCGCACGACACAACACGACCCATATGTAACGAAATCTCAAAACAATATTCACTTTCTCTTTCAGGCGTACAAGAAAAACTGGGCATCATGAACAACGGTTTAGTGTACGCCGTGTTCTCGTACACGGCGAGTCGGAGCGACGAGCTGACATTCAGTACGGGAGCGAGGCTGCACGTGTTGCGGAAGGGAGACGACAGCGAGCGGGAGTGGTGGTGGTGCCGCGATGATGCGGGGCAGGAGGGGTACGTGCCGAGGAACTTGCTTGGGGTGAGTTTGGACATTAATGTATACTATCCAAGCTTATTTACAATTAAGTACAAATATTTTTAAGGCTGATTTTGGATTCACTCCATCATTTTGATCAATTTTTCCCAATAAATGTATATCGAAATACGAAAAGAAATCTCTTCCTATAGTAACTAGACCACGTCATCATCATCAGGTCTTTTTTAGGGTTCCGTACCCGAAGGGTGCAAACGGGACCCTATTACTGAGACTCCGCTGTCTGTCCGTCTGTCACAGGGCTCTATCTCTTGAACCGTAATAGCTAGACACTTGAAACTTTCACCGATTATGTATTACTGTGGCCGCTATAACAACAAATACTAAAAATAAAATAAAGCCGAAAATTAAAGGGAGTCGTCATAAAAAAAATGTGTTTTTTCAGCGTTTTTAACTAGATCTTTATAATGGCATTAACTAGATACTTGAAATTTTCACAGATTATATATTACTATGGCCGCTATAACAACAAAAACTAAAAATAAGAAAAAGTTAAAAAATTAAAGGGGGTCGTCATACAAAAGACGTAATTTTATCATCGTTTTTAACTCGATCTTTGTAATGGCAATAACTAGATACTTGAATTTTTACTGATTATGTATTACTATAGCTGCTATAACAACAAATACTAAAAATAAGATAAAGTTAAAAACTAAACAAGAAACGTTTCCTCAGCGTTTTAAAACATTGTAAGGTGGTACGGAACCCTTCATGTACGAGTCCGACTCGCACTTGCCCGTTTATTAGTCTCCACTGCAGGAGCACGACACTCTGTACCAAAGCCATACTTGACCAGAGCAGCCAGAGGATTTGGCATACCTACACTCTCCACGCTGGCCAGACGGGTTAGAGAGGTCTCATTGCTGTTTATAAGCTAATTAATAGCTTGTGTTTCTTAATTCACCCGCGGGAAGACTTGGAGTGGTCCTATTCTACTCTGCCGGGAACTGCACGGCGAAGAGTATACATATTATGGTTCAATTACGCAGAAAAGTTATTAGAGATTTTATCAACGGAGCAGTGGGCGTCCCGCACGCGCACGTAGGTTTCCCAACCCTACCGGATTGCCCGGGAGACTCCGGTAATAATGGTTAACCTCCCAACCTCCCGGAGAGCAATAATTTCTCCGGTTTTTAAAAAAAATTAATGCATCCGTCGCTCGCTCCTCGCTATCCACTCGCTTTACGGCCACGACACTGCCCCCCCCCCCCGATAAATATCTTAAAACATACAAACCTCCCGGGTTGGTCCTTTCGAGAGTTGGCAACCCTAGGCGCACGCGTAAGATTTAGTCTATCTCTGTCACAAACTATACGTGCGAAAGAGATAGCAGAATCCGAAGTGTGATGCCGTGTCTCTGTCGCACATAGAGTTTGTAACAGAGATACTGAACCCTTCGCGTGCGCCCGCTAAGCAAGGATCTACGAACGAAGGAGATCGGACCAAAGAAATTGTGTACAAATCTAGAATGCTTACGAAATGGCAAAGCCATTCCCAAAAATTATACCTAAAGTTAGCTCTCCCCTTCTACTTTATTGCACTGACAGTTTGCGGGAAAGGGACGCCTATAACTTTAGGTACATTTTTTGGGAACGTAGGTATTTAAATATAAGCTTTATGTGCGTGGCATTAAGTTTAATTTTCAATGTCGTTTTTGTGAGATTATTATTCGTAGTTATTCTAGATAGTATTATAAATTCTTTGGATCGGACCGAGTAAGAAAATAACCGCAATGAACAAAACTCCTTGCGATGGGGAGTGATATGTGGGGCATGTAACCCACTAAAACTCCATGGTGCCCCCTGGTTAAACGTTGCGTTCAATAACTTGGCTACTATCCTTTAGCCATTCCATTGGATACCGGCTCTGAATGACCGGGCTAGGCATCCAGTTGGCTGCGACATATACTATTGAGATGAAATGCAATAGTGGTGCGAGTACAAGATATTATTCTATTTTAACGCATTTTTAATATTTTTTTCTTTTCCAGTTATATCCGAGGGTAACCACACAGCAGGAATGAAGAATCAATGAAGCTTACATATATGACCTGATTATCTTGTAAATACTGTTAGCTCTTTTTATTTTTTATGTATTTATATCACTGTAATCTAAAGGATATAGATATTGTATACAATTTTATCAGATCGAATATTTTGTAAATATTTAAATAAGTTCAAAACGAATGAGATTATATTGTACATTTTATAAATACGCGAGTCATAATTAATATTGGTCATAAAGTTTGTATATTGTTCTTAGTATGTCTGGAATATTGTGAGATATAACTCATAAATTGACAATACAAATAAATCATGAACTATTTGCCGCCTTTTATTTGAACCACTGAATTGGTATGTATTAAGTACCTCGTTATTGACGAACATTCTGCCAAAAATATGAGGTTATAAAAATAAATCAATCCGGACATGGACAGTGATGTGAAGAGATTATTAGTATACTCTATACTTGTGACGACCTCCGTGGCGTAATGGTTAACACGCTAGACCGCTAATCCGGAGGTTCTGGGTTCGATCCCCAGCCAGGGCAAGTTGGAAAATGGCCTTTTTCAAATTGTCCTGGGTCTTGGATGTTTATCTATATATGTATTTATCAAAAAAATATAGTATCGTTGAGTTAGTATCCCATGACACAAGATTGAAAAACTTACTTTGGGGCTAGCTTAATCAGTGTGATTTGTCCCTATATATTTATATATACTTCAATTGAGAAATCTTTGCGGGTGGGTCTCATTATTTCCACTGAGAATAACCATTGACGGTTATTCTGATACTACTTGTATCACTATATTTCCATTGCGTTTTAAAATCGCGACGCCGACTTCACGGTCGCTTATCAGACGCCACAATTTCAAGCCCAGACAGAGAGTGTTCTCGATGTGCATCCCAGCAGCCATCCGAACTGCGCAAATTGCTTTTGGGAATTCCTCCCCAATATTTTGAAGGTTTTTGTTTGCTGTTGTAAATAAAATTGAAGAGAAGATATACCTAGTTACGCGTTTTTTTATTTATTTATAAGCAACGGAACTACCACTAGCAGTAGTAGTACTGTCGTTGCCACTACCAAGCCTAATTATCAATTAAAATTACACAGTCAACACATACATTTTGAACTGTCCTAAACAGGCTTGGTATTTTTTTTTGCGTTGAAGAGATTTTTTGACAATTCTATGCGTTTTCATAAATCGCTTATGATGGTAATACTGAGACGGTTTGTTACAGAAATCGGGTATCACTATTTCCATTCGATGTTTTTCACGTCTATGGCTATTGTGAGACGGATTTGCATAAATCTGGCAGAATTTCCATTCCAATGCAAAAATGGAAATAATGAGACCCACCCATCTTTGCTTAACATTAAAATTGCGAATTGAAATTGATTTATTTTTTATTTTCAATTATAAAAAAAAATACATTAAAAATACATTATACAGCGGGACCCTGTCTGTCATCATTGCATGGCAGTCGACAAGCTGTCAGATTTTAGGCATGTGTATAGGCATGGCATAGGCCATGTGTTGGTTACATACACGAAAAAACTACACTTAGATTAATATACCAGCTACATCCTGCACAGATCGTAAAAGCCGATTTAAGGATGGAGAATAATCTGAATCATGTAATTAGGCGATGCAACTAGCAACCCATCACTATTTTGAGTCCCTTTCGTACCTAAGCTCCCACCAACACAATAAAATAGCATGTACCTATTTGCTGCAGTTGAATTGCATAATTCGCTGTTTTACATACCCGCTAGCATTTGGCAAAAAAGCTCGGTTTTGTAACAGTTGAATAACATTTAAAATAAAAATGTGATGAAAACTTTCAACGCTCTCACGCACCTCACATTTTTACTACGAGTGCACTTCCAATTGTGCTACTGCGTCTTCGAATCACCCTGAAGAAATTCCTCATCACATAGGTATTACTTACGCATTTAATGCATGCGTATTTCTTCATTACTACCCATTATTTAGAAGTGTGGTACTCATCACATTTTTAATCTAGATATTCTTCTGAGCATTGTAATGCAAAAATTAATAAATAATCAGTTAGAGGACGTTTGCTGCAACAGATCTACAGGCTGACTTTTTAACCACCAGACAAATTTTTGGAGCAAGTTCAATCCATGATACTGAATTACTTTCCATAATAAAAATTAACAAAAAACGATAAAAAAATTTCGCCTTCCCATGCAATCAGCGTTCAGCCTAACTGATTTTGTATGGGAGGAAGATTTTTTTTTATTTATATCTTAATTTTTTTATAGATAGTAGTTCAGTATCATCGACTGAACTTGCTCCATAAATTTGGCTGGTGGATAAAAAGTCAGCCTGTATATAGGTTCAGTCTAGCCTGTAAGGATTATGTGTGTAGAAGGAAGATTTGTTGTCAAACACGCGTTAAACACACTGCATCATTATCAGGTCTTTTTTTAGTCTCCACTGCAGGAACACGACCCTCTCTGTACTACCAGAGCTATATAGGCCAGTGCAGTCAGAGGATTTGGCCTACACTCTCAACACTGACCAGACGTGTTGGAGAGGTCTCATTGATGTTAACAAGCTTTGTTTAGCTTGTTTCCTAAGTCGCTTTCTACGACGACATCCACGGAAATACTTGAAGTGGTCCTATTCTACTCTGCCGGAACCCACACGGTTAAACATATTAAAATGCTTCGAAGGTCTACAATAAATAAAACGCCATACCTTTTAATAATAAAAGTGTATTATCTAAATTCACATGTCTCCCTCATCCGAGTCCTCGATATCAGCCAACGCTTGCTTTGCCAAGTTCTCTGCCTCTGAGGCCAGCTCCTTAGGCACCATCTCATGACGACCTTTAGTGGCTGCCGACACCCACGACATCTCCAGCTCGAACTGCTTGTCTTTCAGCTCGTCGTGGACTAAGTAGATGCTGGAAATGAGAAAGATGGACATAAGTATAGATAATAGCGGCTGTTTGGCGCAAGAAATTATCAAGTTCTAGGATGTACCCAAACAATTTATAATACAATTTAGAACAACTACGAGTAATAATCTCAAAAAAACAACATTGAAAATTATACTTAATGCCACGCACATAAAGCTCATATTTTCATAATGCTTGTGTTTAAATACCAAACGTTCCCAAAAAATGTACCTAATGTTGTAGACGTCCCTTTTCCGCAAACTGTCAGTGCAATAAAGTAGAAGGGGAGAGCTATAACTTTAGGTATAATTTTTGGGAACGGCTTTGCCACTTCGTAAGCATTCTAGATTTGTATACAATTTCTTTGGATGTACCTAACAGTCAGCGATAGTCTTACTATAACTTGAGATAAATTCATATAAGGAGCGGTGCCGTGTGGCTTCCAGGCTAGAATAGGACTACTCTATCTCTTCCTGAGGATGTCGTAAGAGGCGACTAAAGGAATAAGCACAAACATCTTGTGCTACATTTGCATTCTCAAGGGGGTTGATTTCAGGCAGGCGGCCGGTAGTAAAACTGTAGCTAAATGGGTTTTTTTTATTTTATTTCAAACGAACAAGCAGGTCACTTGATGGTAAGTGATCACCGCTGCCCATGGACAACTGTAATATCAGGGGTGTAAGAAAAGCGTTACCAGCATTTCAGGGGGGAGGGGTAGGGGGGGATGGGGGGCGGGCTCCGGCTCTCTCACTCACCGAACGAAGCATAGAAGCGGTGAAGCTACTACTCAGAAGTCGACTTTCTGTGAGAGTGTGGTACTTCCCCGGACGAGCCCATTCATGCTACTAGCAAAACTGAGTTATGCTGGTAGCGTGGCTCTACCACAACTGTTTAAACTGTTCCGGCTATTTCTTCTCGATTTCGCTTGGTCTTCGGCAACCTTGGGTGACATTGCCATTGACATGCATATTATATTTGGAGAACAATAAAAAATAAGATTAAAAAACTGCAAGCCAACTACGAATAGCAAACTCAAAAGTAAAAAACAAGTTTTATCTAGTGTTTCATCTTTTGGCATTTTACATCAACAACACTGCAATATTTACAAAAGGCCGTGATCATGCGTTATGAACAAATAATATTTTAAATAGCGGGGGGTTCCGCCCCCCGAACATTCCGTTCTCTTTTTTTCTTGTCCCAACCTAACCTTATCCATGTCTTACTAAATGTTTTTAAATAGCGGGGGGCTCTGCGCCCCGAACCCCCCGTTCTCTTTTTTTCTTGTCCCAACCTAACCTTATCCATGTCTTACAAAAATTTTTAAATAGCGGGTGGCTACGCCCCCCGAACTCCCGTTCTCTTTTTTTCTTGTCCTAACCTAACCTAACCTAACCTTACTTTAATGTCTTACTAAATGTTTTTAAATAGCGGGGGGCTCCGCCCCCCTGAACTCCCCGTTCTCTTTTTTTCTTGTTCTAACCTAACCTTATCCATATCTTACTAAAAGTTTTAAAATAGCGGGTGGCTCTGCCCCCTTAACCCATCGTTCTCTTTTTTTCTTGTCCTAACCTAACCTTATCCATGTCTTACTAAAAGTTTTTAAATAGAACCCCCCGTTCTCTCTTTTTGCTTGTCCTAACCCAACCTTATCCATGTCTTACTATAAGTTTTTAAATAGCGGGTCGCTCCGCCCTATTAACCCCCCGTTCTCTTTTTTTCTTGTCCTAACCTTACCTTATCCATGTCTTTCTTAAAACTGTAACAGAAGGTACTCATAGTTCATAAATTTAAAGGGTTATCCAAGGTATTGATAGGGCTTTACAAAGACAACATTTTCAATGATAGCTCTGTTTCCTTTGAAATGATTTATTTAAAATGGGGGCAGCACTGGAACCCGGGAAATTCATGTATGGCAACAAAACATCTTTTCTATGACATTTCTTCGTTCTTCTAATAGATGTCGCTAGTACGAGTAGTATTATTTTAACGTTAGGATATTTTTAATTGAGTTTTAGGGGCTTTGTTTTTATTTATTTTGGACTAAGTTTTTTTCTTTTAAGCTCAACATTTGCCACTCTTTCATTTGACACCCCACTTGATATGAAAAAAAAAAAATTTTTTTTACTCGCACTTTTTTTTATGTAACTTTCGTTGTATAATATTTTTGCACACAAAATGTAGCCTATGTCACCCAGACGATAATGACGAATCGATTGTCATCTCATTTGTAAAAATTGGATGAGTGGTTTGGATACTACGGTGGAACACACATAGATACATACATACATAGACTGCTAAAATCATATACCCTTCCTCCTGCCGTAGTCGGGTAAAAAGCGAGAAAGCGCACCCCGGGCTCCGAAACAGCACAGCTAAGGATGCAACCGGGAATGCGCTATGCAATATAATGCGGGGATGAAGAAGAAGGACGTAAGTATAGATAATAATTAGCCGTGTGGTTCCCAGCATAAGCCGTACCGTGTGCTTCCCGGCAGAGTAGAATAGGACCACTCTGCTCTGTCAACCTCGTTAGGAATAAAGACGTGATAATGTACCTATACCCCCATACCAAGTTATTCTATAAGGACATTAAATGGACCAAAATCGGAAATACAGACAGTATTTTCATTGCAATTTGCATTGCATTGCAATTCTATTTACGAGTATAAGGAAAGCATAGCCTAGGTTTACGACGATACTGCCTTCTTTCTTTTCGTATGTAACAGTGGCCAACACTTTAATCAGATTATTCAAGCTACCTAGGGGCATAGTGATAAAAACTGGAATAAATGCCTTCCAAAACATGGAAATGTTTGACACAGTGCCATTAGTAATCGTACTTATTAAGGTTCAGCCCCCAGCTTTTCTCATGCTTTAAAATGCAACAACATCCGCTGAGCCAATAAACAATAATAAATGTTAAAACAATAAAAAACACCACTGGTCTATAGTTTTGAGGAATCTGCAACGCCATCTATTTAAAACCTAGTTAAACAATAATATAAACCTAGGCATGGGCTCAAACGCAATGATACTGGATGATTAAAAAAATACAGTACAGATGGCATTATAAAAATTGGTTGTTTGTTTGACAAAAAGTATAGCGAGACAAAAAATACATTTGTAGGAGAGGTAGAATCGGCTGGTTTATAAGCAAATGATCCTGGGTTGGAATCCTGACTTATGGAGGCATTTCAATTCTCGAGGGGGATGAGGTGCGGGGCGATCCACAAGACGTCTTACATATTGCGACTGACAAGGAAGCGGAAAGTATTTTTTTTTTCATAAAAAAATTTATAAATATGTACCTATAGAACTTTATAATTTACTATTGCACATTGTCTCTAGTACTGCACGTATAATAATTTCATATAAAAATATGTGCAAAATCAGAAATTTTACTACTAAATAAATTCGTTTTCGCATATCATTTAGCTTATTTTCAGCATTTAATTTGACTGACTAAAATACAACCCATTGTGTAACTCATTGGCATATTAGACAATATCTTTGGATATTGTTTTTTATTTACCTTTGTTATTGTATTATGTGTAACTATTGCTGATGTGCAATCAAGTGTTTTAAATAAATAAATAAATATTGTTTTAAAAATAAAAAATATTATCTAGCAGCACACTTTTAGCTGGTGCTTTGCCTTAACACTTCGCCTGCTGAAAAATGCACCATGTGTGTTTTGCAAAATGAAAACACATACGGTACATTTTCAGCAGGCGAAGTGTTAAGATTGGTTTGAAAGTCGCAAGTCGCAGCACAGGACTGAGATTGGTGAAGTCAATGAAAAGCTTATGCTAAGCGAGACGATGAGTGGAGATGATAATAATATGTACTCACATTCGGGCAGCTTCCTTCACCAGGTCTTTGACAGGTATGTCAGCCAGTTTGAGCTTCTCAATTTCAGTTTTAGCGGCCTGCTTAGCTTTGCCCACAGCACAGCCGAAGTAAGACTGGAAAATTACAAAGTATTCTTGAATCTCTAATTGATAAAAAAACTTCAGTTCAAAGACTATGAATGCAATAAAAATATTATACTCCCAGAGCTTATAGTAACGTATGACGCCTATAACGCGCGCGTATAAAACCACTTCCTGCCCCTAGCATGGCACCGTTGGTTAACCCAGATTAAGTTTATACCGTGTGATGGATAGTTCACTAGTGTAATTTTAGAAATATTTATAATAGTAATAATTATAGTTGCAACAGATATTCAGTACCTGGCCTATCCGGCCCTCTGCTTGCTATCCGGCCGGGATGCCAAATATTTACCATATGGTCATATACCTGATAGTAAATTATCATGCTATTCAAAATAGTAAATATGATGTCGAAATACTTTTATGCTGTAGATTGTTTAGTTCCCATGTTTGCTCAGTGGCAGTGACAGTCGGTGACAGTGACGAAAATACACACAAAACAAACGTACAGCAAAACATAACCTTTTTTTACGTGAGAGTTTATGCAAGATTGTTCCATGTGTTAAAATGTCGAAAAAAGAACAACGACTTAAAAAATGCAAGTCAAAACTATTATATTTTGAGTACAAAACTGCTATACTAAACTCAACCTACAGCGCATTACACTTCTATAAGTGGAGTCCTTAAATGCTCCAGGGATTAAACAAGTAAAGAAACAACATACTTAAGAAAACATTAAAAAGAAAAATACTTACAAATGAAACACCGCTAGGATCAAGCATAAACATCTGTGGTCCTTCATAATCGGTCCAGGTTCCCGTGACAACGGAACAGCCGTAAGGACGGACAGCACTGTACAGTGTATATGCATGCATGTACATAGACACACGCTCATTCAAATACTTCAGAGGCACTGGGACTCCATACTGAGATCTGTAATTTGATGCTTCAGAGCGAGCCGTTTCAACAATCTGTCTTGCATCGGAAATAAGGCCTGCTACTGCCTGAAAATATGAGTTAAAAGATATTAAATTGCTGACAATTAAAAACAATTTTACTGAGCATTTTTAATTATTATTTCGTCTAAGTATAAGAATCACCTATAAGCAAAAAACAATGATGTTGTAAGAGGCGACTAAGAGAGTTATAACAAGGTAATAGAGAACAAGCAGAGACATCCTCTAGGTAAAGATTATATACCATCTGTTGCATTCACCATCTTGTCTATCTGACTAACGATTATAGACAAAGTCTCCTTAATTTGGGAGAGGCCTTTGGGTTTACAACAGTAACCTGTGACATTGGCTGGTAAAGTAAAATATGCATAGTAACATATTTTTTCATGTAAAGAATCGATTTCTAAGGAAATTTTTTATATCTTTGATTCGTGAAATTGGTTTCCCTAATGATTAGGGAAGAGTGATAAGCAGCAACCACTACTGATTAGGGCCTAATCAGTAGTGGTTGCTGCTTATTTCACATAGTGACAACATTACAGAATTGATGATTACAATTTAGTAATGTTGATGATGAAGGTGAACTTAAATATCGGAGGAAATCGGTGTTTTATAACTTCAAATAAGAGCACTTACCATGCCGACATGCTCATCAACATGAAAGATCCTTTTGTTAGCACCAGGCTCATACAACTTTGATGTAACCAATTTTTCGACTGCAAACACAACGCCATCCTTTCCTCGGAGTCCAATCACTGTGCCAGAGTTCTCTACGGCTTTAGCCGCATACTCCACTTGAAAAACACGACCATCTGGCGAAAATTGAGATGCCGAAAGGTCATACTGAAAAAGAAAATTGTTAAAATTCAACAACATGATAATGCACTTATTTTGATCATAGAAATGCAAAAACAGGTGCAAGCTTTACTTTAAAACAATAACTTGTTTTATTTTAAGGAAAATTTCGTACAAAAATTTGCTAAAAACGGTGTAAATAAACGTAAAAACCCAGAGAAACAATGAATAAAACATAACCTTATAAAATAGTTACTTACACCTGTTCCGATTGAACTCATGATCTGTGCTTCTTATAATACTTTAATTATATTGTTGATGCAAATAAAATTGATTATATTCACTCATTTATCGTTATAAATGTTGTATTAATTCTATTTTCGTTTCCCGTGTTCCGCGGCAATGACAAGCAAACTTAAAGTAAAGTCAGTGTGTTTTCCTTTACAATTCACCAGCAGAATTACATTCCGTTTTACAAAATGTAGATGACATGTGTTTTCTCTTTAAATTATTTGAGTTAAGAATATCAATATTGTTCTGTTTTTGCTTCTGTTTAGAGAATTTTTATTTCGCTACATTACGTACATATTATAAATAATTAATTTATACAATAATGACGTGAGTGAAGTTATTCACACAGTCACAGAATTTACATGATCCTCGACCGCAGTCAAAATGGAACGCACTACATCATATACATTTGGTACCTATACGCATGAATTTAACCAATCAGGATTAAGTATTTGGGGAAGAGTAAACAGACTTATTGAAAATTACCAAATCACCAAATCATCATGATCATCGCTAGCTGTCTGTCATTTGTCAAATTAAAATTGTAGGTAGGTACCTCAGAACAAATCTCTGGTAGGTACTAAAAAAAATGTCACTCACTATCACTCTACACTACGTCAATGTATTCTGTGACTACGTACTAGCAAGCTGGCTCATAGATTCATATTGTATATACTGAAATAGATAAGAAACTGTAGCTTTAACATTAGATCAAACCAGTGGCGCCATCTGATAACATGCTTTCGCAACACCAAAGGACTAAAAGATGAAATAAAACGGTGAAAAAATTACTCCGTGAGCTGGGACTTGAACTCGCGGTCTCAGTTTTAATACGACAATGTTCGATAACCTAAACAACTGAGCTATTAAGTGATTAACCGCATTTGTCGAATTTATCCATCATTTTATATTCCTATCAAATAAAAAAATGGTGTAAAAAATATACTGCGTGAGTGGGACTTGAACTCGCAACATTGCTCTTATTAAAACCATGCTCTAATCAACTGAGCTATCACGTGTTCTACGGCGAATTTCTCCACCATTTGATATTCCTATTCTATAACACGCATTAGGAGTTAGGTCAGCTGATTCGTGACTAGATGGCGTTTTATTAAATGTTTATATCAAAATTCTGCAATGTTCTAAGTTTCATAGGCATGAGCTGGCTGCTGGCTGGAGTAGTAGAGGTACCTAGCTGGTTGAGCTTATGTATAGCTATGGTTGAGCTTTAGGCCACCTTCAAAATTTTTGGAGCAAGTGCAAGACCATGTAACTACTTTCAATAAAAAAAAAAAATTAAACAAATTTTTCGTTCTCCCATAAATAGATTGTGCTACAAAAGGCGTAAAGGTAATAGTTTTAACGCGAGGGCGCTACTTTGAATCCAGAGCGAAACGAAGGATGCCACAATAGAATTACAAATGAAATCTCTGTACCTACGTGATAGTGGCGGGCATGCGTGCTATCTCTTTCACACAATTGTTATCAACAACGGTGGCATCAAGAACAAAAAGTACAAGTTTCGTTTATACTGCGGCTTTGTTTGAGATCTGTTACTCCAAAAGCGGTACGCAAGAGGTACGATACTGCGTGTCCGCGTTTCAGTGTCAATCAACATTGAGCGTTAATACATAATGATAAAGTCTTATTTGGTTTGAAATATAAATAGGACGTCACTAACGTGTGACTATCATATTATTTTATGGAGTAACCCCACTGGTCATTTGTCCTTCCAGAAGTTCCGGAGTTTCCGAATGTGTTGGCTACGATTTTGTTTTTCTTTAATTTGTTTGTTGTAAAGTTTTTGTTTATTGTAACTTTTTTTTCGTAAAGTTTTTATTTACTCTTAATAATCGCAAAATGAGTTCGGACGGTACCAACCTCAACTATCTTTTTCGTCACATCAACGTGTCGGAGACGTTTTATCGCCAAGTAAAAAAGGAAATTAATTTATTCCGCTATTTTTAGTCTGTTATTATTCACATTTTGAAGAATGAATTTCTTAAAAAAAGTCAAAGAGCATATTTAAAACTCTCTTTCATTATACGATAAGAAAATACGATAAATATTTTGGTAATAAGTAGTAATAACCGGTCGCGGTCACATGCCTATTTATTGAATTTAAAAAACAGGCAACTCTCCAAATGTCAGTGCACTGTACGGAATTTTTAAACAGACTATAGTTCAGTATCAATGTATCATAGACTGAACTTGCTTCAAAAGGTAGGTGAATAGAAACTTAGCCTGTTTAGGTATCTAATATTTAAGTATTCACCAAAAAGGAGAATTTAAAGTTTAATTTATTTTACCTTAGAGCACAGACGTAGGTACCTACCTACTAGTCATCCATCGGTTCATACAACATCGGTTCAGAATATTTATATAAATTACCTAACAAATTAGTTTTTAAAATAATAGGCACCTAACTAATTAATTTGCAAAAAATTGGTTGTCTGTAAAGTCGGTTTACGGACGGTAGTTTAACGTGACAACGTCAAACATTCCGAACTGAGCCGAACGCTCGAGCCGATCATGCCTCTCTCTCGTTCGTGCCGCGCTCTCGCTTTCGGAACGCGACAATGACGTCATCTTTTTCGTGCATGCAGCCCGTAGTATCGAGTTATTAGACGTTGTCACGTCAAAAAATTGGTTGTCTGTATAGTCGGTTTACGGACCTCAGAACATTATTATATTGGGATATAATAATGTGATAAGATATGGGTATCTCTGTTACCTCAGTTACGGACGGTAGTTTGACGTGACAACGCCAAACATTCTCTTTCTCGTTCGTGCCGCGCTCTTGCTTGCGGAACGCGACAATGAGCTTAACGGGACAATGACGTCATCTTTTTCGTGCATGCAGTCCGTAGTATCGAGTAATTAGACGTTGTCACGTCAAAAAATATATTTGGAATATAAATCTATAACGTGTTTTACATAGAGATGAATGAAAATAAGTTCGCGCAATTGCATTATTACCATTACACCTCGTAGCTTGTAGGTAGCAAGGTAGCACAATCTAATAAGTAGGTAGGTACTTATTAGATTAGATTACTTAGTAGTAGGTAGGTACCTATTTACGATATTTCTATGTGTAGGTAACTGAGGTAGGTAGCTTACATAACTTCATGGGTACGTTCACTACTTTGCTACTTTATTTTTTGGTCTAAAAGTTCAGTCAGACTAACGGCATTAGGCGTCTTTAGGGGCAAAGGCCGAGACGTGACTTGATTGAAATGAAGCCATTTTCATTACTTTGAAAGCCTCTGAAGTTCCAATGCTTTACAATGGTATTATGCCCAGCAGCTGCATTATGGATGGTTTCAACAAAGAGCTATTATGTGAAACTAGAGGAGACATCACATACCACTGTTTTGTCCCGTTCAAGTAATTCAAGGAACATGATGGCAAAGTGTAAAAAAATAACTTTTAATCGGTAAGTAACCAGATTTCATTGTTTGAAAATTAAATACGTATGAATAAATTCACGCCGCCATTTATGTATTCAAAAATAGAACAAGCTCAAATGTTAGAGATAGCTGGTCTATTTAAATTATATGTCAATGTGAGTTTCAAGCATTTTGTTCGATATATACAACGTGGAAGGGACATACCCGTAATAAATCAAACCACGGGCTATACTAGATCATTATAGCATAATGAAATTAAAATAACAGCCAAAGAAGAAAAAAAAATCAGCATTTCCATACAAAAGTGCGCAGCCGCTCGGGCAATTTGTATGGGAATGTCAAATTTTTTCTTGGTTATTCGACTGTAATTTTAATTTCATTATACTATAATGATCTAGTATAGCCAGTGGTTTGATTTATTACGGGTATGTCCCTTCCACTTTGTATAAATTATATGTCAATGGGTTTCAAGCATTTTGTTCGACTACCTATAAGTACCATGATGGTATAAGTATGCTACTACACACTATCGCGTCTTTGTCCCCAATGGGATAGACCGAGCATTTTGGGTCTTGCAGCTCTAAGCAGACAGGTCGCAAGACCCAAAAGTTTAGCTTGATGGTGTGGGCGAGAAGATGGAAAAAGGGATCAAAATAGTGATGGGTTGCTGGCCGAATCGCCTATTTATTCATATCTTTTCGAACTTTTGCCATCCACGTCGTAGGCGGTCTTTTCTTTGTTGCCATGGAAAGACACTTCTTCACTACATGATCATCGGGTCGTCGCATTATAAGTCCGTACCATCTCAACCTCGATTCAGAGAGTTTTTAGACAATAGGCGCTACTTTAAACCTCCCCCGTATGTACTCGTTACGCACTTTGTCCATTCGGGTTACTCCACCCGACCAGCGGAGCATACGCATCTCAGTAGTCTAGTATGAAGTTTGTGCTCGTGGTTTGCATTTGAAGGCCACGTTTCACTGCCATAGAGTAAAGCCGGTCTCAGGCTGTTTTGTAGACCTTACTCTTAGTTCTAGCTGCGATAGTACGTATACTTACTTACATTATCTACACATCAACCTATTTCACTTACACTTTTCTCTAAATACTCACAAACAGTATGTTTGTACCAACCTCTAATTGCCACTATCCACTGCACCCTCGAAAGCACTCGAAAGGGTTCTCAAGAGCCCGAATAAAAGAAAATGAGATTCTGAGGTATAGACATAAGGTAGTTCACATTGGTAGTTAGCCGATCACTCGTTTAGTAGGCAGGTCAGTAGTCAGTTTGATATTGGTAAGCAAAGTACTAGATACTTACTTACAAGTCTTCCGACTCAGTACCTAATAAGCTGCTTAATAGGTAGGTACTTACTGTTTTCTGTAACTCATCATCATCGATTTGTCTCCATGCAACGAGATCTATGTACTTTATATTCATGTCAATGTCTCCATGCCACCTTTGCATCAGCTGTGCGTTGCGCAGTCTTCGCTCTGAGTTACCACAGAATACATAAGAGTACAAAGGTGTACCTACACGCGATTTGAACTTGTGTGATGAATGAAGATCTTGATACTGAATGATGCAACTTTAAAAAATCGTTTATAAGCATTGACTTATATATATTACTAGTGTAAGGACTAGACCGACAGCGCGAAGAAATGGCATCAACTCGTTGACCCGATAAAGTCGGTTTGCGGGCCAACGCGACTTAGTCGTCCTCGGTCCGCGGAAGAGTTCATTCGTTTTTGTTTCATACTTGTAAATGCCATAAAAATGCCTGGATGCATTTAAAGGCTGCAAAAACTACGACATAGGTTAAAAAAGTACATGGAATGTCGTAACATCGGTAAGTAACATAACTGTTTGTTATAATTAAAATACTTAGGAATTTTACCCAGCTAATTTTACAACCGATTAGCAGCCATGCTCGCCCGTCGCGCCCGGAGTGACAACAGCGCATGCGCTGTGGTCGCTCCTGAAAAATGTTCTGATGGGCCATCCTGAGTTGAAATCATTGTTTATAACTAAGCACCTAACTGACATTTAAAGAGCTTGAAGTCATATCCTTTTCTCTTCTTCTTCTTAATCACTGTGCGTTCCCGGTTGCACCCTCAGCTGTGCTGCTTGGAAGCCAGGGGTGCGTTTTTCCGCTCTTTCTTCTCCAAATATAATATGCATGTCAATGGTCATCCAAGGATGCCAAAGACCTTGCGAAGTGGAGAAGAAATAGCCGGAACAGTTGTAACGATTTGGCAATAGTTTTACTACCAACCGCCTGCCTGACATCAACCCTCTTTGGGAATAAGGAAGTCATATCCTTTTCTCTATCATCCTCTAAACATCATTTGATATGGCTAGGGAGGTAGTGCTAACCGTAAGTTGCAATTATCACTTTTGTTGTAAGTATGTAGTTAGTGGTGACCCTTTAGTACCCATAAGAAAGTATAATTATCTAGGCTAAGTACACGACTGCACTCGCCAAGCGCTCTCGGTCAATATGAACTAGGTCTATCGACCCAGTTCGCGTGCATTTTATGGTCCAAACCTGGGAATATGAATGAGGGATAAAAAGGTATTTGTACGGCGTGTTTGTTCGATTTTAGGTGAAATGGTGGAATGGAAATATATTGCAGTTACGCACGTCTTTTTAGAAAAGTGGGATTTACTATCCTTTATTCGCATAATATCAGATTCTCAAAATATCAGATTCTTAAAATATTAGATTATTAAAATAGCAGATTTTCAATATAGTCAAAGTACAAACAAGAGAAAAAATACATCAAATTTATTTTTTAAATTAAATGATAGTGCTCGTGAAAACTAAAATAACTGGCCAAGTGCGTGTCGGCCCACGCTCAGAGTAGAGTTCCGAAGTTACACGTTACAATTTAACATGGGGACTTCATTTTCCATAATTTTACATGTTCACTACCCATATTTACAAGCTTTTATTAGGTGTTGATTTTTTTGGGTCAAATCTTGCAAGTTAAATTTGAGCCACTTCCCGGTTTTCGATTGAGATAATATTTTGTATGCGAATGTAAATCAGAGGGCAATGCAATATTATTATGACAAGAACCTGATTTAGATTAAGCCGGAAGATAGCTTTACCCGATAGATACCCGAAAATGCCATTGAAGCTAAAGGGCAAGATCTACAAATCAGTTATAAGACCCGTGATGTTATATGGCTCTGAATGTTGGGCAACAAAAGTGCAGGACGAGAAGAGGCTGCATTTGGCGGAAATGAGGATGTTGCGATGGATGTGTGGGATAACAAGGATGGATAGGGTTAGAAATGTCTATGTGAGGGGAAGTTTAAAGGTGGCGCCAATAAATGAAAAAGTAAGAAGTAATCGTTTGTCGTGGTTCGGTCATGTGATGAGAAGAGAAGAACACCACGTAACAAAGAGAACTTTAAATTTGTCTGTTAGTGGAAATAGGGGAAGGGGAAGACCAAAGAAGAGGTGGATGGAATGCGTAAGACAGGATATGGGGAAAGTAGGAGTAGATATTAGTATAACGGGAAATAGAGGAATATGGAAGGAGACGACATACTGCGCCGACCCCAGATGATGGGATAAGGTGAGGCAGAAGATAGCTATAGGAACTCTATACATAGACGTTTTTTTGTCGATACAGTTTTTTGAAATTTTTAAAATGACGGTGACTTTTTCCTAAAGGGGCAGACAGAACCTAGGACGGCAAGGCCCCGGCCACTTTAAGCGTGATGAAGCGGTGGCCATGAAGATGGAAAAAGGAAATCATAAGTGATGGGTTGCTAACTGCATCGCCTATTAATATGATTCAGATTCTTGCTCATTCCCTTGATCGGTTTTTACGATCTGCGCTGGAAGAGAAGCAGAAATAGGTAAAAATAATCTAAAACCAACGATCCTCAAATAGCAAAATAAGTTTGGAAAATCCAAAAGTGCACGCCTCATAGCGGTCACTCAATTTTCACAAAAAAAAAACAGAACTTGAATATTGCATATTAATCGGTGTATTATGAACAAAATAAAAAAATTACTTTTAAATCTTCGCGCCATTGCCCACACAGAAAAGAAAGGTACTGCGCATATATTGTCAATGTCAAGAAGAAAAGAAAAATGAAAAGATTAACATTGTATCCAGAAAAAGAATGGAAATTAAGAATGGCTAAAAGGCAGATGCTAAACGACGTAAAAAAAAAAAAAAAATTGTCAATGTCAACGAACCTTATTTACATAGATTTAGATATACCAACGATAGGTGGATTTCAGTTTATTGCTAATTATAATTAAACTACTTTTAATTAGACCGTGGCTTTCGAAAGGACTTAGTTTTAGATAATACTTAAGCGTATGAAAAAAAGAAGGGTTCGATTTGTTAAGTTTTTTGGACGTTATCGTGACCACGCCAGTTTCCATACGTACCGACACACGGACGTCCACGAAATAATTTTCTTAAACACTTGTTTTATTATTTAAAAGAACAAAATGTCCTTTAAAAATATCATGACTGTTGAAACTAGTGTTTTTTCTTGACATTTGTGTGTAAATATTATTCTACAAATACGATAAGAAATAAATACCGACATTTTTAGTTCGAAAAATCACTTGATTTTTGTAAGGCGAGAGTAGAGCACTACCTCAACGCTCCGCTTATGAGGCGTGCAGTTATTAAACATATATAATTCCATAATCATCCTACTACAACTTTTTACTATATTCAAATCTAAGTACAAAAATATCCACGGAAAAATCTGTAAAACCTGACGTCTTGCTCAGCGTACCGGAAAATGGGCATCTCCGAAATTAATGGGTATTTTATTACGTTACAAGTTAAATTGTGCGTGAATGTCAAAAATACCTCAAATACATACCGGGACGATTGAAGTATTGAGCTGGAGAAGACATTTGGCCATTTATTTTAAAAAAATATACAACATTTATAAAAATATTGTACGGTTTACTCGCGTAATGTAGTCGGAAATACCGACTAGTTTCAGTCTATTTAGACGATCATCACCAGGGCAAGTGATGTATTCAGTAATTGGGCCTTCGCAGGGACTTTTACACGTCAATAATTTTAGTGTATTAGAAACTAAAATTATAACTAATTAAAATTAAAAAAATAACTTAAAACTATAAAAAGAAATACTATTATACAACTTAAATAACTATTTAAAAAATAAAAATCAAATTAAAAACGTCGCGCAGGTCATTGCCCTGCAGTAGAGTACCCAAAAGGCTGGCGGCATTGCCACGCTGGATGGCAATGCTTATTCTTTGAGCTCTTTGGCCCGACACCAAGACCAACTTTTAGCTAATAATAGTAATGTATTATAATAATGAATACATTATATTTAGATAAGTATATTATGCTTAGTTAGATACTTTAATTTGACTTTCCTAGAAGTTAAGTTTGTACCTATATACGTCATCTTTCAGGTATATAAGTTACATATGTAAGTAGCCCAACTTGGTTCATATCAAAACTATTAAAATAATTTGGTTTAGTATAACAAATACTTTAGCACCAGTACTTATATGTATTAACATTATAATTTGAGTAATTTACATATTGTATATTGTCACTAGTCGCGCTACTAGACTAGCATAGACTTACCAACATAATTTACTTCTTGGCAACATAATTTAAATGTGTGATGTAGATAAGGTTACAGAAATAAAATAAGAACCTAAGTATATAACGTGTAACAAAATATATTAAAACTATTATAAGGATGAATTTATTCCAAGATATGAACAACTTTCTCCAATGCAAGATGCCCATACAAGTTGACCGATTGGGTTTTGGGATTGGATTTGAGGGTTGGAAAGCAATAAATTATTTTTTGTAGACTATATTTTATTAGAGCCTGTAAATCGCAGCTAAAAAATATATTTTATTCATTAGCACCTCTAGCAATATAACCTCAGTGGCTGAAAGCGCTTAAAACGTGTCTGCCAAATGTCGGCTTGAAAAGAAATCGGAGTTTGAATACTGTCTTCGCGAAACGAAGAGGCATTTAATATTGTCTTTTGTATAGGGAAAATGCTAGCAAAATGTCAACAATCTGCTGTACTTTTATTTGGCATTTTCTTTTCATGCGTTTACATTGGTATTTCTAACCTCCGACAAAAAAGAGGGGTGTTATAAGTTTGACGCTAATGACAGTATGTCTGTCTGTCTGTGGCATCTCGTAGCGCTCGAAAGGATGGACTGATTTCGATGCGGTTTGATAGCTAGTTTTCTTGCGGTGGTTGTTAGTTATGTTTGATGAAAATTGGTCCAGCCGTTAAAAAATTATTGAGGATAAACGCTTGAAAACGCGCACTTGTAGCGCGACTTGATGTCCGTCTCAAGTCGTATCAATAGTTCAGGTTCACATCACTAGATGGCATTCTTGACAGTCGGGGTTTTTTTTAATTTGCCTAGCAAATAAACTTGTTGTAATTTGATTTTAGCAATATATAATATAGTTATGGATGTGTTGAGTGACAAGTATATTTTAAGTAAAGAACATCAATCAATAACGAATTGACAAATGTTTTGGAATTTGAAAAAAAAATATGAAAAGCTTTGGGAGTATGAGAGTCGTAACTAAAAACCTGGAGCAAAGTCACATCATTATACAAGAGAGTAATTAATAGAGGTAGTGGATCGACTGTGTAAAATAGAGTGTGGAGAGGGAAATCAAAGTTGTTTTAGAGCGCCTGCTACGCACGTGACGTATTCAGTTTATTTCTGTCACAAACTTCTTCTTCGTCTAAGCGCGTTCCCGGTTGCATCCTCAGCTGTGCTGCTTCAGAGCCAGGGGTGGGCTTTCCTGCTTTTTCTTCTCCAAATATAACAGGCATGTCAATGTCAATGGTCACCCAAGGATGCCAAAGACCTTGCAAAATGGAGAGTAAATAGCCGAAACAGTTTAATGATTTGGCTACAGTTTTACGATCGGCCGCCTGCCTGACGCTAACCCACTCTGGGAATGTATTTGTGCGAAAATTTTTACAACCGGCCGCCGCCCTACTTTAGCTCTCCTAGGGAATGCAATTGTAGCACGGGATGTTTGTGCTAAGTCCTTTAGTCGCCCTGTTACGACATCCAAAGGAAGAGTTGGAGTGGTCCTATTCTAACCCGAAACCACAAGGCGAGTGACTTCTAAAATATTTATGTCACAAACTACGTGCAAAAGAGATAGAATCCGTCGTTTGAAGCCGTGTCTCTATCGCACGTATAGTTTGTGACAGAAGTATACTGAACACGTGCATGCCATGTGGTTCCCAAACAGTATTGTTTTTCCATATGAAAGTGGGAGAAGTGTTTTTTTTTCTAACTGACCCCACTTTTTTGTGAGCGCAACTGCTTATATTTATAGTAGTTTTTTATGAGTAGTGTCGTAGACAACGCAATAGCAAAAAAACTCCATTTACTTTGGCGAGTACTGTGTTTCATTATCTGTAGGTCTCTTGCTATCTAAGCGTACATACAGCTATATTAGCTTAGCTGTATGTACGCTTAGATAGCAACGAGTATCTAAGCGTACATACAGTTAAGAAGAAGTAAAACTTCAAAGGAGATAATCATCCTTCCTTCCATTATTTATTATTCTCGTGGCAAAACCGCACTTCATTAAATATTTTCATCGCAGTGTATTCAAAAGCATCGATTACAAGCTGAATCGAGTTGGAAACTGCAAAGTTTTAGAAACAAAGGAATATATTCAACTTCGCATTTGAGGAGGTTCACATTAGTCCATCTGAATATGTTAGGTAAGTCATAAGTACTCGTTAGAATTTTATTAGGAGGGACAGTTTTTTTACTTCTTGTTATTTTAACCCCCGATGAAAAAGAGGGGTATTATAAGTTTGACGTGTCGGTGTGTCTGTATATCTGCCTGTAGCATCGTAACTCCTAAACAAATACCTAAACCGATTTAGATGCGGTTTTTTCAATAGAAAGCCTTGTATGTGGAGTGGAGGTGGTTTTTAGTTATGTTTGATAAACTTGTTTTTCTATACAATATGTCATCAACCCTCTCCTCTCTAACGGATGTCGTAAAAGGCGACTCAAGAACGGTACAGGTAGAAGTTAACAGGCAGCAGAGGTTTTCCATGTGGTTCCCGGCAGAGTAGAATAGGACTACTCCACTGCTCAAAGTCTTCCCGTGGATATACTTAGAAAACACAAGCTGAACAAAGCTTATAAACATCAATGAGACCTCTCCAACACGTCTGGCCAGCGTGGAGAGTGTAGGCCGAATCCTCTGACTGCTCTGGCTAATGTCTGGCTCTGGTAGTACAGAGAGGGTCGTGCTCCTGCATTGGAGACTAAAAAATACTTGATGATGATGATGATCTACTGCAGTGGTGATTATGTGCCAGAATCCTCCCTTTATTGGGAGAGGCCTTTTAGTCCAGCAGTGGATTGATGTAGACTGTTAAAAGATTCTTCTTCTTACAGTGTCGCTTCTTCTGAATGATTGATCACCTATGATAGCTGCAAAAAAAAGTGACCGAGTTGATATAATACAATTCTCTTAGATTCTGCAATCATACATAAAACATTTAGTATAAATCTCCTAGTAGGGTTTTTTTAGGTTTAGTTTTGGTATAAATCTCGATCATTAAGTTCTCCGAGTCTAATTAAACATCCAGCGTTTGTATGTATGTGAGTATGTATGTATGTAAGTATGTTTTTTTGTTTGTTAGACAATAACATAATAGTTTTGATCAAAGCTTCATGAAATTTGGTAGGCGTGTATAGGGTTCGCGAGTTCACAGTTCGGGGCGACCTACTAGTGTATTTTTTCTTTATTTTCATAATCTATCTAATCTAATAAAACCTTAAACAGAAATAAATTCAATTGTAATAAAATAAATAGAGCTGAGCTCTCCTAGTCCACTCGACCATTGTAATATACACGTTCGTGTTGAAATAAATTATCAATCAGGTGTTACAATGCAGTCGTGCTAGAACTTGCACTAGAATCCTAACTAATATGGGGATTTAAATGGCCGGAGTTTCATAATTATAGACTGTGAGAATTATCGCCTGCTGCCACATTAAGGAAAGGTGCCTCCAAAAATGGTACCTATTAGGAAAAAATAATTAGGTACATTGTTAAAAAATGTTCATGACTTCATAACACGTTATGTTTCATATTCCCCTGTCAACTCCTACCGAGTGACTTCTAAAATATAGGTACTTATGTAGAATGTACTACCAATACTAAAGTTTTTTTTTTTTTTATGGCTTTTGTTTTAATAAACATAGGGATATTATTAATTGCACATCTAATAAATAATCACCCATCAATTTAATCTCATCATTTATATACTTTTTTACATCAAATAAATCAACAATCTTATCATAAGTACTGATTGCACAGCAAATAAATACTGACTGCACATCAAATTTATTAGGTTAGGGCAAACCTATAGGTTAGGTTATGTTAGAACTGCGACCAACACACGCACGAGCCGAGCGAGCGAAGCGAGCGTGCCGCGGCAGCGGCCGGCGAGTGCTAGGAAAGTTCTAACCATTTTACTGCGCCACAAATATAAATTGCAGTTTGTTTAGTAATATTTTCAGTTGAGTATTTTGCTGTGCAATCAGTAATTTTGATTTGCGTTTAAATACTACCCATAAACATATCAGCCTTATCGTAAGCCTAACAGATGCTTACATCAAAGAGAGTTACTGTTGCGCAGCCGCTGCTAGTTATATAATATTTGGAGAATAATATGCAACCAAGAACGCGCTAAAATAAAAGGAAAAATAATCATTAGTATTGCCATCTTCAGATGGAGCAATTGGGGTATGCACATTATTCTCCAAATATTATATGCATGTCAGTGGTCACGCAAGGATGCTGAAAACCTTTCGAAGTGGGGAAGTAATAGCCGAAACAGTTTAAACGATTTGACTTTAGTTTTCAGACCGGCCGCCTGCCTGACGACTATTACTCTCTTTGGGAATAAACCAATAGCAAATATTCTCTCTCTCACAAATTGTAAAAGTCGATCGAGGGAATAGACAAAAATCTTTAAGCACCATGTGATAATACAATGTAGCTAACAACCCGCCACTATTTTCATTAGGTACCACCTACGTGTAGATTTCTTCTTTCATTGTCACACTAAAAATGCCTTATGGATCGAATGGTCCTGGGCTGCGTACCCCGTAAGGGATAACGATGTGTTTAGTATACGAACGTAAGTATGATCTTCTTTTTCGTCATCTTAGCGGGTTTCCGGTTCCATCCTCATCTGTGCTGCTTCGGAGGCCTGGGTGCGCTTTCCCACTTTATCTTCTTAAAATATAATAAACATGTTAATGGTCACCTAAGGATACAAAAGACCATGTTAAATCGAGAAGACATTGCTGGAACAATTTCAACGATTTGGCTATCGTTTTACGACCGGCAATTGCCTGCCTGACGTCAACCCTCCTTGGGAATGCAATTGCAGCGCGAGATGTTTGTGCTTCGTCCTGTAGTCCCCTCTTACGACATCCACAGAAAGAGATAGTCCTATTCTAGGCCGCAAGCATGATGATCCTATAAAAAAAGAATTTGGAATAAAGAAAAAAAAATTGAGATGGAAAAAACTCATATGATGTGCCAACCCTACATAATAGTGGGAAAAGTATAAAGAAGAAGACGTATGTACGTGTACATATTTAGGTACCTAAAAGTTGTAACTAGTGAATGCACCCGATGAAGCGTGAACGTGCACAAACAATACATTTCATTCACAGCCGCCAAACGAATGGCTCCAAACAGCTGTCCACGAAGCTATTTGTTGGCAACACCGCTGTACTGCCAGTGAAAACTGACCTAAGTCTAAAAATGTACTTTTAGAAAAATCAAGATCAAGGTTAAAAATATACCTACTTGTTCTATTTATGTTAGCTAGAAAAACATTGTTGAGTAAAATTGATAGATATTTACAAAAAGAAGTCTTTACGAATAAAACAATTAAAAATCTCCTAATTTTTAAGATATTTATGTCACATGAAAAAAAATATTTTTGTAAAATACTACAAAATGACTTGTCTGATCAGGTTAAACATTTCTTATTTTTTTGTTGTCAAGTGATACATCACCTTTGTTATAAAGGTATTTTAAGTCTTTATCAGAAAATCAGGATGTTCCAAAAATAATTTACCCATTTCAGTCTCAGTTAGATAGATAGATAGATAAGATGTTTATTTGTAGCTTTAGTCACACATATACAGAAAATATACAACATAAGAACATAATAAAAAACACAAGAAAGACGGAAACATATAACAATACTAGCTGTGCCCGCGACTTTGTTCGCGTGGTTGTCGGAACGTAATGTTATATAGCCTAAAGCCTTCCTCTATAAATGGACTACCCAACAAAAAAAGAATTTTTCAAATCGGACCATTAGTTCCTGAGATTAGCGCGTTTAAACAAACAAACAAACAAACTCTTCCGCTTTATAATATTAGTATAGATATTCGTATCTGTGTGCTACAGCAACCCAAAAAGGTCATAGCTCAGTGCTTAGTGCTGCTCAGAGAGCAGCTCACTGATTTTCAGCTACGGCCTGTCAAGTGCGAGTGCGCATCCAAAAATCCCTGCCACAAAGGTAAAAGAGCTCGAAATTTTTAATGTTAAATTAATAGAAATTTATGAAGAGACCTTATTCACAATATAAACCCAAACATAATACCTATAAGGATCAGTGTCATATTATACTACAAACACTATGTATACATATTTCATAGATACACAGCAGTTGTTTTTCACGTACCTACATTTCATTTTGTGCTAGGGTGTGATACGTGTACTACTTACGACACAAATTTATCCCACCTTTCTATTTTGTGTGTTAGTGTATTGTGATATAATAATAAATTTAAAGTGTGACATGTTAAGGTGTTTATGGAATAAAAATATTTTCAGTGTAAAAGTAATGAAAAATAAAAAAATATTTATAGATATAACTGTATTATATAAATCAGTATACCATACGAAAAACGTTTACTTATATTAGTGTGCACAAATAATAACTTTTTAATAATTAAGTACCTATTTTTGTCTGATTAAGAATATGCTCAAAAAAAAAACCTTGAAACTTGAGTTAGATCCCTTTTCACTAGCAGTACAGTTATATCCTCGTTTGTTGTCGCCTTCAGTATCGAATGCCCAGGACAAAATAAATACACATTTTGTAGCTAGACGTGTTAATAGTTCGACGCTGCCTTTATTTTATCGACCACAGGTCGAGAAAAATAATGCTAAATAATCTTTAGAGAGTATTTTTACACGACCCCAAAAAAAGAGTGAAACGTTTTCAAAGTTCATGTATCAATTAGGTATATAAGTTTATCCGCCACAACTGTTATAAAACTTCGAAATAATCTTTCTATTGGCATACTGAGTCCGTTATACAGAACAACTTTTCTAGAAAAAAATATACTTATGTAAACAAATACCTTCTAAATTTCGAAATGCAAACAAGAATATACTATTGATTTTCCAATCCAATTGCCCAATTTGCTGATAGAGTTTCTATGAAAATGTTTTTGTTTATTTTTTGTGCCAGCTACCTATTCCATGCATGCGGCATACCCATCGAAATATAATTCTCTTATTTGTTCGTAGGGCATACCCTTTAAGAAGTATTTAGTCATTCTGAAACAACCTTTATTTATTTGTACTTATACGTACTTAATTTATTCATTGCAAATATATTTGTATTTAGAAGATTACGTAGGTATATAATCAAAAATCAAAATCAAATATTTATTCAGTATTAGGCCTTCGCAGGCACTTTTACACGTCAATAATTATAGTGTACACTGTACATTACGTGTAATGTTTATTTATATCTAAATGAATTTTTTCTTTGTTCAAAATCTACCGATACTAGCGTTTCGCAACGACCACTGCTGAGAAGAAACGCCGAAAGAAACTCATTTACACAGTATTGGTGGTCTACGCGCCAGAAGGGCTTTGTCAAAATGCACTGGATGCAGGTCACTCTAGATCGATCACTTTGAAAATCCTTGGGAGAGGCATATATTTCCAGCAGTGGACGTAATGCGGCTGAAATAATGTTGATAATGAGCATATTTGTTGAAGTTTTTTTTAGAAGTATATTGGACCCTGAATACAGTTTCAAATACTAGGTAAGTAAGTATTATTATATTAATTTTTGTTCCTATTTTGGTCTCACTTATCTCTGCCTGCATCAACAGTCGTTTGACTTGTATAGAAAAGCCAAGGCTTTAAATCCGCCGTTTAAAATTGTAATAAAGTTGAATAAATAAAAAATAAATTTGCTGCGATTTTACATGACTGACTTCAGCAAAACAAATACAGCGAACGCGCTGTAAATTCCATATCTGTTCATCCACTTTGGCGTAAAGTGCAGTCACTTGCACGAATTTAAGCTACGGAATGGCATTGCGGGAGATTTTAACTCGTTCAGGCGGAAAAGTGCTATAGTACGCGCAGTACCAAGTAATTTTCCTCCGTGGAAATACCTAGTGCAAATTGTCTCGGCTTTGTTTCTTATAAATACATTTTGTTGCACATTTTTCTTTTAAACTTTTGCTGAGGCAAGGTAAGATGTTTCAATTAGGTATACTTTGCACTGAATCATGAATAAGATAAGACAATTAGCTGGCAGTATTCATAAAACTGTGTCATTAACAATTTTCCAACCCAAACCATGGTTTATAATTATACTTGGAATTTTAAGCTTTTAGGAGATAAATAATGGTTAACTCAATAATTTCCCTAGCACTAAGTAATTTAGTAAATAAATAAACAAATAACACTGATTGAGCTGGCGTCAAAGTACCTAAGTTAACTTGTGTTATGGGATACTAAGTCACGCACGCAAACCTTGTCTTGTTTTTATTGACGGAATGTTAGGTTAGGTAGGTACGTACAATAGGCTAGATTTACATTCGATGTGAATCGCGTAACCTAAGTATTGTGCGTGCGAATGTCCGTAAAAGCACCAATATGGCTCCAACGGAAGATCAGCGTTGGGTTTAGCTGAAGCAAAATAAAAAAAAAACATAAATGTGATTTGTCCCCCAAAATGGACTCCAACTCAGCATGTACTGGGTCATGCTGAGTTGGAGTCCATTTTGGGGGACAAATCACATTTATTTATCTATTTTTATAATTTGTAAAATGTGTTTTTTTCTTTGAATAATTTTTTATCTATCTAACTCAACGATACTATATTTTATGATAAATACACAATATTGATTAACAGTAAACAACCAAGACACAGGAAAATTTGAAAAAGGCCAATTTCTAAATTTACCCATCGCCGCTGATACTCACCCTGAAGATGATCGTCTACATCGATCGAAATCTGGTCGGCCTTTTCCGACTATATCACGTGAGTCAACCGTTTTAAATTAATCAATTACCTGGCCGGGTATCGAATCCAGAACCTCCGGAGTGGCGGACTAGCGTGTCAACCATTACGCCACGGATATCGTCTTATAATCAAATAACATAAAAAATAAACAATTAAGTGCCTATATATACAAGTACTTATACAATAAATGGTTTTAGAAATGCTAGTAGAAAATAAGTTGATTGTATAAGCAACCTACATGGAAGTATCTCTGAAGTACCCTGTCCGTATTATCAGCAATCCGAAAAGGAATTTTTATAATGTCGTCATAAATTCGGGCATCAAATAGGATGGACTTTTACTGCACCATGAAATTTTATAAGAGAATTAGGTACGTCTACTTACATTGTGGACAAAGGAGGACGTTGAAAATAATCTATGGTTCTATCTCTTTCATTGCTGCTCCAATAGGACGTTATTTGGGTATAAAGAGAACCAGTATTAAGATTATTTCCTTGTAAGAAGTCTTTAAGTAAGTACCATATCTGGCATTAAGTTTTGAGTAATAGAAAAAAAAAACTCAAATGCCTAGCTACTTCTCTCTCTATGCATATGTAAAAGATGGTCAAGGTGCTATTTCATTGAACATCCCATCATCAACAGATCGACATCAACTTCTTGTATAACAAAAGAAAGACACAAGAACAAAGTTCCTTGAACATGCTTATAAAATAAGTACTTTATAAAACTAGCGCCATGTTAAATCACTCATTAGTCTGAGTTTAGGCTATATCGTAATAATAGTAGCATATTTATTTGGTTAATAGGTTAATACGAGTACGTTACAATATTGAAAAAAAAAATCTTGAATCTATACTGAATTAATAAACTGCATTTAATAACCATTAACGATTAATAAGCTATTAAAAGAATAGAAAAAGAAAGCTTTTTAACCTTTGCATAGACGTTAAAGAAGCTATACGCTCGTGCAAATACGAGTGTATACATACGGAGTCCGATTGTGACATACGACATTATATTTTTTAATACTTTAACTTGTATGTATTGAATTTTTTTGCACCGCAACATAATACTTATCTGTTTTTCCCTACGGTTGAAAGAGAACGCTTTTAGCGTTAAGTCCACCAATTGTTAACAAATATTTTTTTTATAAATAATAAATAAATACAATTGTATACCTACAATCAAACAGGTACATTATCACGGCTTTATCCCTAAAAAATATGACCCAAAGGCCACGTTAAGATGGCAAAAGGGATTTCAAATAGTGATGGGTTGTGATTTAGATTCTCGCACATTCCCTCGATGTTTGAAGACAGTATCTACTTTTTCTAACTAAGTTAATCGACTTCTTCTTTAATTTAAGAGCTTGCTCTTGACGTTAATCGACGCGAACCTGAAATTTTATCACGCATCTTAACGCCTTTCTAGTTATGCAAGGACGAGAGAGCTTTTGAATTACCAGCCCGTATGTGTCAAACCCTTTATTATTTGTGCGGCAATATTTTGTCGGCACCGCGACGTGTATTAACGAGTTCGTGTAACGCCCTGCCGAGTAAACATATTGCTAATATATTAACTGGCAATACTACGAGCATCACGAGATTCACGAGTCGAAACGTGCTGCGAAACTCAAACTATAGGAGCCTATTGCTTTCTGATTTAGATAATGAAACGATTTAAGTTATTGCTTTTATTAGTATGTATTATTGTCGAATGCAAAAAGTAAAATACTATAAGTCCGGATAACCCAATGACCTTGGAAGGTCATTGGGATAACCAGTTTACCGTTTAAGTAGTGGTAATGTGATAAGGACATTTAGAATTATTTGCTAGAGAAAGCCTTAAGATTTTCAAGCGTTTATCCTCAATAACTTTTAAACGGCTCGACCGATTTTCATCAAACATAGCTATGAACCGCCACAAAAAAACTTGCTATCACGTAAAAAAACCGCATCGAAATCAGTATATACGTTCGAGCGCTACGATGCCACAGACAGACAGACAAACAGACCGACATTGGCGTCAAACTTACAACACCCCTCTTTTTGTCGGGGGTTAAAAACAGAATGCATGATTAAAATAGGTACTCCTAAACAGTTTGATTGCTATATTCTAAAGAGATTTGGACAAACAAAAGGACATTATAGGCTAGGAAAAAAAAGGTAAAACAAATATCGTCATAATAACAAAAGGGAGAGTGGGTCAGGGTGGATCGTGGGTAACAGAAAATAAATATTTATAGTTCCAGATGTATTCCGTCTTTCCACGTGTTTCTCCGTTTTTGTCAAACACTTAGAAAATCGGAAGAGTACATCTTCTATTTATATGTAGGTTTCCATCAAACAGTGTCACAGTAAAAATAAATAAATAGATAAGTCTAAGCACACTGATAGAGCTAGCCCCAAAGTAAGATTAAACTTGTATTATAGAATCGATACTATATTTTATAATAAACTAGCTTTTGCCCGCGGCTTCGCCCGCGTAGATTCGGGGTATGAAAAATAGATGTTGGCCGATTCTCAGACCTACTCAATATGCTCACAAAATTTCATTAGAATCGGTCAAGCCTTTTCGGAGGAATACGGGAACGAACATTGTGACACGAGAATTTTATATATAAGATAAATATATTGCTAAACACCCAAGATAATGGTGCGTTTTCCCGCTTTTTCTTATCCAAATATAATATGCATGTCAATGGTCACCCAAGGATGCTAAAGACCTTGTAAAATGGAGAAGAAATAGCTGGAACACTTTCAATGATTTGGCTATAGTTTTACAACCGGCCGCCTGCCTGACGTCAACCCTCTTTGGGAATGTATTTGAGCCAAAAGTTTTACAACCGGCTGCCGCCCGCCGTTAACCCTCCTTGGGAATGCAATTGTAGCACGAGATGTTTGTGCTTAGTCCTTTAGCCGCCTCTTACGACATCCACAGGAAGAGATGGAGTGGTCCGATTCTAACCCGGAACCACACGGGTAAGATGGGTTTCCTTTTGTATCTGGTCCCTTTTTGTCAGGTAGTACAACCGTGAAACAATATAATATATAAGTACCAGTTAAGTTAGGTATATAAGTTTAAAGAAACTCTTTAATTCGAGCTAAGAATAACAACACTTCGATTAAATTTTTTTACATAGAGAGTTTGTTGAAAAACCAACTTACTATCCATTAAGTTTATCTTAACGACACTTTCCCAGAAATAAGTCTTCTTTGAAACTATTAACTATGCAAATGCAAACGTAAAAGTTCAAGTTCGATTCCGAATGCCACCAGTTTGATTGGGAACTTCCACACTTTCGGAATTTCAAACGATGCCGAAGGACCAAGTTTCTAGGTAGATATTAATGAGAGTTTAAGTAGGTATCTTACAAATTTGGCTGTCAGGTATTGGTACATTGTTTTATGGGATTTAGTATATTTGACTTTAACTTAGCCTACTTGACTATTAAAAAAAAAAAACAATACAGCTTCAACATATTTAAAGTCCATATATTACCTGACACAGTAGAAAAACAATTGTTTGTTTGTGAACCCACATATGATACCCACCCACGGACTGTTGATGTGTTAATCAAATTAAGAAATACTCACATTCCAGTTAAGTAATAAGCGTAAACCCAAAAACCCCAAAGTTAAGATCTTCTTTCTTTCTTATTTTTTTTTTCAACTTAATACGGCGTGTACGTTGTTACTACAATTTTATCATAACTGCACTACATATCCAGCACAAAGCAGAACTTTGTTGCTGAGCAGAAAAAATGTACGGAAATCCTTTACTGCACTCTTAATAGTTTTTTTAAAATGCGCGACGAGTTTTGGCTCTTGTGGCACATGTCATAAAACTAGCCTAGATGTAGATGCGTTCAGTTGGCCAACCTGACGGCCGTATGGAGTTATAAAGTTTACGTGTGAAGTGATGTGTGTATTACTTTGCTTAAAAAATACTGGCCATAAAGAAAAAATGAACGGGCAAGTGCAAGTCGGACTCGTACATGAAGGGTTCCGTACCACCGTACAATGTTTTAAAACGCTGAAGAAACACGTTTCTTGTATGACGACCCCTTTAATTATTATTAACTTTATCTTATTTTTAGTATTTGTTGTTATAGAGGTCATAGTAATACATAATCGGTGAAAATTTCAGGTGTCTAGCTATTACGGTTCAAGAGATAGAGCCCTGTGACAGACGGACAGACGGACAGACAGCAGAGTCTCCGTAATAGGGTCCCGTTTGCACCCTTCGGGTACGGAACCCTAAAAAAGGCGGGAATCTAAATAACAAATCTTCACTGAAATCTATGAGCGTGTACTTACCTAATAATCTTACCTTAATTTTCAGTTGTTGAAAGAAAAGCAAATTAATTTATAATGAACTCGTGCCTTTTTTGGACCCCTCACTAGCGCTCAAGCTACAAATAAGCACTCGATGCAATAATAAACTTACCTACTTTCTGTTCTGTGCAACAATCTACGTGATCTGCCATTTTTTTAAAAACTGTTTAAGGACATCCACCCATCTCTTTCTTGGTATTACTCTCTTTAGTGGTTTTATGTGCTCATCGTTCAGGATGCATGCGAAATATATGACTCTCCTAATCCTTTATTTTACTAAAACTAACGTGAGATAAATCCATAATTGATTAATTTAAAAGGTGAGTCACCCGTTTTAAATTAATCAATCTCCCAATCCTATTTTAACTTAGCTGTTTTTACTCTCGCATTAGTTATCTTGGTGATAAAGAACGCAGTGTGGTGTTTCTTACGCGATTAATATACCCATCCAAATTGTAAAAAATGCTCTTGCTAGATCTAAAGGACGATTAAATAATATCCCAAACTAAGAAATTATACGAAAATATCAAAAGCAAGAACTTTGAAAATTCATATTACAGAAATTAAGTGTATGTTGCGTCTAGGTTTTGAAGTAACTAGCTCATTATGTCTTTCTACCAAAATTGATATCTCATTAAACATACATTTCTAAAAAAAAACTTGTGAAGGAGAGATGTTAATGCATCTGCTACGACACGACAGTCACAGTTAACAACAGTAAAAAATCTGAGGAAAGCCATTTTTTCCCTTTTTTTTGGATTAAAAACCAAACTACTTACTGAAAAAGGAAGTAAAGAAAAAGTTTTATAGTGTTTCAAAACTATTACTTTGCAGCCTTTGTCTTTAAGAAATTCCGCCTAGAACGGGAATTAATATGAAATGTGAAGTAATGACCTAGTTCTCTGCTTATCTTATATTCCGCAGCCTTTTAGTTGAGAGACTGAACAATGCGCCGTCGACTGGGAAATAATTGTCTTGTCACTATGTAAATAATAAGACAGATGCAATTCCACCTCTGGATTTCTTTTCGAAAGTTTTTTATTAGGTATTAAAAGAAATTTTTTTGTGTTCTGCAATATAAAATGAGATAACATCGGAGAGGTTGTGACCCTGTCTGTAAGTGCAGGTTCGTATACAATTTAATGGTTTGACGAGGGTAGATTATAAACTATCGTAAATTAATACGTTATATTGTGAGCAGTACTGAACAGTTCACAATTAATTTATCAACAGTTTATAATCTCGCGCGATATTTTATAAACACTCGGTATTCACAAAAACATACGGTGACCAATACAAGATGATTCAGTCCATTATATTAAACAACTTTTCCTAATTGATATATCGAAATACGAAAAAAATTTTTGGTGCCCGTACAAATCGAAGTCACGTGATCGAGTGATCGAGAGATGGGAAGTGTAAAAACTTTTTTGTATTTCGATATACTAACATATAGTTATACACATAGTATTTGGAAAAGTCGTTCAAAATGATGGACTGGATCATCCCTTTAAATATTTATAAGTACTTAATTAAAAAGCACCTTGTATCCTATTAATAAATAATAATGTAATTATAATTATTTACGTTACGTTTTGGCGTGAAAGCGGAAGAAACATTCATACACCCATCCAATAATTATAATTATAAAATATTATAACTAAGCGAATGTTTGTATGGATGTATAATTTGGATGTCTAAATAAATGGATATACGAGTATAAAGGTTTCTTCCGCCTTCACGCCAAAACGGCTGAACGAATTGGAATTTGGCATGTAGATAGCTTATTGTCTGGATTATTTAGGTACTAAATATAGCTTAACCTAATCCTAATAGTACTTTGAGGGATCTTAAATATTATCAATGGTAACGAAATACTCACTTTGAAATAAAAACACGGCAAAGTTCAGGACTAACTATATGCATTATATTTTTCGAAAACACGATTGCTTAAAATATTCTCGATAAAAAAACATTGCGAAGTTGTCTCCAAATCACCTTAGAATTATACTAAAACAGGAAGTATTCAAGAAATACATGTTAGCGTATTAATGTAATTGTATTTAAATAATCAAAGTCTAATTGACCACTAAATATTATACTTAAAATAATGTCGTAAAAAACGATGACGCTCCAACGGGCGCCGTCTTGTCGTTCATTGTTTATGCAATACTATTTTTGGCTTAAATATTTGAATAATATTATTTATTTTTAACCTGTTAAATTTTAATGTAATAAAACAATCTAGTTCAAATATATTTACAAATAATAGGTCTAGATATTTCAAACAAAGTTATGCATCAATGAAACCAGGGCTTGGAATACCGTTAAAAATCTGGTAACGTTAATTCTGTCAAACGGCGTTACCCAGCATAACGTTATCTTTGCTGATAACCAGCAAAGATAACGTTATGCTGGGTAACGGTAGTTTTCCCACTATTTACCGATAATCAGATATCGTTACCAATGATATTAACGGTAAAAGGTATTGTTAACACTGTATTTCTTTTCGATATTTGACAGAATAAATTGATGAGAGTTTGTCAAGTAGGCTACTAGAGATATTTATATAATATTTTACAAGTATTGAAAAAAAGTATCGTTACTTATATCGGTAATTGATAACGTTATAAACTGTATTACCGATACCCCTTATAACGTTACCACTAAAATAACGTTATTTAACGTTACTTTTAGTGTGAATTTGGTATCGTTAACAAGCCCTGATTGAAACTCGATCGGGCGCCGTCATTTTGTTTACGCCACACTATTTAAAGCTGAGAGGCGCACCGACCGAGCGTCATTCCTTCCATGAAGCTAGAATACTTGGTGAGCCATTATATTTATTCTAATTTATTGTTTTATTTATTTGCCATCGCTACGATCTTATTTGATAATTAAAAGCGTACTGCTTACTTATACTCAGATTTGCTTTAATTTACTGAATCGATATTTAAATAAATTAGATAATGAAATATAACTGTTGTTTTTCTTGAAACACCGATAATCTATAATTAAGTTATTTAACATACAATAAATTGATTTATATATATATAACGGGACTTAGCACGAACCTTTTTTTTTTAGAAATGAAAGATGTAACTCTTTTTCGAAACGTTAGACAAAACAATAAAAAAAAGGTTCGTGCTAAGTCCCGTTATATATATATAAATCATGTGTTCAAAGCGCGATAGTTTAAAAACCAATAAATTAGCACTTGTAACTTTGGATTATAATTGTATGGCAGTTATCATATGTCTTACTTTTTAAATAACTCTTAAATATTCTTTGTAAAACGAAAAAAACCTCAAAACCAAAACCAGCCTCATTGACCCGCCGCAATTTCCTACGCCCCGCATGGCTCGCTGTCTCGCTCCGGCTAGAGCTTCGACGATTTGTATAGTCGATGGGCTAGAGTAAATTTGTGTGCGTGGAAGCGGGAGCAAAATTTAGATTATTGACATCAGGTGCCCTCTTAAGTACTAACTAAATCTTCCATGATGAAAAGAAAAAAACTTAGAATGTACCAGCTGCTTCTTTTACCTCGCAGATCGTAAAAGTCGTTCGAGGGAATGGACGAAAATGCGACGCGGCTAGCAAACCATCACTATTTTGATTCCTTTTTCTACATTCTCGCACACCACATCTTTCTGCTGTATACTTTTGTGTAATACTTGACTAATAATTATACTTTCTGTTCAATCCGCTAGTTTCCAACAAGTTAAGTTAGATACTTTTTTCTTAACGCCAAAAACAAACATTTTCAATGGGATTTGTATGAAATATGACGTCATAGTTCCTTGGAGTCAAATAGCGCTCTTAATATTCGCTTTTCCGCATTAATAAATTCAAAATCATATTTAAAGTGGAAGTGATTAATGAGAAATGACATTATTTTGTGACGTTTTATTCTCGTAACAGTGCCAAATAATTTATTTTTGACCCAGGAAACAGGAACCAATTGTGATTGGTTTGGTAATTTTCTTCCACACGTCAACTATCCTCAGCGTCTCCCATCATCATTATTCTACTCAGCTCTTCAAACTTAGGTGAACTAAACCTACATCTCATCTCATCTCACATGTAACTATACAATTTAGTACCCCGACATAAACTTACTAGGAATCCTAATCCTAACTAATATTATAAATGGTAAAGTGAGTTTGTATATTTGTTTGTTTGTTTGTTACCTCTTCACGCTTTGTAACGCAATCTTCTTGAAATTTCGCATACACATATTTAGGAGTCCTGAGAAGGACATATCAGGTTTGTTTGCAGCAAACTACCGTTGGTTATTTCTAAAATTGTAGATTTTCGAATTTCATTTTAAATTAAAATATTAAGTTAAAGGATATCCTAACTAGGTACGAACCAATTACATTTATATTAACACTCAATAATAAAATATGTGCCCGCCGTGTGGTCCCCGGCAGAGTAGAATAGGACCACTCCAAGTCTTCCCGTGGATGTCGTAGAAGGCGACTTAGGAAACACAAGCAAGCTATACAAAGCTTATAAACATCAGTGAGACCTCTCCAACCCGTTTGGCCAGCGTGGAGAGTGTAGGCCAAATCCTCTGACTACTCATGCTAATATATGGCTCTGGTAGTACAGAGAGGGTCGTGATCCTGCAGTGGAGACTTAAAAAAGACCTGATGATGATGAATAAAATATGCTCAAAACACTGTGAAAAATGTCATTCAGTTCCTTGAAGCCAACTCGGTTCCTTGGAAGAAAATAATTATGAAAATAAATCTAGCCGTAGGATTTAATAAAAAAAAATTAACACTTTACATCATGAATGTTCCATTTAGTATATAGAAACAAAAATGCAGTAATATTAATATTTTACAAAATAATGAATTTCAAAGTTTTGTCACTGTAATTCCGTCATTCAGTTCACGATGACATTTCGACCTTTTCGAGACTATAACTCAGGTATAACATGTCGTGACTTGTTAAAACTACCCTCCCCGCATACACGCCAGTGCGGAATTATTTGTCGACCGTCATCACTAGCGTAAGGATGTATTTACTGCTAGGTTTTTTTGCAAAAAATTTTTTTGCAGTGTTTTGTCACGTTTTGAGTCATTTTGTTTATTAGTGTAAGTGCGTAAGGCGCAGATGTAAGCCATTTTTAATTTATACATTGGTAAGACCCTGGTGTTTAATGCATACTTACATAATATTTAAGTAATGTGTATCTGTAACATACGTACTAAAATTAAAAATTACTCGACATGTCATTAAGTTCTTAGTCATTACGATCATATTTATAACTTTGCTGCAGGATATTACAACGTTTGGTGCTCATGAGATGACAAGTTTTTTGTATCCACCTAAACTAGACCATTACATCAAAAGAAAGCATGCCAACAGCATCTTCGCATATTAAAGAAAATGCGCCTGATTTTGAAGATCACTTAGAACCTAAAATCATATTTAAGCAGCCAAAGAACTAAATTATGTAGGGTATTCTAGCACATTAAAAAATAATATAATTGTTTGATGTTCACTTTGCAGTAATTCATTTGAGTAGAAATTGAAAAATACGGCGACGTGTGTGTTTGAAGCTTTATGGTTCTAATAGCTAATTACCAAACTATTTCTTGTTATTGCTATTCAGTTAACATTTGTTGACGTTTGGGTAAAAAAAATTTAATTTTATGTTTAATTATATAACGTCTAACAAAATATACTGAAACTATTTCTAAGGTGGATTCAGTACTGAACAACTTTCCCCAAGGAACAAGAATTGAAATATGAAAAATAATTTTTGACTTTCCATACAGACTCAGATCAGCTGATCGGTCAACTTGTATGGGAGGCCAAAATTTTTTTTCATATTTCGATATATGTTCCTTGGGGAAAGTTGTTCAGTATCATGGACTGAATCCACCCTTAAAATAGTTTCAGTATATTTTGTTAGACACTGTATATGTGTATGTTCCTATTTTTTATTAATAGTATAAACACCTTGGTTATTGTTATTCAGTAAATACATGATAATATTCAAATTTTTGTAGTTAATACGAGATTTTAATTTTCGTTTTGTTTCGATTTCGTTACATTTAAATTTAATAAACGAAATAAACGACACTATTTTAAGGGTGGATTCAGTCCCTGATACTGAACAACTTTCCCCAAGGAACATATATCGAAATATGAAAAATAATTTTTGGCCCATATAAGTTGACCGATCAGCTGATCCGAGTTTGTATGGAAAGCGAAAAAATATTTTTCATTTTTCGAAACATGTTCCTTGGGGAAAGTTTTTCTGTATCATGGACTGAATTCACCCTTAAAATAGTTTTAGTATATTTTGTTACACGTTATATCAAGTAAATAGCTTTATCTCCAGCTCCGTCCCTATTGCAAGGAACAAGTGTCGGCGATAAATTGTGGAACACTTGCTGCGAACAATATTAATTGCATTTTAATGTCAGTTGTAGCGAGCAAGCGCCTTTATACACAGTTACTTTAGTTTTTTGTTCCATTTTTAGCGTTTAGTTGTAATGGATCAAGATTAAACGGGTCCTGTATTATGTAGCAAAATATCTACTAGAACTTAGCTACCTATGTTTTTAGTAGATATTAAGCAAAATAAAACTGCCACTTAGGAACGTTGTTAAGTAGTCTGTGGTACCTACATAATTAATGTACATCGCAACGATAAATACCAGAAAATATCTATAGGATTTTTCCGAAAGTAACTAACAAAGGATAGAATAAAAAGACCTTTCAGTGTAGAGTTAGGAAAGGAAGTTTATTTATATAACGTGTAACAAAATATACTGAAACTATTTAAAGGGTAGATTCAGTCCATGATACTGAACATCTTTCCCCAAGGAACATATGTCGAAATATGAAAAATATTTTTTGGCTTTCCTTAGAAACTCGGAACAGCTGATCGGTCAACTTGTATGGAAGGCCAAAAAATATTTTTCATATTTCGGTATATGTTCCTTGGGGAAAGTTGTTCAGTATCATGGACTGAATCCACCCTTTAAATAGTTTCAGTATGTTTTGTTAGACCCTGTATATACAGGCAGATTTTTTAAACACTCGTCAAATTTTTATAGCAAGTTCATCCATGTTCATGATACTGAACTACTTTCTACAAAAAAAGTTATTAAAAATCGATAAAAATGTTTCCTTCTCCCATAAAAAATCCGAATGGCTGAGCGCTGATTTGTATTGAAAGGCGAATTTTTATTTTAGTTTTTCGTTAATTGTTTTTCAATCAATCAATCAATCAATCAATTCTTTATTTGCATAGTAAGAGTTAACAAGGTCTTATAACTATATACAGTTCTCCTTACTTACCCTCTCGGGTGTTGCAAAAATAATTACTTAATTATAAATCATTCAATATCATATAATTTGTCACATATAAATTCCTCTATACTATAATAACATTTTTGTACTAATAATTGTTTCAATTTAAATTTAAATAGTCTAGTATTAAGTTCTTTCAAACAGTCAGGTAATTTGTTATATAATTTAGGTCCTAAAATATACACTGTTTTGTCATATGCAGCCATGTTGGAATTTTGCTGTGGGTGTATTTGTATTTTGTTTCTACAGGCTCTGGGGTGCCTATTAGTAATCTGTTTGAATTTATCCAAATTTTGTTTTACATATAAACATGCTTCCATAATATATAAACTGTATAAAGTTAATATATTAAGTTTTTTGAAATAAGGAACACAGCTCTCTGTTTGCCTTGCACCAAACATGGCCCTGACACATTTTTTCTGCGTTCTAAAAAGTGGGAGTATATGCACATTGGCAGCATTACCCCAGTGTAATATGCCATATCTTAAAACAGAGGCTACATATGCATGATAAACACATACAGCTGTTTTTTGAGACACTGTGTTTGTTATTGTCCTCAATACATACACATATTTACTTAATTTAGAAATCATTTCGTCTATATGTGGCTTCCAGCTTAAACAATGATCAATGGTAACTCCCAGAAACTTAATTTCTTTGACGAACTCAATAATGTTGTTTTCGTATTTAATGAAATTAGTATGAAATTGCATACATTTTGTTTTATTAAGATTTGGTATTAATTTATTCTTATCTAGCCAGTTAATAGTCTCCTTTAGTGCATTATTGCAACTTTTTCATGGTCATCTGAATTTACGTCACTTATCAGAACAGTGGAGTCATCAGCAAATAAAACCATTTTTTGATTAACGTGTTTCGGCAAATCATTGATGTAAATTAGGAATAGGAGAGGTCCCAAAATACTGCCCTGTGGAACACCATGTTTTACAGTCCTTATATTAGATTTGGCGATTGTTTCTACATTTTCGTCATTTATATAAGTTACGTATGTCACTTGCTTCCGATTTTGAAGATAAGATTTGATAAGATGAAATGCTGGTCCTCTTATGCCATATGTGTGTAATTTATTCAATAGTATAGCATGGCAGACGAAATCGAAAGCTTTTGTCATATCCATGAATAGCGTGGTTATTGGACGCCTATTATTTATACATTCAGTAACTTTCCTTAATAAATCATCTATAGCATTATGAGTAGATTTATTTTTCTGGAAACCATGTTGCTCCTCGTTTATTATTTTATATTTAGCAAAAAAACTATATAGATTATCATAAATAATCTTTTCAAATAATTTAGAGAGAACTGGTATTAAAGCTATCGGGCGATAATTGTCGCAAACATCTTTACTGCCTTTTTTGTGCAAAGGTTTTATGACTGTTATTTTTAATTTGTCTGGGTATATTCCCTTTGATAAACATAAATTAATGATATGACATAGAGGAGCCGCTATCTCGTTACTACAGTGCTTAATCACCCTAGTACTTATATCATCAAATCCTACACTATTTGTATTATTTAAGTTTTTAATAGTTGATGTTATTGCAATAGGGTCCGTTGGTGTCAAAAAAATGGACTGAATATTAGGCTTTATATAATTAGATGATTTATTACATGTCATTTGTGTAGTGTTGTCAACTAAATCTACGTATGTGTCATTAAAAGCATTCGCATTTTATGGAAAGTAGTTCAGTATCATGGACATGGATAAACTTTCTTCAAAAATTTGGCGAGTGTTTAAGAAGTCAGTCTCTATATTTAACTTTATTTTTATACATGTAAAAGGGCGGGTTTAAGGACAGGGGCCTTTTCTACCTACAATCTTTTGGGGAAGTCATCATCATCAGTACTTTTTTAGTCTCTACTGCAGGAGCACGTCCCTCTCTGTACTACCAGAGCCATACTTGGCCAGAGTAGCCAGAGGATTTGGGGTAAGTATAAGTTATGTAACATATAACAAAATACCTATTATTATATACCAGAACAACTTTTACAAAGCCTTTGAGATAGAAAGAGCTTTCTGGGCTGTCAGTCTTTCTTAACTTATGGTTTGTGATATTTAAAATTTATATACGAGTAATGTATCGAAACAAAAACGCTGTATTTTTATTGTTTGCGTATTAACGCACCTTAATGGATTATCATATCAGCCACAGGAAGTCCACTGTTGGACATAGGCCTTCCCCAAGGATTTCTAAAACAACCGATCGGAAGCGCCTGCATCCAGCGTTTTCCTACAACCTTGCCCAGGTCGTCTGACCACCTAGCAGGTGGGTGTCCTACGCTGCGCTTGCCGGTACGTGGCCGCCATTTGACAACCTTTCTGACACCTTAATGGATAGGGTCATATAATACATACAAATTACATACGCGAACAAGCACTTTATTGCGTTAATATTGTTGACCGTACCTGCATTATGGGCAGAATTAAATGGCCGCTGACACAACAAATAAAAAGTGTACAGAAGTAAAAACATGAAAATTACAAAATACATATCACAAAACTTAAAAAAAAAGGATATCAAAATCCACCACCTTGTGTTTATGTAAGGGAAGTTAAAAAATACATCTTTTGCTAGGTTACCTACCTAAAATTATATTAAACCACCTTCAAAGTTAATAATTATGTCATCTACATACGCAAGAAAATATGAAATCTTACGTCTCAAAACTCAAATGATAACAAAACTGATAAGTAAACGTTGTGAAGTATCATAAATTTGTTATTACTAAAGAAATGAGCAAAATTCTATGTGAAGATACAGTATAATATTTTAAATTGAGTAATGTTTTTGTTAAATTATTTTAAATTGATTGAAATAATCAATTTCACAAAAAAATTACAGAAATTTTATTAAACTGGTTCTAAATGCCTTGGAAAAAATCAAGCACCTGCTAGGCGGTTCCACGATCTGAGCCAAATTTCAAGAAAATGCTAGATGCAGACAGAGAGGCCTATATTCAGCTATGGTCTGCAAATAAAGTTGATTCTATAACAAATGGCCCAAATTGAAGACTTCTTTCAAAAGTTTTCTCAAGAAAACAAAAATAATTATATGGACCATATTTCTATAATCTCTACATTTTGCGGCTGACGGTTGTACGGGACAGTGGGACATTAAGCAAATATTCCTGTAATTGCGTTGTCTGAAAAATGTGAAGATATTTTTTTTGAGCCCAGACCCGCATACGAAATGAGAGGGTATTTGAACATCCTAATTAACGTGACTTTCCTTTTGTTAGAATAATAAATAATGTGGTTTCTGTTTGCTTTAGGCTGGAAACTTTGTGTTTAGAATTATTGTATGCTTAGTGTCATAGATATAAAATATTTTTCTAAAAAGCTAAATTCGCAACAAATCTTTCTAAAACAAGATATTTTTAGGGTTCCGTAGCCAAATGGCAAAAAACGGAACCCTTATAGATTCGTCATGTCTGTCTGTCCGGCCGTATGTCACAGCCACTTTTTTCCGAAACTATACTGTTGAAACTTGGTACGTAGATGTATTCTGTGAACCGCATTAAGATTTTTACACAAAAATAGAAAATAGTTTGGCAAATCCAAAAGTGCACGCCTCATAATCTCATTTTTATTTATACTGGCAGTCCCAAAATGTGTTTTAATGTAAGATAATTTGCAAGTGCAACACCGGCCAAGCTGTGAAATGTCAACTGACATTGTGGAGAATGCCGCTTGCCGCGCTTTGATTGAGGCAAAAAACTTAAATTTCACAATTAAATTGAAATTACGATTAAACTACATTGAATTAGACCGTGATCTTCGAAAGGACTTAGTTTTGGATAATACTGAAGCGTATAAATATGTACTTGATCAGATAAGTTTTTCGGGAGTTATCGTGACCACGCCAGTTTCCATACATACAGACACACGGACGTCCACAAAATGATTTTATTAAACATTGTTTTTATTTATTTAAAAGGCAAAATGTCTTTTAAAAATGTCATAAGTATTGAAACTAGTGTTTTTCCTTGACATTTATGTGTAAATATTATTGTACAAGTGCGATAGAAAATAAATAGAGACACATTTAGTTAAAAAAATCACTTGATTTTTGTAAGGCGAGAGTAGAGCACTACCTCATGCGCTTCGCTTATGAGGCGTGCAAAAAAGAATAAATTTTGGGGGTTCCCCATACTTAGAACTAAAACTTAAATTATTTTTTTTCATCAAACCCATACGTTTCTATGGATAGGTCTTTAAAAATGATATTGAGGTTTCTCATATCATTTTTTTCTAAACTGAACAGTTTGCGCGAGAGAAACTTTCAAAGTGATAAAATGTGTAACTTCCTGTAACTTCTCCGTAACTTCTAGAATAAGAGAATGATTAAACTAAAAAAATATACATTACCATGCAAACTTCCACCGAAAATTGGTTTGAACGAGATAATTTTTTTAATTTTTTTTAATATTAGGTCCTTACATATGAAATTGCCGATTTTCAATACTGGCAACTTTAAAATCAAATATCTTGCGTTTTATTAGGAATTCCAAATTCAAATTTATTTCGAAATAAAGCCAGAAAAATATTGTTTTAAAATTCGTATTTCATTTGTTTTAACATCATTTGTTTGAGTTTCAACATTGCTATAACAACAACTATGGACAAATTGAAAATTCGCGGTATTTACGAATACGAGTTCCACCGTGGCACCAGTGCTGCAGAAACGACTCGAAGAATTAACGACGTGTATGGACCAGGCACCGCTAACGAACGAACGGTGCGTTTTTGGTTTCAACGTTTCCGTTCTGGAAATTTCGATTTACACAATGAGCCTCGTGGACGACCTGATACTCAAGTGAATAACGAAGAATTGAAGGCGATAGTTGAAGCGGATCTATCTCAAACCACTTCTGAATTAGCAGCAGCCTCCGGCGTAAGTGACAAAACGATACTTATCCACTTGCGCCAAATCGGAAAAATTAAAAAACTCGAAAAGTGGGTACCGCACGAATTGACTGAAGCAAACCAACAAACACGCGTTGCTTGCTGCGTTTCTTTGCTTAATCGCCACAATAATGAGGGGATTTTGAACCGTATCGTGACTTGTGATGAGAAATGGATCCTGTACGACAATCAGAAGCGATCATAACAATGGCTTGACCCTGGAGAACCGGCAAAACCTTGCCCTAAGCGAAAACTGACCAAAAAGAAGATTCTGGTTAGTGTTTGGTGGACCAGTGCTGGTGTTGTCCACTACAGCTTCTTGAGATCAGGCCAGACGATTACTGCAGACTTGTATTGCCAACAATTGCAAACAATGATGGAAAAGCTCGCCATTAAACAACCGAGACTGATGAATTGCTCTAGCCCACTGCTCCTTCAGGATAACGCTAGACCACACACTGCACATCAAACGATCGCCAAGTTAGAGGAGCTGCGACTGGAACCTCTGCGTCACCCACCATACTCTCCAGATCTTGCCCCAACCGATTACCACTTTTTTCAAAATTTGGATAACTTTTTACAAGGAAAAAATTTCAAATCTGATGAGGCAGTCAAAACCGCCTTCAAACAGTTCATAGACTCTCGCTCCCAGGATGTTTTTTCCAAAGGTATCAATGATCTGCCTATAAAATGGCGAAAGTGTATCGATAACAACGGCGCATACTTCGATTGATTAAATAATAATTTCATTAAAAAAAACTTGTTTCACTTTTTTGATACTGAACGGCAATTTCATATGTAAGGACCTAATATGTCATAAATCGTAAACGGCAATTTACCTTTACAACTTTTATATTATGTTACTTGCTGCTACGGAACCCTTCATCGGCGAGTCTGACTCGCACTTGGCCACTTTTTTTTCAATTAATTTGGTTTAAAAACCAAAGTACACAACCGATTTTGATAAAATTTCTATTCGACCACCTGACTTTCAAACAAAAAAAAGAATATCTCAAATCGGATCAGGCGTCTTCGAGTAATCATGGAACATACATAAAAAGACATAAAAGATTCCGATGTATTGAAGAAGAACCTCCTCCTTTATTGAAATAGGTTAAAAAATTTGGAAAAAATAAAAAAATACCTCCGAGGTCCTGTCATCTGTCGAGCGGATTCGTAGCCCGTTATCAAAGTGTAGAATTTCGTGGCATTGAAAACCTAAGAGCTATAATCTACATGTGTTTGAAAAATCTATGCCCTTCTAGGAAATAAGTCCACAATCAGTCAACAATACGATATAAAATAACTGTAGTAGTAAAGGATGTACCTATAAGAAGTCGAAAAAATGAAATAAGATCATTGAAGTGGCAGTGGGCGGGGCACAAAGCGTGAAGCCAATGGGGCAGAAAGGTTCTCGAATGGCGGCCACGTACGACACCCACCTGCTAGGTGGTCAGACGACCTGAGCAAGGTTGCAGGAAAACGCCAGCGTTTTCCAAAATGACCGATCGGAAGCGGCCTGCATCCAGATGCAGGCCGCTTCCGATCGGTCATTTTGGAAATCCTTGGGGGAGGCCTATGGATGGGTATTATATTATGCCACAAGTAGCATAAAAAATTTAACTACTCCGTGCTTCGGGAGGCAGTCCCGGCTGTCATCATTGCATGGAACCATGTTAGATGAAGCCTATAAGCAACTTGAAAAATCTGACAACTATGTTGGTCACTTGCATACACGAAAAACAAACAAGGCCTCGATACAAAATCTTTCTGGACACCTACCTAGTGCCTAAGTTCTTCTAGTGAAACTGTAGTGAAGCTAAGGGTTGGGACACATCTGTTTTCATGGAACGAGAGAAGCGAGAGAGAGCGACGACGGATTCCGCGGCGTTCCGTCGTTCTCACTTGCTCTAGCAAACGACGGTTCTGAGCAATTGAAAAGGAAAGCAGCATACTTCGATCAAATATTCTAGAATATATGATCGAAGGCAGCATAGGAAAATGCTGTTCCATGCTATCAGATGTATCCCAACCCTAAATAGAAGTTGCACCCCGCCCGCCACTCGAATTTTTCGGCGACAAAAACGTGTAAACAACTCGCAATTCTTTTGACATGGTAATCTGCCACTTGTGTACTTCATTTTTGGCTCATGCAGGGGTATTGATAACTGTCTAGACGCTTTGAGCACGTGTTATGAATTTTAGGTGAAATTTCATATTTGAATATGTAATTTTAGATGACTTTGTTGACTGCAAAATTATTCTGAACACAATATGCTGACTCAATCAATCTTTATTTCTTATCGAATGTGTCCACTGGAATCAGATTTTTTAAGCTGCTTAAAGGCATTTCACTTAGCTCAATGACTTTAATCTAGTGACAAAGGCCATTATTATATACTAGTGAATTAATGTTGCAGGTTTTCACTCTATGTTTTCTATCACCGGAAGCAAATGATCAAAGAGCTTAAAATGTACCTTTTTACAGAGAGAATCTAACTTAAAACCCATCTTGTGTCTCTTTCCCTCTTATTCGCATTTATAATATTGCAAGAATCAGACTTCAACAAACGTCAATAGTAAAAATATTACCTGTTAATGTGATGCTACTAAATAGAAAAGTCCTGGCGTCATACGCGTACATAAAATATGACCACTACGTTTCATAACAGGCTGTGCTTTTGAGACGTCATTGCTGAATCTATATTAACCTTCAATATCTCTGCAAATGATTGTAGTTGAAAATGACCGTACATGAGTAAAACTCAGAGGTATAAGTGACGTCTAGTAAGGATCGAAAACTTAACTAAATTATTTATGGAAGAAGGTTTAAGGGATGTCGCTGAAAATACTCGTAGTTACTTATACTCACTTAAGGCTTGTTCGGACTAGGCAAGTATTTTAGTCAAGTGGCGAGTAATTTAGATACTAAACACGTCTGAACACCAAAAAATTAGTCGAGTAAGTATATTAGTAACTAATTTAGTCGAGTTGATCCATTTTGTTCAATTTTTTCGGGCGAGTAGCGCGGGCGACTTACCTTCTGAACCTAACGTTTTAGTCGAGTTCATTAGCTGCCGCCTGCCGCAACGTAGTTCTCTCTGGTTCCCTCAGTAATCTGTGGCTGCTTGTGGAATGTTTAGTCTCCACATTATATTATCTTCCAAAATAGCCATTACTACAAAAGCTTTACAAGCTTTTTCACTTTATTGCGTTGCAGTTTGCAGTTTGTTCATCTTGCAAAACACCACTCACTTGTGTACTGTACTCGACCGTAGTGCGAACGATTTCGGGGTAGCAGCGAGTAGTTTAGCTAAAAAATCACTCGTTACTATTTACTTAAGAAGTCCGAACTAGGCTTTAAAGTAAAGACCACTACCAACCACACTTACAATATCCCTATTGGGACGTGAAACTCGAAAAATATTTGGTTGTTGCTACTTAGGTAAGTACCTACTCAGTAGGTCCTAAATGAAATCACAATTCTCATCTGTTTTCTTCAAATTTGTCAAAAAAGGGACGGATATTTACATAATAAGCTCTTCTCAACCACAAAACGATCCATCTTTTGCTAAACGAAAAAATATAGCCTGTTCAAATTGAAATGTTTTTCTTAGAAATAATTCCTCCTCGCCCTTAACGCCATTTGAGTGATTTGTCAAAGAATATCTTGTTATAATGACGTGTTTTCCCCAATCCCTATTTAAGATGCACCTCGCCGATCTTGAGACGTCAAAACATGAAAGAAGATTGCTTGATTTTCTGCTTCTTTACTCAAGTGATTTTATAAACCAGTAAGTATTTTTATGTTTAACTCATGTTTGGTCACCCTGGTTAATATTTTTAGAGCTATTAATAGTTATTATATTATTACGTTATTATTCGAAATTATTTTTATTAATGTACTAAGTAGAAACTGTTTAGATTTACTCTGCATATTTCTCACCGTAGGTATTTCTTTTGAAAAAGACTAGGTGTACTTAATAAAATAAGAATGTTTACTTAGAAAAACACCAATAATATTTTTTGATTTTGTCGTTTATGTAGAAGTCTCTTGGTACTTAGTAAATTTGAGCCTTTTCTGCAAGGAGCGTCAGTAAATAAATTCTAGATACCTAAGTCAATAACATTTTTCAAAATCAATCTCAAGTTAGCTTTGTTAATTAAGAGTTACAATACAAAGGTTAATGAAGTCCGCCATTTGTACACTTTTTATGTGCAAAAATGTTTAATAAATAAATAATCATTAGATCCAATGAAAATTGGATCTAATGACTTATTTAAGAATAGGTATGTTTTAAAAAATATAATATATATATAATCTCGATCTTGAAGTTCTGGTTGCAACTGACCATATATACAACCTCCGACAATACACCGTCGGAGCCGCGGTTCCCCAGGCGCAACACTATGCCTGGCGGGAAGATCTTCCCTTTATGGCGGTCGAGCATATCACCTCGCTCCCGCTACACTACACAAAATGATGATGGGCTGTTAGCCGCATCACCTATTATCATGATTTGCATTTTCGCCAATTCTCTACTATTCTAGACATTTCTAGAAAAAAATAAAACTAAAATCATTAGACATATCTCTTATTATACTATTATTTTTGTTTAAAGTTGAACTAGATATAATAAATTCTCTCGTAAATTGCGTAATTTTATTATTCTCATCGAGAAAATGGGCGAATTGTTCCACTTTAATATGAGCACTGTTGCTGGTATAAACCTGAATGATATATAGCGAAAAACACTCAAGAAAAGTACTTCTGCTGAAACTAATATCAGTGTTTGCCAAGCAGTCGCATTTCGAGAATTGGGGTGACTTGGTATATGGAAAAGACACAGTATAATATTAAAACAGTAGGTTTGCTCTGTATCTGAGGTGTTGATATTTTTTTTCTAATATCAAAGTCCCCTGTACCTAACAGGCTGTTGGACAACATTTAAAATAAGCTTCCCATCAGGCTAGATAGATAGAGGTCAAACGCACTTAAATATCTAATAAAAAATAAAAAAACTATAATTTGTTATCATTCTATCAGAGAAGGAAGGTAAAGTAACATTTTCACTTAATTATTATGTAAATAATAAATGGTTTTTGCGAAATATAATAATAAAATTACAATATTGTTTTTATTGTTATCTATGCCGGAAACGCCCTGTGAATGGCGTCTTCTTCGATGACGTCATACGAAAGTAAACGTGGTGTTTTGACGGACTTTCTGTATGCACGTATTACCTGTGTCACCTTCACATACAGGTGTCATTCGTCATTGACAAATAGCCGTCATCGTGACAGAAATTAGCGTTTTTAGCGCAGTTATGGATATTTAAACTTAAACATTGATTTTTATTAATAATACAGTAGAGGTAGATCTCCCGGAAATAAATTTAAACGATTTGGATCCGGAATTAAAACGATTAATTAAAATATGTCAAATACCGTATTTTAAAGAATTCTCTTTTTTATCTATTTAATTTTTTATTTTTATAAACCTTGTTTGTTTGTTTGTAATAACTTTATTGTACCAAAAATTTAAGTATAATAGACAACATAATACGAAAGAGTAAATATACAAAGGCGGAATTATCCCATGTAGGGATCTCTTCCAGTCAACCTTAACCTTAATAATTTTTTATCTTTATTTTCAGCTAATTTGATCTAACGTACAATATTAACATTTTTGACACGTAAAAATTAAATTTTTATAAATAAAAAAAGAATGTTGTAATGACATGTCAGCGAGGTCAAAAGAAAACAAGACATTTAGTACACAAGTATTGTATTGCAAAATATTCTACGAAATTTTAGAAATATTACTTACTGTGGCCATAAACACTGTCATGTGGCACAAACGTTTTTTCTTTGAGGCAACGATGTTGTAAAAAAAGTTTTTCTTGTGCCTAAAATAAAGATTTTTGCTTCTGTCATAATATTTTTATATACATAATACTTCTATACTTACATTAGTAATCGATAACGGTATCGGAAGTTCGGAAAAACCAAATCTGGTTTCAGTAACATTGTATACCTACCTAATGTAAAATATTGTAATTTTTTTTGTACGAAATAAATTAACAAACTAAAAAACAGTTACTCGTATATTCACCTGTTGATATTATGACGTTCTTCGAAAAGCTCGTGAAAATACCTTCACTTCTACTATATTTTCAGGTTCCGCAAGTCCGTCACCCAGATATGGCAGCCTTAGTGCCTACCATGAGACCATATAGTAACCACTTATATGAGCTGGCCCGGTCGGAGTATGCCTTGCTAGTTTCGCTTTCGCAAGTTAAGCAACGCCAGGCATGGTTCGCACTTAGATGGGTGAGCACAAGTGGCGTGAAAATTTTTCGAGTTCCAACATACTTCGAAAGGCACGTAGAGCCGTTCTTTTTTTTAAGGTTATGGCTCCATCGTTTAGCCAAAACCATGATTTTGTCAGACAATGTAAAGCCGTTGATTCCGGTTGTCATCATTGTGTGGTAGTCACAGACCTACCACTACTAGACCTGCATAGTGCGTGGCCACCTTAGAGCATCTCTTTCTATCTTTGATTGTTGCCTCCACCCATATTTTGCACACGTCACAGAACACACTATGGTTACTAACTTCTATCTCAAATAAAACCCTAAATCACCTTTTAAGGCGAAGATATAGGCGAATGACCTTGAAGTGGCGCCCTCATTTGAAATAAATTGTTAACTCGTAAATATGGAGATAATTTCCATATTGCTCTTCGTCATGCACTAGATAGCCCTTTAAATTATTTTATAAACCACCGTTGAAAGTATTTACATTAGTCCGTCTAGCTTTAAAACTTGCCTCCGCCAAAAGTGGCCACGGCAAGTTTTAAAGCTAGACGGATCACCAATAATAGTTTTAACGGCAGTTCATAAAATAATTTAAAGGGCTATCTAGTGCATGACGTAGAGAAATATGGAAATTATCACCATATTTACGAGTTAACATTTTATTTCACACTTCAAGGCCATTTGCCTATATCTTCGCCTTAAATGATAAAATCCCTGAAATTAATAACTTTCTTCGATCGTCTTGTGGTTTGTTTGGCCCAGATTTTGACAGTAGGCCAGAGCAGCCACGCCGATAGAGACAAAAAAATATATCAGCGTTTCTTTCACACTCACGTTGTCCTGTATTTAACAGTCTCTTTCTAGCAATATCGTTGTAGTGGTAGGTCTGTGGTGGCAGTAGTCAAGTTATGTCAGTTGCCTTTCGGCAGCTTGAGAAACTTGATATTAGTAATGGCCGCTGACACACACGAAAATATTATAGCAACTACTTACCTGCCTGCCTGTTTATTTCTACCAAAAATATCGTATAAGTTACTTCATAAGTCCTTCTCTCTACCTCTTATTTTGTTCTAAAAATACTTATTTTCATAAAATTAATAATGGGTGGAATAAAAAATAAAAAAATACTACTGAAGTTAAAATTACACACTCAACCTTAAAGTAAAATCTCGTCGAAATTATAAATTTAGAAATCTGAAAGAGTTTGACCGTGCGACATGGTGCCAAGAACGCTGGTTGCGTTTTATATCTGAATAGCTATGCTAATTCGTTGAGCAAAGAAGCAACTAGCCCTCTTGTCATCAGTGGCGGTGATCATGCACGGAGTTATCTCATCGACGAAAGGCCTCGCGCTAACGTTGCCACACCAAACGGCACAAATAATATAATCCTCACAATGGGTAATATTATATAATGTTCGCCATCAGCGGATTTCAATACAGAAGGACGCGAGTGTAAACTGCAGATAAGGCTAATGCGAAGCCTGTGTTTGTGTAGTACATCGCGTCTTCTCGATAACAGTGTACATACATGTTAGGTGGTGCAGACACGGGGCAGGGTTTAGTTTCAGCAAGTTCAACAGATAAACAAGCAAGTTTTTCTGTATTTTTGTATTAACAGAGGCAGATTTTTACAAGCTTTCATTTTTTCACTTTCAAATCTTTACGACTTAGAGCTGAACTGAATCTTCACATACTTACTTATGTAAGTTTGGTGACAATGCAATATTATGTTAAGAATAACCTGATCTCATGATGATGCCGGATGGTGGCCATGACATCTCTGTGATAACACAAAATAACCCCACCACGTTTGGGCTCAATTGATTCTTCTTGAGGAATACTTTTAATTGTTAGGGTTCCGTACCCGTGAAGTGTAAACGGGACCCTATTTTTGAGACTCCGCAGTCTGTCCGTCTGTCCGTCTGTCACAGGGCTCTATCTGTTGAACCGTGATAGCTAGATACCTGAAATTTTCACCGATTATGTATTACTGTGGCCGCTATAACAACAAATACTAAAAGTAAGATAAAATTAATAATTAAAGGGGGTCGTCATACAAGAAACGTGTTTCTTCAGCGTTTTAAAACATTGTACGGTGGTACGGAACCCTTCATGTACGAGTCCGACTCCCACTTGCCCGTTTATTTTTAATATGGTTTTTCAAAAAAATTAAATAAGTATGTATATGTTCATATTATATATTATTTTGCTTGCTTTGGTTGCAGTTACACATCCCAAAACATTATTTGGTACTTACTTACTAACTTTCTTCGGCGCTAAAATCCTTTGAGAATCTTTCACAACGATTCGTCATCATTTTGGTTTGTATTCGGTCTGTTTTCTCTATGGTGTGTACTTTCCCCATTTTCCGTAGGTCTTCTTCAACTCTATTTTTTCGTTTATTGGTAGTTATTTATTGGAATAAAAAAAAAAACATGTTGGCACTACTAATACGTCACAACAAACTCGTAGGTGCATTGTGACGGAAACTCCCCTTAGGTACCTATTACTAAGGTTACAATACATTTTTCCTTTCTTTAAATATCAGCAACAGCATGAAGGTAGCGAAGTTGTCAAAAATGTGACATTCATAGCTGAGAACGAAAGCATTACAATATCAATTCAAGAAAGTGCATTTCAAGCAGAGAATTCCGAATCTTTTGGACTGTTTTTAGAAAATCGAAAAGAGTTGAATAGAGGTAAATGAGGAACGTGGCTGCAGTTTTAAGGAAATACTGCAAAGGAAAAGTAATCAAACTCTTTGAAATCGCAAGATTTGGTTTAACAAGGATTGGATAGCGTTAACCGTAATAGCTCTATAAAAATCAGTAATAGCAACGAAATTATCGCATATAGAGGTAGTAGGTCGCATTTTGACATTCACCCGATTTTGACAAAAATTGGCAAACAAGTTCCTTGGTTTGTTAAATTTTTTAGTCTATCGTGATATTTGAAGGAGAAATAGGGGGAAAGCTGAACTTTGCTGAAGCGTTGTATAAGGACGGATTTCACTGAAATGACTTTGCTAAACCAGGGGAAAGCGGAAAGTGTCGGTTATTGCATAGTGAGCTCACGAGGTCTACTGTTCCCACAGAACCACTAGTATATCAGTAGGTATATTTTTTATGTAAATTTGTTTATTTATTATGGCATACACAACAGGTAACAATCATCTCCATGCATACTGCTCTAGACTGAGACCCAAAAACGCGTACACACAGCATGACAGGCAATGTAAACATTGTTAAGCTTGAGATAAATATTAAAATTGGCAGCAAAAAATAAATAAAAAGGTTACATACTCGTATATTTCACTGTTAAAAGTTTAAACTAACAATTGGTGTTATAAGTTTAGAACTTGCAACGATTATGATAAAATAAATTTATCCTAATTAGCTATGAAGATAAAGTAAAGTAAGGTCATTGGACGATACGCTTAATTTGATTTTTAAAAGTATTAGTACGGGTAGCCGCATAAATATCAATTGAATCATTAACCAAGTAAAGCTCGTTATACAGACGTTATAATAATCGGGTTATAATACGTATAATACGAGGTGTTGTTTTTGTAGACAGCCAACATAAATACCCTACGACAATGGCGAGAGGGCTTTTTAGTACTGAAGTTGAGAAGAGATAACAGTGCAGAGGAGTCAATATTGAAATGTACGAATATAATCTTGTCCAAGTTAATAAGATCCTGTTGTTTACGTTGGGTTTCCAAGGTAAGGATCAGAAAATGATGTAATCTATTTGAATAAGAATAAAGTTCCCGACTACGGCCTATCCTAACGCATAAAAGTTTAAAAACTTCCTTTGGACGCTCTCTATTCTGTCTGAATGAGTTGGATAGCTTGGCGACCATATTACTGAGCAATATTCCAAACAGCTTGTCACCAAACTATAATAAAGGTGCATTAAGGTATTAGGTCTTTTTAAGTCTTTTAATTAGGTTTTAATGTTAGTTTCGTATAGGTTTATTTTATCTTTTTCTTCTTGATAAACCTAACGGGTTTATTAACACTACTTTACCTAGTTTTTACCTTGCAATGTTTTCCTACGTTGTTTAGTTTAGTTACTATTCTAGTATTCGTCAGCACAACCACAGTTTGACTGAATAGTAGCAAATGAAGCACGTGCCTGCATTTTAAGGAAATTCAAAGGCGCCTTAATTCAACGTCTTTGGAAATGCAGGATTTACTTTTAATGAGTTCCAGACCGCAGCTTACTTTGTAAATTAATTGTGAAGTTCCCGGGTCAGCTTTGTACAGATAACTTAGTCCTATATTTCTGTTTTAATAAAAATACAAATTGAGTCAAATGTCTATAAACACTAGACTAAATTTAGAATTAATACTTACGGTTTTCTAACGATAAAAATCAATGACAATACCATTAATAGCAAAGGTGGTCAAATCTTATTTACAAAGAGGGGGTAGACCCAAGACATGCTTCTGTATTTATTTATTTATTAAAATCTTTATTGACCAAAATGGTACAAAAGGTGAACCTAACGCTAATGCATTCTCTACCAGTCAACCTTTATAGGAAAAACAGAAATTATTTAATTGCGATAGGCGCTTTAAAGATGTACTTAATAATTTACTATTTACAAGTATACTTAAATACATTCATATAATACACTTAATACATATAAATACTTATATAAATATACATACATATATATATATATATATATATATATATATATATATATATACTACAAATGTTTTAAGATAATGACTAATTCTGCTGCGAAAATTTTAAAGAAAGGTGCGTGTGAACTTTCTTCTTAAATAAGTATCTGTTTGAGATACTTTTGATGTTTTCAGGTAAGGCATTCCAGAGTCGCGTAACTTGAAGAGTAAAAGAGTTAGACATTAATTCAGACCGAAATAACGGAAGATAAATTTGAAGAGTATGACTGGAGCGAAGCTCACGGTCATGGCTTTCAGACTGATATTTAAATTTGGTTTTCATATATTGGGGAGAAAGAGGGTTCTTAAGTATAGAGAAAAGAGTACAGAGCATGTTCTTTTGTCGGCGCTGACGAACAGGAAGCCAGTTAAGCTTAGATCGGAAAGAAGATATGTGGTCATATTTACGAAGGCAGAAGATAAAGCGAATGCAATTATTAATGAGACGATCTAGCTTATCAAGAAGATCGGCATTTAGATCAGGATAACACACATCAGCATAATCAATAATAGGAAGAACAAGAGATTGTATTAAAGTAATTTTAGTTTTGATTGGAAGAAAATTTCTATAGCGATTCAGGTATTGTAAGGAATAGGTGACTTTTCTGCTGATCTCAGTGACCTGATTTCTCCAGCCAAACGTAGAGTCCATCAGAAGACCAAGATTTTTGACGGATTGAGTGTGTGAAATGTTAGTATTATTTAGAGAAATTGAGGGAACAGAGCTCATATCGATCTTTGCTAGCTGTCTAGAACTACCGATCATTATTGCCTGACAATTGGACGCATTAATTTTAATTCCAAAATCATCTGACCAAGAGGAAATGTTGTTCAAGGATGCAATTAGCTGACTAATACCAGAATCAATGTTTTTAGCGCTGGTTTGTATATAGATTTGCAGGTCATCTGCATAAAAATGGTAAGAGCAACTAATAGAGTGTGACAATAGATTAATAAATACAGCAAACAGCAGAGGTGATAAGATACCCCCTTGAGGGACATGATATGAAGAAAACCAATCCATAACTGAGGATGAGAATTTCATATATTTAAGGATAGCTAGGAGAATATCGTGATCAACCATGTTGAAAGCATTAGAGAAATCAATAAGTACAAGAATGGTGATTAACGAATTCTCCATACCAAGGCGAATATTTTCGGTAACGTTGAGAAGACTTGAGACTGTAGCTCGTCTAGTAAATACTTTTACAACCAATGGCGCCTTAAAGCTGAAGAGAATATGGTTGACAGGGACAATTTAAGATGAGAGAACGAGATAATATTATATAAAATATATTGACATTTTATAAAAAAAAAATATACAGTCAAAGGTCCAACTTATAAAAAGTTGCAAAAATAACTTAATTTACCTAAAAGAAAGGTGAAAGAAGTATATATGAACGCATTTGTAGCTAGTAATGGCGCAGGTGTCTAAGTACTCTTGGTCTAGTAAACATGCCTATGCAATCGTCAATATAAACGACAATTTTGGGAGTGACGGACAGGAGTCATCTCGCGTGCGTGGGGTCATAAATCTTCATTAGAGGTCGGCTGACATGTAGTTTATTGCTTACAACAATATTAGGCGCAAAGTTACCGCATAATATTATATGGACTATGTATCGGGAGATTTATTTATTGTAAAACTAAATTCAATTCAATTCAAAATATCTTTATTATCATAGAATATTTATAATATCTCTTAATAATAGTCACTTTGTTTTGTTTTGCACAAATGTTGACGTCAAATCGTTACTTACAGCTAAGTTTATGCCGCTTCCTAGGCGCAAGTGCAGAAGAAGCGGCAACAAACTGCACTGCACGTTTTCTCCAAAGACGTCAACTAACAAACTAAAACTTAAAATTAGTTATATGGATGGACTGAGATTACGTTATACATAATACAACGGTTTTTACCAATTACAGTATATAGAAAGAATAGAGATACCGGCACACACTGATGAGATGAATTAAAGTCACTGATAATGAGAAAAGAATTTTATTTTTGGAAACTTATTTGAATAGGTATTGAAATTAATGGATATGTGAGTACGCGTGACAGTCTTCTTGGCGGGTAATTGCGAACTGTTGATCGAGTAACTTAGGTAAAATGCTCATCGAACACACTTGTGCAGATGTATTTTATTGTACGACTTACTCGTACAGGCTAGAATCTGAATCATGTCAATTATAGGCGATGTGACTAGTAACCTATCACTAGTTTAATTCTCTTTATCCTCTTTCACGCCTACCTTTCCGCTAAGTCTTCGAGAACTGTTCATCCTTACGATTTTTGCGACGTATTTTGACACTACCTCTATTATAATTTATTTTCGTGAGTTTTTTGACGATTTGTCTTTTGATTTATAATTGCAGCAATGGCACAGAAGACAGTAAGAGTAACATACAGAACGGAATCTCCTAAGGTACGCGCAATATGCGTCCCAGTTCCCCGTTCTCGCACCTCTCCCCCGGTCTGGTGCCGCCGCGTACCGCCGTGCAGTGTGTGTTCGCCCGCTCTCGCTCGCCGACAAGGCGAGAACGGAGTAGAGGTGCAGGGACGGGGAACGGGGACGCATATTGCAAGGGACCTTAGGAGATTTCGTTTTGTATGTTACTCTTACTGTCTTCTGCGGCGATGGTGTCTAAACGCATGTTTAGATATTTTCTTTAATATGAAAACTACGACTTTTAATTGTCATTTTATTACTCTTAAATTACTTTGTATAATAAGTATATAGTGGGTATTCAAAACGCTGTACCGTATATCTAAATAAGTAGACACAATTTTTTATAAAATCCACATTTCAATAAAATAATAATTATTAAAAACATCATTTTATGTCGTGTGTTTAAATGTTAAAATTTTGATTGCGTAAGTATTCAATGTTTATTATTTTCCATACCCATGTGAGCCGTCCGCCATAAGCTCGGGTTAAGCGTCGACGTCGGTGTCAATCGAGCCTGATGGATGGAGCCTTCAGGCGCGCCCTGCACATTACTTAATGTGAACAATTTTTAACATATTCGCCCGTCTTACTCATGGGAGACTTATTTTGGTAATTTTCCTACCCATAAAACGAAATAAAGTCTCATAAAATAGTAGAGAGGGTAGAGTTAGGAAGAATATCATTTCAAGGAGGAATGACATCAGGTAGGTGGCTGGTCGTGAAGTCACGGCCAAGTCGTTGGAACTCTTGGGTAACCATTGACATGCATATAGCACCGGCCATGCTGAAGCGTTCCGTCGCTCTTTCTCGCTCTAGCAATTGACTGTTCTGAGTGACAGAAAAGGATAGCAGCATAGGAAAGTGCTGTTCCGTGCAGACAGATGTGGCCCAACCCTTAGACTTCTTGTCTTAAAATATATTACGAGATAAGTTCTTGAATCCGTCGGGTCACCGCTCTTAACATGATTTTAACTTACGTTAGTTTTAATAAAAACTTTATAGAACTTGATAATTACTTGCCCGGAGTCTAGAATTAAAAAAATTACGTATGCAATGGCCCTTAGGAAATTTATGAGTTCCCAACTCGTGTTTTGTTTTGCGAATAGCACGGATTTTGAAATGAAGAAAGTTCACGAAAGTATGTGAGAGTTCAAAGTAATTGGAAATTGTTGAAAATTAATTTAATTTCTGCCATAAATGTTTGCAATATTATTTCAAAAATTGGTTTGTAGGGTTACTGTAAAAGTATTTTAAAGATATTCCACCATTTCTATTTAAAGAAATACCTAAGTATTGGCGTACTTACCTGATTTACTTTTGTATTGAAGTTTTTAATGATCTAGGAGCTCGTATTTGGTCTACTATCGCTAGTATATTAGTATATATATAATATTATATAGTAGTAGTATTGAAAAAGATAAAATAAGATAAGTACTTTATATAAAATGAAAAATAACTTCTTATAATTTTTTCATTGAAAATATCTTATTAGAAACCTATTTCTAAGTAATTTAATAGAATTACCTACCTGGTTGTGTTTACTTGATTCATACATATCTTATTAGGATAAGATATGTATGAATCAAGTAAACACAACCAGGTAGGTACTTGTACGATACACAAAACACATGCTCACTTGTAGATATATTGTAGGTATAGTACGTGACGTTCTCGTTAACTCAGTTACCGAGTTACCTGTCACAACGCTCTAAGTGTGTTCAAGTAATTGAGTTAGTCGGATTTCCATGTGTACACGCGGCCTTATTATCATTGAAGACTTAACTTCTGCTAAACATACGTACGAGTATACCTATGTAGGAACTTTGATTTTACAACATTTGATCTTACGCTTCGACGACATCTCATCATCATCATTTCAGCAGCATAATGTCCACAGCTGGACATAGTCCCCTCCCAAGGACTACCTACCCTACCTAAAGGACTGATCTAGAGCGGCCTGCATCCAGCGCTTTCCAGCGACCTTGGTCTTTGCCTGACCACCTTATGGGTGGGTGTCCTACGCTTCGCTTGCCAGTGGTCTCCATTCAGAACCTTTTTGTTCCATCCGTCATGTGTCCCACCCACTGCTACTTCAACGAGCTAATCCACTGGGCTGTGTCAGTGGCTTTTGTTCTACAAATTTCCTCATTTCTGATTCGATTACGTAGAGAAACACCGAGCATTGCCCTCTCCATAGCGCGCGTTGAGCGACCTTGAGCCTTCTTATGAGACCCATCGACGACATCTGGCATCATCATATTTTTACCTCATGGTTGGACATCAGATAAACGATGGAGGAGCTTTAAATTATGCCACTTGTCGTCACGAATCTAAGTAAAAGGAGGTCCGTTACTTGGATTCGTGTCAAAATTCGCATTCTCGAGCTCTTTTCTGCTTCGGAAAGTACGTTAAGGTGTTGGTCCTAGCTGTTATTACCGTATGGCAATCGTCAAGCTATGTCAGATGCATTTAGACAGCTTGAAAAAGCTGACACCTGTGTGTGAACACTTTTACGAGTATACACGGAAAACAAACAAGGTATTGTATATACCTACTTACCTAGTATCATGACTAGTTTACAATATTAAGTTAGAATAATATGATCAGGTATGAGCCGTATGAGCAGTGGCACCCAAGGTGTTTGCTTCTACTTTGGTCTCACTTGTCCCTTTACCACCTTTCGGTTTGTCTATTTTTTGTAATTAAGTTGAATAATGAAAATAATTAAAAAACGCCATCTAGTAACCTATTAAAAAAAGTAGAGAAGAGACTTAGCTTTCTCTCTCTTTTTTTGTGTGCTACCATCTCTGTGAGAAGCTGGTACTAATAATTTGTCTACCAGTTTCTGCTATTTACGGGCTCTCTAATAGTTTGTTTGACGTTGGGTATACGCCTTAAATAACAAGCACATACGAGTATACTCGTATTAAACATTACATTTTAATGCGAGTGCAAGTTTCAATCAAACAAGAGCCCTCAAAACTAAAACACTAAAATCACAAACAAAAGCGTGTCCACCGAACGAGAGACCAAACTTGCCCCAAAAGTAATCAAACTAAGTAATTGTCCACTCCACAAGTGGGTATACTTTGCATCATTGATTGGGGCAACTTTGATTAATTTACCTCTAGGGAATCTGGTTTGACTTGGACCCGTTTCACCAACGTCAAGTGTTCTGAGATTGTGTTTGAGTATCGACACCTATCACTTATTTGCTGTGGGTCCGGTCGGTTAATTAACTGATTCGATAACAAGTATGTTACTTGGTTTCTCTTATTTGTTTAATATTACTTTAAATCTCTAGTAGCTTTTAGCATTAAGTCCGCCAATTGGGTAGATGACTGGGTCAAAAATAAGATATTGGGTACTGTTAAGAGAATAAAACGTCACAAAATAGTGTCACTTGTCATTGATCGTATACATTTTCAACTTGATTTTAGATTTTTTAATGCAGAAAAACTGATATTAAAAGCTATTTGACTCCAAATATCTATGACGTCACGGTTTTGTATGTCATACAAATCCCATAGAAAGTTTGTTTTGACATTTAGAGAAAAGTGTTTGATTTGACTTATTGTCATCTAGCGGATTGTAAACAATTGTTTATTGTAAATCGATAAAGGTTTTATAAATAAATAAAAGTGAACTATGTACTCTCTTATTTTATATGTTAACATACTTACTAAGATATTTGAAAGCAAAAGTAGGAACGCTCATACTCTTATATATAAGAGAAACTTGTCTATGTATTTGAAATGCTTAAAAAAACTTAAACCTTTTAAAAATTTTGAAGGAAATATAAAAGGATATACAGAAAGTACAAAAAAAATAACAACACAAAGGCGGACTTATCCCTTTAAGGGATCCCTTCCAGTCAACCCAAATGCAGTTTGGAGTGAATCACGGTTTATTATAACCATATCAATAGTTTTATGAAAATACAAAATTAAGTGATGAATGTTTTCATAAACAATGTACAGATGTAAATAGATTATCACGTCATTATCTCTAACGGGGTAGGTAGAGGCCAGGGCCATAAGACTCAAAAGCCACGTTTACCGTGGTGATTGGTGTAAAGATAGTAAAAATGAATTAAAATAGTAAAAAATTTTTTTTTTTACTTTTTCTTTTCTCCCAGACTAGCATGGAAGAATTAAATGTTTTCAGGACAATACATACAGAGTTTCATTTATCTACTACCGTATTCATGCCAATCTACCTTCTCTACTCCTCTTTTTCGTCTAAGCGCGTTCCCGGTTGCATCCTCAGCTGTGCTGCTTCGTAGCCCGGGGTGCGCTTTCCAGCTTTTTCTTCTTCAAATATAACATGCATGTCAATGGTCACAACAGGGATGCCAAAGACCTTGCAAAAGAAGAAATAGCCAGTTTACATTTAACAGTTTAAATGATTTGGCTATAGTTGTACGACCAGCCGCCCGTCTGACGTTAACCCTCCTTGGGAATGCAATTGTAAGAGCACGAGATATTTGTGCTTAGTCCTTTAGTCGCCTCTTACGACATCCACAGGAAGAGATGGAGTGGTCCTTTTCTAACCCGGAACCATACGAGTAGCAGGTAGGGTAATCTACCTTCTCTACATCGACAAATAATGTTTTTACAGATACACCGATTTTTCGGATTGTCACCTGTCGATCATACCGAAATGCTGAAAATTGTATTTACCCTTTCCGGCATTCACTTGAACATATTTAGGGATTCGTTCTCAAAGGCTGCCAAAAAGACCCAATATCTGTCCTGGTAGCTATATTGGTTTGTTTTTTATGTCATAGGACGGCTAACAAACAAGCGGGTCACCAGATGGTAAGTTATCACCGCTGCCATGCCCATGGACAACTGCAACACCAGGGGTGTAACAAGAGCATTACCGGCCAATCAGGGCCCTCCCCAGAGGGGGGAGGGAGAGGGGGGCTCCGGCTCTCTCACTCACCGAACGAAGCATAGAAGTATTGGGTACAGCAATAGGTATTTACAGTATCTTCTTCTTCAGCCTTTAAAAACTTATTGTTAAGTATATAGGTCTCTTTATGGTGTTTATGATACCCAGCATCTGTCCTGGCAGCGATTGCGCTACCAGGACAGATATAGGATATTGGTAATAATAGTATTTACATGACATCGTTGGGTCCACGTTTCTGACACTCGCTTTGAAAATGATCGTCTAAATCAATCGAAAACTGGTATTTTCCGACTATATTACGTAAGTCAACCGTTTTAAATTATTATGAAATAAGCATTGCCATACAAGGTGGTAATGCTGCCTTCTGGGCACTTTGCCGCAGGTCTCGGTCTTTTTTAAATATTAATTGGCAGTAAAGTATTGAGTAGTGTTTTATCTTTATTTTAGCTATTAATTAAAGACTTGTAAGAGCCGAATTTTCGGGCTAGTTAACCACCGCCCGATTTTGTTCGGCGTTGACTGTTTAAGAATTGGGTAAGTCTCCTACAACGGCTAAGTTTAGTATATGGACTTATTTCTATTGCCGCTATAACACTAAACTTAGCTGTAAGTAAATGATCTGACGTCAACAACTATAAATCAAATCAAAAGAAAAAAATGACAATCATAAAGCGATAAAAACACCCAAAGATAAAAAAATGATTTTGATTTGATTTGAACATTAAATAATACAAAGAGAATACAATAGTCTCATAACTATAAATCATGAAATATGGTACGGAACCCTTCGTATTCCAGTTCAATTCGTACTGACCAATTTTATGTTATTCATTTCAGGAAGAGTTCAGGTTGTTATGTTGTCAATTTTGACAGTCATACTGTGGAATCAACCTGTAGCGATACAACCGATTCGTTTTAAAAATTGTTACTTTATTTCTTCTGTTGCTTAAATGTATATGTATAATTAAAGGAGTTATTAATTTTGATATGGCAGTGAAGCGTTGCCTTAACTGAGCACCACATGCGAGAACTGCGTGTCATCGGGATGTAAATATTGAGCTAGATATGCGGAGTATCACGGAAACATCGCGTGAGAAACACCCGCATTCGCGGCAGCTTTCATGTCCGTGACAAAGCAGACGAACTGCAAGAGAGTCGTCTACAATAGTATGGTCTTTCAAAAGTTATGTGAGAAGCAGATGCATAGCCATGCCGCCGTGCCCTGGCAGACGTGGTAGACCCAAGAAATGCTGGCTTGACGTTGTCAGGGTTGATATGAATGCAAATGGTCTTACAACCTAGGATGCTCAAAACCGTGCGAAGTGGACAAGAAAAAGCCGGAAAACGGACCCTAGGCTTCATAGCGTTATAACTGAGGATGCAACTGGGAATACGCTGAGATGAGAGCGAGAGTTTTAAGAGGTAATTTTAAAAGACGTATTCTCTCTTCGCTGAAATTTCATCAAAAACTTGGCGAAAACATAACGTTTGACGCAATCCCACAGGAACAGAACAAACGTCCACAAGAAAAGATGGAGTGATCCTGATTTCAATAATAAGATGCTTTTTATTATTGTAGTACCGCTTTCCGACATTTAGTTGTCTAGCGAATCATTCACCGACATTTTGCATTTCGTCACCTGGCCGACATTACGCTTTGTATCCATACGATTATTTCAAATCGACGGTGCATAGACACGATCATAGTAAGTAGCTGTCGAATAGAAAACCCCTCGTGTCACTTTAAAATCAATACGAAGAAACCCCGCAGACATCCTAATAAGTCACTTCGCGTTGTCTTCGCGTCAATTCTTATTCCGGCGGCGTTGCTACAAGCAAGCTAATATCAACGGGGGTTCTAACGTGTAATACGATGCTAGTTTAAGGGGGGGGGGGGGACTTGGGACACGTGGGGAAACTTGAAAATAAGTAATTTTTTTTATATTAAATGGTTCGATAAGACTGCAAAAAATACACGCTACACACGAAATAACTACTTATTTCGGCGTTTCTTCTCAGCAGTGATAGTTTTTAAATTTATAATACTCAGTTCTTCCAATGACTATAGAATAACTACAGTGCCTATAAGTAGGTAGATAGATAAATTATTTAATTGGTACTAAGAAGAAACACACGATACAAATATATTTAATAAAGAAAAGAAGATACAATAACAATATGACAAAAAATACAACAGAAATATAAAATAAGTATGACTAAGAATAATTAAGAAAATAATTAAAAAGTATAATTATGAAACTATAAGTATGACTCTGCAATCATCGGAAGAACGTAAGAGTTTTATCCACCAGACGCAGAGCAAAGTTTTTTTTTGTCAGTTACAACCTTAAAGATTATTCTGTTGGCTCAAACTTATCTCGAACGAGACAAAACTGAAAGAAAATATATTTTTTACCCAAACTCGCGTCGCAGAAGTTCCGAGGAGTCCATTAGTTGAGGGCAGGCGTGCGTTGAAAAAGTTGCTAATGTCCAAGTTTCAGCTTCAAAGACAATTTCTCGATGCGTCACAAGCCGCATTAAAGTAGGATGGAAAGGGATTTAATATATAAAAATTAGATATGTAAATTCTATATACCTAAAGTCAACTTTATTACTATCAAAAAATTGTCATTTAAAGTTAACAAAACTATTAATATGTCTATAAAAAAATAATATATAGATACAATTGAAATTACACTACAAACTAAACTTTATAGTAAAATAAAACCTAGTCTTAATTATCAATTCAAAAATCTACAGCTGGAAAGCGCTGGATGCAGGACGCTCTAGATTAGTCATTTTGAAAAACCTTGGGAGAGACCTATGTCCAGCAGTGGACACTATGCGGCTGCAATGATGATGATGAAAAATCCAAAAGATTCAAAATTCAAAATTCAAAATATCTTTATTATCATAGGATATTTATAATATCTCTTAATAATAGTCACTTTGTTTTGTTTTGCACAAATGTTGACGTCAAATCGTTACTTAAAGCTAAGTTTACGCCGCTTCCTAGGCGCAAGTGCAGAAGAAGCGGCAACAAACTGCACTGCACGTTTTCTCCAAAGACGTCAACTAACAAACTAAAAACTTAAAATTAGTTATATAGATGGACAGAGATTACATTGTTTATTATGTCATAATTAAATTGAATTATAAGTATTACGAAATTTAAAATAATGTCAATTTGTAAATTTAGTATGTACCAATGTACCTAAATTATGACATGTCTAAGTATACAAACCTTTAAGAGGGACCCGCGCCAAGCTCAAGCCAGACCTTTTTGTCTTTAAGATAGTCATCGGTCCTATAATAAGCCTTCTCACAAAGTACTTTCTTTACATAAGCTTTGAATTTTCTGTCTGGCATATCAAGGACCGATTCTGACAATTTATTATAAAAAAGTATACACTTCCCCATAAAAGACTTACTGACTGTATTCAGCCTGTAATACGGGCTAACTAAGTCATTCTTATTACGTAAATTTCTATCTGTAAAATCACTTACTTTATTGAACATGGAAATATTTTTCCTTACATACATTATATTTTCAAATATGAATTGTGATGCAAAAGTAAGTATACCTATTTCCTTGAATAATTCCCTCAGTGAGTCTCTCGATCCTAAACCGTAAATAGCACGAATTGCTCTTTTTTGTAAAAGAAAAATAGTCTGAATGTCCGCTGCACTCCCCCATAGAAGTATCCCGTAAGACATTAGACTGTGAAAGTAACTAAAGTACACTTGTCTATCAGTTGCTACATCTGTCAATTGTCTTATTCTCCTAACAGCGTAAGCCGCAGAGCTAAGCCTATTAGAAAGTTTAGTTATATGAGCGCCCCATTGAAGTTTCGAATCAATTGTGATTCCTAAAAAGGTAGTACTTTCAATCAGATCGAGTTTCTGACCATTAATTAGTATGTCAACACAGGCTTGATTCACATTAGGAAGAGAGAATCGAATGCATTGGGTCTTGTTCGCATTTAACATGAGGTTATTGGCCGAAAACCAATCAGAAATTAAAGATAAGGTGCTGTTCACCGCGCTAGCATCACTGTTATGTCGATCTATTTTAAATATTAGCGAGGTGTCATCAGCAAACAGCACCATGTCAGCCTCTTTCTCAACCATGTAAGGCAAGTCATTGACATAAACTAAGAAAAGGAACGGTCCTAGAATTGAACCTTGGGGTACGCCCATTTTCACATTAGACCCGTGTGATTTTACGCCGTTTATATCAACAGTTTGAAGCCTATCAGTTAAGTAAGATTCTATTAATTTAATTGACTTATCATCAAAACCGTATTGACGAAATTTGAGCAAAAGTGTTGGATGATCAACGCAATCAAATGCTTTAGAAAGATCGCAAAATGATCCAATTGCATCATTTCTGTTTTCCCACGCGTCGTAGATATTAGTAATAAGTGCTACTCCTGCATCGGTGGTCGATTTTCCAGCAGTAAAGCCGTATTGTTGGCTATGGAAAAGATTATTGGTCTTAAAGTGAAGTAGCATTTGATTGAGCATTATCTTTTCGAACACCTTACTCAAAACTGGCAGAATAGAGATAGGTCTGTAGTTGCCAGGGTCTGTTTTTTCTCCTTTTTTGAATAAGGGGATTAGTTTACTACATTTCATTAAGTTAGGGAATATGCCTTCATCAATACATTCGTTAAATATAAAAGCTAAATCGGCAGCAATTATGTGTATAATATGACTTACTACGGCTACTGACATGCCCCAGTGATCTTCTGATTTTTTTAAATTTAACTGTTTAAAAGCATCTATTGTATCGCTAGGGCCAACATGCTTAAAATTAAATTTAGAATCACAAGGGCTAACATTACTCTTAAGCAAAGCCTCAGCACGCTGGGCGCTAGAACTCACATTAGAAGTGAGTTCCAAAGGAATGTTAGTAAAATATTCATCAAATATATTTACTATTTCTTCAGTTTTTGAAGTATTTTTACCATTACATTTGATTCGGCAAATATTTTCTTTGGTTTTATTTTTACCTGTTTCCTTATTTATGACACTCCATGTTTCTTTAATTTTATTAGGAGCATTATTTATTTTTTTGCTAATACTATTCGACTTGGCTCGTCTACAAACTTTTTTAAATATTTTAGAATAATTTCTAACATATTCTATAAAAGAAGGATTAAAGTTATATTGTTTTTGGGCATATAGATCATATAACCTGTTTCTACTTATGTAGATGCCGGTAGTAGCCCATTCACTAAACTGTGATTTACTATGAACTACTACTCTTTTTTGTTTTAATGTTTTAGAATACTCAGAGGAAACAGTACTAAATAGTTTATTATAATGGTCGTCAGGATTATTTCCTGTATATACCACTGATAATAATTTGTTATCTAAATTATTTTTAAGTTTTTTTATGTTTTTAGAAGTAATCGGTCTACACAAGATCTTATCTTTTCTCAAATTACTGGTGGACTCTTTGACAAAAGCTACATATACACCAGAATGATCTGAAGGCAATTTATTAATAACAGATTTATCACAATATTGAATATTACTAAAAAAATTATCAAGACATGTGCCAGATGTAGCTGTAATTCTGGTTGGCTCAAAAAATAAGTTTTCTAATCCAGAACGGATTATGACCGTGCGGCATGGTGCCAAGAACGCTGGCTGCTAAGCTAGTTCGCTGAAGAAAAAAACAGTCAGCCCTCTTGTCACCAGCGGCGGTGATTAGGCGCGGAGTTATCTGTTTGAAGAAGGCTAGAATTCATCATCATCAGGGCGAATTCCCGGTTGCATCCTGAGCGGTAACCATTCCGAGCCCGAGGTCCGTTACCTAACTTATGTGATTTGACGAGGTTACTGGTTTTCACACAGAGCGACTGTCTTCTGACCTCCGCAACCCAAAGGGCAGACCAGAACCAATCCTAGGATAGGATTAAACAAACGCTTGATGGCGTTCGGAACCCACAACGTTACAAGTATACGTACCTTCCGAAGCACGTTACGTGTCTTCCTTTTTCTTTCTTTTTTGAATTTAATTATAATCCGGCTTTATTAATAAAGAAATAAGAAATGAGTATTCTGCATCCATACCATGTAGCACAACCTTAAGCGATGTTGATTGGAATTGAAACAGTGTCTTGTCTTTACAATGTTTTAGGATCTTATGTCGAATTTGATAACGAGTAAGATAGGTATATTTATTTAGATTGTATAAAGTTAGTTTTTAACTTAAATTAAAATTTGAGAACATAATATATCTTTATATTATAAACAAATAATTTAATTTATATTTTAGTTTAGTTTAAGATAAATATTTATGTACTTAACTTTTTAAAACAAAATGTAATAGTTTTTACTTAATAAAATATAGAAATTTAGACGAAATAAAAAATATTTTTTTTTTAAATAAAAAGATTTTCGATAGAATATTTTTTTCGTAGAAGCTTGTATTGTGAGGTCTAAGTACTTATCAAGATAAATGTAAAAAGCCGAAACTATGGGGTTTTGTCGTTTTATTACAGGGTTCCTATAGCCACCTTCCAACACTATCATTAGATCAGCTTCTTGTTATAATAATATTGTATTGTCATATGATTTACATTAGCATACAAGATTTCATTTCAATCAGAAACCAGGCCAGTGGCTGAAATTTAACTTGCAAGATTTGACCCGAACAAATAAACAACAAACAGTGTAATTGTAGATATGGTATTTTATAGTTCACCTTCTTATTGTTTGAAAATAATGCTTAGGGTGACTGTTTTAAAAGTCATACATATATTTATTGCGGAATGTATTTCATTAGAAACTTTGTATAAAAAAACCATTATGTAAGGCCGCCTCTTGTACCTTATTTATTTATAAGTTCCGTAAACTTTGTAATTTTTATTGTTTTTTATTTGGTGCAATAAAGATTTTTGAATTGTATTGTATGTTATCATTTATAAATAAAGCTACATTGACGGCACAAAGTTATTTTGATAAGTGTATGCGAACTGTTACGTCACATTTTAAATGTTTGTTTCAAAATGTCACTAAATAATATTGAGTGATGTTGAAAATATGTTATTTAAAGGAAGGAGTAGGGTAGGAGTATGTTCTCGACAGTCCAATACAGCGGATATATTGCTAGCGTGTCACTCTTGATTTGTCCGCGTCATCGCAAATTGTTCAAGTTTGAAAATACGCTCAGAGAAATATGTTGCAGTAAAAATAAACAAGTTTATTTCCTTGCTGTAGATGCGAACAATGTTGTGCTTCGTTTACCGTTTAGTTTTTTTTATCATCACGATTTAATCCTTTTCGTAAAAGAAAAAACCAGAGGTTCTCAGAACCAAAGACCTATTATTCTTATGAATGGCCTATTATATATTCTTATGACATTTTGAGTGGGTACCGGCATTTTTTTGGCCAAATATATCAAAATCAGATTGTAATCTATAATTTTATAGCATAATTATAAATATTTTTTATGGTCTAATATTATTACATGCTATTATGTTGGGCAAATCCCGCGTGGACATTGGCATTTCGTTATTTGACTATTCCATTCCTCACACATTTTGGGACTACAAAAGTATTCCTATAAGTTAATCCAGGTAATAAGAAATCTGTATGTCTTTTGCGAATTGTGTACAAACGTATAAAACGTTCAAACTTCCGTATCTATAAAATTAAAAGTATAAAAAATTATTATTAAACTTTTATTCCTATGTTTTCTTCTAATAAAAATTATATATCACTTTGTTTTTCTTCTGTTTTAGTTTAATATAATAGTTGAAAAACGAATGAGTTTCCAAGTACCTACAGACAAATTGTAGTATATAACAGTAGATTGTACACTACCTTATATATATATGTAAATATTTTTTTATATAGGTACATAATAATATGTATTATATGTATCTATAATATTTTATTTATATATATCCTTTGAAATATTACAGGTGGGGACCTGTAACATATCTAAATTTCTTTTGTATCCATACTACCCTAAGGTTGCCTGGAAGAGATAAGGCCGCCCTTAAAATATATCGAAACCATTTCAATTGAATACCATATCGACTAATGCTACGAACCGTATCTATATAAAATGTCCCAGCCCTTCAAGCTCACGCTAAACCGCCGTTTCAGGAAACCGATCGGATGTAATTGCTTCTCTCAATGTAGCAATCCAATTATTTTTCTAAACCCTAAAAAGATTTACCCAATATTGCTGGGCCAAAGTTTCCCTCATCGGAAAACGATATTGTGTGCGCGGCAATGGGTTTGTCCACTCATATTGTATGATCTGTAGTGAGCTGAATAGGATTATAAACCTTTTTTAGGGTTCCATAGCAGTGGCGTAACGTGGGCTTTCGCCGCCCGGGACTGACTGGATTTGCCGCCCACACACCACCAGCTACTGGACTTATTTAGCGCCAGTATATCTGGCTTGTGACCTTGCCGCCGCCCCCTTTTTTTAATGCTGTCCGGGGCCATGCCTCCCCCCCCCCTCGCTACGCCACTGTTCTATAGTAAACAAGGAACCCTTACGGTTTCGCCATGTCTGTCTGTCCGCAGTTTTTCTCAGCTTACTATTGGTACTAGAAAGCTGTAATTTAGCATGGGTATACTTATTAATCATGCCGACAAAGTAGTAAAATAAAATGTTGAATATAATTTTTTTAGGGCAGCTTAAATTAAATACATTAAAGTGGAAATAATTTTTTTCTTGACTAATCCATGGTGTGGGGTGTCATTGAAAAGGTCTTTCAACAATAAAACTACATAAACATACACTATAACACTGGTTCACTATTTCAATTACGATATTTCTCTTTTATTTCTACAAGTAAAATTAATGAATGTTCTTATGTCTAAATTCATCAAAAAGTTAGGCTCTCGAACATGCCAAAGGAATAGACATACATTTATACCTATAAACCTATACTGCAAAAATATAAACTCCCTTTAGCAGGTCTAGTTTTATTCGATTTGCGTAAAAATTAAAATATTTGATGTCAGGGTTCTTTAAGCCGCCTAAAAGTATTTTATATAGTTGCCATTTTACAAGGCTACAATAAATAGCTGTTATTTATACCAGTTTCGTAAAATGGCAACTAGGTATTTTAAATACTTTTATTTATTTTTAGCCTTTTCCCCATTTTAAAATGGCTTAGCTTGACTTTGTGTCTTTCCCGAATATGATAATGATGTAATAATATGCATGTATTCTTAGTTCACTTTTAGATTAAATGATTCGAGTCGACATGCCCGCAGCAGTGACTTATGTTGAGAAGGTTGCTGGAAATATCGCTACAGTTATAGTAACAGTTAATTGGAATAATTTTGTAGTAAGTATTCTGATTTGAAATGCCGGACAACGTTTTTTCCTGGCTTTGTATTCTGTGAGAAATTAAACATTTTATTGCTAGAACTGAAGTAATTTGCGTTTATAAGTCAATTGTGTAGTTTAAATATTTTTTTTATCTTGAGCTTTTGCTGTTTCGTATATGTATGTGGCCAACACTACAGAAAAAGGGTTAAGCTATCAATAAATATATTCTACACATCCATATCAATACTTTTGTATTAAATTAAGTTTCCCGGCGCGTATATCTGTATGTATGTAAACTCTGATAGTACTTAGCCAATTTTATTGCTATTTTCACTAAACATGACGATCATTTCTCCAGAAAAGTTTATTTGAAAACTAAATAGCCAGACAAAGCCGAGGCGGGTCACTTGTATATTATAAAACAATGAAAAATAAAAATCTTTTCAAGTTTACATTTAACTCTAACCTACTAAGTCTACTAACTACTCTTAAACTAACTCCTCTTAAACTAACTCTACTAACCTCCTACTTTCTCTCGTCTCTGAATGTGCTAAGATAACAAACTTAATTTGATACAATTTCTGAAGAGGTAAAAGGTACAGCAGCAGCAAGGTGGTCCGGAATTTGCAATAAGCCCTCTTTAGCCCGACCGCCTTTGTCCCGAGTTCCTTGCGTATTCCTAGTACTATCAGCTGAGAATTTTGCTGACCGCTTAGCTAGTGGAAACTCAACTCAAGGTAATTTAACCGACTTATAAATAAGGCAGTACTTAAGCAAACTGTTTGTAATTTATTACCTGTATGTTTTTCCCTAAATTGCAATATGAGATACCTACTTCAAAAAGGAAATAAAAAGAAATATTCGGGTTGGGATTTTTCCGGGATAGCGGCACATGTGTTGTAAGCGTCCATGGACTGCAAAAACCACTTACCACCAGATGGCTCATATGCTTATTTGCCTATAATAAAATACTCTTTATATGCACCATAAAGAAAAGAATTACATAAAAGTCTCTTCATTTCCGCTGCTATAGACCGACGCCAAGTCTGCGTTGGTCGACCACGATTCCTCTTACTCTAAGGCGTCCATTCTAGTGCCTGCCTCGGAATATGAGTGGGATCCCTCCTGAGCGTGTGACCAATCCATGTCCATTTGTGACGCGTTTTTGATCGATACGTGTCTCGCCACAGGGCTACCACATACGTTCGTTAGAATTTTTTTCAGGCCAAAAGATACCCAATATCTGTCAAAAGCAGCGATTTATAAAGAGTTAGATCTGTTGCGTTATGTCTTTGGTCACCCTTCTACATTTCGCACCCATATAGGGACAGTTTTCACGTTAGAGCGGAGGATTTTGAGCTTCACTTCACTTCTTCAGTAAGTTTGCTAGACCGCAATATGGGGCGAAGTTACGCGAAGGTGTCTCGAGCTTTAGCAACTCGCGAAGTGATATCCTCTTCAGTTCCTCCACATTGCGACACGACACTTTCAAGGAACGTGAACTACTGCACGCGCTGTATTTGTTCTTTACCTTTATATGCATCTCCTGAGTCTTACGCACGTTAACTTTAAGTCCAACGTTCCCCGCTTCACGGTGGAGTCATCCAGCTTCGATTGCATATCACCGTGCATTTTTCGCCTATAAGATGTATATACCAATTTACCAGTATATACCAATGTCGGTGCAGTATTTTCCATGTCTACCGATCTTCAGCCAAATGCTTGACTTCCCTATACGACACGACTTCTGCCTTTTCTTTTACTTCATACATGAACCTTCTTGGCCTTTCTTTTCTCTTCTTGCCTCGATCTTTCCATCCATGATATTTTTAATGGAATTATCGTGTCGTATAAGAAAAATACTCCACTGACAAGAACATATTTAATAAGTATAAGTAGCACCTAAGTACTATGTTTTCCTTATTTTTTATTTTGTATGTTTCAAAATTTTCAAGAGTACTTAAATAAATAAAACTAAATAGTTCTTAAATATATTGATGATGATATACCATAATGCTTATTTAAAAGTGAGAAAACTAGTCGACTGTACATGTTTCACAGTAGCGACTGAATTTTTAACACACATTATTCTTTCTTCCATTTTCTGAGTCGCCTAGTGCATACTACTCGTATGTTGTTTTCTTAATAACCTCGCGTTGTGTGCTGAGTAACAATGCAGGTATAAAAGGATGCCTAGGGAATAAAAAAATCTACATTTTATACTTCAACCGTGTGTTTCGTCAGTGTCGCTAAGTAGGACGATTTCATAACTCTGTCTCATCAAGAAAAGTCTCATATTACTGGAATTTGTTAGAATTAAGAGGATCGACGTCAGGTATGTGACGGTTTGTAATACTACAGTCTAACAGCGCACTTCGGGCTCCCCTGCAATGCAGTTAATAACACAATTGGAAACATGTTAAGATTATACTTAATTTACATAATTTTTCAGAACAAAAACCTACTTCAATACTAGTGGCAGTTACAGAAAAGCTAAATGCGCAACTTTAGTATATTTAGACGACACATTTCTTCTAGTTATTTGGGTTTAATAAAAATCAAATAACACAACCGATTTTGATAAAAATTCTATAAAATAACCCAAATCGTTATCAGGTAACACACATAAAAAAAAGATTCTGATGAATTAAGAACCTTCTCCGTTTTTAAACCGGTTAAAAAGAGACGGAAAAGCAATTAAGATGATGCATGGGTGCAGTTTATTGATTCCCAAATAAACCTCTATTCTAGAAATCCTTGACGAAAAACACCAACATTAAGTTTGACTCACTTCTATTACTATACCTAGACTTGTACCAGCTGCTTCTCTTCACATCGTAAAATCCGATCGAGGGAATGAGCAAGAGAGACAACTCTCTCTTGCTTATTCCCTCGATCGACTTTCAAATCATGTCAATAAGCGATGCAGCTACTAATTAAACACAATTTTGATTCCCCTTTTCCACAGTCACGCCCACCATTGCACTAAATGTGGCCTTTGGGACTAACAGCTAAGGTACTATCTACTTAGTAAGGGATAAAGATGTGATGGTGCAGTTGTATATCTTAGAGAATCATCAAATAGTTATTACGTAGTAGAACCTAAACTCTTGTGTCTTGACTCTGAAATCAAAATGGCAGTATACCACCCCTTGCTAATGAAACTTAAAACGGCTACATCATCGGCGACAAAGGGGTTACTTCGCTTCATTACGCCAACTTAACGCTTCGTTAGAAATTTAAAAAGTTTGAGGGTTGAACTTCATCCCCTCCATCTCACCCCATTTCCAAATAAGACGTATTTTGAGAAATAAATCTTACATCCTCTTGCCGAGGTTTAATACAACCTCGTCGATTTTATATCAGCAGTAATCTGATGGTTATTTTTTTTTAAGTCTCCTGCTCATCGCAGTTCGTTCTTGATTGGTTTCGGGCTTTTTCATCTCCAAATATGATACTTACTCAGCTAGTACAGTGATCTGAAGTGAATCTTTGCCTCTGAGACGAGAGAGCTTCCATCTCTCGCAGATCAGCCTGCATCGTATCGCTCCAGCAATATCTGCGCCGATCCACTGGTCTTAATTATACTTAATTGTACACATATATACATGTTTAAAGTGCAACAGACAGACTTAAGGTGAATATATAAGCAAATGGCCTTGAACTATTATTGGTGATCCGTCTAGCTTTAAAACTTGCCGTGGCCACTTGTACACTAACTACCACGTGTATACCTACTATATATATATCACCATATTTATGAGTTAAAAATTTATTTCACACTTCAAGGCCATTTGCTTATATATTCACCTTAATGCTAAAAGCATTCTCTAACAGTTAAACCTTTGGGTCTTCGGCCTGATACTTTTCCCGCAAAGGCTGCAATGCCTTGACGCCACTATCCTCCTTCATTATTTTCATTTACCAAAGCTATTGCAAGCGGAGCACTTTAGTAACACCGATTATATTCGGATTTTATACCAACACCTGTATCTCCACATTTTTCAGACTCTTCAGCTACCGTCAGCATTTCAACTCCAAATATGCTAACAATAATTTCCTAGGGATGTCTTATTCGGTGCGAGGTTAAAAAGAAGAAGCTGGAACAATTAAAATGATTTAGCTGTGGTTTTATGATTAGCCGCTTGCCTGAAGTCAACCATCCTTGGAAATGCAGCTTTTGCACGAATAGGAAGAGATGGCCTGGTTCTATTTTTGTCGAAAATGACATGGCATTATATAAACCGACCCCCACAGCGTCATACTAACTACAATCCAGTTAGCTACTATACTACATGGAACTCGATCAGTTTTTGCGTCAGAAAATAAAAATAATCGTAATTAGCCTTGCATTTTCAACAAAGCTTTGAACACAAAGCGCATTTGCGTAATATTTTTTCAGCTTGTTTGGATTATATTCAGTGCTCGTACGAAAAATTAACCCGCTCACGAGAAATAAAGTATAAGCGCGCTTATTTCTTGCGCGTTTTGTTGCAGTTTTTACTACGAATTTACGTCTAAAAATTGTTTGTAGCAACATTTTGCTGAAAGTTTTAGTATTTTGCTGAAAGTGTTTCTTTGTGAATCGCAATATGTGACTTAAAATACCTAAGCACTGGTTCTTCAACTACATTCCCAAGGAAGCTTGACGTCGGGTGGCTTCCGGTTGTAAAATATCCCGCACAAATGAATGTATTTCTAAGGCGGGTTAACTGGCAGCAGGCAAACGAACTGTCGAAAAATCGTGGCCAAATAGTTTTGACTTTTTCCTCCAATTCACATTTTTTATTATTTCTTCAACGAACATATGGAACTTTCATTGAGTCAGATTGTAAAACAAACTCATTGTAAACTCAACTCACTCACTTTAACTTGATCTCCTGCTTTGATCCATATTTAATACACGTTCCCTTAGTATTTTTTCCTCAAAGTTGCCGTTTGCTAACAGATAGGATTAGGGTGTATATACTTGTGTATACATATTACTAGAGAAACAATGGAAGTGTCGTCAAGAATGGCAAATCCGAATGCGCCTATCTGGCAGTCCAACACAATAAGGTAAGCGTTCTCATTCTAGAAACGGTGGTATAAGTGATGAAGTACAATCAAATCGTGATATCATGCAAAATATAAATGCACTATATCATCTTCATTATTCGATACGTGACGACTATCGTGATATTTTATAGAATATGATCATTCTGTACCCCCATCATGTCGCTGAGTCTTATTCCCCATCTCAAGAGAGATGAAAATCTTATAAGTAATGTATGAAACTAATTTTGTAAAAAAAAACATTTTCTTCACTCTATACATCTTAACCTATTATTTCTTCTTCTTCTTAGCAAGTTGGAATGACTCTATATAGGGACCGATTATTCCTGTCTTCTATTTATTGTAGTAAAAAGTTTTATTGGGAAATGTAAGGCAACCGGTACTTTATCATCTGCAGACGTTCCCGGTTGCATCCTCAGCTATGCTGCTTCGGAGTCTGGGGTGCGCTTTTTCGCTTTCTCTTCTCAAACTATAATATGCATATCAATGGTCACCCAAGGATGCCAAAGACCTTGCAAAATGGAGAAGAAATAGCCGGAACAGATAAAATGATTTGGCTATAGTTTTACGACCGGCCGCCTGCCTGACGTCAACCCTCTTTGGGAATGTATTTGTGTGAAAAGTTTTACAAGCGGCTGCCGCCCGACGTTAACCCTCTTCGGGAATGCAATTGTAGCACGAGATGTTTGTGCTTAGTGCTTTAGTCGCCTCTTCAACAGAAAGAGATGGAGTGGTCCTATTTTAACCCGGAACCACACGGGTGAAAATCAAGAACTCACATACTAGGTACTAATTATTTTAATATGGCATTCGGGGCAGTAAAATCTTGTAACTTGTCCCACAGCAATCGCGACCGGCTGGCAAACACTGATATTAGTTTTCTGTGTAAGCAATTTTCGTAAGTGTCCCTGTTATTCCCGTAATACTGGCCCCGATCCCGCCCGTGGTTTTATATTGAAACGCAATAAAAAGGACGCGCTGAATCGACTAATCTAATCTTGTAGCGTTATTTTATTAAATTCCACATTGTGGATTTAATCTTTGTTGTTAGATGAAAAATATCAAAGAACTTATTATTAAAGAAATAATAATAACTGAGGTGATGAGTTTTACGAAGAAAAAGAAAATGAAATGAAAAAATCATAACAAACTATGAAGTACTATTTTAAATAACCAAGTTTATTAGTGAGACAAATTGAAATAATTAAATTTTCAACAAAAAAAACAACCTACTTCAATTTTAAAATGGGACCAAATTGGTAGTAAAGGCTTTCAAATAAAAAAATAATCATTAAAATCGGTTAACAATTGGCGAAGATATCGTATAACAAACGTACATAAAAAAACAAACAGTCGAATTGATAACATCCTCCTTTTTTGAAGTCGGTTAAAAATCATGACTTTCAAGCGTTGATACCCAATTACTTTTGAACGGTTGAACCGAATTTCATCATACATCTCCAGAAGAATCATCTCAACAGTCAAGGCTTTCGATTAAATCTATTCGTTTAGGAGCTACGATGCCACAGACAGATACACAGACCCCTAATTTTTGTCGGGTGTTAAAAGGACATACCTGGAAAATGTAGGTTATTATTTTTATAATATGTAACAGACGGCTGAAAGAATTACATAGTAGGTAAATAAGTGGAGAGTCTATCTATATTTAAGAGCTATGCTCTTGTCGGTGGAGTATGAATTCTTTTCCGTTTGTCTCTCTTATCTGCCAGTTTTTTACTTCGCTATACGACAGGACGTTCACCTTCTCCTTTATTTATTTCATGTAGCTATGCCTCGGTCTTCTTGGTCCTCTTTTCCCTTCCATTTTTCCTTTCATGATGGTCTTTATGAAGTCCTCTATTTTTCTATTATATCCAGAGTACACCTTTTCTCTTCTACTCTTTTAAGGACCTCCTCATTTGTAATTTTTTCAACCCAGCTTATCCGTTCCATCCTACGCCAGCACCACATTTCAAATGCTTCTATTTTTTTCTTTTCTTTTAAGTCAAAGTCCATGCCTCGTAGCTATATAACGCAATAGTCCAGATAATTATATACTTTTAGGAGCCGTTTTCGTTGATATCTTTGCTGAAGCTGAAGATGTCTTTAGGGTTCCGTACCCAAAGGGTTCAAACGGGACCCTATTACTGTGACTTCGCTGTCTGTCCGTCTGTCCGTCTGTCTGTCCGGCCTGTGACAGACGGACAGACAGACAGCTGTCTGTCCGTCTGTCACAGGGCTCTATCTCTTGAACCGTAATAGCTAGACACTTGAAATTTTTACCGATTATGTATTACTGTGGCCGCTATAACAACAAATATTAAAAATAAAAAATAGTTAAAAATTAAAGGATCGTCATACAAGAAACGTGTTTTTTTCAGCGTTTTTAACATGACCTTTATAATGGCATTAACTAGATACTTGCAATTTTCACCAATTATGTATTACTATGACCACAATAACAATAAATACTAAAAATAAAATAAAGTTAAAAATTAAAGGGGGTCGTCATACAAGAAACGTGTTTCTTCAGCGTTTTAAAACATTGTGCGGTGGCACGGAACCCTTCATGTACGAGTCCGACTCCCACTTGCCCGTTTTTTCTGGTTGAACACTTGTTTTGCCATTGCAATTCTTGTAATTATATCTTGTGTAGAACGACCATCGGGTGTTATTAAACTTCCTAAATATTTAAATGTTTGTATTTGTTCTGAATTGTTATTGTTAATTTGAATATGAGTGTTGTTATAGTTTTCGGTTTTAATTTAGGTTTTTTTCTTCTTCTTTGGTTTTTCTGATTTTGATGTTATCATAATTTTAGTTTTTTTTTGTAATTTATTTTTAATCTGTGTTCTGTAAAAGTTGTATCCACATTATTGAGTAACTTTTGTAATTGTTTTGAATTTTCGGCTAACGCTGCAATATCATCTGAAAATCTAAAAAAAAGTATTTTCTCTCCGTTGAAATTTACACCCCTTCATCGGCTTCTAATATTTTTTAAATTGCACATTTTATAAATATGTTAAAAATTAACGGCGATAACAGGCACCCTTGTCTTACCCCTCCTATTTCTATAATCATTTCTTGTTATCTATATAGCTCATATATGATATTCTTGTCTCTATAATCTAGTCCCGAATCTTTTAGTGTTTTCATCATTCTTTTCCAAATAACTTTGTCAAACGCCTTTTCTAAATCTATGAAGCCTATGTGTGTGTCTATTCCTAAGTCTATTCTCCTGTTTATTATTAGTCGTAATGGTAAAATTGCTTCCCGTGTCCCTTTCTTATGTCTAAAACCGTATTGGTCTGGACCTATTATGTTTTCTGAAATAGGTCTTATGCGATTCTGGATTATCTTTAAAAGTATTTTTAGAGCATGCGATATTAGACTTAAAGTACATGGAATAGTCTTGTCTTTCTCGATATCACCCGGTTGGTTGACTGGTAGATAAGCCCTTAGGCTTTAAGTGCGCCATTACACTTGTATTTGTATATGAAGTTAAATAAATAAAAAAGAGTAGATTTTTTTTTTTCTTTTCCGACGGGTGACGTAAGAGTTAGGGAGGTACACCAGAGAATGGACAAAAGCGTATTCTGTGCAGAGTTTTTATACCATTTACTGCCAACACCAAATCGCCTGCTCGGCGTGGTGATTATAGGTAAGCCAATAGTGGACTGATATAGGCTGTTAATAAAGGAGAAGTAAGTAGTTATCTAATTATAATTTTTGGAACAATATAAAAGAATAAAACGGTGTAAAACGTGTTTTATTATACAATAAAATGGCGTAAAGGGCAGAAATAAAGAGAGCTAAGCAAAAAACAGGTAGGTACACAATAAATTTGTAAGATCGCAATATTCACAATGATGTTTTAGTTTGATAGATGATTTTCTGGATATAATACCTATTTGTTGATTGTTTTCTTCGTTTATATTTTCTAGAAATGAAGTCAATGAAGATAAAAATACTATTTTAAAAGGGGACTGATAGTAGACATTTTTATGTTAACTTACCTAAGACTGGTATGTCTAAGACTTAGTAGACCCAAGTAGCCTAGCTTATCAATGCAATCCCTCTTCTGTCTTTCTAGATAACAATGCCATCGCAAGCAGTCGCTGTTTTACCGATTATGTTCGAGATCGACTCTTTTTTTTAGAACTAAGTTAAGTACACGTTACGCGCGTGATGCACACGAATTGACATTGACAGGTAATTTTACTTCGCCTCTTATCTAAACGTTGGCCCACCTTCATATATATAGTTTAACAATGGACTGTGAATCTAGAGGTTCGAAGCATGCGCATCATTAATGCAAAATGGCGACCGATTCTCTACTGCATACGATTTGACTGAAACTCGAAATCCAGGTTTTTTGTGGATCAGAATCCGAATCTAAACTTTTTTGGGATCCAAGATGGCGTCTGGAAATGAATTCTTAAATATCTTTTTATCTTTTACAAAATAATTAAGTGTTCATAAAGCTTTGATTCTACAGTAATGAACTTCGTTCTCACCGGGTATACCACGACACCCATCTCCTTGTGCCTGACATATCTACAAAAAATATATATCACAGCCGAACATAAAAAATAATCAGCTCCACGCAGACTGTCGTTGCGAGTTGGAATTTATTTTATGAACTAATTTCTGTGGGACAGCATTCCTTATACGTGACCCGGGGCTAAGCATTTTTTGGACATTCCCGCAGTTTAATGAAAACCCGCAATATGCCCGGGGGAGCGTTTCTACTGATTGTGGAATTTTTTCGTATTTGCGTATGAATATTTTTGAGGCCTGTGAGTAGAGTAAGCGGTTTAGCAGGTATTAGTTCAAATACGCTTGTGGATTTTGCTGGGACATTTTTCATGTAAATCCTTGATGCAAAATTACATAAGTATAGACATATATCAGAAACCTAATGAAGAGTAAGTAAAGTAAAAAAAAAAATCAGTGAGTGCCGAAAGAAGTGAAAAGTTGAACAAGTGTGTGTCGGTTACACGGTAACAGTGTCGCGAATTCAGCGGCTTTTCCCATCTCAAAAATGCCCAACGCGGCTCAAGAAGTTTTCATTTTAACAAAAACATGCATAATATGTCTCTTAATCTGTTAAGATGATACATGGAGTCCAGTGCTGCCCCCGTTTGAAATAAATTATTTGAAAGAAAACTGAGATGTCATTTAAAATTTTGTTTATGAACTACTGTTTACAGTTTGAAGTGAGAATGTGAAGCTTTTCTTCGCACATTTGCCAAAAGTGGCCGTTTTTCGCAAATGTGCGAAGAAATGGAGAGAAAGGAGATGGAGAAGCACTGTGGCGTTCCCCAATCCACTTAGGGGATATTTCCCTTGACTTAGATTGACTTCTAACGTATTTATAAAATAATATTGTAGGTGAGAATATTTTTCTGACTATAACTATAATATACCCGTGGCAATGGATCTGATCAATGGATCTACTGAGAATGATCGTTAATAAGTGGGAAGAAAAATATATCTGTTGGAGTTAAAACCTCCGTACTTATAATTACGGATTAAAAAGAAGAAAAAGAAAAGAATAAAATATATGACAAGAGCTGTCAGATGAGAAAAAAACAAGAAAAGAGTATAACTAATCCGAAAAACTAAATAAATATTAAAATATAAATGTGATTTAACAATTAATAATGTATGTGCTGAGTTGTGTTAAAAGTTTTTTAAATCCTTCAATATCAAAGAAAAAATAAAGCTTTTTTAAACCTGATACACTTAATAATACATGAATAAGCTAGTAGGTACTTAATTTTTCTAAAACTTTAACCCTCAATCGCTACGGTCGGTCAGGTGTGCGTAAAATTCATTATTTTTACAGTCTCAAAGAGACCGCTTCAAAGGAATTATGAAAAGTTGGTTACTTTGAGTTCATCGTGAAGTTCGTCCGACCTGGACTTGGGAACAGCTTAGAGTGGAAACCTGGTTCACACCTCACGATAAATATTTCAACGGAATTGTTTTAATTATTATTTTGTGTATTAGCACTTTGTACTCTTATGTATTCTGTGGTATTAGTTTGTTGTTGTCATTATATTATAAATTTTTTAATTATTTTTTAGAAATTCAGTGCCTGGATTCGAGTTTCAACAAACAGATTTGTATACCTAGAAAATGTTTATGTTACTTATACCATAGAGTATTTTTTTGTATTCTTTAATAATAATAATACACTTTATTGCACCAAAACACTTGAAAAATTCTATAAAAAAAAGAAATCAAAGGCGGCCTTATCGCCAAGGCAATCTCTTACAGGCTACCTTTGGGTGACAGGATTGGCTGAAAAATAATAAATAGGTGGTGCGATTGTGAAACTAGTAATAACCTAATTATATGGTGATATCAAACAGTAAAAATAAAGAGAAGATGGAAAACCCTGAATATTAATATAATAATAAATGAATATTGAATATATATACAAAATATATACGTATACGAAAATTACCCACATATACATACATACAACATACATACATATAAATACACTGTCATACACAACACACAACTAGAGGAGAACGAAGAATATGATAATTTAATGACTGTCTAGAATCTTTTTGGCTGGCTGCGATGTCATGTAACTTTTAGGCCATTAGTCCATCTACGGTGAAATGTCACTTATAGGCTGGCAAAGAAGAAGATTTTAGGGTTGACACCGGTTGTTGAAATTCATGTTTAGCTGTATGCGAATTATTGCCAATGTCATTAGTTTAAAGTTTTTACTTAGTTTGTAAAAGTTACGGTAGAGGGCACCGTACTAAGTACTTCTTGTTTTTGTTGTTGCAATATAAGTGGAATTGCGTATAGGAAGTGCGTCTTGAGATTAAATAAATTTCATTTATAGAAATTCTCGGTGATTTTTTTGTATTCTATAATTTTAGACTTGAGCTCAGATTATGTAAATGATAATATAATAGTAGTTATGTAGTATATTTTGCGTTTTGTCGCGATGTGTGAACGAGGTATTTCGGTACTCTTGGTATAAGTACATAGAATTTAATTAAGTGCTGTTTAATTACTTGTAGTTGTACGGCAGGTCACATTGCCCACGGAATATCGTAGTTTGAGCACCTAAAGTTTATATTGCCAGTAAGGGGATACTATATTACATTATAGGTATACATATTCTATTCAAACATTAGCGGAACTAATATTACGAAAATCTTCATGATATTATTGTTATTATTATTACCAAAGGCACAAGGTTCCTTTGTGAAAACAACACATTGAATAATAGAAATAACTTGTGATTATATATGATAAAATATGACTCGTTTGTTATTTATGGGTTACACCATAATGGTAAATATTTTGGCGAATTTATTTTGAAACTAATATATATGTACATATATTATTGATTTTTTTTGTAGGTATTTATATACTTTTTAAATTGTTTACTCATTCTGTCGCATCACCCGAATTATTTTTTACTTAGTCAAATGGTTGACTGGGATAAGGCGTTAAGTCCACCATTTGTACACTTTTTATGTGCAAAAAAGTTTAAATAAATAAATAAAGAAGAAAATGACAATCAAATGTTAATGAAATTAATTCTAGTGAAAACACTGGTTTTAAGCTTTGATATTTAATTTTTCAAATACCTAATACTTATTTTACGACTTAAAGTTTACTAGATTTTTTAATACCTCACTTTGAAGGAAAGAAATGCCTTTTTCTTTTCTCATATATTTAGTTAAAAAAGATTTCCCGGTTCAAATGCCAATTTCACGGAGCATCTCGATCAAAACTTAAAAAATGGAAAAGTTGGAGCAATTCATTTTGTTGAGTAGAAGAGGATTTTTTGAACCAGCGCCCTCTAACTTACATTGAAGGCGTAGATACCTATTATACTTAAAAATGTGTTTGTATTAAGTAAACTTAACTATTGTTTTGGGTTTAACTTACTTTAATTTGTAAGTAAAACTAGCGCCTATTGCATGAAGGAGTGCTTAAAATTACTTCAGTGGTCTCATATAGAAGCCGAGATTATACTCTTGGTTTCAAACCCAAAACCGTGCGAAATAGTGAAGAAAATTAAATAAGAGAATTCCAAACTAGCGTGTTAACTATTTTCCCACGGAGGTAGTCATCATTTCGTCGATATTTGTGCTTATTAGTAGCTTCTAACGACATCCGCAGATAGCGATGAAGTAGTCCTTTTTTAGACCGGAAACAACACGGAAAATAATAGGTCACGGCATAAAAGTATGTTTTTAAAAGAATTTGTATTTATTTTGTAGGATTTTTACTTCAAATATGTTGTTCTCCTTTATGGTAGTAATTTACTTTGTATAAAATATAAGTAAATTTTTCAAGAAGACTAGTTAATAAATATTTCCATTATAATCTTCTTTAAACCCGCGAGTAATATCCACTTCATCAAAACCCCAAGATGCTCACAGCAGCCAAGACATAGTAATTACCAAGCTGACTCCTTTAAAATACTCTGTCGGTTCACACCTTTATAAGGCTGAGTTTACAATAGATTTATTATTTTTATTAATATAGAGCATTCTATATGTAGGTAGATAGCAGTTTTAAAACATTACATCTAACAAAATATACTGAAACTATTTTAAGGATTGATTCAGTCCATGATACTGAACAACTTTCCCTATAGGAACATATATTGAAGATTGTCTCTAAAACGCAAACTAATCGATATATGCATCTTGCCTATCATTAACCTACGGTGCTCAGTCTTGGTCACTAACCGAGAATCAAAAGTCTGAACTTAAAATCTGTGAAAGAGCTATGGAACGATGTGTACTGGGATTAAAAATAATAGAAATCCCAAATGCTACACTTCGTTCGAAACCACGCATAACGGATGTATGACACAAAACCGCCAAGTTCGAGTAGGTGGGTCACGTCAGTGGAATGCAACCAGATTGATGGGCCAACCAAGTTACTCAATAAATACCTGAAGGGGGTCGGCGCCGCAGAGGTAGGCCCAGAAAGCGTTGGCGAGATGACCTCGATGCTTTTCATTGTGGTTGGTCGGAGATTTGAATAACAGAGAGAAGTAGCAAGAGATAGGAGAGACTTTTGTCCAGCAGTGGGATAGTATGGGTTAGTAAAAAAGTATTTGTATCTTGGGGAAAGTTGTTCTGAAAACCCTGGATCGGCTGCGTTACCTTCCATGTTTAGCACCCATACAGCAAAATAATGTAATGGATGGCGCCAATCCATTTCTCTTTGAAGTCCCATATATTGATAATAACGCTTTAGGTCCACCACCCATCAGAAATAGTAAAACGTTAAGTACTTCAAGAGACATATTCTCAATATTTAAAATCCTAAATAGCAGTTTTATTATTTTCGACATAATATTATATTTATAGTTTTTTTTATTTATTTATTTATATTATATACATATATATACATATATATATATATATATATATATATATATATATATATATATATATATATATATATATATATATATATTGTATTATATACATTTTAAATTGATGCACACATTGTAGTGTAATGCCACATAGCCGTAGATTTACTTTTAACTTCTGTGTTTTGTTTTCGTAAAAGTTTTCGTAAAAACATCCGCGGAAGACCAGCGTCGTAGTTCATGCTACAACATATGCTGAGCGGAGACCTTTTTGGTACACTGCTAAATTTATATTTTTGTATTGAATGTGTCTAATGTTATAAGTACTTGTACCAAATAAACATTTTTTCTTTCTTTATTTCTTTCTAGGTCTTGAAAAACAACCCTGTAAATAATAGAGACATGATTAAATATGCTACGGCATGTACATTCAACGTGTAATACTTTTGTATGTAACATAGCATCGGTTTAAATATATAACCTTAAATTATACTTACTTTGGTATAAATAAAACATCTACTTTTTCTTTTAACCACGTTGTCAGATTCGCTGGTGTAAACGAAGCCTAAGGAAAGCGCTTTAATCCGCTAAAATGGAAATTTGTTGATATAAACCTTAGTTTCTCTCGCTAAAGTAAAAGAAGGTACGATTTTATGATAGTTCCTGCGAAATTTATTCTTTGGATGCTGTGAAGAATAAAATAGGAAACTCTTTTTTGTATTTTTCATTAGTTCAGTCAATAGAACTAACGGGAATAACCCAAGTTTAGTAAACTGTAGATACTTATTAAGGCAAAGAAATAAATTTTCCGCGGAATTTCAGCCGTGCAACTTCGGCACAGTGATAAGCTTGAGCAGATTTAAAAATAAACTTTTCCGTCTTATTATAAAAACAGACCCATTTTTGTTACTAGGTTTATACCATTATCCGCCCAAATCAAGTTGACATTGACAGGTGAGATAGTGCGATATAACTAGATGTCAACTTGATTTGGGTGGTTAATTGTTTAAACCTAGCAACAGTTAGTACTGTTTTTATAATAAGTTATGTCGTTATGTCGTTTTCGGTTTCGGATTATGTTACTAATTGAAACGATTACGAATTTTTTAATTGTATTGAATTTTTTTTAGCCATCTAGGTCCCATAGTTGGGCAAAAGCCTCCCCTGTTTTGTTTCCAATTACTTCTATCTTAATAAAAAAAACAAATACCCTACTGACACTGCTTTTCGTGATGATTAGGATACGAGTATATGTTATAAAATTCGTTTTTTTTTCAGACTAACGAGCCTTTTTCAATTTACGAGAAATATTACGAGTAGGAGTATGATTGATAATTTCTCTTCTCGGATTCAACTAAGAGTAGATTTTAATAATTTTCATTGCTATTATTCCAGAAAAGAGAATAAAAAATTACTTTCCCTATTTCAGAACAAAGAAAAAGTCGATTAACCTTTGTTTAATTTCCATTTGGAATCGTCGATTGAGCTTTCATTCCCAAGAAGGCAACAAATTGTTGAACTTAGCTTGGGTGTACGAACTTCTTTTCAAAATATCCTTTTCATAAAATATCACAAAATATTTTGGAACTGGGTCAGTAGCGTACTGGTTAATTATTTACGAAACAAAAGCTTTACTTACTGCTGCTGTAAGCAAAGAAAATGCTGTAATATTATTTTCGTAAAAGTAGCAAAAATATGGTACGGTATTTGTAGTAAAAACTCAGAATCGCTCAGTGGGCAATGGAGAGTGCAATGTCAGGAATAACATTGCTCGAGCGCATATGAAACGAGGTGGTTTGAGGTAGGACCAAAGTCAGGGACTTTGTTTATACTATAAAAATTGACAATCATGGGCCAACAAGCGAGGTAGAGGACACCTAGCACTGCGTTGGGTGGGCGATTAAGCGTCACGCAGGCCAGGACTGGATATAGGTGGCAAGAGAGAGAGACACACATGGAATGATACGGAGGAGGCCTATATCCTGAAAATGATAACATAAAGGCTGCTATGGATGGATAAAATAGTAAATGTAAAACCGTGGTTTAGTACTTTCAAAACTGAAGCAAGAGCGCTCAAACTTCACTCCACCGCACCGCGGCAGCGGGTTTTGCCGCTGCACTAGAAATATGTGTTTTTAATATTTCTGTCATATTTTGTTGACAACTCAGTAAGTAAATATTTGATTTAATTTATCCACTTTTTTCTATAAACAGGGTTTTATAGATCAATAAGTAACTAGATAGCGAGGCGTTGGAATTATATTTATTTTTATTTTCCATTCTAAGACATAAATAAAGCACCTATGTCAATGCAATTGAAGGAGCAGCATTTCATTTACGACACCAATAAAAAGAAAAATAAAAACTGAGAACATCAAATCGAGAATCACTTTTCTCAACTGTCGTCGTCCCATCTCGTCAATTTGACGTTCGTGATGAATTCGCATTTCATCTGGTTTATTACTCTGGATCTTGAAAAGCAGATTTAATACTCACTTGAAGGAGAAATGGAGTAAACACTGAATAGAATAAACATACGAACAACAATATAATTTTAAGGTTCCATTACATTATATATATTATATATATGTAATTATTATATTATTTGTTTATGTCATTATGAACTAGTTCTGTAAGCTATTATACCTTGACCTTATTTATTGACCTTGTGAGCTATTATAAACATTCAACTCCCCTTTCCTCTGTCTTAGCAAAGCTATTTCAGTGAAATCCGTCCATATATAACGCCACAGAAAACTTTTCCCTTTCCCCCTCCAGTCCACCCTTGTGGAATTTTATTTGCAATATCTTGTGTAGAATTAAGTCGTTAGTGTGCCTCTCAAATTTGATTGAAATCCCTCAATAAATAACGCTACAGCAAAGTCCCGCCATTTCCCCCCTATTTCTACCCTAGTCAAAAATTGTGATCGACTAAAAAGTTTATATCAATCAAGGAACATGTGTGCCATAATTTTCATCAAAATTGGTTGAAAAATGCGACCTGTAGATGATAACAGACAGACGGCAAAAGCATGTTTGGCCATTCTCTAAATTGAGTCGCTTCGCTCGCTTGGTCAATAAATAATACTAATCATCAAAATATAGGTAAACATAAGTCAGTCAGCAATCCTTTCCTCTCTTACGTAAAGATGACCATGACAGAGATGACTAATAGAGGTAGAGGTAACAGAGAACGCAGAGCAGCGTATTCTTCTACGACAACTCGACTACTCTCCGCAGTTATTATGGTCAAATCTTTTCTTATTGTTGGAAGAGTCCTTCAGTCCAGCAGTGGACTGATAAAGGTTGTAAAAAGAAGTATGTATATGTCAACGAATTTTAATTTTATAGGGTGCAGAATAAAAATTAAAATAAAAACCGAGAATCTCTGTCGTCTCACCTCGTCAATTTGACATTTGGGATGAATTCGCGATCCGTATGCTTTATTACTTAGGAGTGAGTCTAATTTAAAATTAAACTCAATAAATTCGTATACCGCCTATTATAAGCCTATTTTCGATATACAAACACCAAAAAATATCAGCATAAACAATTTTTTCTTTTTCATTACAATAATAATACTATTGAATTTACATTGCTATACAGATAATATCGATATTTAATAAGCATCATCATATCATTTCATGCTATCCTTAAAATTTCTTTACTTCGTTACCTGTTTTTTTTTCCTTCTTAAATGCTGGTAAAATAATACTTATATCTTTCTCAATATACTGGTAATATTTTTATAAATCATAATTTATACAAAGCTGACACGAAATATGAACTTTTCAAGTATTTTTCATCTGCGTTTGATATCATACATATCACATGTTTTATAACACCGAATAGACTTAAAAAATAGGCGAGTTTAATCTTGGCCAGGAGGCAATAAAATAAGGCGCAAATTTTGCGAAGAGCCTTAGCGATGCCAGTCGCAGACAGCTATTGATAGGGTTCCCCACGTTAAGTTAAAACGCAGAGGTGATAATACCGCCTCGATAGATACTTAAAAATTTGCTAGATACATGGAAGGTCATTGCTAGATACTTAATCTTTTTTATTGTAAATACATATTTGTCACGATTTTTTAAGGATGTGCGCACATATTTTTAAGAAGAAATTTTACAGGATACAGTCTCATTTATCTTTCGTTTGTCTTTTAATATTTCATATTTTTAATTTCAACACACAAAATTTTATTTATTTAACTTTATTATTCCAAAGTAAAAATATACGAGTACTTTTAACAAATGGTGGACTTAATGCCATATATATATATTAGGTATGTAATTGTATATTATACTAGTTATATTTTATAATGTATATTGTATTGCTTTTTTGCGCCGCATCATTTTTTCTGCTTATCCCTATGGCTTAAGCATTAATTCCGCCATTTGTTAAAAGTACTCGTATATTCTTACTTTAAAACAATAATGTTAAATAAATAAAATTTAGTGAGTAATTGTGTTGACACTTGAAATTAAAAATATGAAATATTAAAAGACAAACGACAGATAAATGAGAGCTTCCGTAATACTAACATGACAGATAGATAACAGTTCTGCAGCGTTTTATCGTTTCTATGTAAGTACATTGCAAACCATTTCTCTCTGTCATAAATTTGAATAGAATCGATTGGTGTCTGCGCCTCCGGGAAAGTTAGATTTCCCTTAGGAGCACGACACCTGACCGAACGTAAAAATATTCCCGATTTTTCCCGAATATATGGATACCAGTTATGACTGATTGGGCTGTAAAACGAGTGGACGGGAATAAAACTCGATATTTGTAGTACATGGAGTTTTGTATTATAGATTTGGTAAAAAGCATTCGTGAATTTAATAATGGATTTAAATGAAACTTCTAGGTGTATATAGAATGTCACGTCAGCAACCTACTGAGAATTGTATTACAACCAATTGTAAGTAATGTAATGTTAGTTATGTTTTCACCATTTGACTTTGTAATTATTTTTTTTTAAATAGGATGGCAGTTATATAGATGTATATAGGATGTCACGTCATCAACTTGACCGCGCCACGCGGACAGTTGTTCCCCGCCTACCGACCCGTGCTAGCGCATACTATATCTGTACGTCTAATATAAGTACCCAAATTTTGTGATTAGATAATTATGTTTGGGCAATAAACAACAAGTGATTAACCTTGGTTAGCTCTCAACAAGGGCTATGTCTACTGGGCAGAGCCGATTGACTAAGCTGAAGACGGAGGGCGGAAACGTTGTGTCGACGGGGGAGAGGGTTCTGGGAGAGATCGAGAGGTACTATGGGCAGTTATATACATCCGTTGCAAAACCTAACATAAAAGATCCAAGAGCCAAGTTAACCCGACACCATACCGAAGATATCCCGGACATCAGTCTGTACGAGATTAGGATGGCTCTCAAACAGCTTAAAAACAACAAGGCGCCGGGCGAGGACGGAATCACAGCAGAGCTTTTGAAAGCGGGCGGAACGCCGGTACTGAAAGTCCTTCAAAAGCTCTTTAATTCCGTTCTACTCGAGGGAGTGACGCCAGAGGCGTGGAACGGGGGTGTGGTGGTTCTGTTCTTCAAAAAGGGTGACAACACTCTCTTGGAGAACTATAGGCCCATCACACTTCTCAGTCATGACTATAAGTTGTTTTCGAGAGTCATCACGAACCGTCTCGCTAACAGATTTTATGCCTTCCAACCTCCCGAACAAGCCGGGTTCCGAAAAGGCTATAGTACCATGGACCACATCCATACGCTGCGACAGGTTATAGAGAAGACGAGGGAGTATAACCAGCCGTTATGCTTGGGGTTCGTGGACTATGAGAAAGCTTTCGATTCGATCGAAACATGGGCCGTGCTTCAGTCTCTTCAGCGGTGCCGTATTGACTATCGGTATATCGAAGTGTTTAAGTGTTTATACAACAAAGCCACTATGTCGGTCCGAGTACAGGAGCTCAGTACGAAGGCCATTCCATTGCAAAGAGGCGTGAGACAGGGAGATGTCATATCTCCAAAACTGTTCACCGCTGCTCTGGAAGATGCCTTCAAGCTTCTAGAATGGAAAGGACTGGGCATTAACATCAATGGCGAGTATATCACTCACCTTCGATTTGCCGACGTTACGCAGTGTCTTTTCGTCCAAAATACCCCAGTGCCTCAAGACGAAAGTGCTTAATCAATGTGTGTTACCAGTGATGACTTATGGTTCTGAACGTGGTCCCTTACTATGGGTCTCATAAGAAGGCTCAAGGTCGCTCAGCGGGCTATGGAGAGGGCTATGCTAGGTGTTTCTTAACGTGATCAAATCAGAAATGAGGAGATTCGTAGAAGAATTAAGGTCACAGACATAGCCTAGCGGATTAGTTCATTGAAGTGGCAGTAGGCGGGGCACATAGCGCGAAGAACCGATGGGCAATGGGGCAGAAAGGTTCTCGAATGGCGACCACGTACCGGCAGGCGCAGCGTAGGACACCCACCTGCTAGGTGGTCAGACGACCTGAGCAAGGTTGCAGGAAAACGCTGGATGCAGGCCGCTTCCGATCGGTCGTTTTGGAAATCCTTGGGGGAGGCCTATGTCCAGCAGTGGACTTCCTGTGGCTGATATGATGATATGATGATTAATCTTGGACTATAATGCGTGAATCCCACTATTCTCAAAAACTTAAATCACTGGTAGTTGCTCCCATGTTTATTATACATTAGATTATGTTCCAAATCACTGTTCCTAGGAAAGGAGTCGTGAGTAGAAGATGGTCACTCAAGTTAAGGCGAAAATAGTAGTAGAAGTTAAACAATTAATTTCAAATGTGGGCACTAATGGACGCTGTCCCTCTCAACTTATTGGACTCTCGCTCTAACTAAACTGTCATATCTATTAAGGTTTTAAAGCTTTCCATTTATAATTGTTAAAAAGGTTCTATACTAAATAATAAACCTACTGACTCCGTATCCATCTAAGCTACCCGAAAGGATCTTGGCTTACAAAATTAGAAGCGCCTGAGTTTTTCACAATGGGATTCTGCGATGTCTGGCCAGTTGTCAGCTTTGACCAGTCCCCCACTCCGGAGGTTCTGGGTTCAATTCTCAACCAGAGCAAGTTGGAAAATGGCATTTTTCTAATTGTCCTGGGTTTTGGGCGTTTATCTTTATATTTATTATAAAATATCGTATCGTTGAGTTAGTATTCGGTAAAGCAGATAAATTTATTTTTCTTGGCTTGACTTATCGAAAGCATTAAGGAGTAAGTCAGTATGAAAAATCTTCTTAGTTCAGACGTTTTTATTACTTTGTTTATATTAAAGTTCATAAAGTCAAGGATCGAACTGCATTTTTCTCTCAAATACAGCGAGGTATAAAGTTTAAATGAAGAAAAGTTATATCTTATTTTTCTTACGCTCACCTTAATAAAAGTTCCGGGCAGGGCTAACTAGCTCCTTGCCTTTGTACTAGTTACTTGAAACTTGCCGGTTTTTAGTACAGTTGGAGATGTATTATACATCATAAATATTTAAGATAAAAATATAATATAAGGACTTTGTTGTTAGAAAAATAGTTTCAATTATTAATATAAAAGTATAGGTAAAACTACCAATATGGGTACTTACATGGTTCGATAAAATATCGTGTACTTATTGTAATTTAATGAATTTTTATTCTTTGTACACCCAATATTGACCTACTTCTAAACAAACTATACTGAATTTTAAGCCAACTGAATTTTTTTAGTAAATTTCATTTCATTACTTCATGTATTTTAGCGCGGATTACGACAATTTTTGTCATCCTTTTTAATCCGTAGGTGTATTTAAAACTTTTATAATTTGATGACTTATCACAAGTAGGCAATACTTACATTACATTTAATGTAGATTTGATAAAAAAAAGAATATTAACAATAATTAACATTATTCATATAACAATGTTATTTAAATATAGTTTATCTGTTGCTTGTTATAAATAGTTTTAAATTGTAGAGTAAAATGAACCAAACCATAGTTTATCTTTCAACATAATAGATTTTGGAAGCTGACTATACCTGCTATCGAAGGAGATCCTTTAGCCTTTTCTTATAAATGTTTTTCATAGCGATTCAACTAGAGTTTTCAGTATTGAATTGAAGCAAATTAATTCAGGTAGTCTCGAAAGTTTTTTATCTTATGATAATTATATGGTTATTGTCATGAACACCTAACAAGATTAAAAAGCGAAATTGGTATCATATATTTGTATAGAATGAATTTGTATACGGGTTGGTCACTTACAGTAGTCAGATACGCCATTGGTTTTAGTTAAATCACGTTAATCCATTGGTCTCGGCTGTCACCAATAGATGGCAGTTGTCATACTATGCCAGATGCCTTTAAGCAGCTTTATATAATCTGACTAGCTTTTCGGGCGCTGCGCGGGCTTCAAGCAGCCCGCGGTTTTTCGTGCAGCTGTTGAAGTTGGTTGGAATCTTATTTCCAATATCGAGAATAGGTAAGGTGCTAAAGACAGTATAAAAAAAAAAAAACGTATACGGGCCGCCATCTTGGAATCAGATATGGATTGCAGTTTTGAGTTTTGCGGGGTGCTTTACCCCAGCATACAAAATTTCAGACCCCTTCGATGTTTCAGTAGGACGTTATGAATGAATAAAGTTTAAATTCTAAAATCCAGACGCCATCTTGGATTCCAAAAAAAATGACAGATTTGGATTCCGCGATTCAAAAAACCCTTGCATACTGAATTTCACTCAAATCGGACGCAGTCGACTACTGGCGGCCATCTTGGAAAATTTAAAAAAAAACGCTCAGCGCTTGGTGGGAGTGGCTCGGCCTACGGCCTCGCCACGCAGCTCGGCCTGCGGCCTCGCGGGGGAGCTCAGCCTTCGGCCTTCGGCCTCAGGCTTCGCTTAGTGACTTGGGGGGGGGGGGGGTTCTGGGGGGGGGGGTTCTGGGGGGGGGAGGTCAGGAGGGGTTCGGGCTTCGCCCTCGCTACGCAGCTCGGCCTTCGGCCTCGCGGGTAGCTTAGTTTTCGGCCTTTGGCCTCAGGCTTCGCATAGACACTTGAGGGGGGGGGGGTCCTGGAGGAAGGGGGGAGGTCAAGAGGGGCACGGGCGTCACCCTCGCCACGCAGCTCGGCCTTCGGCCTCGCTTTCCGCTCGACCTACGGTCTCGCGGTACACACTCGGAAATTGTCCTTGTATGGCGGCCATCTTGGATTTTGAAATAAATCAAAAAACAAATGACAGTCGTCAAATTGCTTACAACCCCCTACATTATGGAAAAAAAATCACACCCCTAACCCTAACCGTTTTTGCAGGCTGTACCTCGTCCACATTAAGATCTGATCATCTTCAAAATATCCGATTTTTCTGGTACTCACTGGAGCACCCTCTACACGACCATACATCAATCATTACCCCACCCACCCGGGAACAGGTCAAACAACTATGTCAATCAGTGAGTCAGTCAGTGGTAATGTAGGTTTATATATTATAACTAGCTTTTCGGGCGCTGCGCGGGCTGCAAGCAGCCCGCAGTTTTTCGTGCAGCTGTTGAAGTTGGTTGGAATCTTATTTCCAGTTGAGAGAATAGGTAAGGTGCTAAAGTCAGTATAAAAAAAAATAAAAACGTATACGGGCCGCCATCTTGGAATCAAATTTTGTTTGCAGTTTTGAGTTCTGCGGGGCGCTTTACCCCAGCATACAAAAATTTAGACCCCTTCGATGTTTCAATAGGACGTTATGAACGAATAAAGTTAAAAAAATTAAAATCCAGACGCCATCTTGGATTCCAAAAAAAATGTCAGATTTGAATTCCGTGACGCAGAAAACCTTTGCATTTTGAATTTCAGTCAAATCGGAAGCAGTCGAGTATTGGCGGCCATCTTGGAAAATTAAAAAAAAAACGCACAGCGCTTGGTGAGAGTGGCTCGGCCTACGGCCTCGCCACGCAGCTCGGCCTGCGGCCTCGCGGAACATCTCAGCCTTCGGCCTTCGGCCTCAGGCTTCGCTTAGTGACTTGGGGGGGGGGGGGGTCAGGAGGGGCTCGGGCTTTGCCCTCGCCACGCAGCTCGGCCTTCGGCCTCGCGGGGAGCTTAGTTTTCGGCCGTTGGCCTCTGACTTCGCATAGACACTTGAGGGGGGGGGGGTTCTGGGGGAAGGGGGGAGGTCAAGAGGGGCTCGGGCGTCACCCTTGCCACGCAGCTCGGCCTACGGCCTCGTTTTCCGCTCGACCTGCGGTCTCGCGGTACACACTCGGAAATTGTCCTTGTATGGCGGCCATCTTGGATTTTGAAAAAAATCAAAAAACAAATGACAGTCGTCAAATTGCTTACAACCCCCTACATTTTGGAAAAAAAATCAAACCCCTAACCCTAACCGTTTTTGCAGGCTGTACCTCGTCCACATTAAGATCTGATGATCTTCAACATGTCCGATTTTTCTAGTACTCACTGGAGCACCCTCTACACGACCATACATCAATCATTACCTCACCCACCCGGGAACAGGTCAAACAACTATGTCAATCAGTGAGTCAGTCAGTGGTAATGTAGGTTTATATATTACTAGCTTTTTCCCGCGGCTTCGCTCGCGTATCCCACGGGAACATTACTTTTTTCCGGGATGAAAGGTACCCTATGTTACTTCTAGTACCTCCCAGGATATGTGTACAAAGTTTCATGATGATTCGTCAAGTAGTTTTTGCGTGAAAAGGTAACAAACATCCACGCTTTCACATTTATAATATTAGTAAGGATAACTAGCTTATCGGGCGCTGCGCGGGCTGCAAGCAGCCCGCGGTTTTTCGTGCAGCTGTTGAAGTTGGTTGGAATCTTATTTCCAGTTGAGAGAATAGGTAAGGTGCTAAAGTCAGTATAAAAAAAAAAAAAATGTATACGGGATACGTATCTTGGATCAAATTTTGTTTGCAGTTTTGAGTTCCGCGGGGTGCTTTACCCCAGCATACAAAATTTCAGACCCCTTTGATGTTCCAGGAGGACGTTATGCACAAATAAAGTTAAAAAATTTAAAATCCAGAGGCCATCTTGGATTCCAAAAAAAATGTCAGATTTGGATTCCGCGATTCAAAAAACCCTTGCATACTGAATTTCACTCAAATCGGATGCAGTCGACTATTGGCGGCCATCTTGGAAAATTAAAAAAAAAAACAATTATCGCTGTGGGAGTGGCTCGGCCTACGGCCTTGCCACGCAGCTCGGCCTGCGGCCTCGCAGAACATCTCAGCCTTCGGCCTTCGGCCTCAGGCTTCGCTTAGTGACTTGGGGGGGGGGGTTCTGGGGGAGGGGGGAGGTCAGGAGGGGCTCGGGCTTCGCCCTCGCCACGCAGCTCGGCCTACGGCCTCGCGAAAGAGGTCTGTTTTTGGCCTTTGGCCTCTGACTTCGCAAATACACTTGAGGGGGGGGGGGGGTTCTGGGGGAAGGAGGGAGGTCAGGAGAGGCTCGGGCGTCACCCTCGGAACGCAGCTCGGCCTGCGGCCTCGCTTTCCGCTCGACCTACGGTCTCGCGGTACACACTCGGAAATTGTCCTAGTATGGCGGCCATCTTGGATTTTGAAAATAATTAAAAAACAAATGACAGTCGTCAAATTGCTTACAACCCCCTACATTTTGAAAAAAAAATCACGCCCCTAACCCCAACCGTTTTTGCAGGCCGTACCCCTTCCACATCAAAATCTGATGATCTTCAAAATGTCAGATTTTTCTGGTACTCACTGGAGCACCCTCTACACGACCATACATCAATCATTACCCCACCCACCCGGGAACAGGTCAAACAACTATGTCAATCAGTCAGTCAGTCAGTGGTAATGTAGGTTTATATATTATAATACCAGCGTTGGCTACCTACACATACCTACGAAAAATGGAAACAAAAAACTTAAAATTAAATTAAATTCCAGGGAATGAGAGGGAGGTTGGTAATTATTTTATATATTATGTTATATCTTAATGTATGAATAAGTGAAAGCGAGGGTCGACCTCACAAACGAGTTTTATATAAAATATTACTTTGGTGAATTATAAATTATATTAAAGAGAGCTAATACGGAGCTCAATATTCATTTGGTAACTTTGAAAATTCTCTATGAATAAATAAGCTATTTGGGACACCGCCCTTCAGATAACAACGAAGGGATGATTACAACATATTGCATCGCCGGCAGGCATCCAAGCACAGAATATATTATGAAAATATATGAGAAAAGTGCGGGAAATCGAGGAAAAAAGACGAGACGGAGCGTAATGACCATTACTAAAAGTCGAAATGAGTTTCCAAACTTGCCTTGTACAAATTAGGAAATTTCCGATAAATATATAAAAAATTTTAGAACAAGAACTTGTGAGTTAGAAACCGACAATATTTGTTTTATTTCATAATAGGATGCCGGTTGTATTTGGATGTTATACGCCATAAGCTCTTCTTAAGAACACAATCACAGAAAAACACGCATGCAAACACGCTAAATTTGTGTGGTGAAAGAAGGAGAAGAAGTAGAGTGAGGTGAAATAAAATATCAATCAATCGTATTTACTCTGACCAAAGAAAGACTGTCAATTTTGCTTGATATAATACACTACTACATATGATGGACTACAGCGCCAACTATTGGGGTTATAAAAATGCACTTTTTTATAGATGTCATTTGTAAAATCTTTCATTCTAAGTATATATATAGATAAAAAAAAAAATAGTAAAAAAAATTAAAGAAAAAACATTTACTTTGGCTCTGACGGAAAATAAATAAAAACTAAATTCTAAGTGGCCAGCATGGCAGTATAAAAACTTTATTGTTAACCTATTTTGTATAGACTCCTTCGTACGTCGCCTCCACGGACGTTTAGTAAGTGAAGAAGCACGCACATCGTCTCAACTTTTTCCTCAATCTGGAAACAAAAACATTTTTCTCTCGGCCTGTTTGCTCCCAGTGTTTGCGGACTGAGCCGCAGATGTTATACGCCGTAAGCCCCTCTTATTAGGGATTCTGCATGTTCCAAGGAAACAAGCTCAAGTATTTTTATTTTTGCGTCGCTATTAATATTTGTCTTGTAGAACTATTTGGGTGTTTTGAACCTACGAGTACTCCTACGATATTTCTACTCGTTTCTTAAAAAGTATTTTTTTTACAAACTTCCAATTGGTTCCACACTAGGTTTTGCCACAGAGCAATAATAGTTTTACCAAGATATTTTAACTACTACATTATTACCTTTATTTTCCATTTGACAAGGTATATGTACAATAATCCAACATTAAAAAAGAAAAGAGCCGCATTTATTCATGTAAAAAAAAAAATATTAAAGTGTATAAGTATAAAAAATTGTTTTATGAAATACTTTTCACTGTGTTATTTAATTCTGAACTAAATTCATAACTTGGCGCCATCCATTTTGCTTGTTTAAATGTTATAACATTCTAATCAACAATAAATGAACATTCCCCTTACAAAATGTTTTTCATCAAAAATGTAAAGCGACCAATTTAAAACCTTACATCTCAGAAACAAGAATCAAAATCGCCGAAAGATAACGGTGCAAAATGAAGAAATACCATTTTAGAATATAAATCAATAGAGGATAAGTCTATACTAATATTAGAGGTATAAATGCGATGGGGAGTTAGTTTGTCCGTGCTTCTCGCTAAAAATAAAGCAAAGATATATTAACGCATCACCATATTTTTTTGCATATAGATAATTGAGATACCGAATTTGATAATAATATAGAAATTTGATAAATTTTATCTTTATATTGTGGCAACCCTGGATTAAAGTGGGATAAGTTCTGAAAGGAGAAGATGAAGATAAAAAAGGAGAAGAAAGACTACAAGTTTTCATGGTAATAATTTAGATATTTTTTAAATCGTTGATTATAAATAACGTCTAACAAAATATACTGAAACTATTTTAATGGTAGATTCAGTCCATAATACTGAACAACTTTTCCCAAGGAGCATCGAAATATGAAAAGAAAATTTTTGAGTGAACAAAAATAATTTTTAATTTTTCGATATATGCTCTTTGGGGAAAGTTGTTCAGTATCATGGACTGAATTCACACTTAAAATAGTTTCAGTATATTTTGTTAGACCCTATAGTAGGCAACTATTCGTTTTATCTAGAATCAAGGATTTAAATAGAATTTAGGATAATTTAAATTATTACCAAGAAACCGTTATCATAGCAAAAGCGCGGACGATTCCGCGGCTAAAAGCTAGTAAGGAATAAATTATTTCTATAAAGGGTGGCATTGTCTTGCACCCTGCATCACGGATTCCGAACACGATCGTAGGGGGCTAATTCTTCTCCTAATTTCGCACCTTTTTGTAAGGGTGGAAATGGTTTTGATAAAAATTCTGCGCAGGTCCGTAGGATATGGGGGTTGTTGATGAACTAAAGGTATTTGATGGTCACTTTTGGCGGAGTGGAAAATGGGCTTTTGTTTTCGAGGTCCATTTTGGTTTCATTATGGCTGTAAATATATTTTTATAATCATTAATGGATTTTATTTTGCTTATTATTGCAATTTTGATTAATTCTTATAGCTAAATCAGTTTGATTTTTATAACATCGGGTTTAGTTTGAAACTCACTAGAAAATTTAATGAATAAATTAATTGGTAACTTAATTTTTAAAAGCAAATCTTGATTATTCTTGAATAATCAAATCAACAACACATGAAAGTTTAATTGAATCAACAATTTTTTTATGCTTGAACATAATTATACTTAGCTTACCTATAACACAAAATCTAGTTATAAACTCCCAGAGCAATAAAAAACGAAATACACACCAGACCAAACCACGCAGTGAAACAATCAGAAAATAAATTCAGCATCAGAAATATATTCGCGCCTCATTTCCCGGAGGTATACCTGCGCTCATTACCAAAATAAAGTAAAAATGTAAAACAACCAGTACGGGTGTAGTCCTCTTGTGTAAATAGGTTTGAACCTCCATGTAATCTTGAAATTATTCAGCATTCATCGCAGTCGTACTTGAAGTCTTTCACATGTAATGGAGGTAAGGCTTTGGAACTCGCTTCCTGCTAATTCAAAAATGGCACTATCGCTTGATTCATTTAGTGTTAGATTGTATAAATCTTCTCTGGTTGCGTCATACTAAAGCTAAATTAAGTACTTAATTATTTATATAAATATGTATAAAGCAGTATACATGGTATAATCAGAATGGTACTCTCTTCCCGCAAAGGAACACGACTACGTCATGATAAGTGTTACCACTAATTGTGCTTTTCAGTCAATATAGAGACTTTCTCAATTCAGTAAATAAAATAATAACTAACAGTTCTATAATGTATCTGGTGTAGTTCATCTATTTAATTTTTAGTAAATTTATTTAGTAATGTAATCCACACGTAATCCAATTTCGAATCACATCGAATTGACAAGCGTCATACAGACAGCCCACTATCGTTGTGTCGCTCACACCTATAGCGTTATTTCACTCGGTAAATAAATTTCTGTGGTTTTCAAACTTTTGTGGTGAAAGAATTTTATAATTATTATACTATACCACGGTCAATCTTTGCACAATGAAAAATTCATTTTTACATGACTCGCATTGTTTATGATGCCACAAAGAATTTGTATCCTCAAATTAATTATGAGGTAGTACTCAATTTAGTTCAAAAGAACCTATCTTCTAGTAAGGGAATCTGATATAATGGAAAAAGATTTAATAAATAGCACGGTCAGTCATTGCACCACAAAAAAAAATCATTTTGAGAAATTGGACTCTCATAGTTTATGAAGCCACAAAAAAATTGTATCCTCTTATGACGTTTAGTTCGAATGAGGACCTATCCACCTATCTACGAGTAAGGGAACTATAATATAGGATCAATACAAAAAGAAACAAAGTAAAAAAATACAAAAATTAACAAACAGGTAGGTAATATTTATTCAAAACGAGTACCTGCACCAGGGCACTCAGAAAGTTTTGCGGCCATTTTTATGGGACAATTCAGCATTCTATTTACCTACATAACCTGATTGTATTTTGTAATTTAATTAAAATATTGTATATTTTGTAATTTAAAAACCTACACGAAACAACTTAATTTTTTTTTGTATTTCGTATTGTAAATAAGTGCAAGATACTATTTTGTAATTTATGTTTTAATTAAAGCAAAGCATGTATTGTACTCAGCCCTTACTTGCTTTGCGTTTTTCCCACTAAAAAACTTTGAGAACCGTGTCGCAGCCACAGACCTAGAATCGCGCCTTACGGCTAGTCGCAGCTGATGACGTATTCATGTTCGCTGAGCTGGTGTCGTGATTCACGGGAAGAGAGTACCATTCTTATTACACCATGGTAGTATATGTAAGTTTATGAGTATTAAGTATTTGTGTATTAATCTTTTAAATTATTTTGTACGTACGTAACTTACTTGCTTCTGCCTTACTCGTATAATCGAGTGAATAGTGTTTCGGTACACTGAAGTTAGTATAACCATGTTAAAAAATTCGGAAGGATATAATCTTTATCTATAGTATGTAAGAACTCGTATTCGAGGGGTTAGCTCAATCAATGTGATTTATTTATTCATTAAAATTTTCTATTATATAAGTACAATTTATCTCTTCTCCTTTCCACTTCCACAGGTTTCGTAAGAGGCAACTGAGGTAGATATAGGTAATGAAGGACGGAGAGAAGCGTTGTAGCATGCATGCAATGAATTTAAACCTATCTACTGCAATCACAACCCGTCACAAGTCAGCCTGATCAAGAAATACCAAAGAAAAAATGTTATTGATGTTCAAACAACCTACATCTTCTTCCAATGTCTGGGTGTACAAAGGTGGCAGTGGTCTCAACGAGAGTATACCAATTTCCATAAAAATACGAGGGGTGGAAGTGGTGTGCACATCACTATCTGCGAAATGAAGTTGGTAAAATATCTTAGACATTTGTCAGTCGATTACCTGAGGGTGCCACCCCTAATATTTAGAATTTTCCCAACCTACTATGTTTATAAATATAAATTGATCTCCGCATTTTTTTATCGTTTCATTCAGTGGGGACGCAGTAGCTAGAAGATTTTTTTTAAGAATTTTCCTGTTAGTATTTCGACATTTTTTTCAAGTTGGACTTGAAGGTAATTGAAAAAGTAGTATCGGATTTTAAAAAATATTTTAACGAAAACAACCAGCGAACTAATACAACGTATATAAAATTCAAAGTATAAAATTCGGTGGTTAGATCTCGCCAAAGCTGTAACACAGTGCCCAGCAACGGAATGCTCCAAAAATGCCGCAGACAGAGTTACGTGGAGAAAAATAGCAAAAGCACCGGCCATTGATTGGCCATTGTATAAAATTACTGTGAACTCTTACATATTTATCTGCTCTATACTCGTAGAGTTTTATGTTATTGTATTTTCTATTATGTCAATCGGTCGGTTTTTCATCTTTGCCAAATCCAGAGTTATCAAGTAGAAAACAGCAACAATGACCATATCAGCTATAATTAGTGATGTGCCGTTCTCGGGAACGTTTCCAAATTCCCCGAGAACGTTCCCGGGGAATTTGGGAATTTGGGCACGTTCCCAGGAAACGTTCCCGTATTTCTAGGGAATGTTACGGAATACTGAATATATGTATTTGTAACCATATCAAGTGATGCAATAACGTTAATAAAATATATTTACAGTGATAAAAAATATGTCTGTTATATGAAATTACAACTTTCCCTGACATTTCAATTTTTTGGGAACATTCCCTGATATCTGGGAAACGGGATCGGCACATCACTAGCTATAATGTCGATAACACATATTTATTTGATGACTTATTGCCTCATCAAAATGAGTGGTAGAGCTTCAGACGCGTTAAAACCAATTGTCGAAGAACTATAAATAAATGAATGAACGAATCGCTGTAAAGTTTTAATTACTAACTCAAATCTAATAACGACTTGTTTATAACAGCAACTCAAAAAGTTATTTCTTTTTATAATCTCATAAAATATCCTTTTCCTGTTAACTGCAAGTCAAAAAGAAAATAAACTTTATGTTAACAACTCTGAAAAAATAATTACAAAACTTGGAAGGGAAAAATTTAGAAAATCCGTTTAGCCGTACCTATGTATAATTATGGAGGTAAGGCTCCCCTATTTTTGCGTTTAGATGGCCGGTTATTCGAGATAAAGTTTGAGGAGTTAGCCGAAGAATTTTAATAGGGGAGGCATTGTAAGACCCCGGCTGGGTCAAAGACGTTCCACGGCGTTGGGGGCTATGTTCAACAGGGATTCTTTAGCAGCGTTCTAGTAAGTATAAAATATCTGGTTTTTGGGTAAAAAAGGGGTTTTTTATTTTATTAACAACGAAATATTTTTTAACATTTTTCTATGTGCCTTACTAAGTTTTTTACTGTTTTACAAACTTTTATTTCACCTGTCCCGGTATGTGGTGTCCGTAATCAAATTTTGCAAGCTAAATTACACCCACTTCCCATTATTCGATCGAGTTGAAGCTTCACATACATATGTAAGTTGGGTGACAATGCAATGTTATGGTACCAATGACCTGATCTCATAATGAAGCTGGAAGGTGGACGTGGCGGTAACCCCACTAAGTTTGGGCGATTTTGAGCTGAATTGTTTCGTATTGAGGTGCATTCAAAACGAAACAATTGAGCTCATCACCCTTTTCATGCATGATTGCCGGTTATGGGTACTTTTGACTTCTTCTTTTAAGTAAAACAAGCAATCGGAAAAAATCTAACATCCGTGTTGCCCACTTGTAAGTGGACACACACCACACAACAGATAGATTAGATACCCAAGCAACACGGATTGACTGAATACTTATATACTTCCTCCGCGAGGACAGAGCATTTTGAGTCTTGCAGCTCTAAGCAGGCAGAGCCTAAGGCCGCAAGACTCAAAGGCACTCCAGGTACAAATTGCCAACATACCACAATGTATCAGTAGTCGGATGGCATAAGTGACAAAATTACCAAGAATTTGGTCAGAATGCACTCATGACCAAATGAGTTATTGTCAAAATGGCCAATTGTTAAATTGTCCATTTGACAGTATTTACTCATGATCAATAGAGCTATGTTCAAAAAGGGCAACTTTAAGCGGAATTATTTTTGATTAAAAGTAACCATAGTGCCTGTGTCCCACTGCAATATATCCCATGGTTTAACAATACTCGTTACGCCCTATATAGTAGCTGTCTTTAACTTTGTCGGGTAGACGAGTATTTCATATTCCAGTGGTTTTCTGTGGCGTTTAAATAATGCAGTTTTCCTTACAAGGGTTTGTGTACCGATCGTTCGAGGTGTTTTAAATTCAATACGTTTTACAATATTTTTCTTTAGAATAACTCTAAAAGGAAAGATTTTGTCGGATATTTTCTATGAATATATTTTTTATTTAGAAAATGTTGTAATCAAACTTTTGTAAGCCTGTTATAACGTCTAACAAAATATACTAAAACAATTTTAAGAACAAATTCAGTCCATGTTATTGAACAAATTTCCCCAAAGAGCAACTATCGAAATGTAAAAAAAAATATGGAATGCCCAAAAACATTTTTCATATTTAGATAATTAGATGTTGTTCAGTATGATGTACTGAATTGAACCTTAAAATAGTATCAGCACATTTTGTTAGAACCATTATCCGCCCAAAATCAGAAAACCTCTTGCAATAAGTAATCTTCTCTTTTGTCACTGTCAACTTTATTTGGGTGAATAATAATTTATATCAAGTACTAAAGTTAGACCACATTTTATAATACTTACCTACGACGGTTTACCTTTGAATTTTTCTAACTCTTATTTCAATCAGAGCAGCCTCTTAGTCCATTAAGGTATCATTAAGGTTCAATTTACATTGCAGCCAAATGGAAGCGAATTTTTAAAACTGTAAAAAGCATATACCTATGTCAATGTGGTAATGTATAAAATTGTGTCAACAAAAAAAATTTCAACGGAATTCCGTTGAGTACGAGGGAATTCCCGCGAAGTTTCTTCATGCTAATTTGTACTATATTTTCTTAGATTTTATTAATTATCCTCTGAATTTCTTAAAATTTGCCTCGATTTCGCGGCAATGTAAATTAAGCCTTACTGAATAGAAAAATACATATCTACAAAATAAATTATTTTGCAGTTTAAAATTTGCATGTGGGATTGAAATTGCTGCTCAAACAGTTAATCAAAATTTAAATTAAACATTTTCTTACACATATTCGGGCAATCCCCGGTGGGTTTGCAGTACTTATGACATAATGAGTGATTCAAAGCCCACATCCGGCCACGGGCAGAACATCGGAAGTAGGTTACCCTGCTCAGGGAGTACTGAATAGCTAATACTGAATGTTACGGAAGTTTTTAAAACTTTAGGAAAATCGAGAAATACTCTTTACAGATGGTCTGGTCAGATTTCCAAGGATATACTCGAACTTACATTAATTCTGTTCCATCAGCAGATTGCGTTTTTTAAGGAGAGTTCCAGAATGAAACAAAATCTTTAAAGCTCGCTTCACTCATGATTCAACCGCAGAATCTTTCGCTCTGGATTCAAAGTAGCGTCATCGAATCACCAGGTCGCGTTTCTTAGGGAAAGTTCCGGAGCAAAACAAAAACTTTGAAGCTCGCTTCGCTCAGGATTCAACTGTAGAATCATTCGTTTTGCTCTGGATTCAATGTAGCGTCATCGCGTTTAAGCTTCTAAGTTTATTCTTTTCTCCCAGACCAGCATGGAAAATAAAAGAATGTTTATCTGAAATACGTTTTGATAATTATACAAAGTGGTAGGGACATACCCATAATAAATCGAACCACGACCTACATATACACATACACTACATATACTAGATCACTTAAGTACAATGAAATTAAAATAACAGTAAAAAAAACAAAAAAATCGACATTCCCATACAAATCGCCCGGGCAGACGCAAACTTTTGTACGGAAATGCCGAAAATTATTTTTTGTTTTTTGGTATAATGGCTATAATGGTCTAGTATAGACCGTGGTTTGATTTATTACGGGTATGTCCCTTCCACGTTGTATACAGGATGATTTTGAACCTCATAGCTATGTTCATGGAAAATACTCTTTATGCGAAATAAAAAAAAGATACATATTCTGTCATAATTCCCTAATGTTTTATAATAAAATAAACAAAGATATCAACCATCAAATGCATTGAAAAATTCTCCCGGGCCCCGGGTGACTGGCGGGCGGCGACTGGCGAGCGAGGAGGGCAATGGATGCGCTTGCGCATATAGTAAAATCAGTAAGTTAGCCATTTATTAGAAAATGACAAAAAATAAATCTTTTTTCTTACGTTTTTGTATTTGATTAGTGATTCTAGTTCAAAGATTTCAAAAGAGGTGCCAAATCAACCTGTAGATGATTATACAATTTGTACTTTCATAAACGGTTCCTTATTTTAAAAAAAACAGTTTTGGTTGGATTTAGCTTCGTCGGTTTAACATGATAGGAGATTCAGGGTCGGTTTCCTACGGCGGGCAACAGTGATACAGTATCGGAAGTAGACTGGTGCATGGGGAATTCTGAATCATCGACATAGAATATATAGATATATCTCAAATATTGGCCCTTGTTCTATTTTTGAAAATACGGCGGCGTGAATTTATCATACGTATAAATTACGAACACAATATAATATAATATAAATTACGTACGAATTTTCAAACAATAAAATCTGGTTACGTACCGACGAAAAGTTGTTTCTTTACACTTTGCCGTGTTTCTTGATTTATTCTTACAGTAAACACACAAAGGCATTTCGAATTATTTTTATCATATTTTCGTATGGTTTTCGCTTAAGGTGAAGATATAGGCAAATGGCCTTGAACTATGAAATAAATTGTTAACTCGTAAATATGGAGATAATTTCCATATAAATCTTCGTCATGCACTAGATAGCCCTTTAAATTACTTTATGAACTGCCGTTGAAACTGTTATTGGTGATCCGTCTAGCTTTAAAACTTGCCGTGGCCACTTTTGGCGGAAGCAAGTTTTAAAGCTAGACGGACTAATGTAAATACTTTCAACGGTGGTTCATAAAATAATTTAAAGGGCTATCTAGTGCATGACGAAGAGCAATATGGAAATTATCTCCATATTTACGAGTTAACAATTTATTTCAAATGAGGGCGCCACTTCAAGTCCATTTGCCTATACCTTCACCTTAACTGTCAAAAGTACAGGCGTATAAGAGATAGCAAGCGACCAAATGAAGTTAATGAAGATAGCTACTATTGAACGGGACAAAACGGTGATAAGTGGTGTCTGCTCTAGTTTAACATAGTAGCTCTTTGTACTGAATTAGGTTTGCGTATTAGTAGGTTAAATTATATACATACTTATGTAACAAAACGAGGTTTAATATTGTATTGTTTGATTTTATGCTCTTGCATCAACTAATATTTCATGAAGCGGTAATGGTAAAGGGTGTGACCTACACCTGAAGGGACAACGAAGAAAACAAAATTAATTGTGAAATCTCACTTTGAAAAATAACATTCTTGGTTTTAGAGTTTGTGAAATAATTAGGATATAACCGTTTGATTTTTTTCGAAGTCGCAAGAAATTGCAATACAATACAATACAGGCAGCTTCCAAAGAGAATGTAATAAAACTAGCGTTTTAGCAGCTTCCATCTAATCATTTTGGAACTCATTGTGATCTACTATGTCCAGATGTAACTTCATTAACAATCCTATGTTGATATTCAAGGCTTCAAGTTTGACTCATTGATAAGTTGTGTATCCTAATCATCATCTTTCTCGTCTATCCCTATTTGAGGTCGGCTGTGTATGTCAACTCTCTCCATCGTCTTCTATTATTCACCATATCCATACATACCACATTTCCTTCTTGTCCCGCTTCATATATTCACTCATCATGTGGGCATCCTTCAAGTTAAATATTTTTAATCGACTTCAAAATATAGGAAGAGGTTATCAATTCATCGAAATTACTCAAAGACCTGGACCGATTTTTTGTTTGAAAGAAAGGTTAAATACTTTTCAAGTGATATCATAGAAATTTTATTATAATCGGATGTGGTGTTGGTTTTTTAAACGAAAATAACTAGAAAAAATATGTCGTCTAAGTTTACAATTGTTTTAATATTTAGCTTTTCTGGTATTTAAGTCGGTTTTTTGTATTGAAAAAAAAAAACAATAATTATATTAGTTGTAAATCCTAAGTATAGTACCTAATAAAGTTGGCAAGAAACCTGAAGATATCATTAAATCTTGTATTCACTTACTCTTACTTTCTATTTAGATCCGATTCAAAATTTAAATTAAAAAAATAATAAGGTAGTAATGAACTCAGGTAATGAAACTCATAAGTACCAACTTCTATCGTCTATCTACAACAAAAACGTTCGGATACTCGTAACAAAATAAACATTGCTTAGGAAGAAACATGTGATCGGATATTCCGTCACAAGCAGACGGAATGGAGTATGGCGGAGCAGCGGACAGGAACGGAATACTTCCATTTGTGCAATTGAAACCTTAGTTTGTACTAAAGGGAATAGTTTATCGCGAGTGTGTGTAAAACTATCGAAGTAGCTTTTTATTCTGTGACAGAATTTCAGAGTAGACGTTAGATCATATTATTCATCAGGAGACAACATAACGCATCGAGTGATTGAGACCAGCGTTTTACACTGTTAAAAAATATGTAATTTTACATAAACCTGTAAAATTCCCGAAAAATCTGGGAAATTTACGGAATAATTTAAAATTTTACATAATTTTTGTTATTTATACATATTTTTCCGTAAATTTCCCAGATTTTTCGGGAATTTTACAGGTTTATGTAATTATTTGCTTGTAAAATTACATAATTTTTAACAGTGTACGAATTTTCCCTCGTTTATAGATTTAACTATTGATCAGGTCGTCTGTGCACATACTAAGCCGGATCGTGGTCTTCATTCTATAACCTCTCTACTCCATCAGCCATCGGTTTTGCGGTTTGCACTGTTTACAACAGTTGTTCTTCTAAGGAGCTAATAATAACAATAATAATTCTAAACATTAGTCAGCTGCCGTAATAGTCCTTCTCAAGGCTCATTTCCCAATTTACTAGCATTTTATCTCAATACCCCCATATAGATTTTCCCATCACCCTAATAGTCCTATTGAGAACTGTCAGTAAGAAAATGTCATAGTGTTCTTACTGGCATGCCCTGGTTGGTGCTCCATTACAAACTATACCAAATCTCTCACAAAGCCTCATGTCACATCATCTCACATGTTGGACCTGTGTCCTTAAAGGACTAGGATACGTCCCGTGAAGGTTAATTAATCCTAGAGAGTATATAATAATAATTTTAATTAAGCCATAATAAACAATCAATAACAGTTTATGTTGTTTAGGCTAAGGTTTAATACTAAGCTCCTTCGTTCATCCGACAACAGTATCTGCGAACTAGACGCAAGTCTGTATCTCGCTGTTAGTTTGCTTTCGGGATGGTTGGGTTTTTCTGATTCGATCTCGTAAAGAAACATCGAGCACAGTCCTCTCCATAAGCAAACGACAAGGAAAGGTTGGGACAGAAATTAATCTCCGTCAAAATTTAAAACTTCACCATATTCAACGTATTTCCGTGAAAACTTAACATTTTCCGATGCTTGCATGCAGGCAGGTCAGTGACCAGCGATCGTATCTCAGATGTGACTCGCGAAAGACGTCTGAAGGGCCTCGCCGAAAACGCAAAGGCTTCAAAGCAAAAGCAGTCTTAATGACGCCGGTTCCGCAATTTCCGAGGTTTTGTTTTGTCTGAGAACTAGATAATTTTAAAACCAAGGTTTTTTGGCTCGTTACCGCGGTTTGAAGAGAACATTAAAATCTACTGCCGTTTTAAGAGTTCCTTGTAATGGAAAACCTTTCTTTATGTTTTACTTTCAAACTGAATCTAGAATTGAATAGCGCGACGTTTTACCTTGTTAAATACGGGATTTTTGTTTTTTACTTTTTTAAATTTTATGTTAAAAAAAATTTAAAATTTTAATCAAATTAAGAGAGTGGCTGGTAGAACAGTGTTTCTACTCCGTGGACGAATATTTCTGTATGTTCAGTGTAAACGAGGTTAAGTCAAAAATCATAGTTTACGAGTTTAAATATTCAAAAAATTCCCACTCATTTTCTATGGAAGTTTTATAATTTTTGGTTTCTATTATTGATAGATAATACCCATTCCAATAAACTACTGAAACAAATATCACGTTATGTCTTCTTTTTTAACATAAAAATTGAAAACATAGAGTTATGTCGTTTGACACAAAAACAACAACATTATATAAATTAGCCAATTAATGTGTAAAAGTGCTAAATGATATACATTTACTGTTTTCATAGACAAATGAGATCTCTAATAATACAGCGAAAAGTCACAAAATTAAACGTGATAATTTCGATGACAGCATTTGAAATATGCTGGTTTTATTTTGATAATGTCGAAAAAATAAGAGTTATATCACTATACACAAATCTGAGTACCCGTCCTTTCCGTCCGTCCTTTTTAAGTGTTATGATTCTGTTTACATCAATTTACACTAACAAATGCAATTGTATTAAAAAACACAAAAAAAGTTGTAGGAACTTGAAAAAACCGATACTTACATCACTTTACATGAATCCTAACTTTGGCATTTTAAGCCCTACGGCTATGAAAATAAGACAGAAAAATAGCATTTTTTTTCTGATTCAGAATATGTAAGAATATTAAAACCGATATTACTCGAGTTAACTCAGTTTTCACTGAACGTACAGATTAGTCGCGGCTCACATATTTTTGACATATTTTTGATCACTTGCATGTATATTATAGATAGACACGAATTATGTAATTGATTGATTTTTATTATTGAAATATTGACATGATGATGATATTTAGCATTCCCAATTTTATGTAGGTATTTATAACAAATTTTTGCATGCCAGACTCTAGTGAAAAGGGCTTGCGTCCGTTTATTATTATAACTACCTTTGTACCACTTTTCTGCAAATAAACTGATTGATTGATTGATTGATATCCCGTTTTACACAAATCGTATACGAAATTAATTTCGTTTTAACAACGCCGTACAGTTTCATCTTCCACATCTTTTAACAGACTATTACATAAGTACACCTATGTAGGGTAGTAGGTCACAAAACTGCTAGTTACTATTTTACATTACATACATAATGCGGGTCTCAGGTCCTAGGGCCGCAAGACCCAAAGGCCACTTTAAGCGTGATGGTAGGCGAGAAGGTGAAAAAGACATCAAAATAGTGATGGGTTGCTAGCCGCATCGCCTATTAAGGTAATTCGCATTTTCTCCCGATCCCTCGATCGGCTTTTTTGATCTGCACGGGAAAACAACAGCTGGTACATTCTTAGTTACTATTTTAGTACGTGACTAATAAATTGTTTTCTTTTTAATTTTGAATACGTTATTAGCCAACAAGTTGCCCAAGAGCAAATATTTGTGATATACTTTAAGCTTTATACTTAACCCTAATTCTCGTTTCCTGTTATCATAAATAATGTCAGAAGGGAACTTATCCCTTGACAAATTTTCAAATAAATTTGGAATAAAGTGGTATATAGACATATAATACACCTTGACTAAAAATACAGTTAAAATCTCATAAGTGAATAAGCCTCTTTATAAAATACGGAAATATTTTTTTTGTCTACGAAAATAAACCTACACGTAAATGAAAATTTTAAACAAAGCCCAGCCAAGTCCCAAAATCTCATTAAAAGCCACGCGACCAAATCAGCTGAGACATCTAATGTTTGTTTTTTTTTTCAATTTGTTTGAGGAAATTAAGTTTGTTTCAAGGAGCACTTAAAGTATTTATTCTAAGCCTTTTTGAGCTGACTTCATTATGTCCTGGGATATTACGGGCAATTGTGTGGAAAAATTGTTATTTTTAATTTATCCACAGAAGATCTTGTCTGAAGAAAATCTGTTTACTGTTGTTGAGATTTTTAAACGAGATTTGGTCATACTGATTTAAAGGTCTTTTAAATACTATTTATATGCTTTTGATAAAATTAGAATGACTGAATTTTTATCACATTAAAAGCTAGCCCCAAAAAAAGTTTAAACTCGTATTATAGGGATACTAACTCAACGATACTATATATTTTATATAAATAAATATTATATAGAAACACCCAAGATCCAGGACAATTTAAAAAAGGCTATTTTCCAACTTCCCCTGGCTGGGGATCGAACCCATGCAGATCCTCCGGGTTGGCGGACTAGCGTGTTGACCATTACGCCACGGAAGTCGTCAAAATAAGTGGTTATAATCTGGATTTGACATAAAACTTAAACACACACAACCAATTACCAATAAAAACACATATAAATAAATATATGGAAATCAAACCTAAATATAACACAGGACTATTGTACTATTCTAAAAATTTTCTTTTGTGTGCAATTTGAGGAACTAATCTTAGTGCACTTAGACTTTAAAATTTAAATTAATTCTATTAACATAAATAAAGTATGGTTTCTCAAGATCCAAGCTTTTCGCTAAGTTTGAGAACACCTGGTAATACATATACTTACTTACATAATATGTGCACATACTACTAAATGTTCAGTTAAACAAACCAATAATCTATTCTATAGTATACTCGTATTGTTAACTAATACTGGTCTCCCAAGCCAAGGTACAAGCTCTGCCTAGTTTGGAAGCGCCTGAAACTTCTTTCCTATATCCACAATATATGTAACCTGATAAACATACATAATATGTAACCTACTATTAACCCCTAGTAGAAGTCGAAAGATGGTAAACTTATCTTACTTTTTTTTATACGAGCACACTAGTTATTTGTAATCCTAATTAATGTTTACATACTCTTAGATATATGCATATAATATGTGTTTGTAAAAACTCTTTGTTGAAATAAACTTTTTTTATACATTATTTTAATTTTCAAGAGATTGTTGTAATAGAAAGTATACTATATTTGCTGATTTAAAAAGTAGGCAATTTTTAGTTCATACTTATAGCTTATCAGAATCCATGTAAATTGTAACACCAACATGTTAACTCCAGTTGACGTTTATATTAGGAAAATTGCTCAATCAGCAAGCAGGTCAAGCGTGACTGAAACCGTAAAAGTAATGAGTAGTTAGCCACCTTCGCATTAAGTTTTCAATGCTTTGATATTTATGGTAAGTAATTTCATGAAATTACTGCCTACGTACGAAATTTTTTACTAGTTTAGACCCAATTTGTGTAAGTTTTCTTTGAAATGCTAGTTTTTTTTTATCGTCATTTCTACGTACACGTACTTACTATTATAGAGCTGATAAGTATTATACATGAAATTAAAGATGAAATTAACTAACCATTCACTTTTAGGGCAAGGCAAGAAAACATTGATAAAGATAAGATAAAATTTAAAATAAGTTTACTCTTGGCAGATAACAAGTTTAGTGGTTAGTACATAAAAATAGCAAAATTTTGCTACAATTTCAGAGTTAAAATTATTTCATATTGTCTACGCTGATTACTCCTCCAACTTACATAACTTGCGTACCACGTTCACCATCTATAAACAGACGTAGCATGGTTAGGAAGAAGCCTAGCCTGTGTTAGCAAAAAGCTGATAGAATTTGGACACTGGATTTCTACAACTATGGTAACGTTAACAAAAATTTAATACTTAAAGATACGAGTATAATAGGAACCCAGTATTCATCGAGTCCGATCTGCCTGTCCAAGCGTCCATCCGTCTGCATTTTATCTCAGAAACCATTTCTACTAGGAAGCTGTAATTTGGTATGACTGTAGTTTTTTAGTAAGTTATGTATAGTTTGTCACCTTAACATTAGTCAAACACAACGTGCAAAAATGCTGCCTCCTACATTGCTCCCGATATTTAACTGTCTCTATTTTTTTGGCAGATTTTCCTCCACGAGGTCTGAAGGGCCAAACGATCGTTCAACGTGTATTTTCATTTGCTTGCCCCTTTTGCACCCTTGTCTTCACTTGATACATCGTTGAAGGGTAAATGAAATATATTCCACTTTTCCTTTTTTATTAAACAAAGGGCTTTGTTTAAAGAGTGATTTTCTCTGATAAATTCGTCTAGACAAAAAATATTCTGTTCATTTGAAATGTAGATAAGATACGTGATCAGTTAAATGTTAGGGCATCAATATTAAGTTGTGGAATTGAAAAATGTTTCATTTATTTTGGAACGGTTTTTTGTGCATTATTAATAGAAACACTTGGTAAATGGCGAAAATGCGAAACATATAGGCGATGCAGCTACCAAGATGGTAAAAGTGGTTTTTAGATCTTGTGGCATTGGCTCTTTCAGCTAAGATTCACTTGTATTTTTCATAGGTCTAATCAACAGATTATTTATTGGCCATCATCATCAAAATTTAAGAGTGGCACTATTGTCGGTGGCGTTTCTTCTATTCTTTTCTATTCTCTGCCAACCTCTTGACATCTTGATACGACACTGCTATCACCTTTTCCTGACTTGCTTCATTTAGCTGTGCCTAGACCCCTTATTCCTTCTATTTTGCCTTCTATTATAATTCGCATAAAATTATCATGCAGTATATAAAAGTGTATGTTATCCGCAGATGACATAGTCCTCATAGATAAAGATGCTGAACTACTCCAAAATACCCTCGAAAAGTGGCAACACGCGCTGGAAAACAACGGCCACCGAATCAGCAGAAGTAAAACTGAATACTTGGAGTGTGCATTCAGTGGTAACACCAACAACTCCAACTCCATTCACATCGACGGGAATTCACTTCCAAAGGTATCACAATCTAAGTATCTTGGTGCGATGCTAACAGCCAACGGGAACATTGAGGCCGATGTTACCCATAGAATTAGCGTGGGATGACAGAGGTGGAAGGCTTTGATTGGGGTTTTATGTGACACAATAATGCCGATTAAAACCAAAGGCAAGATCTACAAGACCGCAGTCATACCAGCCATGACGTACGGTGCCAAGTGCTGGGCCATAAAGAAAGCCCACGTACAGAAAATGCACGTGAGATGAATTTTGCTAAGAAGGGCAGCAGGTGTAACCCGACTCAAATGGGCAGCAGGTGTAACCCGACTCTATAAAGTGCAAAACACACAACAAGCATATTATTTTCTCTTCCACGAACTCAATAGCGCAATAACATCGATTGGTAATACTTGTAAAAGCACAAAGTAAGTCATTCAACGTTCAACACCAGCAAGAATTTATATTAATGAACAAACATTTCCGAATTTGTTTAGAACAATTTGCATTAGTCATAGAACGCAAACAATTGCCGAAGCAGCGACGACTGCGAGTGCGCCCCTTTGGCAAATCGGATTTGTCTAATTTATTGCTGCTTCGAGGCACCGACACGGTTGCTTAGGTCTTAAATGTAGATCTACAATAACTAGATGGCACATCAGTCACGTGGCAAGAGTAATTAATGAAGTTTAAGAAATTTAGAAAAAGATCTGGAAAATACTTAGTCAGAGATAGGTATCATCGACAGCCTCCGTTGTCCAGTGGTCAAGGCCTTTGCCTTGTGATCCGGTCTTGGGTTCTTATCCCTCTGGGAAGTATACTTTGTAAAAAGTTGTTCCAGTCTGGTTTAGATACTGCAGGCTTGAATCACCTGATTATCTGAAAAGAAAGATGATTCCGTTCTTCGGAAGGCACATAAAGCTTTTGGTCCCGAACACCATTCTAGCATTTGTTTAAACCTATCCAAGGATTGACTCTGGTCTACCCTTTGAGTTGCAGAAGTCAGACGGCAGTTGCTCTGTGTAAAAATCAGTAATATCGTCAAACCACCTAGGTTAGGTAGCGGACTCTGGGCTCTGAAGTGTTACCGCTGAGGATGCAACGTCCCGAATACGTTCGGATGATGATGAGGTATAATGAGAACCACATTAAATCTTGCATCCATTGTATAAGGAGTCAGCGCATTCACCTCAAGTAAATCTGTGTGTTAGTCTGTATGCCAAATTCCATTCGAATCCTTAGTGGTTATAAAGAAAATAAACATACACATTTTAACAATCAAATATCAGTAAGTATCAATATACTTAATATTGGAAAAAAAATTAAAGCCTCTAACTTTAAAAAAAATGTTAACAATACCACTTCCAGATTCCCTACGTCATTTCTCGACACCTTCACAATAATAGGATCCCTAGGGAAGATTTAAATTGTATCCAATGCAGCACTCTGTATTTAAGTCTGCTTTAAAAGGAGCTTAGGAATTTCCAATGAGTATTTTAGGCGTCCTAAAGTAGGGCGTTCGTTAATGGTTTTGCCGCGTTGAGTGGGTTTGAATAGTCACTTCAATGACAAGATTGGGTTTTGGATTTGTCTTCATTTTATTTAAGATCTAAATAGAATTCGGATGCTCTTTTTAAGCAAAATGCTTTAGTGGTTTTATATCTAATTAGTTTCTAGACTGAACAGAATTCTTTGTCTGAATTATTTTTTTTAATTCAAAAGTAAAATGTTGGATACTTGTGTGGCTAGGACATGCGCCCGGTGGTTTAATGCCTACCAATCGAGTGGTGAGTTTACAGCAAAAAGTAGGAACAAATAATATTTTTTTGCGACAGATGGTAAATTTACTTTTGTCTTATCATCAAACAGGTCTTTTTTAGTCTCCACTGCAGAAGCACGACCCTGTCTGTACTACCAGAGCTATATATTAGCCATAGTAGCTAGAGGATTTGGCCTACACTCTTTACGCTGGCCAGACGGGTTGGGAAGGTCTCATTGATGTTTATATCCTTTGTTTGTTGTTTGTTTGTTTCATATCTTTATTGTACAAGAAGTAGTTACAGTTAAATAGTTAAGTAATAATAGTCCAAAATATTTTGTACAATGGTGGACTTATCCCATAGTGGGATCTCTTCCAGTCAACCAAGTATCAGCGAAAGAATACAATCAATGGACATAACGGGCAAAAGTCAACGTACAATCGCAATAAAATACATTTAAAGTTTTAAATCTAAAATAAATTATATATTATATATCTATAATACATAAACTAATACATTAGAAAATAAAGTATCTATAAATATTACCAACTTAAATAAATAAAATACATACACTACAATATTATTAGCTCAAAATGTCTGAGGAACCTTCGTAATATCTTCTGAGTCTGGCTTTGAAGGAATCGAGAGAGGGCGCATTTTTTAAGTCCACAGGAAGCGCATTCCATAACCGGGCAGCCAGAACTGAAAATGAGTTTCCGTATGACTGCGAGACATAAGCAGGAATTAGCAGCTGAGGGATACCACTAGAACGCAAGCGACTGTCAATCTCTCTGAATGAAAATTTCTCGGAAAGGTAACTTGGGGATTGGGGTTTAAAAAGGACATTAAAAAGTAGAGAAAGAATATGGGTGTTCCTACGAAGTCTTATAGGAAGCCATTTAAGCTGAGAGCGAAATTCAGACACATTATCAAATTTACGCAATCCGAAAATAAATCTAATGCACTGATTTTGCAACCGTTCAAGTCTGTCAAGTAAACACTGCCTTTGTTTATCTTATGTTTTCAAAGTCGCAAAGTTCTACGACATCCACGAGGAACTTGGAGTGGTCCCAATCTTCTCTGCCGGAAACCACACGGCAATTTACTTTGAATAGGTAATTATTAATAAGGTGTTCAAGCGTAGTGAGTTTATAATAACCTTCATCACTCTTTTATGGTCTACCCTTTGTCCTGTATATGTAGTTCATGTGGCACCTAGAAATATCGCCAGAGCTTCGCGACGCTATCGTGGCTTTTAGAAGTTACCTTTGATATTCAGTTGTCCGCTTTTGATAAACTTGCGGCCCACCTCTGCTTTGCATGTATTTTTTTCTCTTTATTGTGACATTTGTGGCAAACAGTCATTACAAAAACTTTTCTAACTAAAAATTTACTTAAATATTAAAGTACAATGATCCATATAGAAAAGTATACCAGCAATAGAATAATATATAATTACCAATGCTATAGAGGTAGCATATTTTTCTATGTAGCCCGTTGTACATCCCTTTTCAAAGACATTTTCTATATCTTTTTTGCCGGAAGCACCCAGAAAAATTTACCAAATTATCGCAAGGGGGATTTCTGCAGATGCAGATGTAGGAAGCCGAAAAGGCCTAAGAAACGTTGAAGTGATGACATGACTAGTAAGAGGATATGCGAGACATCTTTTTCCAGCAGTGGGGCAGTTTGGGTTAAAACAAGTGAAATCCGTGTCAGATCAGCCCAGTAGTTTCAAAGCTTATCGTATACTGTCAGACAGACATACGCGACTATTAATCTCAAACAAAAAGAGGGGTGTTATAAGTTTGACGTGTCTGTGTATCAGTGAATAGACCGATTTCGATGCGTTTTTTAAACAAACGCGACCCTATTACTGAGACTCCGCTGCCTGTCTGTCTGTCTGTCCGTCTGTCTGTCCGTCTGTCTGTCCATTTGTTACAGGGCTCTATCTCTTGAACCGTAATAGATAGACACTTGAAATTTTCTCCGATTATGTATTACTATGGCCGCTATAACAACAAATAATAAAAAGTTAAAAATTAAAGGGGGTTGTCATACAAAAAACGTGTTTCTTCAGCGTTTTAAAACATTGTACGGTGGAATGGAGTCCGACTCGCACTTGCCCGTTTATTTTTAAATCGAAAGCCTTGTCTCTCAAAATGGTACTAAGCTATGTTTGATGAAAATTGATTCATTCAGAAGTTATTTGGGGTAAACGCTTGAAAGTCCGGGTTTTTTTTATTTATCTTGCAAATAAACTTTTTATAATAAGTATGGATTCAAAAGGAAAATATAATGTTTTTGTATAATGACTCAATCGAACTTAGAGGTCGAGTCAAGCGTGCCTTGCCCCATAAACCTCTAATGACTGGTTATGAGCTAAATTAAGTTATCAATGCTCGAATATTCAAAGAAAGCGAAGGCAGGCCGAAATTAATAGTTGCAATTTGTTTCTTGGTTATTTATAGACTAAAAATTATAGTAACCTTAAAATCTTAATTTTGTAGGTAGGTAAGCAAGAAAGCGCACCCTGAGCTCTGAAGCAGCACAGCTGAGGATGCAACCTGGAACGCGCGTTGACAAAGAAGAAGTAGGTAGTTAAGAACGTGCAGTCAATCTTAGACGAAAATTCAATTTTTTTTGTGTTTTTGGCCACCTATTTTTAGATCAATTTTACCAAATTCAATAAAGCAAAAGGAGAATATGGTAAGATAAACTCTTTTTCTAGTGAACTCCAGCGTAAAATAAAATATTTTTAAGTTAATTTTTGTTAATTTGACGATTTAACTGAACACCAAATTGCAAAAATGACGGTAAGAGCTTACTTTGGAAGATAAAATAACAATTAAATCATGTTAATTTATTTCATTTAATATTTTTGGAGAACAGAATATATTGTCTTTTAGTGTACCTCAAAGGAAAATTAAAAGAAATGCTTTTATTAATACGCTATAAAAATTCGTTAAAAAGGTCACAATTCACGTTTTTAAATGCAGTTTTTCTACTCTTAAGAACAGAATTTCTTCGTTAAAATTATTTTTATTATTATAAAAAAAGTGTTTGCAACTAAACCTAATTTTTCATTTTATTAATATCCCATGTTTATTATTTATTACGAACTATGAAAAATTACCTATAAAAGCAAGCGCGCGCCTAGTGACGATTTAGTACGCGCCGGGCCTTCCCAACGGGTGGATGTATCACTCGCTAGCCGCGCCTGGTCGGGGTCATTGACCATCTGTACAAAAGGTTCCAGGAACGTATAGCGCGACGTGTGCGGAGTTGATCGTTTAGTTTGTAGAATTTGTAGAAAGGTTATCTATACTTATAGAGAATTGACTGGCTTCGTGGTCCAGTGGTCAAGGCCTTCCCCTTGTAATCCAGAGGTCGTGGGTTCAAATCCCACTGAAGCTTGACCGTCTCGTGAATAATTCTATACGTTTCATTTTCTGCCTTCGCAAATATGATCATATACGAGGGCTGTTTGAGAGATACCCGTTTATGGAAAAAAAAATTTTTTTTTGTATATATGCATTTATTTTTCTACGTAGTCACCTTTTAACTCTATACATTTGTTCCGCCTATACTCAAGCTTCAATAAACCATCCAAAAAGTATGATTTTGGAAATTCATTAAAATAGGCCTCTGTGGCGTCCCTTTTTTAAATAGTCAATATGCCCTGCGAATCCCAAAAAACGGTCGCCATGACCTTTCCAGCCGATGGGACGGTTTTTGCTTTCTTTGGAGCAGGTTCACCCGGTAAAATCCACTGCTTCGACTGCTCTTTCATTTCCGGGGTGCAGTGGTGGACCCACGTTTCGTCCACGGTCACGAAACGACGCAGAAACTCCTTCGGGTTACGATTGAAACATTTACAGCATCAACGATTTCTCGAAGTTTAATTCGGCGGTCGGCTAAAACGATATTTTCAATTTTCTTAACCATATCGCCAACTGGCCGGCCTAGGCGATCCTCATCAAAGACGGTTGTTCTCCCCCGCTTAAACTCGTTATACCAATATCTGACGGTTGTCATAGAAGGAGCACATTCATGGTAAACCGCTTGCATTCTTATTTTTATTTCATCACATGTTTTTCCTTCCAAAAATAAGAATCTAATTACAGACCGATACTGTTCTTTCTCCATTTTAACAATTTTAAGTTCACGCCTTCACTGAATCGTTGTCAAATGAGAAAAAAAACAAAAGAATGCCATTTTTTTTTTATTTTCCCGCCTCTGAAAAATGGCTTAAAAAGGTGGTTTACTTATTTGCGGCCAGTGATATAATATATTTAGAAAACGGGTTCTTATCAGACAGCCCTCGTATCATCTTTTCATTCTGGGCTTAAATGGTTTCTATCCGAGAACGCAGACAAATGCGAATGCTTTGTACTTTTTTTTTCAATTCTTTTGAGTAGTCTTCTTTGACTGCTCATCCAAGAGCCTAATCTAGGTACTGATTTGGGAGTTCGCCCCGGAACAGTAGATATTCGTATTGACAAGTTCTTTGATACCCCATCAACTTGTTATAACATTTCCCCTAAGATAGCATGCCGAGTATTTACGCCCGTCAATCGGAACAAACAAATTGACAGGTATTTGTTCACATTTTTTACTGGAAAATATTTGTAGACCTTATTATATGATAAATTAAGCAATTAGATATTAAATACAATGAAATCTGTACGGTAATTTACCACACTGACGGGTAATGCATATAATTAGCAAAGTTTTTTTTTTTAAATGAGGTGTCTTAAACTTACTTAGTGAAAATTACTTTACTACCTATTACTATTAGCTCTATTAACAATATTTTTTATTTTCAATGTCAAAATAGAATAAAAAATAATATCTACATAAAAAAATAAATGCCCAGATAAATACCCAAGGGAAGGAATTTATGGACATCTATTTGGGAATATTCCCAATGTGCCCAAAATGCCCGGGCATTTGCCCATCTCTAACGACGATTAAATGTCCAAATAAACGGTTTATACACGTTCCTAAATGTTCTGAACGTCGTCGTAAGCTGTGGCTATAGTAGACACGCCGAGATCAGCAGTATAAATCTGATAAATCTGCGATATTCTTTTGTGAAGACCATTTTGATGTACGAGTAAGTATTCATAAGAAATCAAGTATAATCTTCCAGAAATAAATGAAACCTAACCTAACATTTTGTACCTAACCTACATAGTTGACAGCTTGTTTATTGAAATGTTACGCCACACATGGCCCCGCCGCGTTTCGTTCCTTGTCATCCACAGTTAAAAAAAATCAGATTAATTTTCCGAAAATAAAATATTTACACTTTACCTTATCGCAAAAAAACTTAATGTAGAATTATTTTTACCTATAAGCTAGAATATACAACATATTTCATATTATAATGTTACTGTGTCAAGTACCGAATTATAACTCAATGATTCAGAAATGTTTTTTTCCTATAAAACTTTTACTATCATATTATAACGTCATTACACAATGTATGTGACATAAAAACTTGTCGCGAGATTTACCCGTGTAGAACAAGTAAATTAAATAAAATTATATGATTGATTATAATTCTAATACTTGAACGTTGCGCCAAGCTTTTCTGTCATATACATTTTGAAATGCCGTTATAAGTTGACAGTAAAGTTTCATAAGAAAAGTTTATTATATTTTGATTCTAAAACACTAATATTAAAATTGTTATGAAATCAAAGTATCAAAATTATTTGTCCTACTACTCTACGCTCGGTCTACCGCTAACACACACACACGCATGATACGCAACGTTTTGCGTCTGTGTGAGTTGAAATCAACTCCCGCTCATAGTTTTGACTTGCTTAAATTTGAATGCGCGCTCTTAAGCTAATGCAAAATATAAGTAAAGTCATTGTAGGTATTTAGCTATTTTGCGCGGCTAAATTCTTTTTTTTATGTTTATCCGTATAGTTGATGGGAGTAAATCATTGTTTACTTTGAAACAATAAAGTGTTAAAAATAAAAAAATAAAAAAAGTCAAGATTACGTAAATATAATATACTATAAATCAATGTATAGGGACAAATCACTAGATTTTTTCAGTTAAGTAATTAGTTTTACGAGTAACTAAACTACTGAACTGATACTACATAAAGCTTCTGTGGGACCAATCTGGAAGTATGTATATCCTTTCAAACAATTTTTTTTTAATCTGTCTATTAATAACAAAGATCCAAAGCAACATGTGCTTACAAGAAGTGATTACTCGTAATCTAGTGTTGTCTAAAATAAAGTCCACACAGACATACCCAATAAAACTAAATAGACGTCTTTATATACAATTTGGCTCGCAACTCTTATCGCTAAACGACTATTCGCGTACGTCGTAATCGTAACACCACCCAATTTTAGTGCAAATGTCTCAATTAACAGGAAAGCGTGATAAACGTATAAATTGAAGCCTATTCTGTATGCGCATTTCTACTTGTACCCTTTTTCCCTTTTCTTTTTGTATTTATTTCATAGTGGCTAATGTTTGAAACAATTTTTTATAAAACAGCCACCAGCCTCGAAGCATAGTACTTAGAGTTAGCATAAAAAATATAGTTAGTAGTAAAGCATAGTAAATATAGTTTTGCATCAACAATCCGTCCGTCTGTCAGTTAGATTATAAAAAAATAATAGATCTATATTTTTCGGCTTAATAAAGTAGTGGAAATTCACAAAGATATAGCTCGTCGAAGTTTCGGAATGGGAAGTGAAAATCGTACTTGATCGTGACGTCATGTAAAATGAAAATGCTGTATTCTTCATCTTTGTAATTATTTGCTAATCACAAAAAGGACAAAAAATGTAATTATCTACCTGATGAGCTAAAATATTTTTTAATACACATCCGTATTGATGATTTAGTTAATCCAGCAGATATCGTCACCACGCAGTGTGCTGGTTCAAAGATGTAGATGTTGGCGTCGTTTAAGGTGCCAGTGATACAGCAAATATCAAATGTCACGAGAGTGGGTTGGGGATAGGAAAGGAAATTACAATCCTATGAAATCGTACCTTTATTCACAACTCTTCCCACGCCCACAACTTTCGCGTATCACAGCACTGGTACGTACGTGGAGCTATCACTTTTATGTCACACGCGCGAAAACGTCACTGCACTGTCACGCGCTGTACTGTCACTGCACTGAACACTTCACTTTTTACTCACTACTCACTTTTACTCACTTTTCTCACTACTACTATGCATGGAAATCGGGATGTAGCACTCCATTACAAGCTTTTAATAATTGACTTACAAGCTTTTATTTAGTTTCATCTGTCCTGTTGTCTGTGTGTCCGTAATCAAATCTTGCAAGGCAAATTAGACCCACTTTACATTCGATCGAGTTAAAACATCACATACTTATGTAAGTTGGGTAAAAGATGCAATGTTATGGAAGGTACCAATAACCTCCCCCCCGCCCGGGTTCTCATCTTGTTGCAATGGGGGGCTCAGTACCTGCGGACTGGGCATCCGCTGGGAAGCTAAGTGGAACCCATTGTCTGGGTTGAGGCTAAGGCCTCCCCGGGCCCGATGCTGGAGGCCATTCTAGTTGGGAATGGCCTGGCTGTGAGGAAAGGGGGTGACGATGACCTCCCTACGATCACAGCCGTGGTAGGGGTCGCGTGGGAAGAGGAGTGTCTGTTGCCGAGTTGCCGCTTGCCCTATCCTCCGCGACCAAGCGCGGCCATGCCGCTTGGCACGGCATCGGTGGGGCCGCAGGGGAAGAGGAGTGTCGGTGTTACGTTGCCGCTCTCCCTATCCCCTGCGGCCGGCTTCGTGGGCCCCGGTCACCGTAAGGTGGACTAGGGCAGGGCCTGCTTTTCCAGGCCCCAATTTATGAGGGATGGTTGGACGGTGGAAACGGGATTCCATCGTCCAACGGACAGCCCTCCGGAGTGGAAGGCAGGCGCGTGTACGTGTCAGCGCGCCTGTCCTTGTTGGGCCGACAGGCCAAGGCGACGGCTGCTCCGGCCCCTCTGATTTAGCAGAGGGTGCCGTGAGGCCGTTGGCAAGCCGGGGCCGCTGAGGTAGCGGCCGGACGCGCCGGGGCTGTGGAGCATGGAGAAGCACACTGTCACGGTCCCGGCCGATAGCGGCTGAGAGGTGACACTGCGGAGTTTTTAGTGGTAGCACCACTAGGGATTTTCTCTGCGTTAAAAAAAAGGTACCAATAACCTGATCTCATAATAAAGCCGGAAGGTGGCCACGGCATCTCTGAGATTAAACAACATAACCCCACATTTTTTTTGTTTTGAAGAGCACTTTAAACATTTTAGTTCGTTGCTTTAGGTAACAGCTTGTTTTTAAAAATATTTTTTAAATTATTATATTACTTACTTGTTTCAGTGAGTACCAGCTAAACTCTGGCCGGGCGATATTGTTTCATTTATACTGGAGAAGGCGGCAGCGGTCTTTTACTTCCTGACTAGCTCAGCAGTGACTAAATTGCCAATAGGCTTATTGGATCTTAGTTCAAATATGTAGAACCATAAGGAGCGTACCATTTTATACCAACGACAATATCGCCCGCGATAGTCCGCAGTGTGGCTGTTTTAAGTCTATCATGCTCTATTAAAGGTATAATTCGTGTCCAAAAATTTATAGCGGCTATTTGCTATGATAACGATCTGCGGCACGTTAGTGTAGCCCTTCAGGGTCAGGTTAAAGTGTCGTTTTGTTAATAAAACGAATTGTCTTTAGCAGTGGCCTTACTGGATGGAATAGTGCTGTTGATGTTATCATGTAAATAATATACACGTTATAAATGCATGATCGACACAATTAAAAGCAATTTCTTAGTACTTCAATATAAATAAAATTGTGTAATATGAAATGTGATGAGTTTTGAATATACTCGAATATGCATGAAAGTAACAATGATGTCATAGTATGCATCTATAACCTCGATTAGCTGTACGACATAGTGGAAAATAATAGATATTTAACTACGATGGTGACTAGGACTGCCTTAGTGGTCCAGTGGTTAAGGACTTGTAATCTGGAGGTCGTAGTTTCTGTTAAAACCTTCATACTTGAAAGTTTTCTTACTGGCTGGCGTAATCATTTGAGTTTTATTCTTATATTCTTACGTTACCATGGTGCAAACCTTCACTTCAAAAATTGTAAAATTCCTACTGAGATAGAAAATAATACTAAATATTATATTTATTATATTCGGTGAATTTACATTGTTTTATTGTTATTTATTTAGTTATTTTATAGTATAGTAGTATAATATATTAACAGTTTCAAACCCCAACAGGAAGCATACGTCGTGAAAAGTTTTTTCCAGTCTAAAATAAATAAATAAATAATAAATAAATATATAGGGACAAATCACACTGATTAAGCTAGCCCCAAAGTAAGTTCTAAACTTGTGTTATGGAATACTAACTTAACGATACTATATTTTTATGATAAATACATATATAGATAAACACCCAAGACCCAGGACAATTTGAAAAAGGCCATTTTCCAACTTGCCCTGGCTGGGGATCGAACCCAGAACCTCCGGATTAGCGGTCTAGCGTCTGGTTAGAATATTGCAGGATTGAATCACATAATTATTCGAAAAGAAATATGATTCTGAGCTTTGGAAGGCACGTAATGTTGTGGTTCCCGAACGCCATCTAGCGTTTGTTTAAACCTATCCTAGGATTGGTTCTGGTCTACCTTTTGGGTTGCGGAGGTCAGACGGCAGTCGTTCTGTGTAAAAACCACTAACCTCATCAAATCACCTAAGCGTTACCATTGAGGATGCAACCGGGAATACGCTCAGATGATGATGATGACTCAATATACATCATAGATAAATACAATTTAATACAAATTTTCTTTATTGTACCATAATAATTTATAAAATAAAAATGACTAACACAAAGAAAATATTGGTACAAAGGCGGATTTATCGCTAGATGCGATCTCTTCAACGATCCAGTCAACCTTTGGGTAGAGGAAAAATTATATTATAGTACGGAACAAGGTGGGCGCAGTATCTATACCTAATTATATACTTAAATATTAATATACGTAAGCTTATTCTATAATATATATATAATGCATATACGATACTAAAATATTTATATGTATTTAGTGACACTGAACAGAACTGAAACTTACTGGCATAACGACAGATAATTTTTATGGAGACGATTTTTAAAGCTTGTTTAGCTAAGAGGAAGAGCATTCCAGAGGTAGACAGCTTGGACTGTAAAGGATTTCGAATAGAATTTGGTCGAATGAGTTGGGGTTTTAAGACGTAGGGCATTAATGCTACGCGTGGGTCGATCATTGTCCTGGTGAAGAAAAGTAAAACGCTCCTTTAAATAAGAAGGAAATACTATCATCATCAGGTCTTTTTTAGTCTCCACTGCAGGAGCACGACCCTCTCTGTACTATCACGACCTTCTCTGTACTACCATAGCAATATATAGCCAGAGCAGTCAGTGGATTTGGCGTCACTCTCCGCGTAGCCAGACGGGTTGGAGAGGTCTCATTGATGTTTAAAAGCTTTGTTTTGCTTGTGTTTCATATGTCGCCTTCTTCGACATCAACGGGAAGACTTGGAGTGGTCCTATTCTACTCTGCTGGGCACCACATGGCGATAAATATTAAACTAAAACCTTGTTATTCATATTAATAAGTTTAGTGCATGTCATAATTAACAATAGTAAGCTGAGTTCCATAAATTCCGTTGCAGGCGTTTTAATGTTTTATGCAGGCACGTGTTAATGGGCCGATGGGCTGACACATAAATTTGCGGGCTTTATCCCGTTTTATCCCATTTTTGTGCCATTACTTTGGACAAATTGCCGCGTGCTGCGTAACAGGGGAAATTATGTCGGGTGATATTTGATTGGACTACTTGTGATACAGGGTCTTTTGGAACCTGGAATATAATTAGGGAGGATTACGACGACAACGGCTTTTTCTTTCTTCTTAGTGCGTTTTAAGTTGCATGAGTTGCATAGAACCGAATTTTCATAACTTTACAAATCATATCGAACTCTATGTAAAAGTAGTGTATAAAATTGTGTGAACAAAAAGAGCTTCTGCGGAATACACGGAATTTCCCGCGAAGTTTCTTTCATCATGCTAATTTGTGCTATATTCTCCTAATTGAAGAATTTATTTTCTTCTTTGTCTAAGCGCGTTTTCGGTTGCATCCTCAGCTTTGCTGCTTCGGAGCCCTGGGTGCGCTTTCCCGCTTTTTCTTCTCCAAATATATCATGCATGTCAATGGTCACCCAAGGATGCCAACGAGCTTGCAAAATGGAGAAAAAATAGCCGGAACAGTAAAAATTATTTGGCTTTAGTTTCACGACCGGCAGCCTGCCTGACGTCAACCGTTTTTGGGAATGTATTTTTGCGAAAAGTTTTACAACCAGCTGCCACCCGTTGTTTACCCTCCTTGAGAGTGCAATTGTAGCACGAGATGTTTGTGCTTAGTCCTTTAGTCACCTCTTACGACATCCACAGGAAGAAATGAAGTGTTCCTATTCTAACCCGAAACCACACGGGTAACCATTACCATGTCATTTATAAAAGAATCCATTATCATCTGTGACTTTCTACAAATTTGCCTCGATTCCGTAGCAATGCAAATTGAGACTTAGGTGTCGCCTTGACGTGCAAGTTCATTTATTTACTAAAACTTTATTGTTCCACTATAAGAATTATATTACAATTGGCGGTAAGTTCATCGCGGTGATATACTCGTAATTGTCGTGCCACTAATACTGATTCTATGAACATGTTATCACACGGCAATACCATTGCGCCTATATAGTATTTTCAAGACAACGCAATTTTTTGCTTAGTCGAAGTATAATTTGTTGAACCGAATTATGACGAACGGTTTTGTACAAGGATAATTCGGATAAATGTGGTGAGCTCATTAGCACTTATCTTCTGTATGATGTTGTGTTTTTTGAAGCTGAGTCAAGATTCACGGCCACTAGTCACTATTATATTACCTACATACAAAATCCTCATTCATGTTCAGTAAAACATTTTAAATACAGCTACCCACAGAGCCGGGTTAAGAATATAAGCTATAAAGAATGCCGTAATCCAAGCTTCAACGGCACATGTCGCCCGTAAAACTTCCGATTAAAGTATAAAACGTGAATAATACTTTAAATTACTTTTTTTTCTTTAAGATTTCTTTAAGGTCTGAATAATAAGCTATACACATAGTTATACAGTTGAAACTTTTAATTATTTGTGCGTCTTTTCACTTTTATCTATCAAGTATAAGGTATCTACCTTTTACTTGAGCTGCTAACTCTAAAAGTGAAAAGTATTACAGGTTTCTTACGAATCCTATCACAGACACCTTACCACTCTCTCACAATTTTATTTTGCAAATGTAAACAACATTATTTAACTTTTTGTCATAGCATATAAGAAATAATACTTTGTATTTTTTATATCTACAAATTGTGAAGAGAAAAATAAATTATTTTATTTAGAAAAAGCATAAAATGATAAACAACAAAATATGTCTTTTAATTTTCTAACAACAATGCAATGCTGATTCCACTACATACAAAATCCTTCTTTATGTTCAATATAAAACATGAAAACGTTCTAATACGGCTGCTATCCACAGAGCCGGGTTTTGAACTATAAGATATAAATTTGAATGCCGTAATCCAAGCTTCAACGGCACATGCCGCCCGTAAAACTTTCAACGTACGTATAAAATGTACAGTTTGCATCATATTTTACTAAACAATTGAAGTGACCCAACTAGACACATAAAAAATAAAAATAGTTTGGAAAATCCAAAAGTGCACGCCTCATAATCTCATTTTTCACAATTAAATTGATTTTGAATTTTTAACTTTTATTTTTAACTTCCCGCTGAGAAAATTGAAAGTTTTTAAAATTCGGGACGTTATTAGTTTCACCCCGTTTTTGAAAAGTCGAGTTTTCATCAGATCTCGACGTTTAAAGGTCTCAGGAATCTTCCCTGACCACTCACGAGCAAGTGTCATGCACCCTATCCGTATGTGTGTGTGGGTGTGTATGTGACCCGCTTATAACTCTTGAACAACTAAACCGATCGGAATCAAACAACTCAGATTTCCTGTGAATTTAAACCGATTCGGACCGGTAGATTTTGAGAAATCTCAAAAAACTAAGCAAAAACAAGAAAAAAAAAATTCAAAATAATAATTACGATTAAACTACATTGAATTAGACCGTGATCTTTGAAAGGACTTAGTTTTGGATAATACTTAAGCGTATAAAAAATAAATGGACTTGATCAGATAAGTTTTTCGGGAGTTATCGTGACCACGCCAGTTTCCATACATACAGACACACGGACGTCCACAAAATGATTTTATTAAACATTGTTTTTATTTATAAGGCAAAATGTCTTTTAAAAATGTCATAAGTGTTGAAACTAGTGTTTTTCCTTGACATTTATGTGTAAATATTATTGTACAAGTACGATAGAAAATAAATAGAGACACATTTAGTTAAAAAAATCACTTGATTTTTGTAAGGCGAGAGTAGAGCACTACCTCATGCGCTTCGCTTATGGGGCGTGCAATAGTTATAGGTACTCGTACGTGTTTCGTAAAAGGATAGTGATTTAAATCTAATCATTGTATTTTTGCATTCGTATTTATGCCGTGGTCCAGTGGTCAAGGCGTTCGCCTTGTGATCCGACGGTCGTGGGTTCAAATTTCACTGGGAAGTATACTTTGAGAAAAGTTGTTTCCAGTCTGGTTTGGATATTGCAGGCTTGATTCACCTGATTATCCGAAAAGAAAGATAATTCCGTGCTTCGGAAGGCACTTAAAGCTGTGGGTCCTAAACGCCATCTAGCGTTTGTTTAAACCTATCCTAGGATTGGTTCTGGTATATTCTTTGGGTTCGCAGGTCAGACAGCAGGTAGATCTGCATAAAAACCAATAACCTTTTTAAATCACCTAGGTTAGGTAGCGGACCGCGGGCTCTGAAGCGTTAGGGTCAACTCACACTGGCGCACAGTCGAAGCGTCGCGTCGCGTAATGTTTTTTGCCTAAGTATATTTATCTCTATTATCCAATTATTAAGGTAAAAATTAAACTCTCCGACTCGAAGACCCAGGATAATTTTCGAGAAGGACATTTTCCAACTTGCCCTGGCCGGGGATCAAACGCAGAACTTCTGAGTGGTAGACTAGCATGGTTACCATTACGCCTCGGAGGTCATAAATAAAATGTAATAAAGGGCTGTCAGATATTTTGCAAGTTGTTGCGTTATTATTATGTAACATGAAAAATAAAGAAACATACATACTATCACGTCTGTTTCTTACAGGAGTAGGCAAAGACAATGGTCAAACAAATGGTCCTACACTTTCTACGATACTGACATACCTCTTTTCCTTTATCTACCTACACTCATTAATCTCTTCATACATGCCCTTCGGTTACGGGTACATCTTACCTCTCCTTTTTTCAGGACGTTTGCAATCTGATCGCAGAATGTTCGCCAAAATAAAGTTATTATTGTATAATGTATCAAATAATAATATTGACTTCTCGTTCTACATGCAACGCTTAGGCGGTGATCCCACTGCACCGCGCACCGTCGCGGAGCGCGGGGCGGCAGATTTTAACATTGTATGCAAGTATCTCAATTTGTATAGAAAACACGCCTAGTCCAAAACACTGAAAACGCGTCAACGCGCGGGTTACGCCAGTGTATTGAACCGCGTTTCGCGAAGATGTGCGGTTCAGTGGGTTCTCCACCTTACCTCTCCTTTTTTCAGAACGTTTGCAATCTGATCGCAGAATGTTCGCCGAAATAAAGAAAATTATTATTGTATATATGTAATGTATTAAAAAAATAATATTTGCTTCTCATTCTAAACGTAACGCGTATGCGTACATGTTACATCACTTACCGTAGACGTCTACGATACTCGTCTACGGCGTAGACGTGTCTTCGTGACTAGAATCGCGTAGTCAAATAGTTACGGGAAAAATATCTACAATGAGGGTTTATTTACAGCAGAAGTTAAAAATATTAGCAGATTTAGATGATATTTATTTTGATACCGTTTGCACAATATACATAATAGAAAACCAACTTTTTCATTTTCAAAAACCAGTTACGTTACGATGATTCCAAGGTTTTTTAAAATAAGTACTCGTAAGTAGGTATATTACCTAAATACACATTTTAAAACTTTTTGCTTCAATTTAAAACATATTGGTTTTTACTTATAATATTGTGTCACTCATAAGATCTTTTCACTCGAAAGTTAACTTTAAGATATTTTTCTTTTATAATAAGAGTAAAAATATATCTCTGAACAACAATAACATTAAGAACACGTCTTAAAAAACTACCATTGCAATAAATCACCTACAATTGTACCTACTTACCTAAACTTATTTTTTAATTTTGTACCTACCTAAATTTATTGTTTTTTTTTTGTATTCCGTGGCAGTGCACACGGCTAAATGTTTTTTTAATAACTTTAATGTAATTTATTCTCAAGTAAGTGACTATCTTGTCTTATTGAGAAATAAAGATCTTTGAACCTAAAATACATCTCTGCCAGCAAAATTTCTATCAAATGTAAAAACCATTGATTTACTTAAATTTTTAATTATAAATACAAAAAAAACATAAATAGAATATCAAAGTCCTCGAAGGCCTTTTATTAGGTAGTGGATTCAAAGGCAAGAAAGAATAACAAATGCCAACCAAAACTTAAAAAAATGGCATTCATTACAAAGATCACCTGCGTCTTACTTGCCCTATGCACCTGTTGAGGTCGTGACCCGCATGCCCTGAGCCCTGGGGGTCAACGAACGCCGGATGAGATCCCTATCCATCGATTTTGGTGAATCTGATGCATAAATAAAAATTCATATCGAGTCGTTTCTGATTTCATCTTACTCACGATTTCTTGACGTGGATTTTTTTGGTTATATTTTGATGTGAGTATTTTTATAAAATTGTAAATATTTATTAAATCTGAGCAATAACTAAAAGCAAAGTTTAAAAGAGGATACTTATACCCAGCAGAAGTGGGTTTATGTAGAAGTGGATGGATATATTAAGGGGATTGTCAATTTGTATGAGTAACCAAATTTAGATAATTTTTTAAGATGATAGCATTGGTTTTTTAAATTATCAGTAAAAATTATTCATCTCCATTATGCAAGCATTGTTTATCGAACGTTATAAACTAACTAAGTAATAAAACTATTAAATATTTCAATAAAAATAAGCCATAAGTATTACCATAATAAACGACTCACTACTTTAAAATTTTTATGAAAGACCAAAAAATAATATTTTCTGAGAAAATTATGCACTCCCGTTATGGTAAAACATGGTTCAATGAAATGTTATTATGTTGTTTGTAACACCTTTTTGGCAAAAAAATGTATCTTTAAAACTATACCTACTTAAATAAAAATATTCATCACATTTGATGTAATTAATAACTGAACTAAATGATTGATAACATATACATTTTCTCAGCATGTTTTAAATTAATATCTTCATATAATAAAACAAAATATCACCATGATTAATGGTTACCATGATGCTTAAGGGGCAGTGTTTAGAATATTTTTAAAGACCACGTCTAAAGAAACAAATATCTAAAGAATCCTGTCTCAAATTCAATACCCGAATAAAAACAAGTCAAAAATATTACCATAATAAACCACAAAGTGCTCAAAGGTCAGTGTTTAGCATTTTTATCAAAGACCACGCCTTAATGAGTCGGTTTGTCACGTAAGACACTTGCCATCGCGATAACCTAGAATTTACTGCCCTCCTAATAATCTTAAGTGTGTTTCTTGCTTCGCCATTTGTTTTCTGGGGTTTTTGGTTTATATAGGCGATTTTATAGTAAAATGTGTTGAAGTGTATCATTACTTTCTCTTTTCTTTTTAGTATTTTATACAGGTTACTTAATTTTAGGTATTAGAATCTTATTTTGTATCTTTACTTTTGTAATTCATGAAGAACGTAGGATCCAAGAAACAATGTTCAAAAGTTTATATTACACAATAGTCTTTACTGGTTCATGTCCTTTAAGGCGATTAGATCCCTCAATTCTCGTTAATTGGTCATTTTGTCAAGCCTACTCCTCATTTACTGCCCACCAGAAAATTTTGAAAAAAATATATATGAAACATTAGTTCCAGGACTACATTTGGAACTTTTGTTTTTTCTTTATGACTTTGTATGGTAAAGTAAAAAAAAAACTACGGGGCATCGAATTATTATTTGAATTCCCTACTGCTCCTAAACCGCTATGATATATGAGAATATTTTTACATTAAAAAATAAAAAATCCCCTATTCTTTAAATGCAACATTGCTTTTGTTAATCAAACAATGTTTTCTTGTAAAATATATTGAAACATTGAAATTCCAAATGTGTAGTTGCAGAGGTGCCCTGCGCGGGCGCGGGCGGCAGTCGTTCGCTGGCATTCGTACGGGAAGGCTGTGTCACTCGCTACCAAATTTTTATGAGGGATCACGCGTGTTTTCTCTTTGTATGTGTGTTTAGACTAGTTCAGGGAGTAGTGCAGTCAGAGTAGTCAGACGATACGATACGATTGTGTTGTAGTGTGTTTTGCGCATGGACGCTATGTCCTATGTACCTACATAGGTACATAGGATATAGCGTCAGAGTATATACTCAGTACTGTACAATCTACTAGTGTACGATAATAAACTTTGTATATTATATACTAGCTGTGCCCGCGACTTCGTTCGCGTGGTTGTCGGAACGTAATGTTATATAGGCTTAGCTCTGCGGCATACGCTGTTAGGAGAATAAGACAATTGACAGATGTAGCAACTGCTAGACAAGTGTACTTTAGTTACTTTCACAGTCTAATGTCTTACGGGATACTTCTATGGGGGAGTGCAGCCGACATTCAGACTATTTTTCTTTTTAAAAAAAGAGCAATTCGTGCTATTTACGGTTTAGGATCGAGAGACTCACTGAGGGAATTATTCAAGGAAATAGGTATACTTACTTTTGCATCACAATTCATATTTGAAAATATAATGTATGTAAGGAAAAATATTTCCTTGTTCAATAAAGTAAGTGATTTTACAGATACAAATTTACGTAATAAGAATGACTTAGTTAGCCCGTATTACAGGCTGAATACAGTCAGTAAGTCTTTTATGGGGAAGTGTATACTTTTTTATAATAAATTGTCAGATTCGGTCCTTGATATGCCAGACAGAAAATTCAAAGCTTATGTAAAGAAAGTACTTTGTGGGAAGGCTTATTATAGGACCGATGACTATCTTAAAGACAAAAAGGTCTGGCTTGAGCTTGGCGCGGGTCCCTCTTAAAGGTTTGTATACTTAGACATGTCATAATTTAGGTACATTGCGATGGCTTATAGTGAATACCTCGTATTGTGAAATACGTAACTTTTAAAGGAGGAACAAAAAACTCCACCCTGTAAAATTTTGTTTTAATATAAAGCTTAATCATGTATATTTTATTATTTGATATAAAGGTCTATTACGCGCTTTATTCAATTATTTTAAAACTGTATCCCAAAGCCGTAAAACGATACTATACGAGGTTTTCCATCATAAAAATTTTAACTGATTAAGAATACAAGGTAATCTCAGTAATAATAAAAGACATTTGGATTAGATATCAGATTTATTAAGTGACAGATCAACACTTTCACCTAATATAAGTATTTATTGTTAATCAGTTCTTCTGAGGCAATCATTAAAGCTTAGAAATCAGTTCTTTTTTTTATATTATCATAGCTACAACAGTAAAATAATACTTGCTTAATTTTCAGTCTGTTACATCTTTTACATTCAAATATTCTCTCATTATTATTACTCAAATAACTACGAACAGAATCAAAAACTTAATAAAAAAACATATAGCAAAAGTGCTTTACTCAACTTATTGATTAATCACTTGTTTAAGTGTTGACACCTCTTAGGCACACAGCAAAAATAACAATAAATGAAAATAAAGGTAACGAAAACAACTCCTTACTAACAAGATTATCAGTCTTAAAAGTTTCATCTTCTCAAATATCTCTAACCAACAGTCTTCCATGTTGTTATTTATTAAATATTCATTTATTTCTTTATTCATATTTTATTATCAGTAATTTTAAGTTTGTGACTGATAATCTGCGACTAAACCAATTCTAAATATGGCTAATAGAATAAACTTTTATAAAGTAAAATAATAAAAATAAATAAGCCCCAACTAAACAGTCCGACATTTAACACAAACACAACGATATTAATACCGAATGGTCGTGATCAGCCCACGATAAAGAAAAGCTTGAAACCTACATCGAAATACGAAAAACAAATGGTTTCCCATAGAAAGTCGAATAGCTTATTGGTAATTTTGTATGGAAGGTCGATTTATTTTTCGTATTTTGATTTTGATTTTTAGAGCAAAATTGTTCGATATCATGGGCTAAAGTCTACTAGAACTGTATATTTTCCGCGAGTAACGTAATCAACTATGTACCGGAAAACAATCAACACACAAGTTGTTCACGCAGTATTAATATCACGTCTGCATGTACAAGTATTATGACGACGTTGTTCATTACAGAGATGTGGGAGTTGATCATAAAATGCGTGAACGTCGATAGGCAAGACCATTTTTAATTCTTGAAGGTGATCAAATTTTGATTTAGTGATAGGTAGCTTGGAATCATATAACAACGGAATGCTGTCTGTCACATTAGGCATTTTAATTTTCTTAGGCAATTCAGCATAATCTTCAGTTATTATCTTTTTATAGAAAATTGTTCCGTCGTTTCGATATTCAATATTTCTTATATCAAATACTGTTGAATCCCCAGCTTTATTACCAGGCCTGATTGAACTAAGGTAAGGTAGGGTACTAAACTTTCGAAAGAACGTATGTTGTAAATATTGGACATTATAAGGTTTCGTCAAACGTGCGCTTTTACAAATTTCAACGTATTGAGCTGGTGAGTATATTTCACGGTTTTTTAATTTTCTTTCGATTGTGGCATGCATACTATCACACTCCATCTGAGTGTGTCCCTTCTCGAGATATTTGTGTGTGATTATAACAGATTTTTGCACTGCAGCGAGTAACAAAGCATTAGCAAGAATGGAATTGCGATTTTGGTTGGTAGCCCCATCGCTCCAAAATATAACATGTTTAATGTTGTCTTCAATATGAATCATTATAAAATGATAAAGGATGCTCGCAAACTCATCTGCATTTACCCCTCCTTCCCCTTCGTGCCAGATAAAGCAAAATGCTTCAGAAGTTTTCAGATCGAAAATAGTAAAATTGTGAACTTTAAGTTTAGTTTTGTAGTATAGCGCAGAAGCATTTAATGACGGTGATAGCAAAACTGCCTGTAAGTCGAATGTGAAAACTTTTACTGTTGGATCTTTGTTATTTTTATCTGAAGACTTTTCTTGTCTTGCTGTGTCTTTACGTAAAATATGTACAGCATAAGCCTCATCGCTAAGATTGCCGATTCTTCGCGTACAACAAACATCACATTCGTCTTTCTTGGGCGAAAATAATGACAAATTCATTGTTTCAAGCTCGTTCCAAAATATAAAAACCGATGTATTGTAGTCTTCTTTCCCTTTTTCTTTAAGATAATTTAAATATTCACGATACAACATTTTTTTGCTATTCCAGATTGGTTCAAGATAAAGCTTCGTAGTATCTTTTCTGCAGTAATGTGATTCCAATTTTGGCAATTTATTCAAAAATTCGCGGACTTATTCCTTCCAGCTTCTTCACGTTTCTTTATCTCGCTGTTTCTTGCAGTTTTGTGTATTTTATGAGGTTCGTTTTTTGTCCAGTTATGAACTGTCCATTCTCCGATATTGTACGTATTGAGATACATTTTTTTACATATAGGAACCGGGCCTTCTGATGTATTCATGGTGTACTTGTAAGTGTAATCTCTTCTTCCCCCGGTATCAGAATTTTGGCGTCTTGCTACACTTACACAATGAACTGTCTGTTTAACCCATACTTTCTTACCCTGCCATGAAAGTTTCCAAAAATCTGCAAAACTCGATTTCCTGCTTTCTTCTGTTATTTTGTAACATTGAAAATATTTGCTGATTTCAGTATGAGAGCATCTTTCTTTCAAAGAACGTTCGTTTTTGGGAACATCAAATATGTTTTTTCCATCTTCAGCCTTTCGCCTTCCTTCATAGGCCTCTCCTCTCATACGTTTATTTTTATTACGTATAGTCACCCACTGCTCTTTTTTTGGTTTTCCCCGTTTAGCACGCTTCCGCTGTACATTTGTTGCTCTCTCTCTTACATCTATATCTGTAGTATCACTTTCAAATGAAGGTGGGCGCATTGCGTCATAAGATGGACGATAGTCGGAGTCATTGTCATCAGGTGAAAAATCGCCATTTTCTAGACTAGACAGAGACATATTTTCAATTCCTTTTTGGGCTGCACTACTTATCAATGGATCTAGATTATTTGAACGCAATAAAGTTGTAGTATTTGTGATATCGCTAAGGTTTTGGGGTGAATCTGTAAAACGCAGATCACCGATTGAATTATCAAATAGGTTTGATCTCCCTTCTAAATTTAGGTTCATCAGAGTGTTCAGCGACGGCTCCTTATGTGAGTCCCTTAAGAGTGTTACTTCGTCTCCAACATAATATTCAATTTCTTTGTCCTCTAAACTACCTAGAGTTGTATGAGAATCCTCATCAGGAATACTCGAATGGCAATGTTTAAAATCTCTATCGATTAGCGGTTCTTTAGTTACTTTATCCGATTTATTAATCACACTAAGACATAATTCAGAAAGGGAAAGTGGTGTTCTTTTCTCGAAACAATATATGTTGTGATCATTTTGTATTAAAGAAGGGGAAGTACTTGCTGCTCGAGGTGTATTTAATGTCAATTTAATAGGTGTGCTAATATTGATTACATGTAGTACTGACTCATTGGGAGGCAATTCAAAATTAGATTCTACTTGTTTGGAACAAATATTATTGATTTCTTGGTCTTCGGGTGGATTATTCATAGGAGTAATATTTATTGACTTCGTATTTTCAAATTTCTTTTTAGATTTAATTTGACTTTTATTTTTTCTTCGTAATGGATAATGTGATCTAAATACTTCTGGTGAAAATCTGCCATCTTCAGAATCCATTTCGTCAAACTAAAACAAAAGTAAAATATTATTAATTATTTACTTATTAACGTGTTAGTAAAATTCTATAACCTACCATTAAAATTACTATGTCACATGGACATATAGATGCACGCGCGAATCAATTGGAAACTCAACAATCCTAACTACAATTGTAGTTTTTACCCAGTGTCATTCTTATATGTCTTCTTATAACCAAGACGAATTAATTAAAGACACTCTCAAGCCTAAATCCAGTATGACAAAAAATATACATACATACTTACAAAAACATTACCGTTCTTATTGCACAATTGGGTAAAAAAATAACACAGTAAGGTCAGGTCTAAGAAAACAAAAAAAAATATATTTTGTTATTAATAAATAGAGAACTATGACTAGTAAAATAAAAATGTACAAGCTGCTTCTCTTTACACGCGGACCGTAAGCCGTCGAAAGAATGGACGACAATGTACTTAAGGTATACATCAATAGACATCTACTAAACATAGTCCTCGAGTCTGTAATCTATTATGCGATAAGTCAAACAAAAAAACTAATGTAATAGACAGTTATTTGAATTAAACCTCGTAATTACATACAGTATCAGATCTAGTTTTATTTAAAAATACATCGAAAAGCTTACATAAACCCTTACTTTTTTTTATTGCTGTATAAAATACATTGAAATACTCGTTTATAACTTTCCAAGTATGCATAATAGAATTTAATAAATTGAAGAACTCGTATGCAAGTTGCCGAGTATTGTGACTTATTAGCAATCTTTATTTAATGAAATTGAAAAACTCGTAAGCAGCTTTCCGAGTTTTGACAAATATAGTTACAACATAAAATAAAATGAAAATATTGTATGTTAGTTCCCGAGGTTTTAGAACTACGAATTAAGATTATTACGAGGTTATCGTTTTAAATCTCAGCAAAATTTGAATGAAATCGTAATTATCGAAGTTATTTTAATGAAAAAGATTACAAGATTTGATTCTGAACATAAAAGGACTTACCTTATGTTAAAATAAACTTCAATAAGCAATTATTTCCCTTGTTTTTGAATATTTTTTTCACTGAACAACACGCAGCGGCGAGCTTTTCCCATCGAACTGACGCGAGGGGCGGGTTACGAGGTTTGTATTTAGCTACACAGATGGCGCTACAAGTATCGTATCACTGTTTGCGTAATGCCAGTTTATGCGTCGCGAGGTTTTCTTTTCAAAAGTGTAATAAAATAAAATTGCCAAAAAAATCATATCCGAGGTTTTCACTCTAAGCCATCGATTGGTACATACTAAATTTACAAATTGACATTATTATAAATTTCGTAATTCTTATAATTCAATTTAATTATGACATAATAAACAATGTAATCTCTGTCCATCTATATAACTAATTTTAAGTTTTTAGTTTGTTAGTTGACGTCTTTGGAGAAAACGTGCAGTGCAGTTTGTTGCCGCTTCTTCTGCACTTGCGCCTAGGAAGCGGCGTAAACTTAGCTTTAAGTAACGATTTGATGTCAACATTTGTGCAAAACAAAACAAAGTGACTATTATTAAGAGATATTATAAATAACCTATGATAATAAAGATATTTTGAATTGAATTGAATTGATATAGCCTTAAGCCTTCCTCTATAAATGGACTACCCAACAAAAAAAGAATTTTTCAAATCGGACCATTAGTTCCTGAGATTAGCGCGTTTAAACAAACAAACTCTTCTGCTTTATAATATTAGTATAGATTAAGTAATATTTTATTATTTCGCGTATTTGGACGTTTGATGACATTTAATTACTTTAATGTACTAAATTTGAGATCAAAATGCCTCGAAAGTCTTAGCAGATAGAAGCGGCTAAGAAAGCATTGAAAATGCATGCAGAAACGTCAGGCGGCGGCCGGTTGTAAACTTTTCGCACAAATACATTCCCAAAGAGGGTTGACGTCAGGCAGGCGGCCAGTCGTTAAACTATAGCCAAATCATTTAAACTGTTCCGGCTATTTCTTCTCCATTTTGCAAGGTCTTTGGCATCCTTGGGTGACCATTGACATGCATGTTATATTTGGGGTAGAAAAAGCGGGAAAGCGCACCCCGGGGTCCTAAGCAGCACAGCTGAGGATGCAAATGGGAACGCGCTTAGACGAAGAAGAAGATGTTATTTATCAATTCAAGCTCAAGTTATAGGCAGTAATGTATGGAGTGCGCTTCTGTACCGACCTACGCCCGTTTATTCTTTGATTGGTGTTTCCGTGCAGGGTGTGAGGTAATGGCGCGGGGTGGGGAGCCCAAACGTCCAAGGCCATTGAGGACTCTAATCGCCTTAAATCACAATCGATCAATCCTATGAATTACCCGTGTGGTACCAGGTACCCGTGTGGTTCCGGGTTAGAACAGGACCACTCCATCTCTTCCTGTGGATGTCGTAAGAGGCGACTAAAGGACTAGGTTGTAAAACATTTTGCCCAAATACATTCCCAAAGAGTGTTGACCTCAGGCAGGCGGCCTGTCGTAAAATGACAGCCAAATTATTTTAAATGTTCCGGCATTTTCTTCTCCACTTGGCAAGGTCTTTGGCATCCTTGGGTGACCGTTGACATGCATGTTATATTTGGAGAAGAAAAAGCGGGAAAGCGCACCCTGGGCTCTGAAGCAGCACAGCTGAGGATGCAACTGGGAACGCGCTTAGATGAAGAAGAGAGGAGAATGTTCCTATATTAAGTATTAGAATTTTATTTTGTATCTTTACTTTTGTAATTCATAAATAACGTAAGATCCAAGAAGCAATGGTTCAAAGTTTATATTACACAATAGTCATAACTGGTTCCTTGTCCCATGACTCACCACCGATCCATAGAACAGGGAATCTCCCTGTCCAATGGATCAAATATGATTCATACACATTTATTATTGTTAGTTTAACAATGGCCATGAATCATATTCGATCCATGGGACAGGAAACCTGTTAACATTGTTATGTAATATAAACTTTTGAACAGCGAATGGATAAAAATAAGCAAAAAGTAACATTAGGCCACCATAACGGCAAATTTTAATAATTGCAGTGCTTTAAATTCTGGCTATAGAAAAACTGACTCAAAGGACGAAATGACGCAAATAAAGTTTTACACTAGGTCCAGAATTGGCAAAATAACTATTGTCAGCTAAACAATGGAAACGAATCATATTCGATCCATGGGACAGGGAACATGTTAAAACTAACAGTGTAATAGAAACTTTAGAACAGCAAATGGATAAAAATAAGAAAAAAAGTAGAAAAAAGCGAATATAAACGCAACTTTTAATAATTGCAGCGCTTTAAATTCTGACTATAGATAAACTGTGACTCAAAGGATGAATGACGCAAATAAAGTTTTTCACTAGGTCCGGCATTTGCGGCGGAAAAATGCAGTTGGTTCAAAGTTGTCAAAGAGATACGTGCACCTTGTTGACAAACGCATACAAACAGCTTTTTCGCTGTATTAGGTACCTATACGTTCAAAAGGGTCACTAGTACATTCAGTCCAAACATTTTTGATTTCATTTTTATGATTTTGATTATATATTTTCCAAGAAAAATGTGATAGTATACACTTATACCGTGAAATGTGAATAAAAAAGCCCGGGGGCGTTCTCTTCTCCACTCCCGAGGTCTTAGCTATAAGTAAAATGCGACCTAGCACACGCTTCAATTTAACTCTCGAAGATCTCGTACATCGCAATGAGAAACATATGATATTGAGGAATTAGTTATAGTATAGGTACTTTCTAGTCCACGTACATCGTTTTTAGAGTTCCGTACCCAGAAGGTATAGAAAATAACTATTGTCAGCTGAACAACAATGGAAATGAATCATATTCGATCCATGGGACAGGGAACATGTTAAAACTAATAGTGTAATAGAAACTTTAGAACAGCGAATGGATAAAAATAAGAAAAAAAGTAGAAAAAAGCGAATATAAACGCAACTTTTAATAATTGCAGCGCTTTAAATTCTGACTATAGATAAACTGTGACTCAAAGGATGAATGACGCAAATAAAGTTTTTCACTAGGTCCGGCATTTGCGGCGGAAAAATGCAGTTGGTTCAAAGTTGTCAAAGAGATACGTGCACCTTGTTGACAAACGCATACAAACAGCTTTTTCGCTGTACTAGGTACCTATACGTTCAAAAGGGTCACTAGTACATTCAGTCCAAACATTTTTGATTTCATTTTTATGATTTTGATTATATATTTTCCAAGAAAAATGTGATAGTATACACTTATACCGTGAAATGTGAATAAAAAAGCCCGGGGGCGTTCTCTTCTCCACTCCCGAGGTCTTAGCTATGAGTAAAATGCGACCTAGCACACGCTTCAATTTAACTCTCGAAGATCTCGTACATCGCAATGAGAAACATATGATATTGAGGAATTAGTTATAGTATAGGTACTTTCTAGTCCACGTACATCGTTTTTAGAGTTCCGTACCCAGAAGGTATAGAAAATAACTATTGTCAGCTGAACAATAATGGAAATGAATCATATTCGATCCATGGGACAGGGAACATGTTAAAACTAATAGTGTAATAGAAACTTTAGAACAGCGAATGGATAAAAATAAGAAAAAAAGTAGAAAAAAGCGAATATAAACGCAACTTTTAATAATTCCAGCGCATTAAATTCTGACTATAGATAAACTGTGACTCAAAGGATGAATGACGTAAATAAAGTTTTTCACGAGGTCCGGCATTTGAAAAATGCAGTTGGTTCAAAGTTGTCAAAGAGATACGTGCACCTTGTTGACAAACGCATACAAACAGCTTTTTCGCTGTACTAGGTACCTATACGTTCAAAAGGGTCACTAGTACATTCAGTCCAAACATTTTTGATTTCATTTTTATGATTTTGATTATATATTTTCCAAGAAAAATGTGATAGTATACACTTATACCGTAAAATGTGAATAAAAAAGCCCGGGGGCGTTCTCTTCTCCACTCCCGAGGTCTTAGCTATAAGTAAAATGCGACCTAGCACACGCTTCAATTTAACTCTCGAAGATCTCGTACATCGCAATGAGAAACATATGATATTGAGGAATTAGTTATAGTATAGGTACTTTCTAGTCCACGTACATCGTTTTTAGAGTTCCGTACCCAGAAAGTATAGAAAATAACTATTGTCAGCTGAACAACAATGGAAATTAATCATATTCGATCCATGGGACAGGGAACATGTTAAAACTTTTTTTTTTTTTTTTTTTATTAGAAATTTGAGTGCGTTTGATCTCTATCTAGCCTGATGGGAAGCTAAGATGAGGTCTAAGGTGTATCACGCAGACTCAAAAAATGCCTGTTAGTGTAATAATAACTAATAGTGTAATAGAAACTTTAGAACAGCGAATGGATAAAAATAAGAAAAAAAGTAGAAAAAAGCGAATATAAACGCAACTTTTAATAATTTCAGCGCTTTAAATTCTGACTATAGATAAACTGTGACTCAAAGGATGAATGACGTAAATAAAGTTTTTCACGAGGTCCGGCATTTGAAAAATGCAGTTGGTTCAAAGTTGTCAAAGACATACATGCACCTTGTTGACAAACGCATACAAACAGCTTTTTCGCTGTACTAGGTACCTATACGTTCAAAAGGGTCACTAGTACATTCAGTCCAAACATTTTTGATTTCATTTTTATGATTTTGATTATATATTTTCCAAGAAAAATGTGATAGTATACACTTATACCGTGAAATGTGAATAAGAAAGCCCGGGGGCGTTCTCTTCTCCACTCCCGAGGTCTTAGCTATGAGTAAAATGCGACCTAGCACACGCTTCAATTTAACTCTCGAAGGTCTCGTACATCGCAATGAGAAACATATGATATTGAGGAATTAGTTATAGTATAGGTACTTTCTAGTCCACGTATATCGTTTTTAGAGTTCCGTACCCAGAAGGTGCCAACAAGAGCCTATTACTGGGACTCCGCTGTCTGTCTGTCTGTCCGTCCACCTGTTTATTTACTTATTTATCAAACTTTATTGTCCAAAGTAAAAATATACTTTTAACAAATGGCGGACTTAATGCCAAGAGCATTTTCTCCCAGTCAACCATAGGGATAAGCAGAGAAAACTGTGCGGCGCAAAAACTATAAATACCTATATACTTACATCAAAAATACTAAGTACTTCATACACACTATTACATATATGTATATATTATATATAAATATATCAGAGTAAATACCTACTTACACAATACATATACTAATAAATATAATAACAAAGAAATAGCTAATGAAAAGAAGAACTGAATGATGATGACTTTATACAGAAAGGGAGTTTGAAAAGAGGGCGTGGACTTTCCGCTTAAAACAGAATTTGGTAGAAATTTCTCTAATATCAATGGGTAAAGAATTCCTGTCACAGGGCTCTACGAGTATCTATTGAACCGTGATAGCAAGACACTTGAAATTTTTACCTATTATGGTGGCCGATTATAGTAAAAATAAGATAAAGTTAAAACATTATTGTACTGGACATTATGTCGGACACGCTCTTGACCGGTTTTTATACATTTTGTGAATATTAGATCGATGATAGATATTATATCGATGTTTTGAACTTCGAAGTTCAGTAGGACAGTCATTATAATACGAGTAGATATCTAGAGAATTCATTGATAAGTTAATTCTTTTTGAATTTACTTACGAATGAATAACTAAACTAAACTTAATTTTTCAGCATGTTGCAGAAAATATTTTGAAGAGCGACAATTGCGAGAACTGTTTTTTCCAGGACAATTCTGTTTCAAAATTAAAGCTGGCCAGGCCAAACATAACAATGCACTTTCAAAATTAATACCATCCTCGTATGATGAAGTCGATTGAATTTATGGAACAATACAGTAATCCAATCGGCTGAACAAAAGCAATATCGCGATGAAACTAGCACTCGTTAAGCACTCTTTGTGATGCGATTGTGAATTACATATACATACAATTCAGCTTTTTAAATTGGGGGCAATATTTATGGTTGGTTTGTTTCGTTTTACATTACAATGCCGTATGTAACTAATTTTTTTATCCAAAATTCCACAATGCTGATAACTGCTGATGTAGTAGCTTCTCGAATAGCGATTACCTACCGATAAGCGCAGAGTAGTCACGCCGTCTATTTCGTGGTACATCATCAGATCTTTTTCAGTCTTCACTGCAGGAGAACAACCCTCTTTGTTCTACCAGACCCACATATTAGCCAGAGTAGCTAGATAATTTAGGCTACACTATACACGCTTGCTGTTTGGCAAGCGCGCAGCCTCTATAACCCGTTTGGGTTAGAGATATCTCATTGATTTTTATAAGCTTTATTTAGCTTGTGTTTTCTAAGTCGCTTTCTACGACATCCAGAGGAAGACTTGGAGTGGTCCTAGAGGAAGACTTGGAGTGGTCCTATTCTACTCTACCTGGAACCACACGGCACTAGTACAAATTTAATACACCTTATTGCAATTCGTGGTTGATTACTGGTTGATTATTTGCAGAAAATAGATGCTGGTCGCTTTCGATCGATCTTTTTGCAAATACTTGGAAGAGTAGCAGAAGACGTAAAGTCTTGACTTTATGGGTCACTAATTTAAATTATAAAGCATGTTTTGAGCTGCTACCTGACTGAGACCTGACTGAACTGACTGAGTTTCATTTCTATTTCAACTCCTTTTAAAACCAAAACACCCATTAACCGAGAAACTCGTTTAACTATGGAGAAACTTTGACAGAATTATAGCTGCACAGTATTGCACACGGAAGTAAAATAACTCAAACTTAATTGTCTCCATTCATTTGAAATGTGCATGTAACTCATTTCAATACGAACTGAGCAATAAATAACAAATCAGTCACCAGCATAATGGCTGCGAGAAGTTACAGTTGGCGCTAGTTCCAAGTTCCTGGACGAAGCGAACGGAAATAGGTAAGTAGCTGTGGCTTATTTCATTTTCTTTGTATTTCAATGTAGCAATAATGTATTAAATTTATACTTGTAAAATATTCACAGTGTGTGCACAAATAAGTGGACGTTAGTCGTGTGGTTCCCGGCAGAGTAGAATAGGGCCACTCCAAGTCTTCCCTGACTACTCTGGCTAATATATGGCTCTGGTAGTACAGAGAGAGTCGTGTTCCTGTAGTGGAGACTAAAAAAGACCTGATGATGATGATGAAATAACAAATCAGTCACCAGCATAAAGGCTGTGAGAAGTTACAGTTGGCGCTAGTTCCAAGTTCCTGGACGGAGCGGATGAAAAGAGGTAAGTAGCTGTGGCTTTTTTCCATTTTTTATATTTCAATGTGGCAATAATGTATTAAATTTGTACGCGTAAAATATTAACAGTGTGTGCACAAATCCAGTAGGTATCAAATAAGTGGACGTTAGTCGTGTGGTTCCCGGCAGAGTAAAATAGGACTTCTCCAAGTCTTCCCGTGGATGTCGTAGAAGGCTGCATAGGAAACACAAACTAAACAAAGCTTATAAACATCAATGAGACCTCTCCACCCCGTCTGGCCAGCGTGGAGAGTTAAGGCCAAATCCTCTGATTGCTCTGGCTAATATATGGCTCTGGTAGTACATAGAAGGTCGTGTTCTTTTAGTGGAGACTACAAAAGATCTGATAATGATGATGAAATAAAAAATCCTGGCAGCCAGCATAATGGCTGTGAGAAGTTACAGTTGGTGCTAGTTTTAAGTTCCTGGACGGAATGGACGCAAAGAGGTAAGTAGCTGTGGCTTATCGCCTTTTCTTTATATTTCAAAGTTGCAATAAGGTGTATTAAATTTGTACTAGTGAAATATATTTTTTCAGTAAAATGTTTGGCTTTATTTACAACATTAATATTTACATATAGTTAAATCAAAATAAAAAATTATTAATACTTACTAAAACCTTAAATCAAACTAAAACGTAGGACTTAAAAAAACATGTACAAAAATACTAACTACTTTATAAATGTGCGGTAAGGTGTCCAAAAGGCTGGCAGCATTGCGAAGTTAGATGGAAATGCTTATTCTTTAAGCGAAGTAATTGCCAGTTTAGACTGGACAGAGCGGATACTGACATGTTAGAATCTGAAGTAGTGGCAATTTTAGATTAAGATACGTATGAATAAATCTTTATCTATCTATATATGTCTTTCTAATGTTCTTCAATTCTTTTAATTGAAATAATAACAGCGTTGCAGCTGAGGATGCAACTGGGAATACGCTGAAATGAGAGAGAGAGAGCAGTAGTGAAATAACAATAAAATGGACTATTATATATTGCATTAGTTGGTCCCAGGTCCCAGCTACATACCTCAAAGCAGCGACGAGCAAATTCACAGATGAAATATTCAACCAAATACATCGCGCTGGCACTTCGTGCTCGGGCGCTGGAAATTGTTTCACAGGACGGGAAATAAAAAAAATGTGACGAAATAGATCTGCCAGCGACTCTGGTTGGGATGCATCGCCTATTTGGAGAGAGCTGATACTCGTAGCTTGAATACAGCATTGAAAAAATTAAGTGTGTAAATCCAGTCTTCTTGATTTTTCAGAGAATTGCGAAGAATTACAAACGAGGAAATGTTTTCACTTTTTTCACTTTCAATTATTGTGGGCTCCAATATTGTGTTGCTTTAAATATAAAAAAGTGCGTTGTTCATATCTTTTGTTCAGAACGCTGAGGTACACAAATGTAAATTTAAAACTAGTATTCGTTACTTTGTATTTTAAACACTTATTTAAGTAACTTTATGACATCCTTGCCTCATCTGGTTATCGCCTTGTTATGCGCAGAACCTTGATAAAAACAATGCGATATTTTATATATGAGAAATATCTATAAGAGAAAAATCTAAAAATATATTCTTGAGATAGCTTTGACTAAAAACAGTTGGAACATCTTAGTTTTCGTTCAGAAAATAACAAAATTAATTTTAAAATTCAATTCAATGTTTTCAGTTTTGCCATGCTATAACGTTATAGCCCATGTAAAATGCAATGTGTCAACTGTAAAAATACATATATTAGCATACATTTTTTTACATGCATAACTGACGTCATGACTCTAGAGCAATATGGCGCGATATTTGAAAATGTCAAATTTAAATGAATTTTTACACATATCGACTGTATAAACATTTTGTGTTTTTGACGTAGTTGACTAGCACCATGGATTCAAATTGAGTCACTTTTCAAAAATGGGTATAATAAAAACAAAAAACTTAACACGTTAGCGAAAATTCCAATAGTATGGGTAATCTACGAGTATATCAACGTCAAAGTTCATCGTACGTACCTTGTATTCTATTAAACTTGAATCAAACTCGCTGCATTTGAAATTAACTTGAAAGAAGTATCATTGATACTCAAGCTATAGGTACCATGGATATAGAAATCTGTTGTCCATGATATCGCGCCTTGTGTAACTAGATATTTTAAAATAAAAACAGTTGAAGCGTAAGTACAACTTCCTTCCATAACAACATCAGAGTTCATGGCACGTACCTTGTATTTCATTAAACTTGGATCAAACTTGCTACATTGAAATTAACTTGAAAGAACTAGGTTCACACCGCCGGTGCGCGCGATCATCCTTTGAAATTGAAATCTAAAACCAGCTCACCGTAATCTGCACCTTGTCTGGAAAAGATTACCTTAGTTTTGAAGCTGATACATTTTGACGCGAGTTTTACTTAATTTTAAACTAAGATTCCTTTTTAGGGTTCAGTACCCGAAGGGTGCGAACGGGACCCTATTACTGAGACTCCGCTGTCTGTCTGTCCGTCTGTCACAGGGCTCTATCTCTTGAACCGTAATAGCTACCACCTGAAATTTTTACCGATTATGTATTACTATGATCACTATAAAAACAAATTACTATGATCACTATAACAACAAATACTAAAAATAAGATAAAGTTAATAATTAAAGGGGGTTGTCATACAAGAAACGTGTTTCTTCAGCGTTTTAAAACATTGTACGGTGGTACGGAACCCTTCATGTACGAGTCCAACTCGCACTTGCCCGTTTTTTTATGAATAACTACCTAGTTTCAGTAGATAAATCGTAACAAATTCATCAGAGTTCACCACACGTACCTTTTATTCCATTAAACTTGGATCAAGCTCGCTTCATCGAAATTAACTTGAGAGAAGTAGGTTCACACTGCGGGTATACGCGATTATCCTTTGAAATTGAAATCTAAGACCAGCTTACTGTAATCATCTGCACCTTGTCTTTAGTTTTTCAGCTGATTATTTTTGATGAGATTTTTAACTAACTTCTAAACTAAGTTTATTTTTCATGAATAGCTCCTAAATCCCAGTAGTTGAAGCGTAACAACAGCGTTGGAGTTCATCACATGTGCACTGTTAAAAATTATGTAACTTTACATAAACCTGTAAAATTCCCGAATAATCTGGGAAATTTACGGAAAAATACGTTATTTTACATAATTTTTGTAATTTTTACATATTTTTCCGTAAATTTCCCAGATTTTTCAGGAATTTCACATAATTTTTAACATTGTAGTAGTATTCCATTAATCTCGCTTGAACGAAGAAAGAAGTAGGTTCACACTGCATTTATCACGCATTTTTCCCACATAGGCAGAGGCTATAAACCTCCACTTGCTACGATCCTGACGGACTTTGACTTTCACGCGGCGTTGCCTGTAAAATAACAAAAAATAAAAAAATTATAAACAATTAGTAGTAAAATTTTAACAAAAAATAAAAGTAAAATTTTAAAAAATGAAGTAGAATTTTGGACAATCCCACAGGAACCTCAAATTTTCCACGTATAAAAAGTATCCTTTGTGTTAATACAGGTAATAAGCACAACTACTTGGTAAAATTTGGTAAATGAAAAAAAACAAACAATACTAATCTATACTAATATTATAAAGCGGAAGAGTTTGTTTGTTTAAACGCGCTAATCTATACTAATATTATAAAGCGGAAGATTTTGTTTGTTTGTTTAAACGCGCTAATCTCAGGAACTAATGGTCCAATTTGAAAAATTCTTTTTTTGTTGGGTAGTCCATTTATAGAGGAAGGCTTTAGGCTATATAACATTCCGACAACCACGCGAACGAAGTCGCGGGCACAGCTAGTCTAAAATTAAATTTTATCTAAAATTTACAACTAAACTAAAAATTAAAAAACTAGAATGCTATCTAAAATTATCTATATCTATACTAATATTATAAAGCGGAAGAGTTTGTTTGTTTAAACGCGCTAATCTCAGGAACTAATGGTCCGATTTGAAAAATTCTTTTTTTGTTGGGTAGTCCATTTATAGAGGAAGGCTTTAGGCTATATAACATTCCGACAACCACGCGAACGAAGTCGCGGGCACAGCTAGTCTAAAAATTAAATTTTATCTAAAATTTACAACTAAACTAAAAATTGAAAAACTAGAATGCTATCTAAAATTATCTATATCTATACTAATATTACAAAGCGGAAGAGTTTGTTTGTTTGTTTGTTTAAACCCGCTAATCTCAGGAACTAATGGTCCGATTTGAAAAATACTTTTTTTGTTGGGTAGTCCATTTATAGAGGAAGGCTTTAGGCTATATAACATTCCGACAACCACGCGAACGAAGTCGCGGGCACAGAGAGTCTAAAAATAAATTTATTAAAATTTGAAACTAAACTAAAAATTTTAAAACTAGAATGCTATCCAAAATTAATTTCAATATGTTTAGCCATTTCGGCGTGAAAGCAAAATAAACAATTATACAAACTTTTGCATTAATAATATTTTAATAAGATATATGCACAATACCTTTAGAATAATATCAATAGATAGTAGCATGATGCAGATCGTCGCCCTCCGAGTTTTTAGCGCTTGCAACAATCTAACAATTTTTTATTATTTTCTACAAAGCTTTCAAATTGAGGTATTAAAGCCGTACTTAAAATAATGCTGCAACCCAAGTTAGTTTCTACGTTTGAAAAACACGCCATTAGAAATGCAACATACAAGTATTTCTTCCATAAGAGTCACTTAACTCAGAGTGAGCGACGCCCTTCAAGACCGCATTGGTTGAACGCGCACCCCTGCTTTGTAGCACTATAGTGATGAATATTTAGTATAGAAAAACCTTTTCTGCGTTAATGTACATATATGTGGTTCTTATACTCGTACTTTAAAAAATAAATATAGTATCAGTTTTTATTAAAGAAAATCAAGCGTCACAAGACACAATAGTTACCAAAATGTTAGACTTAGAATATGGGAATTTATTAGTGAAAAAATAAAAGCTGTTGACTGAAATGATAAACCGGCCAAGTGCGATTCGGACTCACGCACAAAGGGTTCTGTACCATTATCTATACAACATCAGACACTTTATTTAATATCGAGCAAAGAACGGCGAAAATATTACTTTTTTTTGTATGCGAACCCCCCTTAAATATTTATTTTATTATGTTTTAAGTATTTGTTGTTATAGCGGTAACAGAAAAACATCATCTGTGTGAATTTCAAATGTCTAGCTATCACTGTTCTGAGATACAGCCTAGTGACAGACAGACAGATAGACGGGCAGTAGTCTTAGTAGTAGGGTTCCGTTTTTAACGGTACGAAACCCTAATAAAAAAGAGAAAATACGTCTTTGTGTAACATTGAAACAAAAATGGCTTGAATAATAATAACAAGTTCTACAAAGAAAAGCCTGTAATAAGTATAATTAAACCTTTATGTAGCTGTAAGTAGCAGTCTGTGGCCACTCGCAACACTATTCCCATAGACCACTCTGGTCCAGCGTTTACTTATTCACACACACGTAGTGCTCTAACAGTGCACTTGGGGCTACATTCAGGAAATCTACTGTTATTGCGAGGTGTGTAAATAGGTTATTATGACCTTCCTTGGTTTCTAGAACTTGAGCCGTGTATACTTACAGGAACTTTTGTTTTTGAGTGCACAAAATTAAATTGATTACATTCCCCTCGTACTTTATGCGATAAAATACGTACAATAAGTAATTTTGGCTTATTTCTGATGCAAACGTTTGCCTTTGCCATTCAGCGCGGTCTCGCGGCCAGTGTATCTGACACCTTTGCAGCAGAATGTCAAGGGGATTGGAAATATAGTCATTGTAATTATATTTGTTTCAATTGTTTGTTTTTCTTTTTCATGAAGTTAAAATGTATGAGTATAAAAAAATTAAAAAAATATGAATCTTATTACTTACTACAGACGGTTAATCAATGCCACCGCGCGCGTCGCGCACTACGTGAAGTGGCACAGGTATCTTAACTTTCCTTTGTACAACAATACTGATAAGTTATTATGTTGGCCAACGCATTGGAAGATTACATAAAGAGATTATTAAGAAATTGAAGAAGGAAAAGAGGAATAAGAAGATAGGCATTACTCACGACGCAAAAACTGAGCAAAAGATGAAAGATGCACTCAGTGTCAACTGTCCACTTTGGCTAGTTACCAGTCTCAAAATGGTACAAATTGGAGGATAGTGCACCACGTTATTTTAGCCTGTACGCACTGCAGAACACCCAACATCCAACAAACGTTTTACTAATGGTTAATTATTTCCATCTCCTCTATTTCTTATTCTAAATAAACAGTGGTAAGCAACCTGTCACATGTGAACGTAAATTAAATCCAAAGTCCAAATGGTATACATTGCTATTCCAAAAGGCAACGCAACTAGTGTGAATCAGGTACAATCTGAGGCGGAATTTTTTATTAGGCAAGATTTTTTGTATATTTTAGGCTTCGTTTTGTATGAATTGAGTATTTTGTGTTTGTTCTGAAATAATAGTATGAAAAATAAAATAACATAATTTGTTTCTGTACTTAAAAATTATTTATACCTAATTAATATATTCATTGCAATATCTGAGTATTTTCGACTTTACTCGAAATGTGTTATTTTTTATTATTTGATATTATGTAAATGTAATTGTATAGGTAGACTCTACATTTTCAAACGCTCTTTGATATGTCTATATTTTTAAAATAAAATCGTTTAAAAATTGGTTAAAATCCTTATTGAATATTAATATAACGAAGAACATTGAATATAAGCGCAACGTATTAAATTTTTCAGTGTAATCATTTACGGGTTCAATCCACAGATGGCGCTACCTGTTACGGTTAGTTATTCTTTTTTATTTTGGACTGAAAGATGGAAAAGATGAATAATAAATAAATAAATGTAGAGAAGTGATAAATCACACTGATTGAGCTAGCCCTAAAGTAAGTTTAAAATTGTGCTATGGGATACTAACTCAACAATACTATATTTTATATTAAATACATGAATTTTTTGAGAAATCGAATGTAAAAAGAATTTATGAATTGAAGGTCCATTTACACAGTTAAAGTTTCTTACCTGTTGCAAAAAAAATATTACAGCAATAGGTAAATGATTTGTATGGTAAACGTTTTGTTTAGATGCAAGTAATTTATTACTTCGATTAAATTGTATGCAACGGGCAAGAAACTTGCACTGTGTCATCATCATACAGCCACAGGAAGTCCACTGCTGGTCATAAGCCTCCCCCAAGGATTTTCAAAACGACCGATCGGAAGCGGCTTGCATCCAGCGTTTTCCTGCACTTGTAAATTGCCTTAAAATAAAAATTTCCAGTTAGCACAAGTAATAAAATACTTTTTATTTAAATACCCACATAAAACTCTCCAATCGACCCAAAGGTTTGACTGTTAGAGAATGCTTTTGGCATTAAGTCCGCCTGTTGTACTTTAAACATGTATATGTGTGTACAATAAAGTATAAATAAATACTGCTTTAAAATAAATGTTTTTCGAAAAAAAATATTGTACAAGGTTTTATCTTGAGGCCTAAGTACTTATTAAGACGTATGTAATAAGCCCAAACTCGATGGGGTTCCGTCGTTTTATTAAAGGGCTCCTATTCCCACCTTCCGACTCTACCATCAGATCAACTCCTTGTTATAACAATATTGCATTATCTGATTTGCATTAACATACAAAATTTAATCTCAATTGGAAACGGGAAAGTGGCTCAAATTTAAGTTGCAGAATTTGACCCCAAAAAACAAACAACAAACTGGGTAAGCTAAATAAAAGCTTGTAAAAAGAACTCTTTTGTTAAATAGGAACATACTCGTATAATAAGGATTTACGCTCAGAAGATCTGCTTGCATTATATACTTATGTTGTACGTATGTTTTACTGCTTGCATCTAATTCGTGCAAAGCATTAGAGTAGCTTTGTGAAAGCAGCAATCAACCTCAAAGCTTTGATGTGTTGAAATATTATATATCTATGTAAATGCAAGTTGCTATACAAACCTTACAAAGAGTTAATCAAGCCGGGTGTAAATTACTTTCGATAAACAAAATACGGACGAAGATTAAAAAAAAGAAAAACATTCCCGTAAAAAAGTGTTTAGCTGACCAGAAAAGTTAAAGATTTTTTTTATTTAAGCATTTTTCTAAAGAAAAGTCCTTTGAATTATGTATATATCGTATCAACGTTACATTCATACTTTGTACCTATAGAGTGTTTAAAATTTGAAAAATTTGTATCTGTTTTTGGGTGGCGTGAAAATTCACACACTCAATTTAAGAGTCACTTAAGAAATTAAGAGGTTAAGAATCAATTTGAAATAACATCTTCAGTAGAAGTTAAAATGACTGATTCGACTTCTAGACCTGTATGTTTTCTATGCTTTTTGTCTATAGATTATAATAAAACTGGTTGACTGGAAGAGATTCCTTCCTGGATAAGTCTGCCTTTGTACAAGTCTTTCTAATCTTTTATAATTTTTGTACTTCTATGTGATTTTTGTGCAATAAAGATATTAAACAAACAAACAATAAAATTTACAGTCATTACCTGTTTTGTAAAACAATTTAAACTTCTAGAGAACCAGACGTGCTTTTATATTATTTTACACGAAATGACCACAACACCCGAAACGTACACAAATTAATGTAAAACCTAACCGAAACAACAGAAACTAGCGTATTATTTAGAGCTCATGTATTCCTACAAACAGGGTTTTAGTCGAGCTAATTACTAGACTGTGACGAGATCTAGAATACAGGAAATTCGACTTTATTCGTAATGTAGTAAGATCTAAGTGATTAAGTTGCTGTACATGATACAGGCATTAAGGGGGCGCCATTGTCTGGAGGACCGTCTGTCGCACATCAAGGGTGGTTCGTTTTTTTATCGTTTTTCGTCTTGTGTTGTATACAAAGGGATGCTTGGAGTTTAAGACTAGCGTCATCAAGGAAATTAATTTCATGTTAAAGCGATGTTATGAACGGATAAAAATAGATTCTCGTACCTATTTATTTACCAATTTATGTACACGGACAATATATACAGAGAATACATAAACAAAAAGTTGTACAAAGTACTTATCTCAAAAGAGATCTCTATATATGTATATAGAGATTATTGTAGCTATTTAACTATTTTACATCACCCATGTGGTTCCGGGTTAGAATAGGCCCACTCCATGTCTTCCTTTGGATGTCGTAAAAGGCGACTTAAGGACTCAGCACGAACAAGAAGAAGAAAAAATATCCTAGTTGAACTAGATAGACTTTTTTAGGGTTACGTTGTAAACAAGGCACCCTTATAGTTTCGCCATGTATGTCTGTCTATCTGCGGTTTTACTTAGAGACTATTAGTACTAGAAAGCTTTAAGGCCATACATGAATTTTCCGGGGTCCAGTGCTGCCCCCATTTGAAATAAATTATTTGAAAGGAAACGAAGATATCATATAAAATTTTTGTCTCTACCAAGCACTAGATAACTCTTCAAACTATTTTGCTTAAGGTGAAGATATAGGCAAATGACCTTGAAGTGGCGCCCTCATTTGAAATAAATTGTTAACTCGTAAATATGGAGATAATTTCCATATTACTCTTCGTCATGCACTAGATAGCCCTTTAAATTATTTTATAAACCACCGTTGAAAGTATTTACATTAGTCCGTCTAGCTTTAAAACTTGCCTCCGCCAAAAGTGGCCACGGCAAGTTTTAAAGCTAGACGGATCACCAATAATAGTTTTAACGGCAGTTCATAAAATAATTTAAAGGGCTATCTAGTGCATGACGTAGAGAAATATGGAAATTATCACCATATTTACGAGTAAACAATTTATTTCACACTTCAAGGCCATTTGCCTATATCTTCGCCTTAATAGAATAAAACGTCACAAATTATACTGTTAATAGAAAAAACGTCACAAAATAATGTACTTGTCATTGATCACATCCACTTTAAACGTGATTTTAGATTTATTAATGCAGTAAAACGGATATTAAGAGCTATTTGACTACAAGGAACTATGACGTCATAGTTCGATATTTCATACAAGAAAAAACTGATTTGACTTGTTGTAAAATAGCGTATTTCAGCTGTGCTGACCTTTCACTTACATCACTCATTTGAATTTGGTACCTATCTATATTTAGAAAATTGTACGTAGTATATTATTACTCTGTGATCAAAGAAAGCTTAAAACAATATGAAATTCCCCAAATTGCTGTTTAAATAGTTCGAGTTAATTTAGTTGAACCTCAACTGCGAATTAATCAAGCTATCATTAGAATTCAATTACGTATTGAAAACAGTGCACTACCCACATAATCGGGTAGGGTTGGCCCAAACAAACGTGGAAGATTGTTTAGTTTAATCAAGACCCCAAATAGCCCGATTGCCTCAACTCTGAATAAACTTCTGGAATTCAATTATACCGGGATCACAACAATAACAGTTCCCGCTAATTATGTTTGTTTTATAAACTCACGGACGCTTCATTATCGTATATGTTAGTGTACGGAAAATTGGGTAGTGTAGAGAGGTACGCGAAATTGTTCCGCTATAAAGGAATTCCTAAGTAAAATAATCTTTCTTTTTTAACAATTTTGAACAAAGCCAAGTATTTAACTTGTGATAAAATACTCGTAAACTAATTATCCTAATTCACTGTTCTAAATTTTTTAAGTATCCTATAGGTAATTAAAAAAAATAAAAAAAAGTATTCAAAGATACATACATTTTCTTCCATGCTGATCTGGGAGAAAAGGAAAAATTTAGAATGTACCAGCTATTTCTCTTCCGGAACAGATCATAAAAGCCAATAGCGGGAATGAGCGCGCATCTAAATCATGTTAAAAGGCGATGCAGGCGATGCAGCTAGCAACCTATAATTATTATGATTTTGTTTTTTCATCTTTTAAAACGCCCACCATCACGGTAAAAGTGGCCTTTGGGTCTTACAACCCTGGGCTACGTCTACCGCGTTAGGTATAAAGACACGATAATGTAATGTACACAATTTTTTAAAGAAATGTTTAAAAAAGAATACGTGAATTTAAAAAAAAATTGTGTAACCCGTTTAAAGATTTTGCCAATTTTATTGCTGAGTTTTTGCAAAATTATATTTAAAATGGTTATAAACAGTTACTGTTATAAGCATAAATCTTCAGTTTTAGCATACATTAACGACATGAAATCATTGAAATTCTAAATAAAATCACACAAATTATTCACAATATAAACTTTAAATAGTACAGTAGATGCCAAAAAAATATTGAAAAATTAAACTAACCTATAGATAATAAAGTAAACTAAAGTAAACTTAAATTACACTTAATAATTCTAAAAGGAATCAAAAATTCCGGATATACCCGGATAGTACCTGGATATCACAGAAAAAACACAATTTACAAATTAATACCGTATATCTTTTTAATAGGGTGAGATAAAAAAGACCTTAAAAATTCAATTTTGTACTTGTTGTGTTTTACCGTCGCGTATTCTACTGGAAAATAAGGCCACGTTCGTACAGAACGGGAACTAAATGTACTGTGTATAACTTGGGAAAAATGTGGTGTAAAATTTAAAATTCAACAAGCATTCCTTAATAGCATATGAGATCTCGTTTTGTATGGTTAGAGTTTAAATGAGACTGTGTAGTGTGACATGCGGTTAATTTGAAGAGCATGCAGAGACCTGCAAGAAATAATGAGAAAGAGCTATATAGTTACATTCGCAGCTGTGCTTTAGAGCCTAGGGTACGGTTTCCAGGTTTTATATTAAAGTAATAAAAATTAAAAGATAAGGTCAAATTACACAGATTGAGCTAGCCCCAAATATTAATTTAAACGTGTTCTATGGGATACTAACTAAGCGATACTACAATTTATAATAAATACATATCATCATCATCAGGTCTTTTTAGTCTCCACTGCAGGAGAACGTCTCTTTCTGTACTACCAGAGCCAAATCCTCTGACTTTATAAGCTTTGCTTACATTGTGTTTGCTTATTCACCTTTTACGACATCCACGGGAAGACTTGGAGTGGCCGTATTCTACTCCGCCGGGAACCACACGGCTTAATACATATATTTAATAAAAAAGGTCATTGTCCAACTTATCCTATCTGGAAATCGAACACAGAACCTCCAGAGAGACGGACTAGCAGGGTATCCAATATCCAATACGCCACGGAGATCGTTCTTTGAGTTGAGTGGTCCTATTCTATGTAGGACACCACATGGCACAAACTAATAATTATTTCACTATAAGTAAACAATAAAAGCAAAAGACCACCATCGTACCCACTATCACGCTAAAAGTGCCCTTCGAGTCCTACGGTCATAGGCTCTGTCTTCCTCGTTAGGGGACCTTTAAATACGTGATATTCTATCCATATAATTATTCTATCTGAGTGCTTACATTTATAAAATAAAAACTATATGGAATCATTTAACACTATTTATTTATAATTCAGTATCAATTCGGATCGTATTTCTAAATGATATCTATCTGCTACAAGATACCTAATATAAGAAAAGGTCGAGTAATTTTCTTACAAAACCTTTGGACCTTGTTATTCTTTAATTATGTCTGTGCGAACTTGTTTCATAGTAACATAACAGAAAGAAGATAAATATAACGTCAGTACATTTATTTCGGTCTCATTTAGTTAAAATGTTGTAGATACATACAGTATTTTTATAAAACAATACAATGCAATACTCTTTATTGCACAAAAGAAAAATACAGGACATCGTTATCTTAAAAGCTACAAAATGCGCAAAAGGTGGCCTTTTCGCTAAACAATTTCTTCCAGGCAACCTCGCTCAAATAGAAAAACTTTTAGTCTACAACGGACGGACTGGACGACGAAACGGAACTGTTTTTTTTTTGTAAAGGCTACAATTTGCCAAATTTTCGTATTTCGATGAAGATAATATAGGTACCTACTTCTTTACAGTGTGATTCCTGGCAAAGTAGCATAAGACCAGTCCAAGTCTTCCCGTAGATGTCGTAGTAGGCGACTTAGGAAACACAAGCTAAACAAAACATATAAACATCAATGAGACTTTTCCAACCCGTCTGGCCAGGGTGGAGAGTGTAGGCCAAATCCTCTGACTGCTCTGTCCAAGTATGGCTCTGGTAGGACATAGAGGGTCGTGCTCTTGGAGCACGACCCTCTATGGAGACTAAAATAGACCTGTACATGATGACGACGGTGACGAATATACTTCTACTTTAAAAATATATTCAGTAAATTTTTGAAACTGTGGAATAGAGGAAGGCCAAAGAAAATGTGGATGGAGTAAAAATACCGATGAATAAAAAGAATATGACAAGTACCGTGACAAAAAAATAGAGGAATATGGAAAACAGTCGTATGTTGTCCCGACACTACGTAAAGTGGAATAAGATACTACGTAAAAGGAAAAATAGAAGAAGAATTTGCGACATTGTATAAAAACTTAAATGAACATCGCACTAATTTTAAATAAATAACTCAAATTTATCAGACAGCCAATAATAAAAGTAATTGGAAAATATGTTAAAGCAAACATTTACGTTTCATAAATAAATTAGAATATTGTCACAACCATTTATCAGAAAAGAAATGACAAAGCCCAAAACACAACATTTAGTTAATTTGCGAAGTGAAGTTAAATAAAGTGCTCTCCAAATATTTATACGAAAAGATGAAACGTGTGTGCCTTTGTTGAATAAATTATGTTTATTTCGAAGTTCATTTCTCATACAGTTTGACGTGCTTAATATGCGGAGTCTATGGGCCTCGGGCGTTTTTCATTTTTTACACAGCGTCGTAATAATGAACTGAAAAATGTGAAAAAGGGATGATGTGACGTGGAATAAAATTGTGATTCTCAATGTGTCTGAGTATAATACTAACATGTTTGCTTAGTGCTATGTAACAAATCTCTCTATATTTCGTATTGTAACAAAAAAATATCATTTTAAAATTAATTCAGTGCTTACGTAAATCAAGTCGAGATTAACCGATATTAAGAATTGTTAATCAATTTGTCTAGTTTTTTCGTCATAAATATCAGCACTATCAGAGTAACATCACAGATTAATAAAAAGTTAATACTTACACAAATCAGATTCTTTTTAGTGTTCAGGTTACAAATCTTCTACAGAACTAAGTCACTTATTCGTAGCAAAATAAGTCTACGGATTTAAAATTCTCTTACACTTGCAGAATATGTTAAATGAAAATAAGAAGAATCCTTTGTCCACTGCACAAGAATCCTAATAAATCCAAATTGTACAAAACAAGGGTGCTTCAAAATTGAAAAATGCAGGGATTTCTCCTTTCCGATCCGACAAGAGCTGCGGTCATAACGTCGCTGAGCCTCTCGACACAAGGGCTGACCGTGGCTACTTCGACTTAACAGCGTGTTTGGTGCAAAGCATAAGTGCAATGTGTTACTGTAGCGACTTTAACACCACTTACAGTTTAGGATCGAGAGACTTACTGAGAGTTTTATTCAAGGAAATAGGTATACTTACTTTTGCATCACAATTCATATTTGAAAATATAATGTATGTAAGGAAAAATATTTCCATGTTCAATAAAGTAAGTGATTTTACAGATAAAAATTTACGTAATAAGAATGACTTAGTTAGCCCGTATTACAGGCTGAATACAGTCAGTAAGTCTTTTATGGGGAAACCTTTTCATAATAAATTGCCAGAATCGGTCAAATTCAAAGCTTATGTAAAAAAAATACTCTGTGAGAAGGCTTATTATAGGACCGATGACTATCTTGAAGACAAAAAAGTCTGGCTTGAGCTTGGCGCGGGTCCCTCTTAAAGGTTTGTATACTTAGACATGTCACAATTTAGATACATTGGTACATACTAAATTTACAAATTGACATTATTTTAAATTTCGTAATTCTTATAATTCAATTTAATTATGACATAACCAACAATGTAATCTCAGTCCATCCATATAACTAATTTTAAGTTTTAAGTTTGTTAGTTGACGTCTTTGGAGAAAACGTGCAGTGCAGTTTGTTGCCGCTTCTTCTGCACTTGCGCCTAGGAAGCGGCATAAACTTAGGTGTACTCGTAAGTAACGATTTGTCGTCCACATTTGTGCAAAACAAAACAAAGTGACTATTATTAAGAGATATTATAAATATCCTATGATAATAAAGATATTTTGAATTGAATTGAATTGAATTGAACTAAGAAGTACCAATACTGAGAACAGCTTCGAGGAGGACTTAGAAAAAGTAAGAAGACATTATACGACCGATGACTACATTCAAGACAAAAAAGTCTGGCTTGAGCTTGGCGCAAGTCCCTCTTATTGTCTCTTTTATACACTGTCATAATATAAATACATTTGGTACGTACTAAATTTACAAATTAACAATAAATTACGTCTTTTTAAAAATTTTACGTACCAGTACAATGTCAAACTCATACATCCGACGCAACTAGTATATTTTTTCTTTTTATACCACAAGCAAAAATTTTACTCATTCAACCTCTTACCGACTGGCCACTGAATGAAACACCAATTTTAAGCTTCAAAATAGCCTTTTAAAACTGTAGTGCGTTTTGAGTTTGCTCATTTTGTTGGTTGTGGCTCATTTCAAAGGTCTTTGATGTATGAATATGGTTGTTAATACGCATGTAGTATTAAGCCTAGTTAAAGCTTACGACGTCCCTTTAAAAATAGAATAAAAATTTGATGTAAAGATTGATACCTTAGTTTTAAGAGAGGTACAAATAACCCAAATAAACAATTTATAAATATGTACGTATATTCTACATGTATTTGAAACTCAATTTGTTTGGTTTAGTCCTAAGTTAATATGAGCTCTAGTTTTATTTGAAGCTTAGAAATTGACAGGTAATCTTGGTAAAAATCCTTCTAATTCTTATTCTACTTCCTTTTCTCCTAGTGATTTTAATAAACACTTTTCTTCTACTAGCACTCTTGATCCTTCTGTTAAATTAGCTACTATTTCTAGAATATCTTCTATGGCCAAACCTTCTATTGATCCTTTTACTTTTTCTCCGGCTACTGAAGACGACATTCGTGACATAATTTACACTCTTAAATCTAAAGCTGTTGGTTGTGATGATGTGAGTCGAGAAATGATAACCAATATATTAGCAATCATTCTCCCAATCCTGACTCATATCATTAATTTCTCATTGGTTACTGGAACCTTCCCATCACTTTGGAAAAAAGCCTTTGTTATACCTCTCCCTAAAGTCCCGACTCCTGCTGTCTTAAATAACTTTAGGCCAATATCTATACTTCCCTTTCTTTCCAAAATACTTGAAGCTGTAGTCCACGCTCAAGTATCTTCCTATATCTTTTCCAACTCCCTCCTTACTCCTTTTCAATCTGGTTTTCGTCCTGGCCACAGTACCGCTACTGCTCTTCTTAAAGTCACCGAGGATATTCGGTTGGGCATGGAGAATACGTTGGTCACCATTTTAGTTCTTATTGACTTCTCAAACGCTTTCAATATGGTGGATCATGATATCCTCCTTGCTATTCTTGAGCATCTTCAATTCTCGTCTTCAGTAGTTGAATGGTTTTCTCAGTATCTCCGTAATCGGCAACAAGCAGTTCGTATGGACCGCCTGTTGTCGGACTGGAATAATTTGTCTAATGGTGTACCTGAAGGAGGTATCTTGTCGCCTTTGCTTTTTTCCCTTTTTATAAACCTTATTTCTACTTCCATTGGCTGCTCTTACCATTTTTATGCGGACGACCTGCAAATTTATACCCAATCGTCAATCGATGAAATTGATTCGGGAATAGCGCGCGTTAACTCGGCTTTGTCAACTATCCTGACTTGGTCTAATGAATTTGGTATACAAGTCAATCCGTCAAAGTGCCAAGCGATAATAGTAGGTAGTTCAAGACAAATCTGTCAGATTGACTTTGAGGTTATTGCACCTGTCACATTTAACAATTGTAGTATCCCGTACTGTAAAGCTGTGAAGGACATTGGCTTCCATATCGATTCTACACTTAGTTGGATCACTCAAGTGGCTGAAGTTAGTCGTTCTGTCACTGTTGCCCTTCAACAGCTTAACCGCCTTCGGAACTTCCTGCCAATTAAAACGAAGATACTGTTAGTCCAAACATTAATATTACCTATTATTGATTACGCTGATGTGTGTTACCCTGATCTCAATGCAGATCTTCTCAATAAACTTGATCGTCTCGTTAATAATTGCATTCGATTTATTTTCTGTCTTCGCAAATATGATCATATAACTCCATTTCGCTCGGAGCTTAAATGGCTTCCCATCCGTGAACGCAGACAAATGCGAATTCTGTGCACTCTCTTTTCTATTTTTTCTAATCCTAAATCTCCTGAATATCTTAAATGCAAATTTCAATTTCTTTCCGACACTCATGATCGGCAGCTTCGTTCTTCTGATACCCGTCTCCTTAGTATTCCTCTTCATCGCACAAATTTTATGGCAAACTCTTTTACTGTTCAAGCTTCACGACTCTGGAATGCTTTGCCCGTTGACATCAAAGAAATTTCCACAAAATTTTCCTTCAAGAGAAGAGTACACTGTCATCTTCTAAATTAGTCTCATTTTCTTATCTACATCATCATTCATTGTAGGTATGTGTGTATTTGTATTTATTTAATCATGTATATATATATAAATGTATATATATTTTATATTTATGCGTATATATGTCTTTATTATGAGTATATATGCATGAATGTGTATTATTAGGTATAAGTATGTAATTATTTAATTATTTTGCGCCGCCACGAATTATCTGTTTATCCCTATGGTTGACTGGGAGAGAACGCTTTTAGCGTTAAGTCCGCCAATTGTAAGACAATTTTTTTGTTAATCAATAAAGTTTAAAAATAAAAAATAAAATAAAAAAAAAACTACTGGCTGAATAAACATATATTTGCAGATATCTAACTTCAAACAGCGTAGGCTTCACAAAGTGCTTAGTAGCACATAGTCTTATAACTTTTTTTACTAGCCTATTTCAGTGTCCCACTGCTGGGCAAAGGCCTCCCCTTTCTGTTTCCTATCAATTCTGTCGAGGGCAGTAGTTTGCCACTCGCCCATGTACTTGTCCAAGTCATCACGCTATCTTTTTCAAGGTCTGCCTCGCTTTCGGCGACCAGTTAGGATCCACTTAGTAGCCATCCTAGTCCACCTATCTTTTTGCATACGGCAGACGTGCCCTGCCCGGTCCCACTTTAGCTGTGCTAACTTAACGCCTACATCCTTTATTTGAGTTTTGGAGCGCAGCATGGTGTTCCGAATGGTCTTATAATAGTAAAAGAAATTTATTTATGTATAATTAACGCAACAAAATAACAACCACTATGATATAATACTATTTTCGCAGACATCTAGTTATCAAGTTACAGCAGCTTAATAATTTAGAAAATCTAGACACAATGACTACTAGAAACCCAATGCCAAAATGGCGGACTCGTTAAATATGATATCGCAGTATTGTATAGCAACGGGCGGTATTCGCACCCTTAACTCGTAAAAGAGCTAAGGGTGTGGTGCAATATCATCATATTCAGCAGTTGAGTTTTGCACATAAACCTTCATTATAGGTATATTAGCTGTCTCCTTGTTATTTGTCACTTTGCGTCCATCTGTATGTGTAGGTACTCATAGCTACCACATGTAGTAATTTGTGTATTTATTATGTTTTGAGTACTATGTTACATTTTATGTATTGTGTTTCCTTAAACGCTTTATGAATTATCCTGTAAAGCGAGTTGTGTGTATAAAATAAATAAATAATGAGTACTACTATTTCATACAGAAACAAAATATCCCATGAGATTTTTTTTATTGCTAGGTTCATAATAATCACAGACTTACCACTACTAGACTTGCAACGATATTGCTAGAAAGAGACTGTCAAATACAGTACAACGTGAGTGTGAAAGAAACGCTCATATGTTTTTTGTCTCTATCGGCGTGGCTGCTATAAGCTGGCCTACTGTCAAAATCTGGGCCAAACAAACCACAATACGATCGAAGAAAGTTATTAATTTTAAGGATTTTATCATTTAAAAGGTGATTTAGGGTTTTATTTGAGCTTATTAAGTTAGTAACTATAGTGTGTTCTGTGACGTGTGCAAAATATGGGTGGAGGCATCAATCAAAGATAGAAAGAGATGCACTAAAGTAGCCACGCACTATGCAGGTCTAGTAGTGGTAGGTCTGTGATAATAATGATACAGATTATCTTTTACAAGAAATATATGAGAAAAATATAAAAATGCTGATCGTTTTTACTAAATGCTCAACTTGAATTGTTCACAAACTTCCAAACCCAATAAAAATATCACAAATATAGTATTATTTTTAGTGCAGTGCAGTTCACACTAAGACCACGCCCCAAGCAAGCCTAGTGTACTGAAGGGTCATTGATGGTCTTAATAACGTCGTCTTAGCGATCTCTGGGGTCAATGTCAACTTGGAGGTATCTGTTAATTAGATTTAGCGAAACAATAGGGTTTAGGACTTAGTTTAATCGATTGTTGAAGAGATCATATTATAAGGTTTTGTTAATTTGACAGTAGTTAAAATTTTGTTTTGATTAAAAAATATATAAGTTGTATTATAACAAATATTTCATTTAGTATTTTAACACTCTCACATTTTTAATATAAGTAGGAAAAAATAAATACCAATACAATTGAAATTAAACGAACTACAAACTAACCCTTAAACCTAGTCAAAATAATAATATTTATTTTTAGTGTGATGATGATACATTGTTATACAATTCTATATAAGTTAACATAACACAAAGTAAAGTTAATACAGTGGTTCGGTCATTCTTCTATATATTATACGAAGATTATATACAATTTTTTATAATAGAGGTAGAATAACTGTACAATTGACGTGAAAGTAATGTTGCACAGATCAAATTTTTCCAAGTATTATCTTCTATTCGTGTTATTCCAATAGCTTTCTTATTCTTAATAACAATAAAGATATTACGAGAATACTGTAAAGTTCCAAAATTTATGTTTTCATCTAAACCGATGTACACCACGACTTTTACGCCATAGGCTCGTAAAATGGAATGACAATGTAATATCAATATTCAATGGTTATGGTCTATCCTATGAAGAAACTGCGGCATGAAAATTTGAAAGGTTTATACCTTTTTGTACCTTTAACCTACATAATATATATAAAGAAAACGTAAGAAAAAAAAACTCAGAAAACTATAATTCAAAATAGCATAGAAACTTTGAAACTCAGAAATGGATACACAACTTAAATATAAAAATTTGATAAATGTGGGTGATGATGATCAAGACAATTATAAAGTCTTTCCGGTATTTCTAGAAGCAGTTTCTATACTTAATAAAATACAATACAATTACATAGCTCCAAAAATGGATATGTAGGATGAAATAGAGACACATCAACACAATAAAAATACAACCTTTAACTGTAAAATTTTAGACAACACGAGATAAAGTTCCTAACTTCTAAATCCGTTATCAAAACCCAATCAAAACATAATACTACCCACATTCAGAATTATATCCATTAGACAGGGATTAACCCTTGAGATATAACATCTTACCTATTAACACGTAATCCTTCACAGAGTTGACCCTCAGTTCATATGGTAATCCCCGTTAATGTCATAATCTTACGTGAATGGGAATGTATGATGCTTTGAATGACAATTTACAACAAGCAAGTAAGGGGCTTTTTAATTCAGATTATGAGATTGTTGTATGATTTAAGTGTATTAATATGTAAAATAAATTATAATGAAAACTTTAAGCTTTACCACGCACATTTGCCAAAAGTGGCCGTTTTTCGCAAATGTGCGTAGTAAAGCTTAACGTTCTCACTTTAAACTGTAAACAGTAAGTAGTTCATAAAATACTTTGAAGGGTTATCTAGGACTTATTTTAAATGGGGGTAGCACTGGACCCCGGAAAACAGGTACGGCCTTAAGCCGACACTATTCACATCTCAATTTTCTAAAGTCTAATAAAATAAGGTAGAAAAATTTAAAATCGTTAGATAGGACTGATTAGATAGTTTCGTTTCATCTTAGGCATCTATTTCTATTTTATTTAGTCGAGAGGCATATTTTTAGACCTTTGATCTTTTTCATCTAAGTGCGTTCTGGTTTGCATACTTAGCTGTTTTCGGAGCCACGTACCCTTATTTACGTACACGTACCCTAATTTTTCTTCTCCAAAGATAATTTACATGTCAATGGTTACCCAAAGATGTCGAAGCTCGTGCGAAATGGAGAAGAATAAGACGGAACAGTTATAAAGTTTTACGATCGGTCGCCTGCCTGCCGCCAACCCTCCTTGGGGAATGCATTTTGTGCGTATAGATGTACAATCCGCCAACGCACGACGTCGAAACTTCTTGGAAATGCAATTTTAGCTCGAGAAGTTTGTACTAGTAGTCCTTTAGTTGCCTCTTCAGACATCTACACGAAGAGATAAAGTAAATGAAAAATAAGCATGGCACGAAATTAGTCAGGTGATTCGAAGTCACGGTAGCACAATTGGAAGTGCACTTACAGTACAGATGTGAGGGGTGAGAGTTCGAATTTATTTATTTATTTAATTTTATTGAGCCAAAAGCTACAATAGGTAGACTTAATGCTAAAGCATTCTCTCCCTGTCAACCTTTAGGAGAAGAGAAAAGATAGAATAGTTGGCGTCTAAAATAGATAGAAACAATCCAGAAATAATAAGTACTTTTAAATGATCATACATAAATATCGTATAAAATAAATATACTATATTTATACATACATATATATATTTAAAGATCAGAAAGAAACGATAAATTCTCCTAATTGTTGAAACATTCAAAAAGTAAATCATGCACTTTTTTCTTGTATAAATGTCTACTAGATATTTGTCTGATGTCCTCGGGCAATGCATTCCAAAGCCGTATAGCTTGAGAAGTAAAGGAATTGGACATGAAGCTAGATCGATAAAAGGGAATTTGAAGCTTGAGCGTGTTACTGGAGCGAATTTCACGCGTGGTGAAAGTTCTCATAACGTATTTTTAAGTATTATTTCGAGCATTGGCATCATCATTAAGTCTTTTTTTATTCTCTACTGCAGGAGCACGATCCTCTCTGTACCAAAGCCATATAATAATTTGGTCTACACTCCCCACGTTGGTCATACGGGTTGGAGAGGTCTCATTGACGTTTATAAGCTTTGTTTAGCTTGTGTTTCCTAAGTGACCTTCTACGACATTCACGGGAATATATGTAGTGGTCCTATTCTACTCTGCCAGGAACCACACGGCTAACATTGTAATGATGTATAAATCAATAGGTAACTAAGAGATGGAGTTGTCCTATTCTAGGCTGAAAACACGTACTGCTGTTTAGTACCATAAATGTTCCAGCGCTTGATAATTTCCTCATTACATTTACATCAAAATTGAAGCGTTAATTCGCCAGGTAATTTCATACGAGGATATGCACAATTACACTAAAAGCAGGCATTATGATGAACTAGTGCTATTCGTGCACGTCAGTAATTGAGGTAACTGTCGCATTAGGTTTTAGCACAGGTTCTTGATTAACTACGGCTTGAAATCTGTCACCGTCATCTAATTTAAATACTTTATCATTCAAAATATAGGCTAGAACTTGAATTTGTTAAATGAACTTTAGAGGGAAAGTTTGAAATTAGAGTTGATGAGTTTTTGAATGTAATATTAGAGGGAAAAATAGAAGACAGAAGAGGCAAAGGAAGACCTAGAGACAGTTTTATAAAACAACTGAAAGATCAGGTCCATGTTTCAACCTACAAAGATGTAAAGGAGTTGACTTTGGACAGAGAGAGGTGGAAGGCATTGTTTGCTCCACAGACAAGACGAGCTTAGCTCTTTAACAAAAAGAAGAAGTAAAATGAACTTAGCTTATTTAATTTTTTATCACCCTTGGCCCCTGTCCGCAATTGTGTCTATCTATGTAGGGGTTATAGACGTAATACGGCATTACGTATTATACAAGCTGTTTCAGAAAGACAAAATAGTCTTTGATTTTTTTATTGCATCCTGAATCCTTAATATTAAACAGCGTAGGTTCTAGAGAGACGGACCGCATTTGGACTGCAAAATTACAGCTCTGTTACAGTGAAATTGCAATGCATTTGAAAAGCGGTATGCCTGTCTAGAGCCTTACTTAATGCTTACCTAAGAAAAAAAAATCGAAATAAAAAAAAGTACCTATTTCTGAATCCATGGACAATATTTAGAAACTAGATTTGCTTATATATAAAATTTTAAAAAAGTAAACTTGTAAATGCACCTGCACATACATAAGTGCTTTGTGCTATTGTACACTAAAATACTACGCTAAGCGGCAACATTTTGATGAACTAGTGCAGACATTGTCCGTAAAAGCTACGTTAGTAATCTAAATGTGGGACTGTTGGGTTCCTGATAGAGTAGGACTCGCAGTCTGTCACTCTAATTTTAAATTGAATACTATTTCATTCGTGATGTAGGCTAGATTTATCAAGAAATGTCTGGTTAAAATAGATACATACATGAAAATCCAGTATAATGGGAATATTCTTATCATGTTCAACAATAAATTAAACATAAAGTCAAACTAAGTCCCTGATATTAAAAATATTAAATTGCTCAAAATGTAAAACTTTCGGTAGTGGTTGTACTCGTTAAGAATTTGATCACTACAGCTTGAGACGTATTAGCCATTTATAAAAGATTTCATTTCAAAATAGATCATCATGTTAGTCTAAGATTTGCAAATAGATCTCATTTATTTATTTATTATACACGAGTTGATAATGTGCACTTTTTCACACAGTGCTGAGAGTCCATAAAGTCTTTTCACAGTTCATATATTTATTAAAGACACTTTATTTGTCCTTAAACACTTGTCGAGTCTATTTTTAAATGCATTTATGGAAGGCGCAGTGACCACTTCTTCTGGTAGTATTTTCCAATTATTGACCGCTCTGTTATTAAGAAAGTGAAAATGCGCAGCTTTGGTTTTAGTCACTGTACGAGATAACTGGTAGCAGTGTTTTCGTGATGGCTTTGTGCCTTGTCTCATGTTATAGATGTTATACAAGTCAGGTAAGTCGTAGCTGAGAGTCAGGATCTTAAATGTCTTAATTAAGTCACCACGAAGGCGTCTTTCCTCGAGGCTAGTGAGGCACAGGGCTTCAAGTCTGTCATATAAGCGCGTTCCTGGTTACTCTTTAGCTGTGCTGCTTTTGAGCCAAAGGTGCGCTATCCCGCGTTTTCTTCTCCAAATATAACATGCATGTCAATGGTCACCAGTGGATGCCAAAGACCTTGCAAAGTGAAGAAGAAATAGCCGGTTGGCTATAGTTTTACGACCGGCCTCCCGCCTGACGGCAACCCTCTTTGGTAATGTTACCAGTGCTTTATGTTACGGGCTATATTCATTTTCTATTTAACCGCACCATAGCTTTTGATGAATATAATTTATATCGAAATTGAACATGATAGTTATTAGGATTTACAATGAATCCTTAATCGCCTACAAATTGATCTTATTTGCCGATGAAGTTGAGAACAAACGCGCAAATTATGCAAGTGCCCGGTGCCCAGAAGAGCAATATTGGAAAAGCACTCGACTATGCGCTAACGAGATGCGAGTCTAATGAACTTGAATCCTGCGCTCCCATTTTGTATAATGGACATCTACGTGGATCTACGAATATTTGGCAATTGGAGACTCCAAATGAGTAGATTAGTTAGAAATGGAATACTAAAATGATACTTTTGTCATGCTTGGTTACCATGATAGTTGTCAATCCTCAATCTGGCGACCAGACATATAATGTTCGATCTGTCGCGAGCTTCAAAACATTTAATTTATCCACTAATTTCCAATTTTGGCGTCTGGCGGATGTTTTTATGAATTTGACATAATAAAAAATAACAAAAAGGGATTTTGAATATAGCGCCATAATAGTGTTACCTCCTCCAAAAAATTTCAAATCGTATATTTTTTATTACAAGAGGGCAACCTATATCAACCCACCTTGAGAATGCAGTTTTTGTATGAATTATTGGTGCTTAGACCTTTAGGGCCGAGCCAAACTAGCGTAATTTCATAAAAATATATATAATTTCTATAAAAATTCACAACTCATTTTCTGTGACATTCATATAAAACGGAATGCAGCAGAATTTCTGCAATACATTTTCTACAGCCGAAATACGCTCAATTAGTTTCACCCTTAGCCTTACGACATTCACGGGAACAGATAGAATGGTCCCTAGGCCAGAAACCACATTATATATTTGGCTTATTTGTCAGCTATAAATATTTGTAGCTCCTTGTACATCAATAGTGATGACGCAGTGGATGCGCTTTACCGATGTAAGCCAAAATGCACTCGGTGGAAATGAGTCGTCGCTTGTAAGTAGGATTAAGCGATTTCCATCGCCGGCAATCAGGTAATGCGTCACACTCTGGGGTATTAAATTGTTGTAAACTGTTAACTGACTGACAAACGATGCAGTTTTCGTTTTTTCCAATTATTAGAAATTGTGTTAGGAAGTCTTTAATAGTTTTGTGACTTTGGTTTCTAATCTAGTTTACTCGTTCTTTTAATTATTTATCTATAATTTTGTACGAAATTTTAAATTTTGATATGGCGAGATGAACTCGACATAAACAAAGGAAATAAACAATGACGACTTAAAACACGACCGATCAAAATGGATATAAACGGGCAAGTGCGAGTCAGACTCGTACATGAAGGGTTCCGTACCACAGTACAATGTTTTAAAACGCTGAAGAAACACGTTTCTTGTATGACGACCCCCTTTAATTTTTAACTTTATCTTATTTTTAGTATTTGTTGTTATAGTGGTCATAGTAATACATAATTGGTGAAAATTTCAAGTATCTAGTTAATTCCATTATAAAGATCGAGTTAAAAACGTTAAAAAAACACGTTTCTTGTATGACGACCCCCTTTAATTTTTAACTTTTTTTTATTTTTAGTATTTGTTGTTATACCACAGTAATACATAATCTGTGAAAATTTAAAGTGTCTAGCTATTACGGTTCAAGAGATAGAGCCCTGTGACAGACGGACAGACAGACGGACAGACAGACGGACAGACGGACAGACAGCGAAGTCTCAGTAATAGGGTCCCGTTTGCACCTTTTGGGTACGGAACCCTAAAAATGGAGGGAGGCCTTTGTCCAGCCGTGGGACAAGTGATGGATGGAAATTAAATGAAATTTTAAATATAGCAACATCGAAATCCTACACTACGTCTGGCCTAACACACACATGGATGTTTATTTTTTTATTTCACTTATTATAATAATAGGTATAACATAATTATTAGACAAACTCTTTATCACTAATCTCAGTAATCTCTTCTTCCTCCGGCCTTATCCCATTTCTATTTGGCTCTCCTAATCGTTCTTCTCCAAAGAGATCTCTTTTGGGAGATCACTAATCTCAGTAATACCCCGTGTAAATTAGATAATAGGTAGATACTTCCAACCCACACGTGACGCCGCTGATGACGTCTTACTCGTAACTCCTGTCACTAATTGATAACATTAAACTAAATTGAGTAATTTCACAGTTCGCTTTGATAATGTATATTTACATAAATGATGAATACCAATCTGGATAAATTATATTCGTGGATTTGATTGTAAGTTTAATGAGATATCTATGCATTTTAACAAGGTTTTATTAGCTTGCAACTTTAGTATATAATATAGGTATATATTATAGGTATGTATCTAATCGCCACATTCATTTATATGCACTCCTTAAAGCAGTCTTTTTTAGTCTCCACTGCAGGAGCACGATCCTCTATGTACTACCTACACACTTGGCCAGAGCAGTCACAGGATTTGGCCTACACTTTCAACGCAGGCCAGACGTGTTGGAGAGGTCTCATTGATATTTATGAGCTTTGTTTAGTATGTGTTTCCTTAGTCACCATCTACGACATTCTCGGGAACACTTGGAGTGGTCCTATTCTATTCTGGAAACCACATGGCTAATACTAATTATAAATTAGTAATTTATTAATAGGCGTTTTGTAAGCTTTACTAACTTAGGCGGTGAACCCATTGCACCGTGCACCATCACAGAGCGCGGTTCAACACACTGACGCTCCCGCGCGTTGACACGTTTTCAGTGTGTTGGACTAGGCGTGTTTTCTATACAAATTGAGATACTAGCATACAATGTTAAAATCTGCGGCCCCGCACTCGGCGACGGTGCGCGGTGCAGTGGGATCATCGCCTTAAGCACCTACTACCTTGGCGACCGAGAATATATACTCGCACAACATTGGAAAATCGAAGTCGGTATAAGGGGCGAAAACAGTTATTGCTTTTTGTATGAAAAATGTTAGTAATAACAGTAGACATAATAATGTCTTAAAAGAACCAATCTACTTACATAAAACAAATTCTAGTTTAACTGCATCTAGGTCGCATGTTCCCGTATGATTTACGCGGCGTCGAGGTATTACTAATTCCGCGAAGGAAATTTGCCTCTAGCTCCCGTGCAAAATTTCGCGAAAATGTTACTGTAATATAATTTTCATGAGATATATTGGAAGTACCTTTTTGGTTGAAATAGAAATCCATGAGCCAAAAGTGGATGATACTTGAACCAGCCGAACGGTTCAACGATAACAGTAGACGTGTCGCTACTGACCATTTGTTTTACATTAACCTTAGGCATTTTACTAAATAGTAAAAAAAAAACTACAAATTGTGTAGTCCAAAACACTACTATTTTACAATTTCGTAACTACTATTCCCTGTTTCATACTGCAATAAAACCAAAAGGTATTTACTTTCAAGCAAACTTTGGTTTCATTCAAACATTTTCATAGTTAATGAAACAGAAAGTATGCAAGTTGTAAGCAAACGCGACAACAACGCAGAGAGAATTTCATTACGATGACATTGTTGGGACTCCAATTTTACTGGGCACCATAGCACAGTTTAACCAGTAGGATACTTTATTAGCATATAATATGTACTACATACTTACCTACCTACAAGGTGGTCAGACCTGATTAAGGTCGCTGAAAAGCTTTAGATGAAGGCCGCTTTTGATCGGTGATTTTAGAATTCCTTAGGAGAGACATTATACGGCAGAAATGATAAAGAAACGTTGCTTTATTTATATTTTGCCAAATAATCTTTTCTTTATTGAACGTAAACCTTCCTTGGGAATGCATTTGTGTAAAAAACTTTGGTCGGTTTCTTTAGAGTAACGCGATGCCACACGTGTGCAATAATTTTCTACTTTACATACATCATATTTTTTTTATTTTAACTTTTCAAGGACTAATCATACTAATTAAGCTAGCCCCAAATTAAGTTTAAACTTGTATTATGGGATACTAACTTAAAAATACTATATCTATATAATCTAAAAGAAAGTCGTGTTAGTTACACTATTTAATTTTATAACTCGAGAACGGCTGAACCGATTTGGCTAAAAATTTGTAGGGGGATAGCTTAGAACCAGGAGACGGACATAGGATTAGTCTTTTTATCCCGTTTCCGTGCAAAAAAAGAACGTTCAAGACACATTGTAACATTTTGAACTAATTTTGAAAATTGGTGAGGAGGTAACTTAGAAACAGGAGACGGACGTACCACTCAAGAACCTGGACAATTTAAAAAAGGCTATTTTCCGACTTGCCCTGGCTGGGGATCAAACCCAGAACCTTGGGATTGGCGGACTAGCGTATTGACTATTACGCCACGGAGGCCGTCATCATTGATTGGTTTCCTTCTATGTCATAAATAAATAAACAGATAAGGACAAATCACACTGATTGAGCTAGCTCCAAAGTAGGTTTTAAACTTGTGTTATTGGATACTTACTCAACGATAATATTTACAATTTATCTTTTAATAAATAATAACTAAACCTAACTAAAACTAAGTAACTAAAATAAAACTTAATACAACTTAAATACTAAAATATATTTTTATAATAAATATAATATATATATATTTATATATATATGGTCAAATCACACTGATTAAGCTAGCCCCAAAGTAAGTTTTTTTTTTAAATTGTGTTATGGGATACTAACTCAACGATACTATATTTAATGATAAATACATATATAGATAAACACCCAAGACCCAGGACAATTTGAAAAAGGCCATTTTCCAACTTGCCCTGGCTGGGGATCGAACCCAAAATCTCCGGATTCTGCTAAGTCTAGCGTGTTAACCATTACGCCACGGAGGTCGTCAATATATACAAATATAAATCATCTTCTCGTTGGTCGGGAGACCTCCACGATGTTATTGTCAATTATATTACTATTGTTTTTAATATATTAATTTTTTTTAATATATATTATAAAAAAATTAATTTAATATATTGTTTTAAATAGTTACTAAGTTTACAATTCAAAATATTTTTAACCGACTTCAAAAAAAGGAGGAGGTTATCAATTTGTCGGAATCTCTTATGTTTTTTTTTATGTATGTTCCCTGATTTCTCGAAGACGCTTTGACCGCTTTAGAAAAATCTGTATTTGTTTGATAGGGTATACTTTCCAGGTGGTCCCATACTTACAAATTTAATCAAAATTGATTAAGTAGTTTGGTTTATAAACGGAAATAACTGAAAAATATATCATCTAAGTATACAATTGTTGCGTATTTAGCTATTCTGTGACTGTCGCTTCACTGGTACTGAAGTCGTTTTTTTTGTTTTGAAGAAATATCATAAATTATAGGTATGTCTGATTTTTATTTTGATAGGGTTTTATATATCTTTGTAAATATTGAAAATGCACATACACTCATACAAGATATACCCACTTATGGCGACATACGTGATGACCACTAAAAATATAGTAAAGAGAAGAGTAGAATAAGACCACTCCAAGTCTTCCCGTGGATGTCGTAGAAGGCGACTTAGGAAAGACAAGCTAAACAAAGCTTATGAACATCAATGAGACATCTCCAATCCGTCTGGCCAGCGTGGAGAGTGTATGCCAAATCTTCTGACTGCTCTGGCTAATATATGGCTCTGGTAGTACAGAGAGGGTCGTGCTTCTGCAGTGGGTCTCCACTGCAGGAGCACGACGCCTTCTGAACAAAACAAAATACCTGTTGATGGTAGATTACTAGAAATATAAAGATAACATTCTACGTATCATTATTCTATGTCAACCGTCCGAATACCGTCGAGATTGTTTCTACTTGGGGCCACTTTGACCACGGCCTGTGAACGCTGAGACACTCAGAATCATTTTATTTATACAAACAATTTTGCTCGTCAGTAAGTTGTAATTGAAATTGCGAAACAATTGATTACCTTATGATGTTTTTTTTTGTATCTTTATTATTTAGAAGCTTTTGACTTATTTTTCATTATTAAATTCCGAGAATTTATTGTTCACGTCAAATAGATCACCAGCCGTGGTATGGTTCCCGGCAGAGTAAAATAGGACCACTCCAAGTCTTCCTGTGGATGTCGTAGAAGGCGACTTAGGAAACACAAGCTAAACAAAGCTTATAAACATTAATGAGACCTCTCCAACCTGTCTGGCCAGCGTGAAGGGTATAGGCCAAATCCTCTGACTGCTCTGGCTAATACATGGCTCTGGTAGTAAAGAGAGGGTCGTGCTCCTGCATTGGAGACTTAAAAAGGCCTGATGATTATAAATATTCATGTACACAAGGACAAACACAGAAACAAAAATAAGAAAATAGAGTTCACAAGTACTGTTTATTTTATGAGAAATCTCTACAAAAAAAAAGCGGCCAAGTGCGAGTCGGACTCGCCCATGAAGGGTTTCGTAGTAGCAAGTAACATAATATAAAAGTTCTAAAGGTAAATTGCGGTTTACGATTTATGACGTATTAAAAAATAACTATCTATGATACCGAGACCGCTATAGTTTTAATTAAGAGAACATACTTTGAGGTATATATCACATTTTTTTCAGAATTATTTTAGTAATATTTCAAAAGTAATGGTGGGGGGACACCTCAAATTTTAACTTTGTATTATATTATGGTGTTAGTCTAATTTAATTTTTCAAAGTATAGGCTGAAAAAAAAAAATCATAATTTTAAAAACCAACTTTTGGAACTTCGATATCTATCTCTCTACCAATTTTCGTGACAATCGGTGCAGTAGCGGCGGAATACGAGCCCGGACGGACAGACAGACGGACGGACGGACATGACGAAACTATAAGGGTTCCTTGTGGACTACGGAACCCTAAAAAGATCATCAATATTAATTCCCGTTGTACCGTATGCACCATTGACCTGTAACATCAATTACCCATATCGTCTCTATTTTTTTAAATAATTGTAGTATTTATGTAATAAAAGTAAGTCAAAGACACTGGGTATCTCTCAGTAAAAGTTATCTAAATAAAATAAAAAACATACAGTTTTCACATAACAATCGCAATTGCGATAATTAATAGTGCATATCAAATACACACCAGATATACGTGTAAATTCTACATAAGTATAATATTTAACTTACTACCAAACTTGTTAGTCCAACTGCTAAAGTATTATAAATGGTTGAGCTGCTAATAAATTTCATTCAATTAATTGTACCCTTCATCTCCTCGAGCCAATGCCAATTGGTGCTCAGATTCCAAAAAGGTTTTGATATTAGAGACTTAAACAAAGTCACAGTCTACAAACATACCTATCAATATTACCAGATGGTCAGTCATAGTGCTCGAAGATTTGTTACTCTATGGCAAGTGTTCTACTCTCCCGCTACCACAGTTTAATTAAGTTGAAAATAACTATCTCGTTTTTAACAGTTAGTCAATACAATGTTAGAGCTTTTGCTACACTGTGACAAATTCTTATCGCCTTATGTGTATTATCAGGGGTAATATCGTATGATTGATGACGGACGGAGGGTCGCTAAATTCATTTCGGAATCGATTCGTCACTCTATTGGTGAAGTATTGAGATGTTAATTAGATCTGAACGGTCCTCGGGGATGAATTGTTTGGATCAGTTGGATAAAACCATTTTTCAAGTCAGTCTTATAGGAGAGATTCGTGTTTGGATTTTTTGGAGCTGTTGATTTACTAGTAACTTGGGAATAGTACATACATACAGTAGGTACATACGATGATGACATATTATCACGCCTGTTTTCCACAGGGGTAGGCAGAGACTATTGACCTCCACTTGCTACGCTTCTGATCTGACAGACCTTTTTGGCTTCATCTACATTCATCAATCTCTTCATAAATGCCCTTCGATTACAGCTGCGCTTGCTTATGTGATAATAAGCGAAATATTAAAAATTTTCATCCGCATTTCCCAAAAGAACCCTAAACCACATCTACTAAAAGTATTCGATTTCCACAAGCAAAAGCAAAATTTTATTTGGCAGTCCTCAAAAGAAAGTGGCATCTTAAAATACGGGAATTAATCGCTTGACAAGCACCGTCGGAGGTTGAATGGAATAATAGAGGACCCTTGAGTGAAGAGTGCTTATTTCTGTTTTTATATTTCATTATTGGCTGTGCTCGTATAGCTCTCCATTCGGACTCATAGAGGCCGCCATAAAGGATTGAAACGCGACCGGCTTTCAATGGGGTAATTGCAAATGCACTTTTTTAGGGTTACGTAGGAGAAGAAATAGTTTAGCGACTGGAATTTGTTTATTTCGTTTCTCAGATTATTTTGGTGCAGTAATCATTTGGTTTTGTTTGTGTATGGCTAAATGAAATGACAAGTGTTTTCAAGCAGTCTAAAGGCATCGCAGCGAATCATCTTATGATGCATTACAAAGATCATCTACGACACAGCCTACATAGCCAACACAATATATATAATTATAAATCATGTTAATTTGGTAACAAATACAGATACACTATCACGTCTTTATCCCTAACGGGGTAGACAGAGCCTAGGGTGGTAAAGCCCAGGCCACATTTAGCGTAATGGTGGACATAAAGGTGGAAAAGAGAAATCATAATAGTGATGGGTTGCTAACTGCGTCGCCTATTCATATGATTCAGATTCTCGCCCATTCCCTCGATCGGCTTTTACGATCTGCACGGGAAGAGAAGCAGCTGGTACATTCTACGTTTTTTCTCTTCTCCCAGACCAGAAAAGAAGAAATTAAATTTAATTTAAATTTGGTATGTAACGTGATCATAAATCTTAGGAGGTAATTATTTACTTAGACGAGGGCCAGACTCTTTTGATTATTTTTCCTAAAGGTTTTATTAGATACATAACATACTATTTGAATAAATCTACATGTCGTTTAATACTGACAACGTCTACAATCTTGGATGTTCACATTAGTATAACTTTTATGTATGTAACTATTGCACTAAATTGGTTTAAATAGTGTTGACTGTAGGGGTTGCTGGGAGGAATTGGATGGCGCAGACTAAAGAAGTCTTATGCCCAATGGTGGGTACCTCAAAGCTGTTGATGATGATAATGATGATGACTGTAGGTGCTCAGTGACCCAGCGAAAATGTGCATTGCTAGCGCTTTTCCAAGTTAAGCAACCCCTTACTTGCAAGCTCGAGAAATTAAAAAAAATTCTTGGGTTTCTTCGTACTTCGGAAGGCACGTTAAGCCGTTGGTGCTGGCTGTCATTATTTTATTGCAGTCTTCAAGCTATGCTATGTCAGATGCCTTTAGGCAGCTTGAAAAATCTGTCAATAATGTTTGCCACTACACACAAAGTGTTGACTTACAACCACAAACAAACATACAATAGTGGTGACTTATAATATCATATTTATTTTTGATTGAAAAAATATACGAAAATACTAGTATAAATAATGCACCGATGCTTCAAATATTTTTGTTTTATTAATTATTAAGTTTACTATGTTCAGAACACTGCCTCTTTTCGCAGCTCATTCTTAGATATACATTTTTTTATTTAGTTCCTGTCGGCCTCGGCAAAGCTGGAATGCACTTCATTGATATCGCAATAAAGTAATGAGCTTTTTTTCATTTATAAAATACGCTTCGGCTTTGTTTTTTTTTGCAATAGTTTACTTTGAATGTTGTTTTAAAATTCATGTTTATTTGATGCAATTTGTGGATAATGTTACCTGTTGTTTGAAAACAAGAATATATTACTTTAAGATAGAAATATACTCGCGAGTTTACTTACATACGAATAAACACAATGATATTATTATTAAAATAAAATTAATGCCTACTTTAAACTAGTACTATGTAATGTATAGTCTAATATTATGTATGTATATATTTAAAAATATTTTTGTGTCTATTCTTTTTATCTTCTGATTATACTACGATACTTTTTTGTAAGTACCTATGTAATAATTAAAGCTGCAAATAAATAAATAAAAGACAATCATCATAAAGAATCATCTTATATTATCATGTACATAAATTGGTACCTAAATCAATAAACAGAAGATACTGCCTTTGAAGTTTTCTTGATCAAACTTAATAGCTATAGTAGGAGAAATGTTCTTACATTTGAAACACCCCTTATTTGTCTTTAACTGTAACGTTAAGTTACTCGTATGTAGATACTTGGTAACTTACAATTTTAATTTAATTTTGTCAATTATTAATCCCCAAATAAGCACGTTGACATAACATTCCAAAACTTCTTACTTGACTAATGTTACAAAATTGAGTGTTGAATCTTGAATATTACTCATAAATTACTAATTACAGTTTGTTAAGCAGCTTATGCCTCCCATAACGGCAATACGTGTGATCAACTTCTGAAATGAATATTAAAGGAAGTAAATCATAGACAAAGTATAGAAATAGATAATGAAAATACTGTTTGCCTGCTGAATCGCACATAAAATATGCGCACATTATAGATTTGTCGCGCATGTAAATAATAGTTTGAGGTACACACTGGGGACTTCTTAGTCAACTAGTGTGTGATCGTCAATAGTGTTTAGTAATTATAATCAATAATAAAGTTTAATAACACTGACTTGTAGAAACTTCTTCATGGAACATTCTTTGGAAAGCACTCAAGATAATACCAAACTGTTGACAAAATGATGACAACAAATTTAGTGTCAAAAAGACTTTATTTAATGTCAAGAAGAAAAGAGACAACAAGAAGAATAGTAAACTGATAAATGAATACGCCCACTTCTGGTAAGTATAGTTACCTAGCTACTACCTTGCCAGACAGAAAATTCAAAGCTTATGTAAAGAAAGTACTTTGTGAGAAGGCTTATTATAGGACCGATGACTATCTTAAAGACAAAAAGGTCTGGCTTGAGCTTGGCGCGGGTCCCTCTTAAAGGTTTGTATACTTAGACATGTCATAATTTAGGTACATTGGTACATACTAAATTTACAAATTGACATTGTTTTAAATTTCGTAATTCTTATAATTCAATTTAATTATGACATAACAAACAATGTAATCTCAGTCCATCCATATAACTAATTTTAAGTTTTAAGTTTGTTAGTTGACGTCTTTGGAGAAAACGTGCAGTGCAGTTTGTAGCCGCTTCTTCTGCACTTGCGCCTAGGAAGCGGCGTAAACTTAGCTGTAAGTAACGATTTGACGCCAACATTTGTGCAAAACAAAACAAAGTGACTATTATTAAGAGATATTATAAATATCCTATTATAATAAAGATATTTTGAATTTTGACTATCGCTCTCTATTTCTATTTATATCTATGGCGTAACTCTAAGATATGGCGGGCTAGGGAGGATTAAAATTAATATAAATTGCTTTACACTTTAATTGTATTTCGGTTTAATTTTCCGTGCTCCTGAATCCTAGCTAGTCCTGGAATTTATGGAGATGCCTTGGAAGTTCGGCGTTTTAAAAAGTTGGTGCATTTATTTGCATTTTGTTGCAGCCAATGATCGCATTGTGAACTTCTACTTTGAAAGGAATAAGTGCAGTTAGTTTTACTGCCTCGAAGCTTAATGACAAATGAAGAGATCGGTGAAATGTCGGCTATCGATTGTGAGAAAAATGATTAAAAAGTACGAATACTTAGTATTATTATAAACAATAATACTCGTACCTAGGTACTATACTACTAAGAGTAAGTTGCCGACGTCAAGGCCCATATATATGTATATCTCCTGGTTGAAGTGACTGGTGTCATTTGTGACCCCAAAAAGTATTACGCTACTATTATGTAAAGAGATTATAAAAACTGAAAACTTTTAATTGAATTTTGAAATGTATTTTATGAACCAAAATTTTCGACTGTTTTTAGCTTAAGAATGAAAGTTAATTTTCAATTTTTTCTCATACAGGTACTTAGACTAAAATACCTTATTCTATGAAAGACATTCTTAAACGATTCTTCGCCTGCCAGTAACATATGAAAACACGCGTATAAGTCGAGTATGCGAAGAAAAAAGCATTTTTATATTACGGTAATCCCTCCACCGCCATCGTGTTCCGGTATTCTCTAAATTTCATTAGTCGTTTACCTCGACGACGTAATTGCTCATTTCCTCCTCATCTTGTGAAAAACGCTGGTGCCGCGTGTTTTTATTGTTTACTCTTTTATCGCCGCGTTTTAAATTATGTCCCAGTAATGGGTTAATTGAGTTAAATAAGTACCTGTAAATTCTGGTTTTGAACAGTGAAAAATGAAAAGAAAAATTCGTGGACAGTAATGACAATGGCTGCCTTAATAACCACTGTTTTTATGTCATATATTAAAACACATTGCGCAAAAATAGCGGGTTGTAGGTTGTAGGGCGCGCAATTTTTGCGCAATGTGTTGAGAACTTGAGACACCACTGATGTCAGAGATTACATATAAGTTAATGCGTATAAATAAACTGGTACAATTTCGAGGGTTTTTTCGTAACGCATTTGCTGTTTATATGCAAGTAATAATAAAAAAGCAAGGAATTCGAAACATCATCTTTCTAGGCAAAAATATGTGTAACATTTTTATGTTTCTAAAATACGAGTATTTGTAGTATTTTCCATATTACCCGATTTTAGACATAGAGAGGTACTGCTGATTAGAGTTGGGCTTGTTTGTTCGTAGAAAATGAACGCTTATACCGCCATCTTCGAGAAACTAAGCGGCACCACTACAAAACTACCTTATTTCCAAAAGTATCTCTATCTAGTTACAACATTGGAACTAAAAATCGAATTAAGCTTCAAAGTATGAAGGTACCTCTTTTTTTTTCGTCCATGCTATAAAAAAGTTATCAAGAAATAAAAAAAGCTAAAAGCTTTTTTCTCAATAACTATTTAATGCCTGATCAGTTTTGTGAATTACGATAAAGTTCCTTCCTTATCAAAAACTTTTTTAATCAACTTTAATCACTTGAAAATTAAAACGAATGTGCAGGAAACAGATTTATTTTAACTCTCAATGACTTTTTGTAACTCAATGAATCCGTTTGAAGCTGAATGGGAGCTTTCATTAGTTCTTTTTCGAACGTTTGGAATAATTAGAAGCGTACGATCTGTCGTGTCGAGTTAGCTCGTTTTGTTCTAATTGTTTAGATTCCTGATGTATTTAGCTTTGAAACGAGTTTTGCTTTATTTTACGCATAGTGAAGGCGATGTGTTTGATAACGAGTAGTCTATTACTGTGATGCGTTGGCAGTACAATATTATAGATGGCTGCTTTCAATGATAAACTAAATATATATAACTCAAAGGTGACTGACTGACTGACATAGTGATCTATCAATGCACAGCCCAAACCACTAGACGGATCACGGAGACGAGGTAGATGTTATGACGTAGGCATCCGCTAAGAAAGGATTTTGATCAATTCTATCCCCAAGGGGATAAAATAGGGGATGAAAGTTTGTATAAATCTTCATAGATTTTCGACTGATTGAACTGAAATTAAAGACTGGAGCTACTATGATAAAGACGTTCGCTTAAATTCTTAACACGAGCGAAGCCGCGGGCAAAAGTTAGTAATTAAATAAATAAATAGATAACGACAAAACACACTAATTAATATTTATAATAATGATTCTGTTTCATCATTAAATAATTTAAAACGGTTGGCTCACGTCTCGGTATAGTCGGAAAAGACCGATGATACACCACATACAAGTACCTACGAGAACCTCGCTGGTGTTTGCGGTTCCCCTCCGCAGTCGTCTTTTCGAGTCAGAGGCAGCGTTCAGTACGAGCGGACAGCGACATCGTCAGGTCGCCGTTCCTGACACTCGCTCTCAACATGATCGTCTAAAGCGATTATACTTGTCGGTCTTTTCCGACTATACTAAGGAAGTCAATCGTTTTAAATTAATTTAATTATGGAGTATCTCACGATAAGGAGATAATATAAGGCACGCCTTGCCGTTCATAAAGGAGTACTAATACCTACTTTAATGTACGGTAGTGAGAGTTGGGTATGGCAGAGAAAGCATGAAAGTAGAATAAATGCAGTTGAAATGCGAGCGCTGAGGAGTATGTGTGGTGTTACTTCAAAAGATCGAATAAGAAATGATGTCATAAGGGATCGGTGTGGAGTGAAAGAGGACATAGTGACAAACATAGAGAAAGGGATGTTAAGATGGTTTGGGCATGTAGAAAGGATGGTTGAAAGAGATTAACAAAAAATATTTGTAAGGCAAGTGTGAAAAGAAGAGCGGGACAGGGTCGTCGACCTCGGCGAACTTTCTGCGATCAGATTACAGACGTTCTAAAAAAAGGAGAGATAAGAAGTACCCGTAACCGAAGGGCTTGTATGAAGAGGTTGATGAGTGTAGATAAAGCAAAAGAGGTCTGTTTGGATCGTAGCAAGTGGAGGTCCATAGTCTCTGCCTACCCATGTAGGAAAAAGGTGTGATAGTATGTAGGTTTGTATGATACATTCTTTGTGCGCCACTACAATCCGATTGTTTTGGTTTTTGTGTGTGTGTAAGTAGCCAACACATGGGGTCATATTTTTCAAGCTGCCGAAGGCATCTGACATAGCTTTAAGACTGCCATACCACTATGACAGCCGGAACCAACGGCTTTACGTGCATTCCGAAGGACGGAAGAGCTTGAGAAATTTTTATGCCACGTTTGATCACTCATCCAAGTATGAACCACGCCTGGCGTTGCTTAACTTGCGAAAGCGCTAGCAATATTATGTGTTTTCCCACCGGGTCACCGAGCTCCTACAATATAGTCCGATGATACCCAACTATAAAATGATTAATTACAGCAAATACTTTTGCACATACTAACGCGTAGCCAAATCGCATAATGATAGAAATAAATCGCCCATCTGAACCTTTTAGTTTTTGCGGGTCAAGTGCAGGGCAAAAACAGGTCTGTTGCCGCGGCCATCAATAATGAACATTGTCAACGTCTAATTCATCTTCTTTTCTTTCTTATGCCCAAAGATCTGTCTATTAGGGAGTTAGGGTTATAGACGTTATAATGTAACTGTATCTTCTTCTTCATAATCGTATCCTCATGTCTGAGAGTCGTGACCATCGTGAGCAGGTCCTCTCACATTTGTTTTCCACACTGTACGGTCATGCGCCAGGCAAGTGGCGCCAGGTCTGACTCTTTAAATGTTTGTGTGCGCCATCCTACAGACCTTCACTATATCAATACAATGTATTAGGTCAAGAAAAACCGCCCACAACATGTCATGTTGTGGGCGGTTTTTCTTGACCTCTGCGCCTTGGGTCATGACCCAACAGTATCTGTATAAACTATATGTAACGTCACTCGATTTAACGGCCAATTCCTTAAAACGTCGAAATTCCTTGGCTCTGGTTGGTTTGCTTTGTTTTCCATACATTGATACACTCTATGTAGCGTCGCACCCACTCCAAATAACGTCGAAAATACGTCATCATTAAGCAATAAAGAGCACTTTCTTTGCAGATGCGGACCGTTTTTTGTTAAATTGTTTTGTTTGTTGCTTTATTGTCCAGCACGGATTTACCACGGCTGACTCCGTCATACGTACCAGAGATACTAAGAATTTTGTTCTTTTGTTTGTTGTGATTACTTGCACGTGTTTACGTCGGCCGCTAGACTGTTGTTATATTGTTTTGGCAGGCAACAAAAAATGCCACGAGGGTAACAGACTTTACCAGGGTAGAAAAAAGACTTTCTTATACGTCGATGGACTACATCAATATGCATTGTTATTAATAGTAATATTAATGTTTGCAGCTTCTAAACTTTATACTTTATTAGTAAAACATATTATGTCAACTCTCTATAACGTCGTAAAATGTGCAGTCCCTTCAGTGACGCTATATAGAGTTTACATTGTACTTATGTTATGACATAAAAATCTACGTAATTATAAAATACTAGCTGTGCCCGCGACTTCGTTCGCGTAGTTGTCGGAATGTTATATAGCCTAAAGCTTTCCTCTATAAATGGACTACCCAACAAAAAAAGAATTTTTCAAATCGGACCATTAGTTCCTGAGATTAGCGCGTTTAAACAAACAAACAAACAAACTCTTCCGCTTTATAATATTAGTATAGATAAATAAAATTGACTAGACCAGGCCCACCCGTGGCTGTAGGGCTTAAGATGATGATGATTATAACTCTATTGCTGAGCGAGATTTCATTGGAGATAAGCAAGTATGTGCTGTGTTTTAAAAAGGAATGATATACACAAAGATATATTTTCAGTTAATGTAACGACAGACAGTAAGAGATATATACCTGTCAAGTGACATCTTTTTTTTTTTATTAAATAATTTTACGGCTCTGGATACAAGTCCTTTAGAGCCTATCTTTAATTTTGTTCTTTATTCCTAATCCTAACCTAACCCTAACAAGACAATCAAAGGGTGGTGTAGGCCTTTGACTGCTGCAAGGGAGCTTCTGGCGACAAATCTATACGAGTGCACTGGTTTACATAGACGATTGAGTGGCGGACGACGCCCGAAGACGCCCACACAGTCCGCAAAATAAATATCACTACAGCCGTACTATGACGGTCCACTTTAACTATTTCACACATCGTTCATGTCATGAGCATTTATAACACCAAACAACACCAATTTCATATTATAAAGCCTATTAAAATCAATTTGTAAAATAATTTAAAGTAAACCCCAACCGAGCCCCTTGACTTCCCGCCAAAAACTCCTCAAGTGACATCGGAATCCTATTAGTTGTCAAAACACAGCGCATCCTTGCTTGCCCATCAGGAAAGGAGACTCTTCTTTACACATCTTAAAAAAAATAACCGAGAGTTTTTTTAGAAAACTTTTTGCACATACTAACAGTATGTAGAGGTATACAAAAAGGCTAAGTCTAAGCTAAATGACGTAATAATAGAAACATATCTCCTATCTAAACCTTTTAGTTTTTGCAGGTCAAGGGTGACAAAAAGAGAGGTCTGTCTCCACGGCTATCAATAACGAAAATTGACCAAGAGGGGGATTATATTGGGTTTCACAAGGAGCCGATTGAATTTTCTGCAATTTTAGAAAAACTGCAATGTGTTTCTTACATTATAACAGTACAAATATACTTATATGAACCGAAATTAATACTTAAGTAAAAATTAATTGAATGAGCCTGATTTATTATGATGATTTTTTTTTACCAAATATTAGGTGTACCTGAATGATGAATCATACCAGTTATGCATATACTTACAAAACCAAAATGTGACATATAAAAAACAAATATTTTAAACTTGGAATTTATTTTTCATCAAATATATAATGTCGAACAAAATATACTGAAACTATGTTAAGGGTAAATTCAGTCCATGATACAGAACAACTTTCCCCAGGGATCTCCAAATATAAAAAATAATTGGTGGCTTTTCATACAAACTCTGATCAGCTAATCGATCAACTATAGGAGCTTAGGGTAAAAAATATTTTTCATATTTCGATATAATGTTCCTTGGGAAAAGTTGTCCAGTATCGTGGACTGAATCCACCCATAGAATAGTTTTAGTATATTTTGTTAGACCCTGAATAATTTTTAATTTATGACAAAGACAAAATATAACTAAAATATAACTAAAACTAAAATCAAATCAAAAATCGTAAACACACAAAACACGACATACATTCTACAAGTAAATAACAAAACTAATTATTCCCAATGAATTTTCTAATATTTTAACACGTACTAAATCACTCTCCATACTGTCGGTAATCACGAAATCCTCCCTACAATGCTTTCCCCGTACGCAGTCTAATTACACTAATTTGATAACGTCTTGCTATAAAACATAATTAATTAACAATAAGGCCTTTTGCTCACTAAGCTGTAACGACAGCGGTACGACTTTAACTGTCGTCGGTGAATATTTCAATGAAAGGGATTAATATGAAGGAACTTGATGAGGCATAAAATATTAACTAGCTTTTGCCCGCGGCTTCGCCCAGGTAGTCTACGTAAATTAGATTGTTTTTTTTTTAACTTGGATTACAATTTATTAAAATCCAATTAATGGATTATTAATTTTATTAACCACTAATTCAAAAATGTCATGTGTCTAGCTTCAAAAATGTCGAAGATTCATACAAACTTGCAACACCTATTCCACCCCTATAGGGATGTAGTTTTCAAAATCTAATAAATGCATTATTATCTACTAACTACTAAAATACATTAAAATTTCATGTGTCTCATTTTCAAAATTACGAAGTTTCATACAAACTGCCAACCCCTATTTCACCCCCTTGGGGATGGAATTTCCAAAAGTCCGTCGTAGCGGACGTCTCCTAGTCACAATCTACCTTCCTGCCAAATTTCATCTTCATTGGCTAAGTAGTTTTCGAGATTTCGTGATGAGTGAATGATTTTCGCTTTTATATATATAGATGTCTTTACATTACATAACATTGGCATATATTGCCTCATCAAACTCACAGTAAATAATGAAGTAGTTATATTATGTATATGTCACAGTTGGATGGTATAAATCGCTAATTCACGAAACCTCTAGTTGTTTGGCATTACAGCTCGGTTTTGTTAAACAGCCGAATATCGTTCAGCTGAAGTGTCTAATATTGCGCAAAGTGTTACGTTCATTAAAACCGCAAACCACGTTTCCAAACAGCTAGGTGTTTTGTGAAACATTGGCGGTAAACTGCTGTTTGACGAAACCGTTAAACAATCCAACTGCGACACATGCATGATAAGGATTTGGTGTAGAGTTACCATAATGAAATATAACTGGGTGTCTATTAGAATACAGATTTTTTCGACATCGAATTTAATTTCCCAGAAAACTATTCCACGATTTTTATTGCTATAGGTTTGCCCTAACCTAACCTATTAAATGGATAGAACGTTTCTAGCTCGCTTGCCACATTGCCACTTCGTAGGCATTCTAAATTGTATATAATTTCTTTAGATATAATTGTTCAACAACTTCTCTAGCCGCATGGATGAATACAAGTCGTTCAATTCATTCCGCGTATTAGAGTTCGCTGTTTTACAAAACCGAGCTGTAATGCGAAACAGCTAGAGGTTTCGTGAATAAGCGGATTATACCATTCAACTGCGACATATACATTATCACATGTTTATTGACCGAGCAAGAGGAGTGAGCGAAGCGTCTTAGTTTTGAGATTGGTCAAAAATAATTTTGTTAAAATTGTTATTATCAATAACAATTTTAACAAAAAATATTTTTCGTCGAGTCTGTAAGTACAAGTTTTTCCAATTCATCTCTAATACATTTTATTTAGAAAATATTTTTAATTTAAGGCCATACCTAAATTTTCCGGGGTCCAGTGCTGCCCCCATTTAAAATAAATCATTTCAAAGAAAACAGAGACATTATTTAAAATTTTGCTACTACCAAGTCCTAGATAACCCTTCAAAGTGTTTTATGAACTACTGTCTACAGTTTAAAGTGAGAACGTTAAGCTTTACTACGCACATTAGCGAAAAACGGCCACTTTTGGCAAATGTGCGTAGTAAAGCTTAACGTTCTCATTATAAACTGTAAACAGTAGTTCACAAAATAGTTTTAAAGGGTTATCTAGGACTTGGTAGTAGCAAAATTTTGAACGATGTCTCCGTTTTCTTTAAAATGATTTATTTTAAATGAGGGCAGCACTGGACCCTGGAAAATTCAGGTACGGCCTTAAACTGGAATCGTAATGATTTCATTGAATAAAGGCCTGAATTTCTCACAATAATAGCCTTGACATAGCGTGGAAGTTCCAAGCAACGAATTTGTAACTTAATCACCTAATTCGACTTTGTTTGGGAACTCGGGAACTAATTAATAGAGTGATTCCCAAATTTCCGAAATGCGATAAGAAATTTAATAAATACATGGGCGGCTAAAATTCCGAATTTCGCATAACTTCGTCTGATAATTTTTAAATACGTTGTAAAAAAAAATTATGTAAATGTTTATGCCAGTATGGGGTATTTGGATTGGAAATAATAAAAAAAAACAGATTATTTTACAAAAATGATGTTAACGCAGCTGCCTGTACAATTGTACATAGTATATAAATTATTGTCGCTATTGTAAAATTTTAACAAAAGACCGTGGAATATCTTTTTGATTTTTAATATCTACAGTCTTAACCATCTTAATTCATTCAAACTTGCTTACTTTTTAGTTTTTGCTAAATATTTTTTACGACAGAAGACATACTATTTATAGCTCAGATACAGATTCATAATCTCGTTTTTATCCCTAAAAGCAAAGTTAGGATGAAAAAAGGGAATCAAAATAGTGATGGGTTGCTAGCCGCATCGCCTATTAACATGATTCAGATTCTCGTCCATTTTCTTGATTGACTTTTACGATCTGCGCGGGAAGAGAAGCAGCTGGTATATTCAAAGTTTTTTTCTCTCCCAAACCAGCATGGAAGTTACAGGTATAGCTCATACCTGTAACTATAATTATAATTTAAATAAGTGACTTTTAACAATTATTAAAAAAATACCCAAATGTTAGAATAGTTTAAATTTTAGAATGAAATAATGTAGTCATCAATATAATAACAATAATCTTTTTAAGTCAAAACTTTGCCTAAATGAGTTTATTCTTAAGTAGAAGAAAATTTGGGATTTTCATGTCCTCTAGACATTAGTCCTGTCAATCTTCATTGATTAGACATGCTCGAGGGTAAAACGGCTTTCTAGACTAGAATAAACCAATTTCAGACTTATTTGCTCTTATTTTCATTTTATCTCAGAAAAGTAGTTATTTTATTTTCTCCGTAATATATTTACTTTAAAATAAAAAAAACTTTTATTTTTGATTTGTTACATCTTTCCTCTCGCTTTCCTACCCTCTATGGGAGTGATTTCATGAAATGCGATGGATGCGTGTAACTAAGCCGTCGCATGTGACGTGTAACATCTGACATCCCATCTTGGTAATGGCCAACACTCACCGCGCGCGCTCATTGGTCAAATCAAATAGCGCGCGCTTCTCCGGCTTCGTGTTACACACTTCCTTCGCATTTCACAAAATTGCTCCCACAGATTGCAGGAAAGTGAGAAGAAAGATTTTACACATCGAAAATGTTTAGTTACTAGACTTATTAGCTAGAATGTAAGTATCCTAGAAGTTTATTAGATATGTTATAAAAACATTAAGCTTTTTGAACAAACAAAATAAAAGTTTTAAGTTAGTACGAGCTTTTATTGTGTTTGTACCTACTTGTCAAGACAAATCAAATGCACAAATAGGATCCTTTAGGCGTATAAAACATGGACTAACTTGATTACTAGGTTTAAACCATAATCAGCCCCAATAGACATCTAATAAAATTACACCATCTTATCGGTCAATGTCAGTAATAAAGTTATTACGTGTTTTATAATAAGCAAAGAGCAAAAAACCTTTTTAAAAAGATAATCTGGTTAAAACCAGAAACGTCAAAAGTAAAAATGTTGGTAGCCTGTTTTCGTGCTAAATACGACATAAATTAAATGACAAAGTCACACAATCAGACGTTAATATCATTATATGATATTGACGTCTGATTGTGTGACTTTTCTACTAAGTCGCATCATACCTATAATTCCTGGCGTACCGCGTTAAAAAATACGCTACTACGTTTACAAACAAGTTACACTTTTGACATTTCATCGCGCAATTTACATACTTCCAATATCTCTGATAATAAGACGGTTTAGGTTCTAGTCATTCGATTACAAAGTTCATATAGTTACCTCCCGACTCTATCATCAGACCTATCTCTCTAAACATATGACTTCATTATGAGTGCGTAACTGAACTTGTGGTTTGAAATATTGTAGTTACGATAATCTGTCGACAGATTGCTTGACTAACAAAAGTACGAAGGAATATTGTATTGTCATCAGATTTACATATGTATGTAAAACTTCAACTCAATCGGTTGAGGGATAACTTTAACAAATACGAGTTCGATTGCATGATTTGACCCTAACATCTTTAACAAACACACATACGTACATACATAAAAATAAATAAAAGCTTGTAAAAATTAAAAGTTGCCATTTTTGTGACAAAAAATTTGATAAAAAGCGCATCTTCGTTTTCAAAATATATTTCTTATAAGTACCAGAAATATCCTAACTAATCATTACTCTAACTAAAATAAAAGACAAATAATTCATCACTGACTTAATAAAGTTCCCGCTAGGAAAATCCTATTTGAGTGCGAAATGAAGGGAAATTTGCATGGCTGATTGCTGGCCGCTGCTCAATCAAGGATATTTAACAAAATTAACTAATTGAGTGAACGTTCCACCGTCCCAGCTAACTTGCGAGCAAATTTGCCCAATGTTCTTGGGCGACAACAAAACGGTATACGTATAGGGAATTTGATATTCATAACTTGACTGGTAGTTTATCAGTTTTGCATTTTCAGAAGGGGTGGTATTACAATTCGTTTATTGGCGGTGTGAATACACGTTTTGAGTAGAAAAAGGATCTAATACTTTACACTATATTATATACACTATCACGTCATAGGTTAGATGAAGCATTTTGGGTCTTGGGGATCTAAGCAGACAGAGCCCAGGGCTGCAAGACCCAAAGGCCACTTTTAGCTGATGGTCAGCAAAAAAATTGAAAAAGAAATCAAACTAGTGATAGGTTGCTGCCGCAATACTATGTATTTTTATTTTGTAATTTTACAATAATGACGAGAATTTTTTTAAGATGATAAAATCCTTTAAGAAATGTTAATAATGAAATATGAAAACAAAATTATAGTATGAGGTTCAGTAGACCTATCTAAAATGGTAATTCTTAATATGATTCCTTATTCAGAATTGCCATTTTATTTAGGTCTACTCAACCTCATACTGTAATATTTGTTGTCATATACAACAGAGCTTCTATTTGTCTGTTAGTCTGGGGTTGGGCTGGACATTTGTATCGGGTCACGTTTTGTTAGGCTTTGCCTTTGGGACTTCTAAGCGTGTTTGCAGGATTAGTGGGCGCAAATATTTGCCTTTTTGCAGCTGAAATATTTGAGGGTTAAGCCGAGAATCGTAGGTCGAAGGTCGAAGATTAATGGAACGATCGCGCCTTTACATTGTTTTCAGAAAATGTTTCTCAGAAGAGTAATATGTTCTAATATTTTTCGCAGTATTTAGTACTTCATAGATTAGTCACTATGATTTATGGTCTTGGGAGTTAGATGGCGTTGGCATTATTAGTAGTAATGGTCATAAAGAGTAACAAAAAGTGTCAGTGAGTTTGTCTGTGGCATCGTAGACTTGTATGTCGAGAAGGTTATTAGCTATGTTGGATGAAAATCGGTTCAGCCATTCAAAAGTTATTGAGGGTGAACGTTAAAAAGTCGGGTGTATTTTAATTTGTCTGAAAAATAAACTTGTTATTATTACGATCATAAAGAGTTCATAACGTTATTTAGTCCCGAAATTCATTTGACTCTATGATTTGTTAGTCTCGAGAGCTTAATGTCCTTTGGATTAAAGTTAAAACAAAGTTTTTAAAATTAGTCTTTTAGTTATAAATAAGTACAAAAATATTTTAGTAGAGAGCAGAGCTGAGTAGCGATGAACGGTGTATTTGAACAATTTAGATGTGAATATTAAATATACTAGTGTCTAATCGTCATATAAACCAGCGCCCCCTATTACTCGTGTGTGTGTTAACACCGCATCCGATAGATGGTGTTAAAAGCGAGTTAGAACTCGCTATGGTTTGTTTTTTGACTTATTGCATATAGACACTAGAAATAAATGATTTTTGTATTCGCCTCGGACGCAATAGTTTTATTTTGGGACCCTTAGACATGGTCCATCGGCCGGATATTGGCTAGTTGGTTGCGTGTTTTGGAAGACCCCTTCGCTACTTAGAGCGACATTGGAGCTGCTTGGCGTGCTTCGACAGGAAGCGTGCCTGGTAGTACCTAGCAGAGCAGGTGATGGACGACGGCAGTGGCTTAACCGACTGAGCTGTAAAAAAGTGGTAGTGTGTTTTTAACATAAGTGTGGTGACAAACTGTAAGTACTTTGATCCTTATTTACACTAGAAAAATAACTTAACGTTTTCAAGAAACAGTAACAGAAGAAATTAAGTAGTTTGGAACTTAGAATAGTTAAAAAAAAGGGAACAGACGGGGAATCTACGCCCGATTTCATACCGGTTTGAGTTTGACAAGGTTCCAAACACTTAGAAAAATTTCAAGACACTGATCATCGACTTAGAAAAATTCGATACACTTGTCATTGAGTTTGACAAGGTTCCACGCACTTAGAAAAAATTTCAAGACTGATCATCGACTTAAAAAAAAAAAAAAAAAAAACGATACATAAAATTGGAAGATACCGTACGCTGGAGTTGAAACGAGAAACTTTCCAAGTTCGTTTGATTGATTTGGTGATCTACGGGCATCGTTTTCGGAACTGTACACGCCAGCGGACTTTGGAATTTGAAGTTGTTAGTGTGCTATTTGTGTGGCTTCCTATTTGTTTAAGTGCATTGCGTTAGAGATATGGTACCAATAGTTTATTGAATACATAAAATATTTTGTTCTTAGATAATATTGTCAGAATTGTATAAAATATGGCATCCTTGTTTAAACTTCAGGCTGATTGTAGTTCTCATATCTCCAAAGCTCAAAGAAATTTCAAAAAGACACCTAAAGAACGTATGACTGCTTCGTACATGGAAACGCGCTTGGAGATATTGGAAACGCTATGGTCTTCATTTTATAACACTCATAGAAAAATTGTTGAAGAATGTGAGTCAAGTAAGTTGGAGGAATCCGAATATAACACCAAGGATTTGTACTCTGTTAGTGAGGAGTTGTATATGGATTACAAGTCGAGCTTGAAAGACAAATTATGTGAGTTGAGAAAAATAAAAAATGCAACAGTGGCAGAGTCCGAGTCCACAAATTTTTCAAATTTAAAATTACCTAAAATCTCATTGCCGACTTTTAGTGGCCAATATACAGAGTGGACCAGTTTTTACAATTTATTCATGTCTCTGATCCATAATAATAAAGCGCTTGACGATGTCCAAAAACTTCACTACTTGAAGAGTCATTTGTCAGGCGAGGCGGAGCAGTTACTTCGCCATATACCTATAACTGGCGGCAATTACCTGGTTTGCTGGCAAAAGTTGGAGAGCCGGTATAATAATAAAAAATACCTGGCCAATTGTATATTGTCGCGATTTGTGGGTCAAAAGAACATAACTGTGGAATCGTCAAGTGCTTTGAAAGAAATGTTGGATACAAGTAACGAATGCCTTAACGCTTTAAAACAATTAGGTATTAACGTCGATGAATGGGATATGATAGTCATTTATATTTTAAGTTTAAAGTTGGATAACGAAACAAGGAAACAATGGGAATTAAGCGTTAGTGGTTCATCGCTAGAATTGCCAACGTGGGATCTGTTTCAAGAGTTTTTAGAGAACAGATTTCGTGCCCTAGAATTTTTAGTGACCAGCACTAAGAATCAAAATCGTAACACAAGCAACAATGTTAAAGCATTTCATATCACCACTACCTTAAATTGTCCATACTGTTCCGAAAACCACAAAATCCACGCTTGTAAGAAATTTTCTAGCGATGACGTCGACACTCGCCGCAATTTCGTCCAAACCCAGGGTTTATGTTTTAATTGCTTAGGAGTACGCCACTCAGTAATTGCTTGCCGAGTACCAACTAGATGCCGAGTATGTTCCAGAAAGCATCATTCTTTACTGCATTCCAATTTAGTACCTACGCCGATAGAAAGCTCAGAGGAAACAAATCAATCGGCTGGTGCGGAGGCTGTGTCCGCAGTAGCTATTCATGGCGATTCCAATGAAGTAATGGTAGGTTGTTGTTCAAAATCGCATTCTCAAATACTGCTAGCAACCGCTTTGGTTAAAATTCAAGCCCGAACAGGAGCCAACATTACTTTCAGGTCAATGTTAGACCAAGGGTCACAGGCTTCATTTATAACGGAGTCTGCCGTCCAATTACTTGGACTGAAGAAAATAAATAGCAGAAGTAATGTTTCGGTGTTAGGAAGTGACACGAGTCCCTCTGTGGCCTCAAGGTATGTAGTATATATTCAATTGCAGTCACTTCTTGATCCCACTTATATTATTAAAGTAAAGGCTCACGTTTTACAAAAATTAACCAATCACCTTCCTAGCAAAAAGGTAGCATTTCAGTCATGCTCGCAATTTTCACAATTGTCATTGGCTGATCCCACATTTGACGTTCCCAATAAAATAGACCTTTTGCTTAGCGCAAAAGTGTACAGCCAAGTCATAAAAGAAGGCTTAGTAAAGGATCCCTCCAGCTGCTTAATAGCACAAAACACATCTCTTGGGTGGATTATATGCGGGGAGACGGAAATGGGTGAAGTTAGCAGTCCCATAACGTGTAATGTTAATGTTTTACATGCTCAGCTAGAGGAAGATAGCTTGCTAAGGCGTTTTTGGGAGCTAGAATCAGAGCCATCGGCAAGGAAATTGCTGACAGAAGATGAAAAGAAATGCGAAGAAATTTATGTAGGCACGACCAAAAGAGACTCTTCTGGTCGTTATATAGTCAAGCTACCATTTAAAAAATACAGTCCACAATGTATAGAAGGAAACTCGAAGGAAATAGCACTTCAAAGATTGTTCTCATTAGAAAGGAAATTAGGAAAGAATGAACAATTAAAACATCAGTATTCAGAAGTGTTTGCAGAATATTTAAGTTTAAATCACATGGAAGTCATTCCACCTCATGAACTAGGGAAATCGGAAGTATTCTACTTGCCTCATCTTGTTGTGGTACGCAATGACAAGAGTACAACTAAAGTGCGTATTGTTTTTGATGCTTCTAGCCCTAGCTCCAATGGTATCTCTCTGAATCATGACTTGTTAGTGGGCCCAACAGTGCAAGATGATATAAGACACATATTGATGAGGTGGCGCAGGCACCCCATATGTATTTCATCTGATATAGTAAAAATGTATCGCCAGGTGCTTGTGTCTAAGGAAGATGATCTTCCTCCTGCGAAATGGTTATACGGTATAATAACTGAGAAACACCCTGGTTTGGACAAAGTTACGCGCGTTGTCAGTTTGAAATGTAACGGAACTATCATTAAAAGACCTATTTCTAAGCTGTGCATTTTACCGATAGTTAAGTAAACGCATCAATATCAAGTACAGCTTCAAAGAGCATTTAATGTATAAATTTTAAAACTTATGATCAATTGCATGTAAGTGTTTCTTCACCTTTTGTTCTTAAATTTTTTTGTGTTACATTTAGTTGATGCCTTATATTTTTCTGTGAGAGCATCGTTGATTTAAGAAGCGTTGTAGAGGTATCAGTAGGAAACAGATAATGCTCTATCTATAATGTCCGAGCCCACATGGCTTTAAATATATTAGGGTTCATTTAGAATTGTATAGCATGTAAGGTGGTTTATAGATTGAATTGTTTATGGACATTCGTCCATGGTGGGCGGAATGTCTAATCGTCATATAAACCAGCGCCCCCTATTACTCGTGTGTGTGTTAACACCGCATCCGATAGATGGTGTTAAAAGCGAGTTAGAACTCGCTATGGTTTGTTTTTTGACTTATTGCATATAGACACTAGAAATAAATGATTTTTGTATTCGCCTCGGACGCAGTAGTTTTATTTTGGGACCCTTAGACAACTAGTACACTTCATATAATAAAGATCAAAATAAAAGGAAAAAGTTCTTTAAAAAAAAAACAGAAGTTTGTTTAGTGGATGCGTTGGCCAACCTCCATTTATGTACACACATTAAAAAAAAGATGAAATCTATGTTTAATTCAGATCATAAGAACTTATCAACTATTAAGAATATTAATCTTTTAATAGAAAACTATCTGTCATTGTCTAAATACATTGATTAATTTATTCTGAGGTAGCTAGAGCACTGTAATTTATATAAAAACTAGAATAAAAAGGCGCAAAGCTTTTTCTAGATAATTTCAGTATCTTAAAGGATCGTAAAAATATTTATCTTCGTTCGGTTTAGACAAATAGAGTACGATTGGGATAAGTGTGTTAGATTAAATGTTTGGAAGATGAACTTTGTCTTTAGATTATTCTTTATTATAAGTGCGACATCGTTATTCATTGGATAAGGATTAATAGTAGCATATGACATAAACGTGTTAAGTATCATAAATGGAAAGTTCTAAGATGAGTTAATTTTGATAAGAATACAAAAACATAAATTTAAAAAAAAAAAAAAAAAAGTTCAACATACCTACTGTGTACCATCTTCTAGAAATTAATTTCTTAAAATAAAAAGTATTTTTTATCGAACGACCTGTCCTACAAAATCAGTCTTATAGTTTTGACTCTTATGTATTCTGTGTTATAGTGTAATTGTCAGAAAAAAACAGTGCTCTTTGAATCAGTAGCGTTGTACTATATAACTGATTTAAGGAGTGCAGACTTTTTCTGCAATTGTTAGAAAAAAACAGTACTCTTTAAATCAGTAGCGTTATACTTTATCATATAACTAATTTAAGGAGTGCTGACTTTCCTTGCAATTTTCAGAAAAAAGCGTTTTATTACATAACTGTTTTAGGAGTGCAGATTGTTTATAAATACAACGGAGTCATACAGTAGCCATATGTTGAAGACTAGGTATTCTAAAAATACATAAGGATCACTTCAGTCATATATAGTACAAATATATTTGAGATATTTGTACTTTGATTAAAATACGGTTTTTACGGTTTTATACTAGCGTCTCAAGTTAGTTAACAATATTAGTAATAACTACATTTAATATATCTTTCATTCATGTCAGTTCAGTCTTTGATATCGATAGTGCTAATAATATAACATTGTGGATAAACATATAATGCATTCAAGTTTTTGGTTAGCGATCTAGACTTATTTATATTATGTCAAAATTTGTTTTGTAACTGTATATGATTGTTAACTGTTGTGCCAGGTGCAACCGGCACGTCTGGCAGTTCTCAAATAAGCTATGTTAACAGCCATTAATTAAAAAGCTTTGCTATAGGTACTACCCTTATAATGGGCCTGTGGACCCTTATCTGTGGAATTACTGTTTTATCACTGCGGGATGGCGTATTATTTCGTTTATGAGTAATTATTAACTAGTTTAATATGGCATGCTAGTTGTATATCCAACATTTCGCACCTCATTTAGTTTAATGTCTATTGGAAGTTGAAGTTAGTTTTGGCTGATTTAATTATTTACCTAGTAACTGGAGATGATATTATATAGGGATATTATATAGAGACATTATTAGGTAACAGAAAACTTAATTAAAAAAGTCTTTGAGCCCAGCGATAGACTTGAGATAGGCAGTTGAAGAGGAAGAAGAATAAGATACTAGTAAATACTGGATCACTACAACCAAAGTAATTTTTACTTAAATTCAAATGTGCAATCGGCACGTCTAGTAATTCTTAAATTAGACATGCTTATTGCAATTAATAAAAAAAAATGCTTTCCTATTCTTGGCTTGTGGAACCTTAGGGCTCTTCCACACGCGTTTGTATCGATACAAACGCAAGCTGAACGGACAGCAAACGCAAGAAAGCCCGTTTTAAACTTTACACACGATCCTTGCGTTTGTATCGATACAAACGCCACGTTTTTCGAACGCAACCAGGACGCACTGTAAGCGCGCGTTTGTATCGCGTTTATATAGCGCCCCTCCACTGAGGTGCAGTGCATTTTCAATAATCGCAAATGAAACGCGCTGTAAGCGTGCGTTTATAGTTTAGTTTATTGTTTATTGCTTAAAATGTGGTACAATTTTGGTGGTACAAAAGACATGTAGAGTCTCACACATTTAGTCACCAGTGACATGCAACAGACATTAGTATATCAATTGGAACAAAGTTTAGTTATTATTTTATTTATTGTCAATTAAAATTCTTATATTAGTCAAATTATCATTACCTATAGAATTCATATAATTATAGATGCGGATAAAAAGTCTTTAACACTATAAATACACTTTTTTACCAGCTAGTCATACAGTTTTTGTTTGAATGATTTAAGACTATGTATTGATCTAATATTATTAGGCAGATCATTGTACATTCGTACAGCCATAGGAAAACTGTTAGAACTATACGACAATGTTTTCATTGTGGTATGTACTAATCTGTTGGGATTTGATTTACTGTACCTACTTGGCAAATCATTACTGGTTTTAAATAATTCTGGGTGTGATCTTACAAATACGCACATAAGGTATATATATGTACATTACAGACTCGGGAGACTTAATATCTTCAGTGTTTTGAACAAGGGTCTACAGCGTGTATGCATTGTTTTTGTGCCATAAATGCTCTGTTAAGTTCTGTAGCATTTCCCCATAGCGGAAGTCCATACCTGAGTTGAGATGCTACATACCCATGATATGCAAGATTAGCGGTTTTCCTGCCTGCTATCCTTGTCAATCTTCTAAGTTCACAAGAAAATCTATTTATTTTACTACACACGCTGTCTATCTATGTGCTTCGAAAAAACGTGTTCAATCTGCCAAAACGCGATGAAAACGCGCAGAGGACGCGCGCATCAAAAACGCGCGTCGAACGACCGTAAAAAATACGTTGTGTGGAAGGGCCCTTATCTGTGGAGTAACTGTTTTATCACTGAGGCATAGATTAGGTTTTATTTAGTTTGTGAGAAGGCTTTTTATAGTACCGAAGATTCTAACGGCGCGGGACCCTTTTAAAAAAGTGTACACTCATAAATGTCATAATTTGGGTACTTTTGGTGATATCATTCCTAATTTATAATATATTTTATAAAAAATATTTGTACAGACAAACACCCAAGACCCAGGACAATTTGAAATAAGCTTACCCTGGCTGGGGATCGAACCCAAAACCTCCGGATTGGCGGACGTCGACTTACAAGTTCACTAAAGTTGGTATTATTAGTACCTACAAAAGAAATTCCACTATACCAAAATATTTATCAATCATTCTCGAAAACTCAACAAATTCCTTTGAGCTCGTATTTATTTAAAATGATATCATTAGCCGTTCTCTAACAAGCATTGTTGAAAGTCTCTCGTTGTCAAGTTCCGACCCTTTCCTCACTTTGCCGAGTCGACCGTGAAGGTCGCTTAGATCCTCAGCCCTTAACTCAGAACAGGCTCATCTTCGGATTCATTGAGGGAACACCGGATCTACTTATAACTATCAAAACTTGTGTACGTATAGCTTTAGAATAAGACCATTGTTTCTACATCTCGTTTAACTTGAATCAACTTAATTTGTATCAATAAGGTTTTTGCCACAATAAACTAAAAGCTGTTTATAACATAAGTTAAGGTGACGTGGGTTCACAATTTGCAAAACAGTGCGTGTTTTTGAAAAATTACTGTTATTAAACTACTACAGTTTATTCCTCAAAAAATGTACATAAAAATCTTAAGGATTTTCTACAGACACCCCAATAGCCAAAACACGATTGAGCATTTTTGGCTCGATAGAAAAAAATCACAAACATACCTCTAAATTTGCCTTTATAATACGTTTTACTATTTTATACAATCACCTTTTTATACGAAAATTATACCAAAAATTGTATTATCTAAATACCTATCCGTTTTGGCTACAGAAAAAATTATAAATATTATACAAAAAAAATTATAAATAAAACACTGCGAAATATCGTCGAGCACGGCTCCGGGCCTTTCTTCGCTCTCGACGAATATTTCACTGTGTTTTATTTAGTATTTTTTTTGTATTATATTATAATTTTTTCTGTAGCCAAAACGGATAGATATTTATATAATACATTTTTTGGTATAACTTTCATATAAAAAGGTGATTGTATAAAATAGTAAAACGTATTATAAAGGCAAATTTAGGTAAAATTAGGGGTATGTTTGTGATTTTTTTTCTATAGAGCCAAAAATGCTCAATCGTGTTTTGAGTATTGTGGGTGTCTGTAGATAATCCTTAAGATTTTTATGTAATTTTTTTGAGGAATTAACTGTAGCAGTTTAATAACAGAGATTTTTCAAAAACACGCACAGTATTCCAAATTGTGAACCCACGTCGTCTTAAGTATGCAAAAAACGAATCCGGTAGTAAAATATGTCTAACGCTCTAAGTTTTATGATATATTATTATCTCATGTATCCATTCCAGTATTTTTTTTTCTCTTTGTATTAAATAATGTGTACTTACATAAATGTAATTTTTGTGCAATAAAGATATGAAACGAACAAACAAAACTGCATTTATTATAATTTCCAAACAAGCATTTGGTCACCGTTAATTTTTTGTTTATATTTTCGTTTTGTAAATACGCGTGTAATAAATATAGTAGAAGTGTTGCTTTTTGCTACACTTGCGTTTCAATCGTTTATTTAATGTCAGTACGGAGATATAGAAGATTTTGCTAAAGACTACATTTTTTTATATTATTTGCACTTTAATATTGAAAATAGCATAGCAAATTTAACATAACATTTTTATATACAAAAAAATAATCTAGAAAAAGAGTTTAGATATTATTTGATAGAATTGACATGGCCGTATTTCATAATGTGTAAGGTCTAAATGCAGATGATTTGATTGAGCTGTGAAATCACGATTTAACCTTAATACTATATAACCTTAAGTTATACCTATCTAGAATACCTAAGTGGGCTCACTAGCTCACTTAGGTATCCTAGATAGGTATAACATTCACGACATAATATTTCTATTATTTAAATAAATATCTACTTTTCTAAGTAAGAAAACAGTTTGTAATGTTAAGTTACGAGTTATTTGCTAAGATAAACTAGCATTCTCATCAAGATAAAAGGCGTAATCACAAAATGTTTGACATAGCTTTTAGTGTTCCGTACCCAAAGGGTACCAACGGGACCCTATTATTGAGACTCCGCTGTCTGTCCGTGTGTCACGTATTAAGTATGTATTACTGTAGTAGCTATAACAATAAATACTAAAAATAAAATAAAGTTAAAAATTAGAGGGTGTCGCCATACCTATAAGAATTGTGATTTTGAGTGTTTTAAAACATTGTACCCTTCATGTACAAGTCCGACTCGCACTTGACCGGTTGTTTATTTGATGCTTCTTATAAGTTTCACTTTTGTACAAGTCCTTATTACGAGTACCTAACCTCAAGTTTTCTCTGAAGCTAAAGCCAGTCTTTTTTGTCTTTAAGATAGTCATCGGTCCCGTAATAAGCCTTCTCACAAAGTATTTTTACACTATTAAAATCAGTAATCTATTATAGTGGTAGTTTAACTAGTGGTAGTTACTACCACTAAAGCTGCACATACAAATCCAATTATTTAGAAAAGTCAACAATACTAGGATAAAAAAGCAAGTGTCAGCGTTAACTGAATGTGAAGCGGTGTCTGTCTACCGGCGGTAATGAAATTTTTGGTGTCGCTTTTTTGGTACTTCACTAGTAGATTGATTTTTGACTTGTATTGTTTTCCTGAAAATGTTATTTTGAATTCTTTCTTTTTATTCCTATAAAGTATTATACAAATAAAGAAACCACGTTATTCTGAATACGATAAGGTATAAAATAGAAAGTTTTAAAAGTTTTAAAATAGGCAATGAACTAACGTACTAATACTCTGCTTAATAGACAGTCCTAACAATGTATTTTTGTACACTTTGTCGTAAACGAAACAACAAAAAAAACGTGTGGCACTCGGGGGACTGCCTCGGTAAAGCTATTGCATACGACGTTAGACGATGCACGGCTTTCAACGCCGCGCCGCTGTGCCGGTCGGTAGGCGGAGTGGAGGGTCAGGTTAGGATTTATTTTCGTTACGGAATTTCTTGATTCGGTCGCCGCGCTCAAAGCCCGCGATAAAAGCTATGCAATAGCTTAAAAAAAAACTATTTTGTTTAAGATTTTTCAAAAAGAGATTTGTTCTGGGGACCTGTCTATTGGATGGCACCAAACATTATAAAATATATCAAAAAAATACTCTACGTATCTACCCATTAAGTACATTATTAAGAATTGCGCCATTTTAAAACAAAGCAAATATACTATCCTGTTTATATAATTTAGGACAGAAAACAAAGACAAGTAAAAGGGTCCAAGAGCGCTCTTCAAGACCAAGGGTCATTTGGTCGTCAAAAGCGGATCTACCGAGGGTTTGAGTGGTCATTTTAAAGCCGGTCGCCTAAATTGACTCGGTTTTACACCTGAAGTATTACAATTAAGCTTTTTAAAAATATACCTATCTACATACCTGCTCAATTGAACGTATACGGAAGTTTTCCAAGTAGGTACTTATTTTCGTCTGCCCAGTAAGGAATAAAAATGTGATTTTTATGTGCCTATGTACTTATTATGTACTTACATATGTTTTTTGCGTGAAAAGAATTTGATGATTGAGGTAGTAAAATTGGGTTGAAAACATTGTTTCAATAGCTTACTTAACTAAAATAAGAATACCGGATAGTAGTGTTTTCTTTCTTTTTTCAATGAAAATTTAACACTAAATCATAATTTCTATTTCAATGCTTTGCAACTAAGGAAATATACAATAAGTAGTCAAAGGAATCAAAGACCTTTTAGATTTATAAAATGCCTTATATTGCACATCAATACAAAACATACTCGTAGGTAAGTACCTACGATTTGCAAGCATAGGTAAGTACCTATGCTTGCAAATCGCGAGGGTGAACTCGCGTCGATGTACCGCTGGGCCAACACGCTCCACCGTATTCCATAAAATAAAATTACATTTTATATCCTACCAGACCATTCCATCCGCACAAGCTATCCTCAATTTATTTCTAAATCAATAAGACTCCAGTGATATTGAAACCGATATACATTCTCAATATTTTCCTCGATTTCAAAGGAGATTCGTCGATGTTATTTTAGTATGCTTAAATGCATTCGAGTTGTCTCTGGTTGGTAAATTTTACAGCTTTGCTAGTTTTAGATCAAATCCAAAGATTTATATATTCTTTAATGTTTAATATTGCAAGAAATAAGGAAAGTTTGTTTAGCCTAAAAATGAACTCGCTCTACCGTCGCGCGTTCGTGTCATTTACGCACTTAATGGTCAACAGCTGTTCGGCATATTGACAATTAGTCATTTCAATGAACAATGATCAAAAAGAAATTGTATGACTAGAGAATAAACACGTATTTTTAATCAACTTCTTTTTTTTGTGTGTTCCCCGGTTACTCGAAGGCGCCTAGACCGATTTTGTAAATTTTTTTATTTGTTTGAAAGGGTATACTTTCCAGGTGGTCCTATAAAAAAATATTAAAATCGTTTGCGTGGTTTACTTTTTAAATGAAAATAACTAGAAAAAATGTCGTCTAAGTATAGTTAGTTTTTTTGGTATTGAAGTAGGTTTATTGTTTTGAAATTATATTTGTGAGCGTAAACTGGCCCGAGCAAATTTAAATTGAACGAAAATAATATATATAAAAAAATTATGTATTTATTTTTGCAAATCACGAACGATTTAACGTTTGCTTGATTTTCGTGCGTGTAAGTGGCCAATCGCACCGTCAATTACCGTGTACAAAAATGTACCTTATAACCTATCACTCTTGATCAGTTTCCATCTCAACATCATTATTATCATCAACTTAACTTCCACGCTGGTCTGGGAGAAAGAAAAGGCATTAAATGTACCAGCTGCTTCCCTTTCCGTGCAAATCGTATCAGTCGATCGAATGAATGGACGAGAATCTGAATCATGTAAATTGGCGATGCGGCTAGCAACCCATCACTGTTTTGATTCCCTTTTTACATCTCCACGCCCACCATCACGCTAAACGTAGCCTTAGGGTCTTATGGTCCTAGGCTCTGTCTAAACCGTTAGAGATACAGACGTGATAATGTATCTTTATCTGTATTATTATCATTTCAACTAAAGAAAGCTCAATGTAGAGCATAGGTTTTATCGAGGATTTTTGAAATTACTGATTAAAAATGGCCTACATTCAAAGCGTTTTCATGTAACCTTGTTCAATTCGTCTGTGCTTGCCAGTCTACATCTAGTTCAAAAGTTTTTTTTTAATAATAGATACTTTTGAAGCTTCGCTGTATTTACTAAAGAAATTGAATGCTTGCAAGTCGATTCAATTTTAAAAATGTAATAAACTACACTTTGTTAAACTCCGATAATAGAGAGGATGTCATAACTTAAGTGAAAAGTGTAGTCATGTCCCACATTTAGAAGTGTCTTCCTCGGATATACATATCATAATACATAATTGTAAGACAAAGCGACAATACCTATTGTCGCTTTGCCTTACAATGGAAAAATATATGACATTTATTTTAAAATTTTCTTATTTATTCTTGAAGCATCATTTTAATGCTGAAAATTTTCTATATTACTCGTACGTAATACAAGAACACGCTTTGTATGAATCTAGTCGGAGAAGCAGTTTTTGTAAATTCTGGCTCTACTTTCGTTGACAAATAAATACAACAAGCATTTATTTTTAGACTGTATTTCAGAATGTATTAAACTGCACTTTGTCAGACTCAGTAGTAATTCCACAATAGAGCGGACATCTTGCGCCTTCCTTAAGTGCAAAGTGTAGTCATGTCCCACATTTAGAAGTCCCGTCCAGGGATATATCACACTAAGTATAGTCTTTACAATGGCAAAATGTATTATATATATTAAAATTTTCTGATTTAATTTTGAATCAGAATTTTAATGCTGGAAATCCCCTATAATACTTGTAATACAAGAGAAAACTCATATGTTTTGTAAAGATCTAGTCTGAGAAGCGGTTCTTGTAATTTCTGGCTCTACTTTCTTTGACAAATGTATACTATAAGCTTTACTTCAAAATGTATTGAACTGCACTTTGTTAGACTCAGTAGTAATCCCACAATAGAGCGGACATCTTGCGCCGTCCGTGTGCCTCCGCTAAGTGCAAAGTGTAGTCATGTCCCACATTTAGAAGTGCCGTCCAGGCGGGGATATGTCATATTGGGTATTTTCGTAGAGGGGAAATATATGACTTTTTGCTTTTATGTTGATCTAGAAGATTTTAAGCTCTTTAGCTCTTCTGGCAAATAATCAAATATTTATTTAGAATTTTCATTTTTCAAGCATTGTCATATCTATAGGTATCTTTTTTTCATAGACCATGGGCTATCCACATGTCCTAAATTAGATTGTTAAATAAACCACTTATCGATCAAGGCACTTTTCTTTAGCAAAAGCTGCTTATTCGAGTACATGACTTGTTTGTTTATTCAGGTATTTGTTTTTCTTTCTTTCGTATACATACATTTTTGAAATATGCTTTCGTTACAAAAAACAATCGCCTTTCCATATATATTGGCGCTTAGATAAATGGATTTGTATAGCAGGACGAAAATTTTTTATCGATCATATTATCTATACATATCATATTTTATAGAAATTAGTCCAGTATTATTGACTGAACTAGCTAAAAAAATTTGTCTCGTTGTTAAAAAGTCAGCCTGTATATAAAAAAAATCTTAAACTGTTTCTCAAATGTAAATAAATACAACTGATACTTTTGTAGTTTTAATAAAGAACATAATATACTTTTTTAGAATACTTACAAAATTATAAGGAAACAAGGAACATTAGTAAATAAAAATTAGTAAATGAAAAATTCTTATCAAGACAAATGTAATAAGCCCATACTCGATGGGATTGCGTCGTTTTATTACAGGATTCCTATAGCCACATCTCAGTTCCATCACCAGATCAGCTTATTGTTATAATAATTGTCAACTGATTTACATTAACATACAAAATTTCATCTCAATCGGAAACAGAGAAGTAGCTCAAATTTAACTCGCAAGATTTGACCCAAACATAAACAACAACAAACAACCGTTTCAACAAGCTAAAAACAAAAGCTTGTATAAATTCAAATAAAATTGTGCTTAAATTAGATCTGTCCATCAATTAGATAAAACGCCCATCATTAAAATTGAGCACCAATGGAAATTCATTTTAACTAGCAAATTGGCCAATACCAATGCCGTAACAGATAGCACTAATTAAATAACCCGGCTGCCCCTGTAGTTGCCATAAATCACCCACACCTCTCTCAAAACTAATCGCCGAATTAAGTAATTACGAACCCCGTGAAATGTGGAAATTCAATTGAAATAATTGCTTGCCAGCTTGAAATTTGTTAATTGGTCAGGTCAATCAGGTCAATTAGGTCTTTTTTAGTCTACCTCAGCCAGAGCAGTCAGAGGATTTGGCCTACACTCCACATGCTGGCCAGACGGGTTAGAGAAGATTCATTGATGTTTATAAGCTTTGTTTAGCTTGTGTAAGAAGGTAGCGGCGAACCACACGGCAATTTTCGTATTATATCGCATTTTTAATTAATTACCATCATTTCATTTCCTTTGCAAGAAGTCCACTTGCAGACTTAGACCTAGTTCCAAGGATTTCTAATTGGAAGCAGCATACATGCAGCCTTGCTTAGATCTTCTGTTATTTTGCATAATGAACCAAGAGCCCGGTGGTGCCATATCTTACTTATTTTCTTACTGATCATTTGTGTGGGAGTAGTGTTTGTATGTACTTTCTGTTTAGTCATTCTTGCTAGTCTGAAAACAAGGCCGATTTACTGGTACAAGAGCTTAAAGGTGGGCCACACGTTTCTAAAAAGACTCAAAACTAATGGAAATTGATGCAAAAAAAATATGTTATTAATATTACTTATTAGCTTGAGGTTAGATTCAACTGAAATAAAATATATTTGTTAAATGTTACTTTGTTAAATGATCATCATCATCATCATCCGAGCGTATTTCCACTGTATCCTCAGCGGAAACGCTTCAGAGCCCACACTGTTAAAAATTATGTAATTTTACATGCAAAAAATCACATAAACCTGTAAAATTCCCGAAAAATCTGGGAAATTTACGGAAAAATATGTAAAAATGACAAAAAATATGTAAAATTTCATATTTTTATGTAAAATTTCATATTTTAAAAATATCATCAAAATATCAAATATCATATCGTAAAACTACATAATTTTTAGTAAAATTACATAATTTTTAACAGTGCAGGGTCCGCAACCTAATCTAGGTGATTTGACGATTTTACTGGTTTTGACACAGAGGAGCGACCTCCGTTACCTAAAGGCTCAATGATCTCTAAAATAACTGTAGTATTTAAACTTAATAGGTATGAAGCCCTGTATAAAAATGAATAAACGGCATGTTGGCCAGAACAAAATATAATATCGCTTGCAACTTTATATCGACCATAATCCTATTACACTCACAAGCTAATATTATTAGTTTCGGTTCCTTAAAACTAAAGTTTTACGATTAGAACCTTAAAATAATCTTCTCAACCCATGTCGATATTCAGAAATAAGGCTGTAAGCCCTTTAGTCACACCAATCAGAGGTTGACCGTCATCGAAGATTATAGAGACTGAATAAGACTTAATTACTTATAAAAGATAAAGAGTTGCAGTTTTTAATTCAATATGGCCGTGGGATCTTTTTATTCGTATGTTAGATTGTGTATGAAAAATGGACAAGGCAATACGAGTTCTTGCGATCAATCTAACATTACATGACGGGTTTTGAAAGTAGCGGGAAAGTGCGGGTTTATCATAAGAAGTATGTCTACAAGTGGCTTTATCTTTAGCTCTTCTGGCAAAAAATCAAATATTTATTTAGTTATTAGGCCTTTGCAAGCATTTTTTAACGTCAATGAATTTAGTATACCTTACCTTCAGTATACCTTACAAAATACTTCAACTGCTAGTGCACCTTCTCTCATGATCAAGTATTTCTTAGTCTCCATTGATATTATAAATGATTTATATAATAAACGGCTGACCTGTTAAGTTTTTGACCTAGTGGTGGTTGATGAAATGTGTTATAATGAATGTTGATCTTAGCTGCCAATCCCGATGAGATAGTGTTTTTTTACCAGATGTCATTGTTAAGAGTGTTTATTGGTTTAAATAAAAATAATAAATAATAAAGTTAGTCCACGTTTTATACTAACACGGAAAAAGTCTAACTTGCTTTGTCAACATATTTCCAATGGAAAATAAAATAGCACCCAAAAATTTACAACTTAAAATTTCGTTTCAGCCGTTTGTTCCACTTTTACGCTCGCCTAGTTCAACTTAAACTTTTTTATTCCACGACTCGTTGGAACTAGAATTTTCTGCCAATACCTATCCATTTCGAAGCTCGAAGTTCAATCACTGAAATTTGACGGGTGTATTTGAAATAAAACCTTTTTTTAAATAGAAAATAGTAACGAATGAATATTGTTTTCACGCCTTAAGCACATATAATTATAGCATCATGGTAAGAATACATATGGGGGTGGGTATATTTGTATATTATACCGCAGGATCTAAATCGCATCCAGTACCTATAACAAAATTTAGTCCATATTTATTTTTAAGTCATTTATAAGGTACTATTTTTAAATACTACATAAAGGTTTTGTTACTATTACAGTGGGAGTGAAAGAAGAGTTAGACCGAAAAATAAATAGAATTTTAATAGAAGCGACAAACAGAGCCGACTTCATAATATTTGTTCTGTGACCAAATAGAGAAAATGTTGTAAATGCTTAAGCCAGGGTGTAACGTAAATTCTATTTATTCTCATATTTATTGTAACTTATCAGTGAAAAATAATCAAAGAGTTCAGACTCGAATTGTTAACACTAAAGTTTTCCAATGTCAAAATGTTTACACCTACACAATACGTATATACCATAAATACTGCAAGTTTCACCTGAACAAACTGCAACGAACGCATTGTGCTCCGAAAACATCGGCCATTGTGTCAAATTTAGGTCGACTGCATTTTGGAGTGAAATCCATTGAAGTGTTTGTTTAGCTCCCTCTAGAAGTGACAATTTAAATTTGAGAATTGAACGCGACTTTGATGGTGAAATTCTAGGCTGTATTTTAATATTATTTGCTATTTATGAAATAAATAAATTTCCAAAACGCTACAGCTTGAATTACTAAGAAAATGTTTAAAAATTAAAAACATCGCCTATCGTGAAAAGTTTAAGTCGACTTAAATTTAGAGTGAAATCCATTGAAGTGTTACTTTATCTTCTTTAGGACTGACAATTTAAAATGAAATAAAAATTCTAGAATATATGTATGGTAAAAATCTTCAATTTATGATATCATATTTATTGATTATTTTGGTACTGATGATGTTTCTAAAGAGACGATCTAAGGCTCGATTTAGTTCGACTGCATTTAAGAATGAAATTCTTTTGGACATAACGTGAGTGACGTTTCTGAGGATACAAATGGAAACGAGAGAAGATGAAAAGAACGTCTTCAAATTGTTAAGGTAAAACTTCTTCAGAAGAGTCAGACATGAATAAGGCTGTTGTTATGAATATCTTTGTTTGTATCTTGTATCTTGAATGTTAAAAATCAATTATAAAATATCGCATTATAGTACTCTGTTGTCATCTCCATGTTACATTTTAATATCAATGGCAAACACGCCATTCTATATGGCGCTACACTTATAATGAATGTTCCTTTTAAGTGCAACCTATAGAAAGGAGTTCCATAATTCGTGAGAATTGTGTTTGCAGTTTTGCTTTGAATATAATTTTTCACGTGCTTTAGGAGTTGATGCAATGCGGGTGTGAAAATTTAATGCGCTTTGCAATGAATATTTTGAAGGAAAAACTGGGTAGGGAATTATGCTTGCTTTACGGCGTACGTGTTTTGTAGGTTGTGAACGTTTTAGTACCTATCTTTTTTAAGTTTTTAGTACACAAACGCAAGCAGTACATACAGTTTACTTTTTCAAATGTTATATTTAATTGTTTGTTTAATTAAACAGTTTACTTTTTGCGTTGAATATGAGTCAAAACAAAGCAAAGATTACGTTAAATATTTATTTAATTTTGAAATAAAAACTTACAAAATAAACTTTTTCTGAAGATAGACTGTCATGAATCATGACTCATGTTAATAATATTTTTATAACATCATAATATTTTGTTTTTCAGAATAACCAGATGCATCATAATTTAAGTACTTAGAACCTTTAATAAATAATAAAAAACCTCTTCCAAGATTTTGAAAGCTATCAAGAGTATGAATTGTACTGCAAATGTATGTTAAATAAGTTTTTATTGTGAGGCCCTTATGTATTAACAAGACACATTAATAAGTCTAAACTTGATGGGGTTGCGTCGTTTTATTACTGGGTTCCTATTATACAGATACACTATCACGTCTTTATCCCTAACGGGGTAAACAGAGCCAAGAGCGGTAAAGCCCAGGCCACTTTTAGCGTAATGGTGGCCATGAAGGTGGAAAAGGGAAATCATAATAGTGATGGGTTACTAACCGCATCGCCTATTCATATTATTCAGATTCTCGCCCATTCCGTCGATCGGCTTTTACGATCTGCACGGGAAGAGAAGCAGCTGGTACATTCTATGTTTTTTCTTTTCTCTCAGACCAGCAAAGAAGAATTAAATTATATTATAGTCTATATATAATATATATAGTAATGATATCAGATCAGCTACTTGTTATAATAATATTGCATTGTCATCTGATTAACATTAGTATACAAAATATCATCTTAATAGGAAACCGGGTAGTGGCTCAAGTTTTACTTGGAAGATTTGACCCAAACAAAAAAACAACATCAAGAAAGAAAGAAAGAAAAACTTTATTTGGCAAGCAATTTACAGAATATAACTTACATAACTAGACTATACCTAATGAATGCCGAAAAGACGGCCAGCTCAGCTTCGTGCTGTGGTGAAGGAACCTCAGCGCTGATTTTCAGCTGGTACCAAAAATAGAGGTTAGATGGTTAAAAACAATAAAATAGTGTATGCTTAATAAAAGCTTGTAAAAAGTGTATAACTACATAGGTAGCAAGTTAATGGCTAAAATACAACAGACACAATAAATTTGGCAGACGAAATCTACAATAACCTTTAAAACTTAACTTAAAGCTCTAGAATCCACGGTAAATGAAGTTCACAACAGTAGAGATAAAATCTTTAGCTAAAATACTAACCTCAGTACCTTTAGAACTACGCCAACACAAGCTAGATAAGGAGTTCGAAGTTCAGGAACTACATCTTTAGTCTGAAGTTCTATCTAGTTTGCATTTTTTACTGCAAGTAATATCAATTAGGTTTTGCGATATTAATTTTAAAGTAAGCTTTATTTTACTTATTGATTTTCTTCGAAAGGTTTTTGAAAATTCTCTTATAAGAAGAAGGGTGAATAAAACATTTATTTTATGCAGGAGCACAGAATACAGTAAGAGTAAACAGAAAGGAATCTCCTAAGGTACGCGCAATATGCGTCCCTGTTCCCCGCACCCGCACCTCTCCCCCGGTTCTTGACGGCCAACGTGAGTCATCGAGGCGAAAACGGGGGAGAGGTGCGGGGACGGGGAACGGGGACGCATATTGCGCGTACCTTAGGAGATTCCGGCCTGTGGCAGGAGGACAATGCAAACTGTATAAAGCGTAATAAAAACTCCATCCTCGCTTCATGGCGGCATCTCATCTGTCAGTTGTCAAACTGACTTTGACACCTGAAACTGCGCCAAACCGTCATCAAGCACTTACCCAAAAGAATAAAGGTTCATACAGCCATAAAGTTATTATGATGCTCCGACATATACATACATATAAAATTTGTGCAGTTTATCCTTCTTCAGGAAAATGCGATAGGAGTACCTACAAAAAAACACTTCGGTACGAAATTTCATATTTTTGAGGTGTCATTCAAGATGTTTTACTCTCAGACCACATATCAAAACTATAGTTATAACTAAATTGAAGTAGGTAATCAAGTACAGTACACATCAAATACACCACATCTAATTTTAACTTTTCCTAATCACCGCCATCTAATTTAGAAGTTTTTGAAATTACTGTTTTCACTTAGGTTAGTTAGTTAAAATCTTTATTGCACCAAAACATAGTGGTACAGATTATTAGATTATAGAAAACAGATGACACAAGACGACCTTATCGCAACTGCAAACTCTTCCAGGCAACCGAGGTACTAAGGAGGTTAGAGTAATTTTCAGTAATATTTTAACGTGTTATTTATTAGTAAACATTACAAAACTAGTAAACAACTTTTTTGATGAACGCCATTGTTGTTGTTATGAAACTGGCGGCCGCAAGTAAAATTCAGAACTAAAATCTACAATCTTATGTTTCATTTTACATAAACTCTAGCCTTTGACCCGCGGCATTAATAAATACAAATCGTTTAAGCAATTCTGCGTATTAAAGTTCAGTTACTTTAGAGCTAGAGCTGCGACATATATAGGTATACATATAATTTACCAAGAAAAGTAATTCACCTTCAATTTATTCCACAAACCATCTTATGTTTAAATAAGGCGGTTGAAAATGATTGTGCTCGGGATTGTGACGGCCGGGAAACATTTTTTAACTGCCTCAAGCCCTACAAAGCAATTTTCTTGAGTACACAATCTGTATTCTGGCCTTGCTTTGAGGATTTTCCGTCTCACTCTCACTTGACAAACCTTTCATTCGCCAAAACTGTGTCCTTAATACTAAAATTTTAAACGCCCCATTTCGTCTTTCGGTTGGATTTCAGTTTAGAAACCTATTTTTTTCGTTCTTGTACCCTTATAAAGTTGAATGTTATATCGTCTTTACGAGTACGTACATACTCTTATATGTTAAAAATTTACATTTTGTTTTAAAAAAACAATTTTTAAAAAGATTTTTTAAACTTTCCATAGTATACGAGTAGTCGATACATATAATAAATATTTATATACCAAAGACCCTATTGGAAGCAAACTTTTTTATTCGTATTAGAGTTCTTTAACTTGCTCTGGAATACATTTTTGATATACCTAAGGCGTTATAAGGCAAGATATAATTGAGCATAGGTTTTATTTTTTTACTTGGTAACTCTTAAGTGTTTCAGTTACCATGTACCTACCTACATGCATGTCAAAAATACATACAATGCAATTAGAAAAGGACTTTATCCCTTATGGGGATAAACGTATCTATCTATCGAGGATTATAATAATTTATCCATTCATATTCTGACCAAAAAACTGTAGATTTTTTTTAAAACCCGCCATAACCGCAATTTTAATCCCGAAATATGAATTTTCCGAGCAAGAATCAAAGGGACTGGTCTTTAAGTATAAAAAAAATTGGGAGATACGATGAGAATTTTAAACATTCGAGAGTTTCGCTGGCGGCCGCTAGTGGAAATAGATTTTAATTTCAAACACGGATTACATGACGCTTTGCACATCACGTGTTTTTTTTTATCAAGTGCCTAAAAAGTTTCTTTCAGTGATCTAATTAATTATACACATTTCTAACCTATACGAGTTTACTCCTGAACATAGTCTTTTTACAAATCCACTTTTTTTCTATCCAGTGCAGTTTACAGCAGACAATGGAATAATTTTAAGATGCACATAGGAGGCTACGGAAAATTTCAAACTGTGTTAACAATGACGAAAAAAAAAAAATTGCGACTTTATTATCATCATCATCATCCGAGCGTATTCCCGGTTGCGTCGTCAGCGGTTACGCTTCAGAGCCCGGGGTCCGCTACCTAACCTAGGTGATTCGACGAGGTTACTGGTTTTTACACAGAGCGACTGCCGTCTGACCTTCGCAACCCAAAGGGTAGACCAGAACCAATCCTGGGATAGGTACAAACGCTAGATGGCGTTTCGAGACCAACGGCTTTACGTGCCTTCCGAAGCACGGGATCATCTTTCTTTTCGGATAATCAGGATATTCAAGCCTGCAATATCCTAACCAGACTAGAAACAACTTTTCACAAAGTGTGCTTCCCAGTGGGATTTGAACCCACGACCTCCGGATCACAAGGCAGACGCCTTGACCACTGGACCACGACGAATGACGACATTATTATGTCCGTGAATATGTTACGGATAAAGATGGGTGTGAACATAAACCTACGATTAGCCGGCTAAACTTAGGTTAGGTTATTTTAGACCAAACTTTTGCGGCTAATCCTAGATTTATGTCCACTCCCATCTTTAGCTGTAACATATTATATAGCATAATGACAACTTCGAGTAATGGACTTGCACCACTAGGTACATGTCCCTCTATCTCTAACCTTACTTCAAGGTAACACATGTTCGCTGAGGCACTCTTTTGCCAAAAAAAATTCAGGTAAAAGTTTTATATGCATAGTTTTTGTAAGCATAATTGATTGACTTATGCTAAAAAACTTGCCAAATTAGGTGGTTTCTTTTTGGTTTATTTTTTATTTTATTTTATTGAAATATTTGTACAAAGCACCTTGTTTAATAGAATGGACTAGCTTGTTCTATTTATAGACTACATAACTTAACGCTTGAACAAACAAAACCGTTTCAATGCAGATTCAAAGGTATTTTCAATTCGAAATGTGCCATTTTCATGTAAACCGCCTCTTACCCGAGCACCCTCAGACAGGACGTATTAAAATTTCCAGAGTTTAACTTTGGGGCGGGCGATGCGTTTCCGAAAGTACATACATGCCCACAAACCTTATAGGCAAACCTAATCCATTCCTTCAAAACCATACTCTATTTCTATAACAATATTGTTCAATTTAGACTGGTTGTTAGATATTTATCGTTAGAAAATCGTTGAAATATTAATGGCTACGTTATGCTCAATTTCCATGCTTTCAACAAACAGCCATCATCGGTAACTTTGTTCTTTAAATTGTTAATCGATTGTTTGAGCGAGCCTGCGAATTACAGGGACAAAGATGGGATGGATTTTTGGCTAATGGCATTCGATATCGGGTGATGGTCATGGTAATTAATCCGGGTTTAGGTCAACCTTTGAATATCAAATTCTTGTACTTATTAGAATAATCTTTTGAAATAATAATTAAAAAATAACATTGGGGAGACGGGGAATATTGACGAAAATGGGAGGCAAGTGAGTATTCAAGATTATGTCGTATCGACTACGACTACTATGAGCAGGCTTGTGTCTCCCCGTTTAGGTATCGAAAATATACCTACTTACATTATTACCACAGAATAGGATACAGAACTCTCACTCAGCAAAGAAATTCAAAGAAATATCTACTCAATGTGGTTAGCGATATGCTGAATTAGTATCTTTATGTCTAGTAAACAAGTTCTATATTTCTTCCAAAGTGCGCGCTACGTCGCGTCGCGTCGCGTCTCGGTGTGAACTGACCCTTAATGTTTCTATGACTAACTATTTTATGTACAACAAAGATATAAAACAAAAACAACAAGAATTAATCTATTTAAAAAATGGTTGCCTGTAAAGTCGGTTTTACGGGCGAAGATTTTACGTGACAACGGCGGCAGACCGATCATAGTTGAGTGGGAGAGAGACGCAAGGCATTCGGCGGGCCTCTCTCTCGTTTGGTGACTCATCGTAACGTTACCGAGCGTTACACTTTTTCATAAGTGACTCCCAGCCGCAACCTAATTTAAGACGTTGTCACGTCAAAAATTAGACAAGACTAAACATAACATCAGAGTAATAATTCGTTGCGTTGGTTGAATCAGAAGCGAAGACTTTTTCTTTAATATTCAATATTCCTGAACATTATATTTCTATATTACGCGAGAGGCCACCCGCGGGTTCTTCCGTAGTAAATTTGAATGTTCCTCGCTCCCCTTCCCGTGGGAGGTTTAAAAATCCCGCCGTTACATTATGTAGGAAGTGTCTTCAAATTTCATGTTCTTTCAGAAAGCGGGCGAAAGATCGGAGAGATTAGGTTTATCAGCCTAAGATATGAGATGACCCTGTAACAATATAAAGACATTACTGAACTTTTATCTATTTTAAACTAACGTGAGATAAATCAAAACATGTCGGCCAGTAGCTGACTTTTGACGTGACTTACCCGTTTATAACATATAGTAGTGAGATAACTCTATAATAAAAAAAACTACGACCTGAGCAAGGTTGCAGGAAAACGCTGAATGCAGGCCGCTTCCGATCGCTTGTTTTGTAAATCCTTGGTGGAGGCCTATGTCCAGCAGTGGACTTCCTGCGACTGATATGATGAGTAAATCTGTATCTATCCGTATTATCAGCATCTACGAATAATAATCCCTAGAAGCGTAACTAATCCCGACAAATCATTCCACGTGATATGTACCACGGCGGGTGGGGCTTAAAATATGAACCGCGCGGCGAGACAGTTCACCATGACACTCTAGTCGTGCGATTGCATCTCAAAAAGTTTCCTTTGAGAACATTGCTGTGTTTTTGCGATAATCGATTCATTAAAAATGCCGTCATTTGCCGTAAAATGGTGTAGAAGCCAAACAGACATGAAAAACACAGGTCTCGCCTTTTATATGTAAGTAAATAAACATTTTATTAATCGGCCCCTAAGCCGGCTGCTCGACCGACGCGGCGATGACGCGTGCGTGACCTTGTCGCGACCAATCGCATGCATCTTTGTCTATGTGTGTTTAAGTGTTTCGTTGTAATTACTGTTAGTTTGTTTGCGTAAATGGAATCAGAATCGAAGCGGTGAATGTTGGAGCGTTCGATTTCTAGACATTACTAAATGTAGAATCTACCTGGTTATCTTCCCGCGCAGCTCGTAGAACAATTTTATTTTTAAGCCCTGCGGGATACAAGGGAATGGACATTAAACCTGGGAAATTGTTCTATATACTTGATAGACTAGCGACTAGTCAGCCAGCCATTCACTATCACTATGTATGTGATTTGCGTTTTTCCTTTATAAACCTACCAAAACGCAAAGCGTTTATTTTATATAAAAACATATCAACCTACCTTCATATTTAATTTATTTGTCATTTTTTAATCAATATTGACATTTGTTGTCATGCACTTTACAATTTTTAAATTAAATCAAACAAAGTACTTGAATTAAAATGACATAGGTATCCTCTAGCTCAATTTCTACCGAAAAAAAAACAACGTTAAAATCGTCTACAGAAAAAGTAATTTTACAAATAATATAACTTAACCCTGACAATGGAACATAAACTTCACGTTGCGGTAATAGCGTAATAAAGTGTGAATTTAAAGCGTCGTATCACGTTTTAAGTCTTCATTTGTTTCGGCGGTAAAACCGGGGATTTATCCATGAATGACCACTGGCAAGCCCTGGAATCGTGTTTTCATGTTAATGTGTTAATTTGGGAAATATGATCTTTTTTACAGCCTTAAATAAATCATTTAATTATTAACACGGGTGTTGAAATTATAAAAATAAATAAGGCATTACAATATTTCCTTGTAAATTCAGAGACACGACGGGAGTGCAAACAGAAGTGAAAACTTGAACAATTACGTGAGGTGTTGGTTACAGTAACAGTGTCGCGAGTTCAATGGTTTTTTCCATCTCAAAAAATGGCCAACACGCCTAAAAAAGTTTTTATTCATAGGAAAGAAGTTTGCTAAACCTGTTTTTGTATGTCAAACGTATCAGTCGTTTTACTGACATTGAATAAATAAATACATAAGGACAAATCACACCGATTGAGCTAGCCCCAAACTAAGTTTAAACTTGTAACGGGATACTAACTCAACAATAGATACTATTATATATTTTATAATAAATACATACATATAAAGATAAACACCCAAGACCCAGGACAATTTAAAAAAACGCTATTTTCCATCTTGCCCTGGCTAGGGATCGAAAATCCGAGGGTTTGCGACCCTCGGAGTTTCGATCCCTCCCATGTCCGTCACTCCCAAAACCAAAAATCCGGTATTTTGGATTTTCGGGAGTTTCGGAGTTAATCAAAACGCCAGTTCCTCCTTTATCAGACACATCAGTTATGATGATACAACATCATCAATTAAAAGTCACTGTTCTTAAGAAAAATAGCTTTTTTGTATTATGCTTAACATTTTTCGGATTCAGCTACTACTCTCTACTTTACAGATGTTTTGAGCAAAAACATAAAACTTTAAATGCAAAGCGTGAAATTTGCCAAATGTGCAACGCTTACGCCACGCTGAATGCTGCAGACGAGCTCTATCTACTTGGTACCTAAATAATAAATATGTATTACATAATATATTTTTAATAGAACTGATAGAAACTAATTTTGAATAGTGTAATTTGTAGTTATGTGTAATTGAATGTTGTTTTCTGTTAACTGTTGTCTGTGATTTGTAACCCTCTCTTCCCTGTGTTTGTTAATTTTTCTCTAATTTTAAGGTTGACTAAAAGAGATCTCTATCTTAGATAAGTCCGCCTTTTTACTGTTCTCTTGTTGTAATGTGTATGTGTTGTCTTTATGTTTATATGAACCTACAGTAATGTTTTAACGAACACATAAGAAAAACGTAAATGTAATTGTAATTTTAACGTAATCAATACAGTTAACCAAATTTCGTTTTGTTCACAATATTTATAATAACCACGTCAGTAGTCCGCCACTCGAAGGTTCTTGGTTTGATCCGCGGGCCCCGGCCAGGGCCAGTTGAAAAATGGCCTTTTTCAAACCTATAATATTTGAATCTAATCTACATTACCTACTTTTTGCAGGTTTGCTAGTAATTTGTGTGCTGCCATCTCTGCGAGCAGCTGGTACTAATAATTTGTTTACAAGTCTCTGCTTTTCTCCAATAGTTTGTGGAACGTTTGGTATCTGTAATGTTAGTAATTATATTATCTTTAGGGCTAGCTCAATCTGTATGATATGTCCCTCCACAGGGTCTAACAAAATATAGTGAAACTATTTAAAGGGAGAATTCAGTCCATGATACTGAACAACTGTCCCCAAGGAACATATATCGAAATATGAAAAATATTTTTTGGCCTACCATGCAAGTTGACCGATCAGCAGATCCGAGTTTGTATGGAAAGTCAAATATTATTTTTTATATTTCGATATATGTTCCTTGGGAAAAGTTGTTTGCTATCATAGACTGAATTGACTATTAAAATAGTTTCAGTATTATTTGTTCTTCTTCTTCTTCTTATTTAAGAGCTTAGTGGCTTTTGTCGGTGGAGTATGCGCCAAACTTCTCGGTTCTCTGCCTTACTTTTTAGTGCTTGATACGACATGACCCCTGCTTTTTCTTTCAGTTGGTCTACATAGCTCTTTCTTAGTCGTCCTTGACCTCTTCTACCTTTTATCTTTCCTTCTAGTATGTTTTTAAATAAGGAGTCATGTTAGACGTTATATATTTATTAATTGTATAATAAACACATCACTTGTATGACAGTAGGCCAACAATCAGAACATTCATACAAATCGAATCAAAATTGAATTTCTCAACATTCATTCCCCTTTTTGCATTGTTTACACCAATTTCTCGGTTCGCTATTCCGCGTTAATTGTTTTCAGACGTCGTTTTACATTCGGAGTGTCATTTGACACGCGATGGATGTGGAACTTTTGCCAATTTCATGCTCCATGGGTGTCCCGGTGGGATCCGTTGGGATTGCGAATGTTAGCAAGATTACACGTGAGTAACAGTATCTGTTTGCATTTATTTATGCCCCCGTGGTCCAGTGTTCAAGGCGTTTGCCTTGTGATCCAGAGGTCGAGGGTTCAAACCCCACTGGGAAGCATACTTTGTGAAAAGTTGTTTCCAATCTGGTCAGGATATTGCAGGCTTAAATCACCTGACTATCCGAAAAGAAAGATGATTCCGTGCTTCGGAAGGCACGTCAAGCTGTTGGTCCCGAACGCCATCAAGCGTTTGTACCTATCCTAGGATTGGTTCTAGTCTACCCTTTGGGTTGCGGAGGACAGACGGCAGTCGCTCTGTGTAAAAAACCAGTAACCTCGCCGAATCACCTAGGTAAGGTAGCGGACCCCGGGCGAACTAGCGTCCATGATACTAAACTAGTTTTTTATAAAAAAAGTTATTAAAAATCGATAAAAAATTTTCGTCCTCCCATACAATTAGCGCTCAGCCAAACGGATTTTATCCATGTTTAGTTTTTTTTATAAAAAGTAGTTCAGTATCATGCACTAAACTACTCCAAAAATTTTGCCGGTGGATAAAAAGTTAGCAAACATAAACTTAGTTTTTCAAACGCTATTTTAAACACCTTTGAGAAGAAAAGAAAAACAAAAAACAGCTACTTCTCCTCCCGTGTAGATTGAAAAAACCAAACAAGAAAATTAATAGACGAGAATCTGAATTATTTTAGACAAGCATCCTAACACTATCTTGACTCCCTTTTCCATCTTCGCCCACCATCACGCTTAAGGCCGTACCTAAATTTTCCGGGGTCCAGTGGTGCCCCCATTTAAAATAAATCATTTCAAAGAAAACGGAGATATCATTTTAAATTTTGCAACTATCAAGTCCTAGATAACCCTTCAAAGTATTTTATGAACTACTGTTTACAGTTTAAAGTAAGAACGTTAACCTTTACTACGCACATTTGCGAAAAACGGCCACTTTTGGCAAATGTGCGTAGTAAAGCATAACGTTCTCATTATAAACTGTAAACAGTAGTGTATAAAATACTTTGAAGGATTATCTAGGACTTGATAGTTGCAAAATTTTAAATGATGTCTCCGTTTTCTTTGAAATTATTTATTTTGAATGGGGGCAGCACTGGCCCTCGGAAAATTCAGGTACGGCCTTAACGTGGCCTGTGGTTGGGCTCTGTCAGCCTCGTTGGCGATAAAGACGTAATAACATATCTGTTTCTGTATTTTCAAACACAAACGAGTAAATCACTTCATTTTGAGTATCTGTAGAGCCTTTAAAATTGTTTACTGTAAACTTACAGAAACTCATTTAAGTTCCCAATTACATCGACAATGCTTCGCTTAAGCTTCGAATAGCATCTTAAAGCAACTTAAGAGTGTTATCAGTCACTCTTTGTTGTACGACAGCTTATTAAGGCTCCACAGACCATAGTATAGTTTCTAGTTAACTTTAAGTTCATTATGTTAATTTTGATTTGTTTTTTAAAGGAATTGATTTATTATTGAGTTTGACAAGGAAATTATGGTTAAAATGTAGAAAACGTAAGTTTTGGCCTTTGCGTTTTTTATTCTTGTAAGAAGGATTGTGGGGGCTCCATAGCTTAGTGGGATTGGTGGAAAGCACCTTGATGGTTGGACAGTAGACACTAGCGCTAAACAACCCGGGCGTGGTTCTCATTTGGATGACCACGACTCGGCACGGCATTAAATCATCACCAACTCTTTCGTGCTTTGGAAGGTTAGTACGGAAAAGTAACAAACACATAAAAAAATTGTTTTAGTGTAAAAAAAACAATTTCGTACAAGCTTTATTGTGAAACTTAATTACTTATAAAGCCAAGTTATAAGCCCAAACTCGATGGGGTTGCGTTGTTTTGTTACAGGCTTCCTATAGCTAGCTTCTGGCTCCATCATCAGATCAGCTTGTTGTTATAATAATATTGCATTGTCGTCTGATTTAAATAAGCATACAAAATTTAATTTCACGGAAACCTTAAAGTGGCTCAAATTTAACTTGCAGGATTTGACCCAAAAACAACAAACAGGGAAACCAAATTAAAGTGTGAATTCCCCGTGTGGTTCCGGGTCTACTCCATCTCTTCCTGTAAATGTCGTAAGAGGCGACTAAAGGACTTAAGCACAAACATCTTGTGCTACAATTGCATTCCCAAAGGGAGTAACGTCGGGCACCGGCCGATTGTAAAACTTTTCACACAAATACATTCCAAAAGAGGGTTGACGTCAGGCAGGCGGCCGGTCGTAAAATTACAGCCGAATCTTTTTAATTGTTCCGGAAATTTCTTCTTCACTTCGTAAGGTCTTTGGCATCTTTGGGTGACCATTGACGTGCATGTTATATTTGGAGAAGAAATAAACGGGCAAGTGCGAGTCGGACTCGTACATGAAGGGTTCCGTACCACCGTACAATGTTTTAATTTTTAACTTAATTTATTTTTAGTATTTGTTGTTATTGTGGTCACAGTAATACATAATTGGTGAAAATTTCAAGTATCTAGTTAATGCCAGTATAAAGATCAAGTTAAAAACGCTAAAAAAAACACGTTTTTTGTATGACGACCCCCTTTAATTTTTAACAATTTTTTATTTTTAGTATTTGTTGTTATAGCTGCCACAGTAATACATAATCGGTGAAAATTTCAAGTGTCTAGCTATTACGGTTCAAGAGATAGAGACGGACAGTCAGACGGACAGACGGACAGACAGCGGAGTTTGCACCCTTTGGGTACGGAACCCTAAAAACAGGAGAGCGCACCCCGGGCTCCGAAGCAGCACAGCTGACGATGCAACCAGGAAGGCAAGCTATATAAAAGCTTATCATAAAAAACAGAGAATCTTATACAGAAAGTACATTTTCACCTGCGAGACTAAACAGTAAATAAAAAGGCACCAAAAGGTCAGTTCATGAATTACCATACTTTCCATTTCGTCTAATTCACCTAATGTTTTACACAAATTACATTAGCATGTTTGCGCCGTTTTTCTGTCCCGCAAAATTATTACAATAAATAAGAATAATTTAATTGCGTCCGCGGCGCCATTTTGTTTAATTATTTGTTAATTACGTTTCAGTGGCACTCTTTTTTTATTATTTCTTATTTTGTTTATAAATTGCGTTTGATCCTTATAATAAAATTTTGAGTTTGCTTACTTATAATTGGAAAATAAAAAGTAAAGAAGAAAAAAATAAGAAAATAAAGAAATAGGTACCGAGCTCTATAATTATTTTACTTTATTCCTAACCGGGTAGATAGAGCTTAGGGCCATAATGTCCAAAGGCAACGTTTAGTGTGAAGATAGAAAACTGTAATTAAAATAGTGATGGGTTGCATCGCATCACCTAACATAAGTCAGATTCTTGCCCATTCCCTTGAACGGATTTTACAATCTGCTCGGGAAGAAAAGTAGCTAGTATATAATATACTCCTTACTGTACATACAAACTACGAAATGGAATTGTACAATTTATTCTTAAAAACTAAGATGACGAAAAATAATTTAAAATAACATACTTATACCTATTTTAAATTTCCATTCGCTATTTTTTTAACCCTTACCTTTCTACAGGCACAAATTTATGTAATAATAACCTTCATAATATTATGAAACAGAAGCGCTGCGCCCCACAGTCGCTAAAGGCTAAATTCATTTGCATATTGCGGTCCATGCCAGACCATCTGCAAGGCACATAATCACTCCTCGCCACAGAGAATTAGCCCCTAAGGTGCTGTAGTCGTCAACTATGAGGGTTTATTATGTCTCAAACGTGTTCACTCATGTTAATTCAAAGCTTTGTGGTTACTGTATTTGCTGGGATAAAATGAGAAGTGTATTTTTTAACCTAAGCATTAGAAATGAAATACTACATGCATTTTGTATGAATTTATATTTAGACCTCTTTCATCAGTAGACTTAATAACACGGGGAACTACCCCCAATTTGGTCAAAATAACAATTGAAACTACTTGCAACTTAGACATGCAAATAGACATTCAAAAGTATCAGCCAGGGCTTCTTTCAATCTGAAGCTATGTACGACATCATCATCATCAGGTCTTTTTTAGTCTCCACGCAGGAGCACGACCCTCACTGTACTACCAGAGCCTTTCTTTGCCAGAGCAACCAGAGGATTTGGCCTACGCATGACATCATAGGCGCCTCTAGATCTCGCACCGTCTAAAAATTATAATGGGACCACCGAGCTCAGCTCAGTGGCGGTACAAGACCATCAAGATTTTTGGGTTTTAGCTCGCAACCCTAGTCGCCGACAAGTGTCGCGAATTATCGCCGACTGACACCGACGGTCGCCAACGGTTACAGTCAAGTGTGTAATGTGAATTTTTAGATAATCTAACTGACAGACTACATAAAAACGTGATAGTCTATGTGTATTAATGTATGTCATGCATGATACATTTATACACATACACTATCACGACTTTATCTCTAATATGACAGAGCATTTTGGGTCTTGCGGCTCTAAGCAAACAGAGTCTAGGGCTGCAAGACTAAAAGGCCACTAATAAATTAAAACTATATGACATTAATAGTAACCTAATAGTACTAGTAAACCTTGATAGGAAGACTTTTGCAATAACTATAAAGATAAAGCTACTGGAAAAGCGATTTACCAGTTACTAAAACTATCTTCTTTTAACAGGATCGCATACGTACTCGTATATGCTTATCTTATCTATTTCACTGATGTTATCTAGCATTCAGTACAAAACTGTCTAGACGCCATCTTTCTTAAGCATCGTGTAGTCCCTTGGGTTGCAGTGATCCCGAATTACATGCCATTATGAATTTATAACTGGTCCTTATTTTATTGTTTTCTCAGAGTATATACTTGGAGTACTTGTATTTATTTTATTAGGGTTCCGTACAAAAAATGAAAAAACGGAACTCTTATACGATCACTCGTGCGTCTGTCTGTCCGTCCGTCTGTCACTGCCAATCTGCTCCGAATCTACTAGGCCGAATTAGGTGAAATTTGGTAGAATGTTGTAATCCTATGACCCAAACACATATGTGCAAAGTAAATAAATATTTTTTTAAATTAGGGTCATTTTCGTGGGACAAATTAGGAAATAAAAAAAAAGTTTTGCAAACCTTACTGTGTCATATATCAAATGAAAGGGTTCATTATGAGAATTTCAAATATATTTTTGTTATTATTGTAAAATAAATAGTTTTGATTTTATTCATGAAAGAAGACGAAAATTGACCATCCGCCCCCTAAACTCTGAAACTACTGAGCCATAAATTTTGAAAAAAATACAAAATATAGTTCATTGCTTGTAGATTACAGGAAAACCTATAAGAATTCAATCAATTGTACGGAACCCTCTCCACGCGAGTTTAACTCGCACTTGGCCGGTTGATTATTATATATTTCTTATACTATTGACAGGAAATTCAACCTAATACTATGAAACCAAATTTGGCATTTATAAAAGCTCGAAGTTTTTAATTTGATATTGACATTTTAATGAAAAACATTTTTATTCCAAAGAAGTCCTACATTTTTAATAGGTTCTAATACCTAACATTACATCTAATATATACTATACGCTAATAGGCTTAGCTCTGCGGCTTACGCTGTTAGGAGAATAAGACAATTGACAGATGTAGCAACTGCTAGACAAGTGTACTTTAGTTACTTTCACAGTCTAATGTCTTACGGGATACTTCTATGGGGGAGTGCAACGGAAATTCAGACTATTTTTCTTATACAAAAAAGAGCAATTCGTGCTATTTACGGTTTAGGATCGAGAGACTCACTGAGGGAATTATTCAAGGAAATAGGTGTACTTACTTTTGCATCACAATTCATATTTGAAAATATAATGTATGTAAGGAAAAATATTTCCATGTTCAATAAAGTAAGTGATTTTACAGATAGAAATTTACGTAATAAGAATGACTTAGTTAGCCCGTATTACAGGCTGAATACAGTCAGTAAGTCTTTTATGGGGAAGTGTATACTTTTTTATAATAAATTGTCAGAATCGGTCCTTGATATGCCAGACAGAAAATTCAAAGCTAATGTAAAGAAAGTACTTTGTGAGAAGGCTTATTATAGGACCGATGACTATCTTAAAGACAAAAAGGTCTGGCTTGAGCTTGGCGCGGGTCCCTCTTAAAGGTTTGTATACTTAGACATGTCATAATTTAGGTACATTGGTACATACTAAATTTACAAATTGACATTATTTTAAATTTCGTAATTCTTATAATTCAATTTAATTATGACATAATAAACAATGTAATCTCTGTCCATCTATATAACTAATTTTAAGTTTTTAGTTTGTTAGTTGACGTCTTTGGAGAAAACGTGCAGTGCAGTTTGTTGCCGCTTCTTCTGCACTTGCGCCTAGGAAGCGGCGTAAACTTAGCTTTAAGTAACGATTTGACGTCAACATTTGTGCAGAACAAAACAAAGTGACTATTATTAAGAGATATTATAAATATCCTATGATAATAAAGATATTTTGAATTGAATTGAATTGACTAACATTTCTAATACCTAATGACATTAATATACGATAGGCTTTTTTCCTCCCCACCCGCCAGTCATCCGGTAGCAGGCGGTGACATTTAAATAAGCGATTTTTGGTATTTATACATCTATAGCTGATATCTTTTGTTTTTATTATGAAACAAGATTATACTAACAGAATCGCTTCGCATCAAATTCGCTAAATGACTAGTAGGTTTATTATCACCTTAATTCATTTAGTCATAAATTTATAAGGTACTTGCACAGCAACGATATACCTACTAAAATCAAAATTCGCCAACGCGATACTGTAAAATACTAAAAACCATATTGTTAACATATGTGTAGTGGATAGCAAAATGTTTACCTTTGATGATATTAAAACGTTTTATTTTTCAAAACCAAGCTACAGCTTTGACTTTGCTTTTTACATTGAAGTTTTGCGTATCTAGGTCACTTTTAGGCGCGGAATGAAAAGGGAGTTATGAAACTGAGCTCATATAATTTTAATACCGCTCTTCTTTTATATCTTGGTCGGCGGCAGGTCTCACTGGTAGCAGGAATTAATAGTATAACAAATTTAAATCAAGATCTGAAACATTGCTCGTTTTGTTACAATTAAATGTTAATCGATCATTACTTAACCTGCAATGTATATGATATCAATATAATTGAAATTAAGTTAGTCTTGGGTCAGCTTTAGACTAAACCAGATACCTATATTATTTCAAGACGGTAATGTTAGATAAAAGCCTCTTTTAAATTTAGTTCCATTACAGTTTTCGGTGCTTTTTTCTGGTTTAAAGCCACTCCACAAGACTTTGCCATATAAGCGTAATCTAGCTTTTATTTTTAAACAACATGTCAATTTTATAATTTATTTGATTTTGACGAAAATTTATAATTGAGAAGAAATTGCATAATCTGGTTTAACGCAGTCAAAATATGTACTTGAAAGAAAATATGTATTGTAATAATGTAGTTTTAGTTCGATTAATATTGTTTGTTTTCAGGGTTCCGTACCCAAAGGGTGCAAACGGGACCTTATTGCTGTGACTCCGCTGTCTGTCCGTCTGTCCGTCTGTCTGTCACACTTGAAATTTTCACCGACTATGTATTACTGTGGCCGCTATAACAACAAATACTAAAAATAAAATAAAGTTAAAAATTAAAGGGGTTCGTCATACAAGAAACGTTTTTCTTAAGCGTTTTAAAACATTGTACGGTGGTACGGAACACTTCATGTACGAGTCCGACTCGCAATTGCCCGTTTATTTAATGTATTTTTGTACACTATCAAGATCACGGAAAAACAAATATATGATGGTCTCAATCGGTTTTTTATATTTTTTCTGATTTTTGGGGAAGTGTTCAAGACCTAGCCTGTTTTGCAACATCCCCTTTGAGAGGCACACTAAGGACACTACACAAGATATTGTGTAGAATGAACATAATGGACGAGTATAATATAACGCTTCAGCAAAATTCCCGCTTTTCCGACCTCAACTTTTGAATTTTGTTTTGCGAGATGTTGCAAAAAAATTTCCAAGAGGGGGAGTAAAATGGGGGGAAGTTTGCTGTAGTGTTATATATATGTATATAACACTACAGCAAACTTCCATAGTACAACATAGTATATGGAAGGATAATACTGGAATAGTTTTGGTAAGCCAGGGGAAAGGGGAAATTATCGGTTATTGTATATAGGTACGTACTCACAGAATCACTAGTTACTAGTTTACAAAGTCTCAGGTGAAACTGTAAAATGTATAGTCTGCTTCGTTTTTCCAACTGTTATAACAAAATTTTTCTTTCAGAGTTCCCGCAAGTTCTGCAAAGAAATCTGTCATGAGTTGCAGAAATCTAGTTTCCGGAAAAACTTACGCGCAGGTGTTGCACAAGGGATCGCACTTTGCATTTTGTGTTTAAGGCCGTTCCTAAATTTTAACGTTAAGCTTTACTACGCACATTTGGCAAATGTGCGTAGTAAAGCTTAACGTTCTCATTATAAACTATAATCAGTAGTTCATAAAATACTTTGAAGGGTTATCTAGGACTTGGTAGTAGCAATTAAAATTTTAAATAATGTCTCCGTTTTCTTTGAAATGATTTATTTTAAATGGGGGCAGCACTGGACCCCGGAAAATTCAGGTAAGGCCTTAAAAGACTACTAAAAGTTTAAGGTACTAAAAGACTGAGAACTCAATACTAAAAAACGTACTCTTTAGAAATCCAAAATCCAATATTGTTTCTAGATGTCACTAGTATCTTGCCCGCTAGTCACACAATGGATATTCGTTACTAAGGCTAACGGTATCCACGAAAAATCATAGATGGTGCTTGTTTGTTCGTAGAAAATGAACGCTTATACCGCCATCTTTCCGAAATTCAGCGGCACAACTATGTAACTACCTTCCTTCAAACTAGTAGCTCCATCTAGCTACAAAATTTAAACTAAAAATCGAATTACGCTTCAAAGTAAGAAAGTTGTTAGTTCTCTAGGTATTGTTCGTCCATGGTAAGTATAATTAAAAAAATAATTTGTCAAGATGCACTTAAACTGTATAGGGCCATCAACATATACGTCACAGCGATAGGGGGAGGTCATGCAAAATGAGACAGTACGTGAGGGATCAGAAAAAGCGTGACAAGAAAGGTAGGGGTTCGAAGTCAAAATTCTGTATTACGTATTATTGCCTCTAAGGAGGGTTTTATACTTACTGTCACGTCTTTATCTATAAAAAATATTTTTCTCTCAGTCAAGTATTTTGCTACATAAAAAAGCTTTATTTCACGCACTGTAAAACCTTTTAAAACAAATATTGATCAGTTATGTAGAGCCATCATGCTCGTACGTTTCATTAATATGAGACCTACCTCACTTAATAAAGGTTGTAAGTCTATTACGATAAAACATCCATCAATTAAACTAAACCATAAATTTTTATTTTTATGTTGTGTTGTTTATATACCCTCTGGGAGTCCATAGGACGAATATATGATTCTATTTAAAATAATTGAAGATTTATGTATTAAGTATAAAACAATATTTGTCATTGGAGACTTTAATCGTTATTCTGCATCTGTAAATGTAAATAATTACTTTGAATATTTCTTTTCATATTGCGAATTCACTCAATGGAACAATATACCAAATTGTTTAAATCGGCAGCTAGATTTGGTACTTAGTGCAGGTATTAACAGCGAGGTGAGCGTGGTCTGTGCGGACGAGCTGGTGGTACCTATTGATCCTCATCACCCGCCTTCTTTTCCGTCGCACAGTCACCGCGGCTGCCCACCGCCACGGCAGGTAATAATATCAATACGAATGACGCTCGACCACAATGGAACTTCTATAAGGCAAACTTCCCTTTGTTATACTCCAAGTTACCCTCTATTAAATGGGATGAAATTTATGCTATGCAGGATATGGATGAAACTGTAAATTATTTTTATAGAAAAATAAATAACTGTTTGGATGAATGTGTACCGAGGAAAAGGCAAAAAGCAAAAAATAGGCACAGTTATCCAGAATGGTATAATAAGGAGATAATTGAGAGCATCAAAATGAAAAGTAAAAAGCAATTAAAAAGTATACATAAAAAGTACAAAGCAACTAAGCAGGTAAGTGATTATCAGGAGTTTTCCAGATGTAGGGCTAGTATCAAGCGGGGTATAGAAGTGGCGCATCGTCAACATAAGATAAAATTCAGGCAGAATTCTTGAAGGACCCAAGGTCTTTCTGGAATTATGTAAGGGCACATAAAGGCGACGCGGGTGGGTGTCATCTATTATAAAAGATGGTCAACCTTTGCGAGATGAGGAGTGTGCTAGAGAATTTGCAAATTTCTTTGAGTCAGTGTATAGTAAAGAACCTCCTAAATTAGAGGTAAAAGAGACGTTGGCTGATAGCTCGACGACGAGCGCTCGAGTGCATTGGCCGGCTTTAAGAGTCTCCTTACCCTAGACCAAATCTGAGTTTCCCATACAAACGTAGTCTACGTTTTATTTTGAAACGACATGTCAGATTTCGGTAAAAATTTGTAACTTTAAAGACATTGCATATATCTAGGGTTATAATTTGTTTTCAAAGTCAAAATATGAACTTGAAAGAAAATATAGTGCATTATATCATTTTTAACCATCAGTATGGAAAAGTTTTACACCCTTATATTTTCTTTCAAGTTCATACTTTGACTGTGAAAACTAATTACAACCCTAGATATATGCAATTTCTTTAAACTTACAAATTTTAACCAAAATCTGACATGTTTTAAATAAAACGTAGACTACGTTTGTATGGGAAAGTTTAGGGTAAGGGGGTTCTTAAGTTATCGATGTAAGAGAAGCGCTGCTGGCGCGACTGAAGCCCAAGCGATCGGCTGGCCCTGATGGTTTACCATCATTTGTCCTAAAGGATTGCCGATTCGTATTAGCTGAGCCTTTACATCATATTTTCAACATCTGTCTGAAGACGGCAAATTTCCCTGATTGTGGGAAGATTACTAGAGTTATTCCAGTTCCTAAAGGCAGGGCACAGACAGATGTAAATAACTACAGACCGGTGGGCATCCTTTCGGCGCCAGCAAAAGTGTTTGAGTCTGCTACTCAGCGTCGGTTATACCAATAAGTGAGCGGGCTGCTATCTGACGCACAGTAAAACAGTTGGTTGTGGTACTGTACCACAACCAACCTTCTTAACTTCATGGCTAGTTTAAAACCGGCAGCGGACTCTGGCCTGCAGGTGGATGTGGGGTACTTTGATTTTAGAAGGGCCTTCGACACCGTTGACAGTGACGTCTTACTCAAGAGGTTGACTGACGTAGGATGTACGCCGGCACTACTACAATTCTTTGCCAACTACATGAGAGACCGCCGGCAGTATGTTGACTATGAGGGATGTGAATCGGAGTCATATTATACAAGGTCTGGTGTGAATCAAGGAAGTACCTTGGGTCCTCTAAAATTCCTCATATTCATCAATGATCTGCCAGAGGTGGTGAGTCATAGCACCTGTTTATTATTTGCGGATGACCTAAAGGTGTTCATCGAAGTAAGAAACACATCTGACTGTTAGCGGCTTCAGGAAGATATTGAGGGATTGGTTCAGTGGAGTAAACAAAATAAACTTTACTTCAATGTATCCAAATGCTCGGTCATATCTTTCAGTAAAGCGCGGGCACCTATACAGTACCAGTACACACTGGATGGCGAACCAATGCAACGAGTCACAGAGGTGCGCGATCTTGGAGTTTTGATGACATCACAAGTAAATTTCAAGCAGCACATCATTAATGTCTGTAAAAAGGCTTTCCAAAATTTGGGTTTCTTACTGCGACAAACCAAAGACTTCAAAAATATTACTACAATGAAAGCGTTATACAACGCACTAGTAAAAAGTCTTCTGGAAAGTAACGCAGCTATATGGGCGCCTCATGAATATAAATACAATACCATGTTGGAGCGTATTCAAAATAAATTTGTGAGGCACCTATATTGGAAACTTTATGGAGTTTACCCATTTTACTCTCTCATGTACCCAAAACTATTCGTGCTGGGTATGGTTGGGTATAATGAACTTAGAGTTAGGATCCCTCGACGTACTCGACGACTGCGAACGGGAGTTCGCACTCGTCTAGTACGTACTGAGGATGCTGCGCGGAGCAGTACAGAAAATGCCAAAATGCTCCTTTCAAAAATGCCACTCGTGCGCGCCATCCGCATTATAAACGAAGTGCACGAGTGAGTCGATATTTTTTCGTGTCCTGAGTGAATTTGCAAAGATAACCTTATTTATTCTCTCATATGAGATATTTAAATAATTATAATTAAACTGAAATGAATTAATATTTTTCTAAATGTAATGTGTTATGTAATTTTTCTATTATAGAGATTATAGTTATAATAATTTTATTATGTATTTTCATAAAATTTTTGAATGTCAGCACCATCGCATTAATTAATTAATAAATAAAAAATAAAAAATTTCTTCTGGAAAAGACGCAACTGATTTAACGACTTTTCCGCTTGATTCATTATTTAAATTTCATTTTTCATATTAAATCTCGATAAAGGTGTCATTTCAAGTTGAAACTAGTTCAAACTGGCTATAACACAGTTTTGTTAACAACAGTTGGCGTTGGCACCACATCGCCCATCTGTGGGATAATTTCGACTAATTTTGTTAATGCTCTGTAATTTAGACAGTTTACCGTAAAATAGGATTTTATGGTTTCCTGTCTCTTGGCATGAAAGTAACAATGTTTATACAAGTAGGTACTTATTAAATAAAGAAATATACTGTTAATTTTACACCTGCAGATCAGTGGGAATACCACAAAACCATTATGAAACGAAATTGCCACAGAAGACAACCACGTTATTTCTACCTGTAGGTCTATAGATATTTTTTGTTCCAATAGACCTACCAGTTGGCTGTGACGTAACAGTACCTAGTGCTCAATCACAGAATTCATGTAAATAACGAACGGAAATTCGCAGCGTCCCCCGCAATATGCCGTCTCCACACCTCTCCCCGTTCTCGGCGGCGTTTGGTGGCTTTCTGGTGAGTTTCTGTGTTTAACACAGAAACTCACACATTGATGTGCGCACGAGTGTACAGGGATCTTATAGTTTCGTCAGTAGTAGTAATAGTAAGCATAAATGTTACTCCGCTTGTATGAAGCGCCATACCTGTGGCTAAAGGGTTTTTGCACAAGTACCCTAATGACTTGCGACTCTCGTGCTATGGTGACAATATCACCAGCTGCTAAATATGATTCTTGTTATAATTATAAAAGGTTTTATTGTATGACTCTTAAGTACAATAACAATAAAAGAAACTACTTTTAATTCATTTAAATCCGTCAATTGAAGTGACACAGACCTTACTTTTAAAATGAAGAGTAAAAACGAAAGTTTATCTGGAAGCTAATAGAATGGACTAGTAATATTTAATCTACGTACAAAATCAACAGAACGACATTCCTAAAAAGAAAGCCCAGCCCCCTTAACATGGCACTGGCGACAGCGTTTATCGAGCGCTATCATCTGTTACTATCTCGCTCTACGTAATAACAACGAGCGAGATGGAACTAGTCCATAGTGCGATATAAACTTTATCTGAGTTTATCAATAGTGCCATGCTACGGGGGCAGTTTGTCTTATTTTTTTTACGATTTAACGGACTTATTCCCATTGTGCCTGAAAATGTTTTCCTTAACTCTTTTATTCAAGTAGGGAGTTACTTACAAATCCTTAGAAATATTGTAGTTAAATATTATCAGGACTAAACCACTCAAATCTTATGCTTCAGTTTGATTTTTGTATTTTTTCTTATTTCACCTTTTGTAAACGTCGAAGGTTTCTCCAGATTACGATCACTGTTCTCGATTTTGGAATATTTTCACCGACTATCGCAGGAATTTAGTTTTCTTTCAGAAAGGCATAGACTAAGTAAACATGTGCGGTGTTACGTTAATGTTATATAGTACCATTTTAAATGTTTTAATCGTTTATTATTGACAAATATGTAGCCAGGATTACACCAGGAATCAGGATACTACGGGAGCACAGTAAAACACGTCCGTTAGTTAGTTATTTTATTCGTAGACAAAAGTACCCTACATTGACAATAATAATTGAGTATGTCCTACCTGCATAAATAGGTACAAAATACATCACACCTTACTTACTACTTAATTATAACTTTAATTTAAATACTAATAACATAATATATTTTTTTAACGTTATTCCTAGTTCAGGCAAACGCTAGGTATACTATACCTCTACATACATAATATAGTTAGTTAATCTCAAGGCCGTATCTAACAGGTGACTATCTAACACGAGATGGTTCTCGTCCGGAAGGAAGGCTCACGGATGGAGCTGCTGTAGATGATATTGAAGTTGAAGTAGGACCCCGGCGCTCCAGCACTCCTACTCTCTTGCCTATATCCACGACGTTACTGGTCTTATCTGATAACGGTACTGGGGAATCTGCCACCTCCTCCAGTTTTACTTCTCTCCTTTCCGCCACCATCACCCCTATCGCTTGAAGTAGATGGTACTTTCAATGTGGGAACTTGATCGATATGTCTTTAAATGGGTGGAACTTCTTTCCTGCCAATCAAATAATGCGGGGATGCTATTTTTTTTTTCGTTATAACGATAATACAATACTTAAAATAAATTACTAATAAACGAATAAAAAATATTAAGTTTTTTTTAGTTACTCAGTTTTAGTTTAGTTATTATTTGTTATAAGTTAAACTTATACTTATAAAATACCTATTTCCCTATAAAAACTATAATATCGTCAATAAGTATATTTACTTTTTATAATTTGAAGAGAGTTTAATTCATTTGTTTGCATTATTCAAAAATAATATTGAATTATTAATAAAATCATTGCATTCTTCTGTAGGGCCAAACTGAAAGGGTCTGACAGGAAAATACCATTCGGCTTAATCCAGGATTATAAAGAGTGTTCAGGCTACAGTTACAATCCTTGGCGAATGCACGGGGATTGTCGGATTTTAGCAAACCCTGGTTCTCGCGTAAGTAAATTTTGTATGAGTTTTATTCGCGTGGGTCACTTTTATTGTGTTAATCCGATGGCGGTTTTATTGTGGCTTTGTTTGAGGTTTATTTATAGAACGCTAGTTTTTAGCTTTGGAATATTTTGTGACTGTAAAACAATTGCTCACATATTAATGAAGAGTCTGCCCGCCTCAATCCCCTCCGGCAGCAACCAAGATTCACAAATAGTTGCGATGGAAGAATTTTATACATATATTCTTTATACGCTACTGGTTGTGGTAAAAGACTTAATAATATATTGATCACTAATCATATCATATAGTGACTATTAATTTCAGAACTGCACACTTTTTATACAATTCGCAGAAGAAAAAATGTTTCTTAAATCAGTAGAGTCATCATTATCTGGTCTTTTATAGTCTCCACTGCAGGAGCATGGCCCTTTCTGTACTACCAGGGGCATACTTAGCTAAAGTAGCAGTAGCCAGAGGATTTGGTCTACAATTCTACACTCTTCACGCTGGCCAGACGGGTTGGAGAGGTCTCATTGATGTTTGTATGCTTTGTTTAGCTTGTGTTTCTTAAGTCACTTTCTACGACATCCACACGAAGACTTGGAGTGGGCCTACTCTGCCACGAACCACACGGCAAATCAGTAAAGTAATACTATATAGCTAATATTATAATGAGTGCAGATTTTAATTTGAATGAATACGACTGTTAATGTTTAGATATGAAAACAAAAAAAAAAATATTTAATGACTTTAGAGTTCCGTACCCAAAGGCTGGCAACGGGATAAGGTAGGTACTAAGCTATCGCTTTCCATTGGTCCGACCATTTGTCTAACTGTCAGCTGGATGTATCTCTAAAACTTGAAATTTCATCTTAAGTTTTTCACAGTATGCTTAAGTATTTCAATAGACGCTGTTTCCACAAATGTGTCACACATAGGTTTTACTTATGACTTTTTAATCTGGGTAAAATGTGGGGTTTTTCCTTGGAACTGTTACATCATAAAGAACTACCCTTCGCCCACGAGGACAATGCCGCGAGGAACAGCTAGAATATAATAAAAGCAAAATAAAAAAATAAAATGCCTTAATTTTTTAAATGTTTTCGTAGAAAGTTTTAAATAATATACAAAACAAGAGACAAACACTTTTATCACACATGTACATGTAAATGTACTATCGTACAATGCGCATAGGACCCTCGCTTCTCTCCCCTAGGACATTGTTTAGAGCTCCGCTTAAAAACTAATCCAGACTAGTGCTTTTAAAACAAAGGACCCTAGGAACCTAAGGCTCTCATTGGCGGAGTTTTACCCACTCGTAGTTAGGACAACCCCCACTTATAGACGTGTTTTCACGATTGTTCCGCCCTTAGGTATACTTTAAATAAAAGATGGGAAGTCATTAGTGTATTTTGAATTGCAGTCGCAAATTAATGAACACAAAAAAAAGTGTTGTTTCAATGTCTGATAGATAATAATTGAAAAACTTCAACTTTTAAAAATTAAAAAAGTGCATTTTATAAAAGAAAGTCTGATTGACCAATCAGGTGTAAACTGTAAATGTAATGAACAATTATACTATACTTAATTATGCGTTGTAAAATCTTAGGTAAATTTCTCTTTCTGTTGTACCAACTCAATTTGTTTTAAATTTTAAAACAAAACTTTCCAATATAATTTTTATTTATTTAAAATTCTGCCATATAAAAGCTCATATACCAAGTCATGATTTCTGTTCCACTTACATTAACACACACTGACGTGCGCAGTCAAGTGACTACACTAGTGTATTATCCGGTCGTATAAAATTACATACTATAGCGGCCATTTTTGAAAACCGATGCTTCTCATGTCACAACTGCAATCCGATATCGCAGGGGTTGGCCAGCCAATCAGATACCCCTATGTGTGTCTTTTGTTTTTAGTAAGTAGACCATGGAAGGCCAGTGCGGGTTGTTAAACAATGAAGTAGAGTATTTTGGTGCCAAATATTTTGTATTGAATGAACGGTAGGTAGTATTTGCAATGCTATAAAGGATGTTATGGGGAAGGAAGTGAATATTAAAGAGAAAGAAATCTATGATTAAAGAAAATACTTTGTAGGTACATCTTTAGTGTGTCCAACTGTTTCTTTTTTTTAATTTATTGTCACGAACAGGAAAGAAATGACTATAATTAAGTTCTTTGACCTAGTTATTAAGCAGAATAAAGAGACTACTTTACAAAGGTAGAGTCTATAAGGTTTTTTTTTCATTAAAATAAATCACTTGACAAATAAATATTTTTTTTGGATAGAGTATTCTCACATGTGTAAACATAATTTGAATCAGAAAAAACTTCATACATTATGTCACCCTAATGTGTATCTTTATATGGCATTTTATCAAACATGTTTCCGTCATATTTCACCTATGACATTATCATGCTATATTATTGGTTGGTATTACATAATAAATAGCCAAACTATATAAGTATTAAAAGATATCGAAACATATGTTCCATTGATCAGAAAGTACGTTAATTTCGAGAATTGAAAAAGTTATAGTTTTAAAATATCATCATCAGGTCTTTTTAGGGTTCCGTACCTGAAGGGTGCAAACGGGACCCTTCATGTACGAGTCCGACTCGTACTTGCCAGTTTAATTTGTCTCCACTGAAGGAGCACGACCCTATCTGTACTACCAGAACATTACTTGAACAGAGCAGCTTTAGAGAGAGATTTAGCCTACTCCACAGAAGACAGTAAGAGTATTTATTACATACCCTCACTCTCCACGCTGGCCAGACGGGTTGGATAATTTTAGAATATACTTTGTTATAAATTCGGTACCAATATTAGATCGAGAGCTGGCACCAATTTTTGGGTAGGTATTTGAGGCAAGCTGAAAATTTGTCACATACCTCTCTTATTATACTTCAACACGAAACTGCAGACTTGGCTGGTGAGCAGTGGGCTAAAGCAACCCCTAAATTTTCAAAACAATTTTTTTATATCCAAAAATACATATTGAAGCGGTCACCAATATCAAATGGCATTTGTTGTGAATTCAACCTTATAACACTATATATAAAGCGTTTATCTCCTTGACTGAACTAAACAAAATAAGAGCTCACCACCGGGAATGCTCTTATTTGACAGGCCGTATTTTTTGTGCTGACCCGATATCTAATCGTATAGGTGATCAAAGCTCTACGCTTATCTGCATCTAATTAATAAACTGTATAAACGTTGACAAATATGGTTTATACCGCCGCCGTTACTTGTCTTTTGACAGGCGCATGATTGTACCCTAGTCATTGACTTATATATTACTAGACCCTAGTTTATTGTTTATTTGTTCGTTTTGTTTTATCTACATATTGAAAACCCGAGGTTCTACGCTAGCTAGTTCAATAATTTATACTAATTGGCTTGGTTACTTCTTGCATATCTGTATCCAATTGATAAACTACCACAAACGTTACAACAATAGGTTATACCAGCGTTACGTGTCATTTAGTAGGCACGTGATCGTTCCCTAGTTTATTGTTTATTTATTAGTTTTTGCCAGTTTTTATGTTAACAACTCGTAGGGGAAGGATTGTGAAGTATTTGTTGTCATTCGGTTGTTTATGTTCTCTATTGTCATTTGTTTTTGTATTTCTACACTAATATTATAAAGAGGAAAGATTTGTACCTATTTTTGTATGTTTGTATGTTTGTAATGAATAGGCTCAAAAAGTACTGGGCCGATTTAAAAAATTCTTTCACCGTTGGAAAGCTGCACTATTCCCGAGTAACATAGGCTATGTGTGTACCACGGGCGAAGCCGGGGTGGACTGCTAGTTTTTCATAAAGGTAGCAGAAACATGTAAAACACTCTTTTTAGGGTTCCGTACCCAAAGGGTGCAAACGGGATCCTATTACTGAGACTCCGCTGTCTGTCCGTCTGTTACAGGGCTCTATCTCTTGAACCGTAATAACTAGACACTTGAAATTTTCACAGATTATGTATTACTATGGCCGCTATAACAACAAATACTAAAAATAAAATAAAGTTAAAAATTAAAGGGGGTCGTCATACAAAAAACGTGTTTTTTAGCGTTATAAAACATTGTACGGTGGTACGGAACCCTTCATGTACGAGTCCGACTCGCACTTGCCCGTTTATTACAGTTATGTTTTTGGCGGGATATAACTTTTCAGCGCATTCTAGGCATTGAAAAATCGGTACTGAAATACATACTCAAACTAATAATGTCTTTTAATAATAAATATTATTGTTAACTTTTTTTATTTTTAGTATTTGTTGTTATAGCGGCTACAGTAATACATAATCGGTGAAAATTTCAAGTGTCTAGCTATAACGGTTCAAGGGATAGAGCCCTGTGACAGACGGACAGAAAGACAGACAGCGGAGTCTCAGTAATAGGGTCCCGTTTCTTTGGGTACGGAACCCTAAAAATGGGAGCTAAGTTCAATATCGGACAAAAGAATTGACATCTAAATGGCTGCCAAGTTCTGTAGAGAATTCTGAAATTTATTTATAAGAAACTCATAATTTGACCTAGCTAGTTTTAGCATACCTAAATAATACACACGGCTGATGCGTCGACAGTTCCTTTTTTTGAACTTGGCTGGACACGCTGCCGCGTATCTTGATCTACAATGTCTCAAAAGTCATTAACCGATGAACTTTATAATATATAATAATATTGAAATATTACTAATATGCTATAAACGGGTAACTCACGTCAAAATTCAGCTACTGGCTGACATGTTTCCACCTTATCCGGAGGCCTTCCTCAGGGCGAATGTGATTCGCGACGCCCACACGAAGATGTCCCGAGCCAAACTGATCTTAGCGAAGGTTCGCGCATTTATAGCATATAAGTGAATATTAGTTATTATTCTGTGATATTAGTATGGCGGTGATCCCACTGCACCGCGCACCGTAGCGGAGCGCGGTGCGGCAGATTTTAACATTCAAGTATCTCAGTATGCAAATATATTTATTTTAGTTTGTATAGAAAACACGCCTAGTCCAACCCACTAAAAACGTGGCGGGTGCGTTGCCAGTGGGTGAATCGCCTGTGTCGCACGTTAGTTTTAACCAAAAAATATTGAAATATGTTCTTATCGTACAAAATGTTGTTGTGCGGTAATTATAATATTATTTCAATACAAACTATTAAAGTTTCAGCAAGCATACGTATTAACTAGTAAAACTCATTAATTATTTTATATATTAGTTCCCAAGACCCCACAAGAAACTTCCAAACCACACCGTACATTGTGGTAGTTATATCAAAATTATAGTTTGTATCGGCTATTTGTTTATTTAGTTTACAACTATAGGCCGAGCCTGTGCCGTGTGAATAAATAATTGGTGGGCCTTGATAAATATTAAAATAGTGGTGGGAGTTAATATAAACGTGCAACTAAACGCAACTTTCCCCAAGTACCTCGGTTGCCTGGAAAAGATTGCAGTTGCGATAAGGCCGCCTTTTGTCATCTGTTTTCTATAATCTAATCAAGGAGATGGCAAAATGACATCGAACGCTATCTGGGATCAGAAAGGGGACGCCTTTGCCCAACAATGGAACACTTAGCAGGCTACAAAAAAAAACTTTAATGGCCCTTGTGAACTATTAAGTATCATCAAAAACTGTGTAATTAATAAAATAGCTAAAAAGTCTCTCGTCTGCTCACACAGTGAGTAGGCATCTAGCTTATCGAGTAGATACATTTCTACAACAGAGATTGCGCATTCTCGGCCATTTTGTGGCCATTGGTAAATAAATGCTAAGGGTGCCTACCCGCCGCCACTCCAACCCCGCAATATCAATATCTTGAGGCATTTCTAAGTTCCGAGAAGGTTGTATAGGTAAATTATTTTAATAGTAACCTTTGTAGGTAACTTAATAAATAAAGTAAAGTAGTAAAGTAAAAAATAATAAACTAAATTCTGAAAAAAATGTGGTATATACCTCAAAGTATGTACTTTCAATTAAAACTATAGCGGTCTCGGTATCATAGATAGTTATTTTTTAATACGTCATGAATTGTAAATCGCAATTTACCTTTAGAACTTTTATATTATGTTACTTGCTGCTACGGAACCCTTCATGGGCGAGTCCGACTCGCACTTGGCCGCTTTTTTTTAATACAATGCAAAGGATTCTTATTGTGGCTCGCAGTAACATTGATCTTTAGTATAATTCGTTCTTTCAAATGGTTTGCAGGTTTGTGGGTGTACCACAAGCTATTTTGGAAATTATACGAAAAAAATAATATTTTTAATCATTTGTTCTTCTTCATAATAGTGAGTCGGAAAAATCATTTGTTTATTATAATAAAAATAAAACAACAGAAAATTAAAATACATATTTAATTATCATCCTCCAAATTACTTTGTTTTGAAATGAAATTTAATTTTAAATAAAACTTAAGTCAGCAAGTCATGTCCCATATTTCTAACAATATGTCAAAAGAAGAGTACACTGTCATCTTTGAAATTAGTCTCATTTTCTTATCAGCGTCATCATTAATTGTTGGTATGTATTTGTATATCTTCTTCTTCTTATTTCAGAGCTTAGTGGCTCTTGTCGGTGGAGTATGCGCCAAACTTCTCGGTTCTCTGCCTTACTTTTTAGTGCTTGATACGACATAACCCCCACTTTTTCTAAATGTATGTATATGTATTTATTTATTTAGATATCTTATACAACGTGGAAGGGACATACCCGTAATAAATCTAACCACGGTATATACTTGATCGTTATAGTATAATAAAGGTAAAATAACAGCCAAAGAACAAAAAGAAAATTTCGGCATTTTCATACAAAAGTGTGCAGCCGCTCGGGCGATTTGTATGGTAATGTCGAAATTTTTTTTTGGACTTTTGACTTTTATTTTAATTTCATTATAGTATACTGATCTAGTATAGCCCGTGGTTAGATTTATTACGGGTATGTCCTTTCCACGTTGTATATATGTGTATAATAATGATAATAATAAACCCGCAGGGCAGCTTGTGGCGAGCTGTTGGGGAGTAGCGACCCCACGGACCTGAGTGCTCCTAGGGGAGGACCCTGTTCCTCATCTCCATCTTGCCTTTGTTGGTGGGACGGAGTGGAAACCGATGAGGTAACAGGAACCCCTACCTCTGCCTTGCCTTAATTGGCCGGCCAGAGTGGAGTCGCGAGAGCTATATATAGCTCGTAGGGTGGATGTGAAAAGACAGTGGTGAGTGGGTGTACCTGATGGGACCCTAAGGGAGCAAGTGATGGTTGTTTAAGGCCCAGTGACACCTCTCCACCCTTAAGCCACTCAACTAGTGTTGCCCTCGTTGCTGCACTAAACGTGCAGCCTTTTTTAGGGGGCCCATTGACTGAGGCGGCAAGTTACCACCTGCCTATTTTATCCGTGTTTCTAAACATTTGTCAGGCAGGTACCATAGTCCTTCCCATAGCCCATATTCCAATCCACTAGCATTTCATCCCAATAGTCCTAATGTAGGTTTTTCCATTATTCCTCAATAGTCCTGCACCTACTGGGAATTGTCAGTGAGAACATTGTCATAGTGTCCTTACTGTCATGCCCTAGTGAGTGCTCCATTGCAAACTATAGCAATCTCTCACAAGGCCTCTACATGTTGGACCTGTGTCCCCATGCAAGCCTCAAAGGTCCGGGATACGCCCCGTGAAAGATAAACCTTGAGAGAACATAATAATAATAATAATATTCATTTATTCAGACAACTGCAGTCCATTTGTTAGTAATTACATTGATTTACATTGATTTAATTTAATTTATTTATTTAAATAGCAATAGATAATTTAGATTAAATTACCTATTGCTATTTAAATAAACAAATTAATTATACAGGGTGACTTTCTATTAACCGGCAAAATTTTTGGAGCAAGTTCAGTCCATGATACTTAACAACTTTTTATAAAAAACTTATTAAAAATCAATAAAAAATTTTCGTCCTTCCATACAAAATCCGTTTGGCTGAGCGCTGATTTGTATGGGAGGACAAATTTTTATCGATTTTAATAACTTTTTTTATAGAAAGTATTTCAGTATCATGGACTGAACTTGTTCCAATAATTTTGCTGGTTAATAAAAAGTCACCCTGTATATGTATGAGTACGTCTTTGTATTTAAATATTTTGCACCGCAACGAATTATCTGTTTATTATGGTTGACGGGCAAAAAACGGTTTTAGCGTTAAGTCCGCCAATTGTAAGACAATTTGTATTGTGGAACAATAAAGTAAAAATAAATAACTAGACACATTACTGATACACTATCACGTTTTTATCCTTAACAGGCTAAGCAGAGGGCCGCAAGATCAAAAAGCTAAATTTAGTGTGATGGTGGTAAAAGGTAATCGAAATTAAATTGCCTATTGACATGATAAAGATCCTTGCCCATTCCGTCAGCTTGTACATTCTAACGTTGTTTATACATTACACTATAGTTAATTCCCTAATCTATTTAGGACACTATTTAAATACAACTAAACATTTACCTGGGAATTCTAGTGGAAGCCGATACAATATTTATAACGGAGGGTCTTCAGTTTCACAAGGGTCCACGCTCAGGTGAGGGCTGAATTAACATGAACACGGTTCGTTTGGAAGATGGCTTCGTAGATTTAGAGAATTCAAGAAGTGACTATTATTATACAGATACATTATCACGATTTTTTGTGCCGTGTGTCTTCTGGTCTAGAATTGGACCACTCCGTCTGTTCCTGTGGATGTCGTAGGAGGCGACTAAAGAACTAAGCACAAATATCTTGTGCTACAATTGCATTCCCAAGGACGTCAGGCAGGCGGACGGTCGTAAAACTATAGCCAAAACGTTTATTGCGCTAATGCTTAACGCTTGAAAGTCAGGGCTTTTTCCAGCAAATATATAGATGGCGCTACGGATATCAAGCCGTACCGGTAGTTACGCTACTCATCACTAGATGGTGTTCTAGACAGTCAAGGGTTTTTTTAATTTGCCTAGTAAATAAACTTGTTGCCACGTCGAGACACACTAACTCTTCAATGCGGTTGCCTCGCCTCGGGACATGTCCCAATGCCGTAATTACGCGAACACACCCCACTAGTGCAAATAGAAACGAAACCGCACGCATCCGCGAAAGCCGCCAAATCCGCATATGTAAATAGGGGTATGTGTACCTCAGAGAATTCCTTAGGACTTAGAACTTGAGGTTTTGCCCGCATTGGATTATTATTTGGGTAGTCGTATTTGGCGAACTAATGAATTTTAGATTACAGATGAAGTTGAGTAGTTTTGGTCTTAATTATGACGTAGGCTAGCATCGCCAAAGAATTTTCATGAGTTTTTGGCGGAGATTAAGGGGTTCGGTTGGGGTTTGCTTTAAATTATTGAGAAAATTGATTTTATTGAACTTTTTAACGCTTCAAACCCCGCATGACCCTATGAGGTAGCGATCCATTGTTTATCTATTGTGTCTGGTTTTCTTGGTGTTTAATGGATTAATATGAAATTGGTGTAGTTTGGTTTTATAAATGCTCATGCTCATGAACATATATGTGAAATAGTTACAGTGGACAGTCATATAGAACAGCTGTAGTGAAATTTGTTTAGCGGACTGTCTTCAGGCGTCGTCTGCCACTTAATCTGCTGACGTAGACTCGTATAGATTTGTCGCCAGACTCCTTTGAAGCAATCAAAGGCCTACACCAACCTTTGATTGGAACTTGTTACGAATAAAGAAGCAACAAAGGATAGGCTCTAAAGAACTTGTATCCAGGGCCGTAAAATAATTCTCAAAAAAATCAAAGCATTCCAAATACTCAGTTACTTACCCTGTGTTACCGCCTAGATGATACGGCTAGCAACCCATGACCCATGATTATTTTCATTCCCTTTTGCTATCTTTACACCCACCATTTTGCATGAGCCTTTGGATCTTACAATACAATACGAAAACCTTTATTGCACCAAATAACATTTAAAATTACAAAAATTACAGAACTGTATATAATTCATTAAGGTACAAGATCTTACTCCATGAGGCTGTGTCTACCCCGTTAGGGATAAAGACATGACAATGTATATAATAAATAAATATATACGGACGAATCACACAGATTGAGCCAGCCCCAAAGTAAGTTCGAGAACTACGGGATACAAACTCAACGATACTATATTTTATAACAAATACATAGAGGTTTATAGATGAACATCCAATACTCAGTTCAATCTGAAAAAGGTCATTTTCTATCTTGACCTGACCGGGGATCAAACCCGGGACCTCTGGTGTGAGAGTCTGGCCTGATGACTAGGCCACAGAGGTCGTCAAAATATCTGTTTCTGTACATTTAATTTCTATCGTTAAATTGCAAAATCTAAGCCCTGACGTAAGTAATTTCATTACTCGAACCGAATTCTTGTTTCTTTGAATCAAATATGCAATTTATTAAGCCACGGGTGCTTGGGGGACTGAGGCTCAGGCATTTATTCGGGAGCTGGGCCAACGCGTCTATGAAAAGACGAAGGATAATCGCTCCGTGTCGTTTCTCGCTCAAAGGATTTCTATCGCTATACAACGCGGAAATGCTGCTAGCATTATGGGAACCTTTGGGCCAGGGACGGTTCGGGGCGGATTATTAGATTGAATATTTTGACGAAGCATGTTGCGGATATTTATTTGTAACTAGGTAAGTACAACTTTTGACGAAGCATGTTGTGGATACCTTTTGTACACTTTTTGACGAAGCTTGTTGCTGATTTATTTTTGTATGTAACTATTAATTTATCTAATAATTATAATTTTTTTTTTTGGAAATAAATTGATTTATTAAGCTATCTTTGAATCTACTTAAAAATCAATCCGCCGTCTCAATCAACCCGATTCCAATCAATCGTCTGATTGAAAATTCAATCGCTGTCATGACTGGAGAATTACGTGACTGTGTTACTTAACTTTGAAGCCGATGTACGAGTATTTTGAAATAAATCTATTTTTATGTATCTGGAATTCTGGATTTAAGAACTTTATTTATAGTGGAAATACCAACCACAAAAATTGATGAGTAAATCAGACTTTCAGTTCTCAGTTTTCCCCAAAATGCGATCTCAAAAAATTTAATACTTCAAAATTACTTGCGTCAGGGTTTAGATTTAGCAATTTAAAGATAGAAAATTGAATTTACAGATACAATATCACGTCCTTATCCCAAACGGGGCTAAAAGAGCCTAGGGCCGTAAAATCTAAAAGATCCAAAATATGGCAGAAGGAAATCAAAATAGTCTGGGTTGCTAGCTTCGTACATACACAGTCTGTTTATTCATTTGACTTACCTAGTATATGGTTCGTTGGTAAACCCCGAGTTTGAACTTTTGAGGCAAAAAAATAGAATAGATAAAACAACTAATTAGGTTCGATTCCGGGTTCGATCCCCAACTGGGGCAAGTTGAAAAATGGCCTTTTTCAAATTGTTCTGGGTCTTTAATGTTTATCTCTATATGTATTAATTATAAAATAAGGTATCATTGACTTACTCGTACTATCCCATAACACAAGTTCAAACTTACTTAAGGGCTAGCTCAATCAGTTTGATTTGTCCCTATCTGTTTCATTATTTATTTAACCGTGTTTACCAATAACATTAACATTAAACCGTTTAAATTTCGTATCTGGTCGGAAACGCAATGCTTCGTAGGTGTTGCAGCAGTATAGCCGCATTATTAACTACATATCGGCAGATATTTATCGAGGAATACACGAACGGACTGCACGCGCTAAGGAGATAGCGATCGGGTGCGTGTTCATTGTTGGAAAACGGTACGACATGAGATTTATAAGGATAGTTTGTAGTTTTTTTTTATAAATAAATAAAACTAGCTGTTCCTCGCGGCGTTACCCACGTTGCTGAAAGTTTGTTCGTAATTTGTTCCCACAGAAACTTCAATCTTTTCCCGAATAATAATTGTATCCTATGTGTGTAAATCTAGGTAATGTTAACGCATATTTTAATTCCAATCCATTCAGCCGTTTTAGCTCGAAAGCGAAACAAACATCACATACATATACAACTAGGATAATTCACTACCTGATCATAATATTATTATATTGTGTGGTACTGACCAGACTTTTTCCCCTGCGAACGCCTTGTTTTTGAATAAATTAATTCATTAGGTCTTCCACGTTCAAAAGTCATAAAAACATAAAAAGTTGGCAAAAAATATTTTATTACTCTGAAGTTTGATTGTTTACTACTTGAGATTGGATTTTGTTTATTCCTCTTCTCAGAATCACCATCGCAACTGACTAAAATGTTAAACGAACTCTGTTATGCGAGCGTTTATTCATATATTTAAATATAAGGTAAAACTATTTATGTATTTTCCACGTTTTTACAAAGTCTACAATAAAATAGTGTAACATGAAAATGAATTAATAATTTTAAATTAAAAACTTCAACAATACTGCTATAAAATACTTAAATTTAGATACACTGCATAGCGCGTTTTGTATCAATAAAATATAAGGGTGATTTTTAAGGCTTACACTATCACGTCTTTATCCCTAACGGGGCAGACAGAGCCTAGGGCGGCAAGGCCCAGGCCACTTTTAGCGTGATGGTGGGCATGAAGGTGGAAAAAGGAAATCATAATAGTGATGGGTTGCTAACCGCATCGCCTATTGATATGATTCAGATTCTCGCCCATTCCCTCGATCGGCTTTTACGATTTGCGCGGGAAGAGAAGCAGCTGGTACATTCTATATTTTTTCTTTTCTCCCAGACCAGCATGGAAGATTAAGGCTTCTCAAAGTATAATGGTTTGTGTATGATAGACTTCTTGTTTTTATTCAATAACAACTGATGCAATAATGCGCAATTTACTGGAATCCGTTATACAACGGACACAAACATGTTTGAACTGAGAGCTCACATAATTCTTTTGTCTCAGCAATTATACTTAAAAATATTGATTTCATCTTTTACAATACTTCTCATAAATGAGAAAGGATTTCTGATTTTATGGCCACTAAAGTGTTACTTCGTGATTCATTATTACTAGTTTTGCTGGCTTTTACATCGAAGTTTCCCAGGGTGATTACGAGAAATACTACATTTACTACTAGTGTTTAAAACCAGGCTTCATAAAATACTGTCAATAAAAATGTTCGTTGTTTTTTTTTGTTTCATGTAGTTGATTTCTGTAAGTGATTTCTGGAAGAGTAGAATAGGACCACTAAAAGTATTCTCGTGGATGTCGTAGAAGGCGACTTAGGAAATAAAAGCTAAATAAAACTTTAGACCTCTCCAACCCGTCTGGCCAGCGTGGAGAGTGTAGGCCAAATCCTCTGGCCAAGGTTGGCTTTAGCAGTACAGAGAGCGTCGTGCTCCTGCAGTGGAGACCTAAAAAAGAGACCTGATGATGACGATGATGATGTCAAGCGACTGAAATGATTAGGTACTTATAATGCTCTTAGCATTAAGTCCGCAATTTGGTAAAAGTATAGGTATTTTTACTTGGGTACAATAAAATTTGATTCTAAGTTTTAAGTATTAATAGGATTTAAAAAAAAAAAATCCTCGCCAGAGGTCTATGTATATCAAAGATCTGGGGCTGCATATTGACTTTACTCTTAGTTGGTCCAATCATGTCACTGAGGTTAGTCGCAAGGTTACAGGAACACTGCGCTGACTTTATAGATATAAGAACTTTCTTCCGCTTAAAACAAAAGTAACTTTGACGCAATCCCTAATTATTCCTATAATCGATTATGCAGACGTTTGCTATACAAATTTAAATCAATTTCTTCTACATAAACTCGACAAACTAGCTAACAACTGCATCAGGTTTATCTTCGGACTTCGTAAATATGACCATATCTCCTCCTTTCGGTCACAGTTGGCCTGGCTCCCTATCCCCAAGCGTCGAAACGTTAGAATCCTATGCATGCTTTATGCTATCCTCAATAATCCTTACTCCCCCTTATCTCAAATCTCAATTTTCTCTTCTCAGCTCTACGCATTCACGAAATCTTCGCTCTTCTAATCTTCTAACATTATCCATCTCTCATCATCGCACTGAATTTATGAATAAATCTTTTCAAATTCAAGCCATCCTTCTCTGGAATTCTCTTACTGATTCTATTAGACGAGCGCCTAGTCGTCACGCTTTTAAACGGGCGGTTCAAAAACGGTTTCTCCAAGAAGTCTCTTCTTCTCGTCGTGTCCCTGCGCGGTAATTAGTAGTCATCCATATATGTATTTATCTATCCGCATACATATATAATTAGTTCTTTATGTATTATATTTACATAATTATATATATTGTATATTTATTTTATCTATAGTTATTGTATTGGTATATATTTCTTTAAAATTAATATTTATGTATATTCTTGATTTATTCTTGTAGGTACGAGTATTTATAGATACTTTTAAATTTTGTTTACACACTCTGTCGCACCACCCAAATTATTTCTCTACTTGGTCCAATGGTTGACTGGCAGAGAACGCCATAAGGCGTTAAGTCCGCCATTTGTACACTTTTTTTATGTGCAATAAAGTTTAAATAAATAAATAAAACTATGTCCAGCAATGGACTTGATGAGGCTGAAATAATGAACAAGGATTTAAAAATATCCCAAAAATGTATCAAGTATGATAAATACGCTGAATAAACCAAGGTTTATTACCGCTACGACATATTTGGCATTACTCTGCCCCGTTATAAAATGATTCACGTTTATGCATCATAATAAAAATGCTATAAAAAGCATTTATTGGCTGCCCTCCACGCACGAGCGATTATTAAATTAACTTGGCTCCAATTTTGTTATTTAAAACTTTAATGTGTTGCCAGAATGATTATTGGAGCGTTGATGGCGTATTGAGATAACTTGGCACTTATTGTTATGTAGTTGTTCGTAGTTGAGTCTCAATTTAACATAGAGCTAACTCTAGTTCAATTGCTGAGAAGGAAATTTATTTTCTAGTAGTAGACCGTTCCCTCCTTGCTTATCTGGAAGAAAAGAAAAACATAGATTGTACCAGCTGCTTTTCTTCCCATGGGCGATAATCTGAATTACATCAATAGGCGATGCGGTTAGCAACCCATCACTGTAATGATTTCTTTTTTCCATCTTCATGCCTACTACCATCATGCTAAAAGTGGCCTGGGCCTTACCGCCATAGGCTCTGTCAACCCTGTTAAAGATGAAGACGTGATAGTGTATCTGTATCTGTAGTGAACCGTTTAAGGTGAGAAAGCTGATCATGATTATGATCAGGAATTATAATATCAAAGTGAAAAATATGCAAATACTTTTTGCAGTCAACTAATTACTATTTTTCACCTTAAATTTTTTGCAGGTTGTCATCTATAAATATATAAAATAAATTGATAAAGGACAAATCACACTAATCAAAGTAAATTTTTAAACTTGTATTCTTCTTTCTTTTCTTGTCGGTGGAGTTAAGTGGAGATGCCTCCATTCCTCTCTTCTCTCTGTCATCTTTTTAATTCCTTGGTAGGATCTTACTCCTAACCCTTCCGTAACTCCTTTTTTAGGATATTACGGTGGTTTTCCTATTTTCCTTCCGTACCGCAGTGCTTGGGTTTTACAGAAACCCTTCCAGATACCTTCCTAGCCACACTGATTGAGCCAGCCCCAAACTAAGTTTAAACTTATTATATAGGATACTAACTCAACGATATTTCATAATAAATACGTACAAAAAATATGCAGATAAACACCGAAGACCCAGGACAATTTCAAAAAGGTCATTTTCCAAATTGGCCTGGCTTGGGATCGAACAGAACCTCTGGATTGGTGGACTAATGTGTTGACCATTAAGCCACGGACGTTGTTGTTACTAAGACTTGGATTTGCGACCCTTGTCTTTTAAACCACGTAATAGATTTTGATAAGTACTTTTTTTAAATCTATAGATATTGGAAATCAAAATAGCGGATTTTAGGCGACAAATTGCGCGGCATTAAAAATCTTTTCAAACCTATCGAGTGGAGTTTCAAATTAAGGGATTTTATTCAAGGATTACAAAAATATATACAACTTATATGTTTTAATGAAATTTGAAATGAGAAATGCTAAAAATAACATATAACATCGCTTCGCCAAGTGCATTCCTAGTTGCGTCTTACCTAGGCCACAGAAGACAGTAAGTGCCTAGGCATAGGTAAGTACTGCTGTTGTATCACGCAGTCGGGTTTTTTGTTTTTTTAATAATTACTAGTTCATCTCTAGATACAGTGATTCAAAAGGAACGTTTACATGTATTAGACATACCTGTGCAGTGCAAATCTGGGGCAGGCCGCTAGTAAAACATAAAATACAGAAAATATTTCAGTACAATAAAGTAATAGAATTTCTCAAACTGAACTCCCGCTGGAGTTTAAAAATTGAAATACTGAAGGCTTCATTTAATTCTCATCGATTCTCGCGGTTCGTTACTAATGCAAAAAGTTCTATCAGACATTCCTTTGAAACTTTTGATATGCAAATCGGCACTCTTAGGCGAAACAATAGATTTCGGGACGTTTGTGACAGAACCGAGGGAATTATTTTTCATAAATTATTTACTAGCCTCAATAAGCTACCTTTTATTGAAATTTTGTTTTTGTTTGAATACTGAATTCAAAAGTTGCAAACAATCAAATAAGATATTAAGACACTTTTTTAAACCCCTACAAAAAAGAGGGGTATTATAAGTTTACCTAGGCTGTTTGATAAGTACCCGTTTATGGAAAAAAAAACATTTTTTTTGTATATATGCATTTATTTTTCTACGTAGTCACCTTTTAACTCTATACATTTGTTCCACCTATACTCATGCTTCAATTAACCGTCATTAAAATAGGCCTCTGTGGCGGCAATGACTTCGTCATTTGATCCAAATCGCTTGCCACCGAACCATTTTTTTAGGTTGGGAAACAAAAATAAATCGCATGGGGCCAAATCTGGAGAATACGGGGAGTGAGACAATAGTTTAGTAGCGTAACTGTGCTAATTTAGTCGTCACAACTCTGGACGAATGAGCCGAGCGTTGACGTGATAAAATAGTACTTTTTTCTTTTTTAAATGGGGTCGTTTGTCCTTCAACACGGCGTCAAATTCATCCAATAAATTAGCATAGTACTGCCCTGTTATTGTTTTTCCCTTTTCTAAATAGTCAATATGTATAATGCCCTGCGAATCCCAAAAAACGGTCGCCATGATCTTTCCAGCCGATGGGACGGTTTTTGCTTTCTTTGGAGCAGGTTCACCCGGTAAAATCCACTGCTTCGACTGCTCTTTCATTTCCGGGGTGTAGTGGTGGACCCACATTTCGTCCACGGTCACGAAACGACGCAGAAACTCCTTCGGGTTACGTTTGAACACCGCCAAACACTGCTCCGAAGTAGTCAGTCGGTTCCGTCTTTGCTCCTCCGTGAGTAAACGCGGCACCCACCTCGCCGATACTTTCCTCATACCCAATTTTTCTTCTAATATGTGTTGTACCCTCTCGATTGAAACATTTACAGCATCAACGATTTCTCGAAGTTTAATTCGGCGGTCGGCTAAAACGATATTTTCAATTTTCTTAACCATATCGTCTGTAGTCACCTCAACTGGCCGGCCTGGGCGATCCTCATCAAAGACGGTTGTTCTCCCCCGCTTAAACTCGTTATACCAATATCTGACGGTTGTCATAGAAGGAGCACATTCATGGTAAACCGCTTGCATTCTTACTTTTATTTCATCACATGTTTTTCCTTCCAAAAATAAGAATCTAATTACTAACCGATACTGTTCTTTCTCTATTTTAACAATTTTAAGTTCACGCCTTCACTGAATCGTTGTCAAATGAGAAAAAAAAACAAAAGAATGCCATTTTTTTTTTAATTTTCCGGCCTCTTAAAAATGGCTTAAAAAGGTGGTATACTTATTTGCGGCCAGTGATATTAATATATTTAGAAAACGGGTACAAGACTTATCAAACAGCCCTCGTAACCGCTAATGTCGGTCTGTTTGTCTGTAGCATCGTAGCGCTCGAACAGATGAACTGATTTCGATGCGATTTTTTTACGTGATACGTAGCGCTCGAACGGATGGACTGATTTCGATGCGATTTTTTTACGTGATAGCAAGTTCCCTTGCGGTGGCTCTTAGCTATGTTTGATAAAAATCGGTCTAGCGGTTTAAATTATCTTCAGTATAAACTCTTTAAAATCAGGGCTTTCTCTAGCAAATTTATAAATGGCGCTATCCGTAGCACGCATGTAGCGCAACTTGATGTCCGTATCAAGTCGTATCAATAGTTCCGATTCATATCATTAGATGGCGTTCTTGACTTTCTAAAATATAAAGTAGGTAAGTACATACATAAATGTATGTAGATATTTTAAAGTAGATCCTACCTCAAACATTGGTTTGGTGAGGGAAAGTTGTTCAGTATCATGTACTAAATCCACCCTTAAAATAGTTTCAGTATATTTTATTAGAGCCTGTATCTAATAGATAAACACCCAAGACAATTTGAAAAAGGCCACTTTCCAAATTGCCCTGGCAATGAACCCATAACCTCTGGAGTAGCGGACTGGAGTGTTAACCACTACCAAAGAATATATTTCAAAGAAAACGGAGACATTTAAAATTTTGCAAATTTTGCGTTAAGCTTTACTACGCACATTTGCGAAAAACGGCCACTTTTGGCAAATGTGCGTAGTAAAGCTTAACGTTCTCATTATAAACTGTAAACAGTATTTCATAAAATACTTTGAAGGGCTATCTAGGACTTGATAGTTGCAAAATTTTAAATGATGTCTCCGTTTTCTTTGAAATGATTTATTTTAAATGGGGGCAGCACTGGACCTCGGAAAATTCAGGTAAAGCCTTAAGCATGTGTGCACGTAAAATCGCTTGCGGCTATGTGTGGGTGGCTGGATATGCGAGGGGGCCTTGAGAGGCGCGCGGGGCGTGAAACGAGCTATCGCTGACTGCTTTGGCCGAGGCCTGGTACCTAGTTCGCGTCTCTTTCACGCATCGCACGATACTCCATTTCGGTTTGGTATCAACCCTAACGTTACGTGCTCCGAGGTCAAAGCCTCCGGCGTCACAGGCCGGAATCGCCTAAGGTACGCGCAATATGCGTCCCCGTTACCCGTCCCCGCATCTCTCCCCCGTTTTCGCCTCGATGACTCACGTTGGCCGTCAAGAACCGGGGAAGAGGTGCGGGTGCAGGGAACAGGGACGCATATTGCGCGTACCTTAGGAGATTCCGTTCTGTTTACTCTTACTGTATTCTGTGCCGGCGTTCAAACTCTCACGTACAGGGAGTGTCGCCGCTGTGCCACTACTCACTACGCCAAGAAAATAAAAATATAAATTAGATTTATGAACTTAAATATAACATTTTTGGCATATACTTATATAAACATCTTTTTCTTCGTCTAAGCGCATTCCCAGTTGCATCCTTAGCTGTGCTGCTTCGGAGCCCGGGACGCGCTTTTCCGCTTTTTCTTCTCCAAATATAAATATGCATGCAATGGTCACCCAAGGATGCCAAAGACCTTGCAATATGGAGAAGAAATAGCCGGAACACTTTAAATGATTTGGCTGTAGTTTGTAAAACTAGTAGACTGTAGTTTAACAACCGGCTGCCTGCCTGACGTCAACCCTCTTTGGGAATGTATTAGTGCGAAAAGTTTTACAACCGGCCGCCGCCCGACGTTAACCCTTCTTGGGAATGTAATTGTAGCACTTGTAATTGTAGATATGTTTGTGCTTAATCCTTTAGTCGCCTTTTACGACATCCACAGGAAGAGATGGAGTGGTCATATTCTAACCCGGAACCACACAGGTGGCATATATATACATATACATAACTATACTTTATGTGGTGACAAAGAAAAACAAGTTACATCTACGTAAAAAAAATAACTTAAAAAGTTATATAAGCATATGAAAATAAAACATTCTTTATTTGGTGACATAAAAATACAAGTTACATCTACGTTAAAAATGAAAACCTTTATTTATTAAGTTTTCAATCTTAACATTTTTTTAATATAATGATATTAAAACAAATATTACTTATCTTCCTACCTCTTGTTTAACATATTAGTTTACATTAACCGACAATTTAAAATGGGGTAACCATGTTCTACAAAACACTTCCTCCATTACTTGAAGCTAACGTTAAACTACAGGAAGACTTGGTGTGGTCAACTCTTTTTTTCTTTCCTGCTCCGAACGCCATTTGTTTTTATTTAAGTTTAAAGTCATTGGGAGCCAAATGTTCCCGTAGTACAAGATCACGCCGCCAAGTTTCAAAGTATTTTGTTTTTTGATTAGAAAAATGCTTTATTTACCTAATTGTTTATCTAGTTTTGTTATTAAGGGATGTTGTTTCAAAGAAGGTATATTTACTTTTTTTAAATAATAAAGTATGTATTTATTGGTTTATTCATAAATTACTAATTAAAGTTTATAATATCACAACGTAAAATTTATATCGATAAATAACATGGTATGTGTAGCTGAAATATCAGTCAAAACTTTTGAGATACATTTATTTACAACTATAAATTCACCCTAGACTACATGTTCTTGTATAAATTATTGCGTCACCGAATATGCGTTAACCTATGAAATAGTCACTCTTCAATACTGGACCTGTACTGCAGAATGGCAATTTCATTTGTAAAGATTAACCAACATATATAAAAGCTGTCTTCCTAAATGCGTCATATAGTAATTATGCTAACAATATAAGGAGTGCAGAGTTTTTTGATTGACAGTAAAAAAACAGTAATCCCTAAATCAAATAAATATAACTGCCATTATTTTATTTATTCCAAACAAACATAATTATAAGTAATAATTGTGCAAAAATAACAAAGAGCCAAATTACATTCGAAAAAACAAACAAACTAAACTTACAGCAAGATCTCGGTGTGCCGTGTTGGTTTTCAGGGACAAACAATTCCACTTAGTGGTTCTTGTTTTGATAATTGAACCTTCTAATGTGCTGTCGGGTTTCGAGCAGGTGGCCCTTTGTAATAATGTAGATAGGTTAGCTACACACACACACAGTAGTATGGTGCTTGCTGCTTGCTATCTCGACTTGTATATTAAATTGGTATTTTAATTATAAAGGCTAGCTGGTAGGCATAACATTTTAGCACAATCCTACTATAATTAGGTAGTTTCCTGGGTCAAAAATAAATTATTTGATACTGTTAAGAGAATAAAACGTCACAAAATAATGTAACTTGTCACTGATCACATCCACTTTGAACGTGATTTTAGATTTATTAGGTACCTAATGCAGAAAAACGGATAATTCGACTCCAAGAAACTACGACGTCACAGTCCGATATTTCATACAAATCTCATAGAAAATGTTTGAAAAAACTGTCTTATTTGACTTGTTGGACACTAGCGGATTATACTCAAGTTTCTTTGGATCTATGATGGACGCTTTCACGCCAAAATAGGTTGACTTTCAATCTATCTACTTGAATTTAGCTTGCTTTGTTTGTTATTTTTTGTAATTTGGGTCAAATCTTGCAAGTTAAATTTGTGTTTTTGAATTTATTATCTCAATAAAATGTACGGCTGTCAGCTCCTATGGGATTGTAAAATACACTTCGACAACGCGGGCAACGCCCCCGCCGCGCCGCGGGTTCATCATTAGGTCTTTCTCTCTCCACTGCAGGAGTACGACCCCCTCTGCCAAGGCCTTAAATGGCCAGGGTAGCAAGAGGATTTAGCCTACACTCTCCACGCTGACCAGACGGGTTGGAGAGGTCTCACTGATGTCCAAGCTTTGTTTAGCTTGTATTACCTAAGTCGCCTTTTACCACATCCACGGGATGACTTGGAGTGATTCTACTCGTATTCTACTCTGCCGGAAACCACACGACAAACGCGGCGCCTCGGGTTAAAAGTAGTAAATATAGATACGTTTGCAAGCTGGTCTGGGAGTGAGACGTGGAAAGTAACATTTGCTTCTCTTTCACCGCAGAGCGTAAAAGCCGATCGAAAGAATGAACAAAAATGTGAGGAATCATACCAAAACGTGATGCGGCTACTAAGCCAGCATAATTTTTTTTTATTTGATTTCTCTAATAAAATGGTTAACTTGAAGGTGAATGGCCACAGAGATAGATGACGATCTAGAAAGAATTAGAGGGAATGTGTGAAGATGTAAAGCGGGACATGAAGGAGAGGGGGATTTTTACAGATATGGTAAATAATAGAAAACTATGGAGGGAGTTGACATACCGAGCCGACCCCAAATGTAAGGTAGGTTGAAAGTATTTCCTATTATGTATTCTGTGGTATTACCCAATAGGGCTATGGACTGGGTCCGAAAAATTGTATTTTTTCACTCCGTCAGTTACATTATCCAAAAATAATTGACCCATAGGTATTTTTTCATTTATAAAAGTAGTAAAAATTCACAAAGATACCGCTCGTCGAAGTTTCGGAGTGGGGGTGATTGACGTCACCGTCAAGTAAAAATCGTACTTGATTATGACGATTACGTCATGCGAAATATAAAAACGCTGTATTTTTGTAATTATTTGCTAATCAGAAAAAAGAAAAATACGTGCCTACCTAGACAATATTTTTTAATAATCTACCTGATGAGCTAAAAATATTTTTTTGTTCCACATCCGTATTCGTTATTTCAGTGAAGGATAAGTATTTCATTGCATAGTAATAACAGCAAGATTTAGGTATTTATGAATAAAACAAAACTAATTTAAACAACTACAAACGATATCCGTAAATCCCAAGAAACCACCTTATTAGCTTGAAAAAGGACAAACGTGAACTTTAAAATCAAAGGGCTGGTACACTACACGGCAATGAAATATTTGTTATATTAAACAGAATTACACTTGTTAGCAAGGACTAACAAAAAGGACCACACACGATCAAAGACGGGTATAAATGTGTTTCTATAAAAGTTCTAATGTCTAACGGTGTATTCTCTTTGTATCTTTTCGTTTTGTTTCTACAGTAAGCATCCTGGTCTATTACTTTTATGCTGGTCTGGAAGAAAATCAAAAAATATAGAATGTACCAGCTGCTTCACTTTCTGTGCAGATAGTAACAGCCGATCTAGGGAATGGGCGAATCTGAATAGGTGATGTGGCTCATCACTATTTTGATCTCCTTTTATTTTGTCTATTCTGTATTGTAGTTTGAGAATCTGAATCATATTAATAGGCAATGCGGCTAGCAACCCATCACTATTTTGATTCGCTTTTTTCATCTTCCTGCCCATCATTATGCTAAATGTAGCCTTTGGGGCTTACGGTCCCGGGCACTGTGTGTATACCGTTAGGGATTAAAAGACGTGATGATGTATATGTAGTAGGCACCCTGATTTTAAGTTTAGAACCTTTAAGATTCTGTAATGACATTAAGCAGTAACTTCAAATTTTGTTTGCGAGCAAGTAACTAGGTAGGCAATAAAACTTTTAAGGTCGTACATGAGCCATATAAAGTTAATAGAAAATAAGGAGAGACCGATGTATTAGGTTGTAAAGATTTTCCAAGGATCATCAGGACACAAAAGGATTATTAAAAATTTAATTGCTTTGTAAATAGGAAAATGTACTTATTCCCATAGCCTGTTTTAATAGAAACATTCAAATGCCTTTAGCGAGTAGGTAACATGGACGAACAATACAAGAGGACTAACAACGTTTATACTTTGAAGCGTAATTTGATTTTTAGTTAAAATTTTGTAGAATCTATCTACAGAGTTCACAAGATTTACGTTTATAAAAACTAATACCCGACTACGTGAATTATTTGATAATTTAATTTGGTTCAGTATTTTTTTTTGCAGCCATTTATGTCTAACAATGCATAAATTTTTTTAAATGTGCTAATTAAGACCTTTCATTTGATACCCCACTCGATATCGAAATTTTTTTTACTCGCACTTTTTTGTATGTAGCATTCGCTATAAGATTTTTTTGCAAACAAAATTTAGCCTATGTCACCCAGACGATAGTGAAGAATCGATTGTCATCTCTTTTGTGAAATTTGGATAACTAGTTTCGATGCTACGGTGAAACACACAACGATACCCACATACATACAAAGACTGCTAAAATTATTACCCTTCCGTTTGGCTTTGCCTTAGTCGGGTAAAAAGAAGGTAGTTTCGTAGCGATGCCGCTTAATTTCGGAAAAAAATTGATAAGCGTTCATTTTCTACAGACAAACAAGCGCCATCTCTGATTTTTCTGATTGTTGATACCGTCAGACTAAGTAGCATCCTTTGTAAGGCTATCGGGCAAGATAGTAGCCACATGTAGAAATTCTAGCAGAGTCCGTTTTTTGTATGGGGTTGTCAGTCCAATATTTGTTTGTCTATGGTAGGTAAGGGCTTTTTTTATTTACCGGCTTGAAGGGAACAAACCAAGTCTAGGAATAGATTTCCTTGTTTCCTTCTGATAATAAACATATCAACAGAGAAGGAATTTTACGATCAATTTCACAGATCTGGAATTTTATTTTTGGCGATTAACCCCGTTCTGTGTTAGGATTGTGTGTTTTATTTATCTTAATGTTGACATTAACAAGATTTATATGTTGCAATACCAATAACGTTTAGGAAAACTGATTTTTATTAATCGTATCATAATATCAACAAAGTTTAATGTTAATGTCTGTCGGTCTGTTTGTCTGTCTGTCTGACACTGACACCCGCACGAACGAATGGACCTATTTCGATGCTGTTTTTTACGTAAAAGTAAGTTCCCTTGCGGTGGTTAGCTATGTTTGATGAAAATCGGTTAAGCCGTTTAAAAGTTATTGGGGGTTAACGCTTGAACGTCAGGGCTTTCTCTTGCAAATAATAGATGGCGCTACGGATATCAAATCGTATCGGTAGTTCTACTTATCACTAGTAGACGTTCTTGACAGTCGGGGTTTTTTAATTTGTCTAGCAAATAAACTTGTTTATAGGAACTGTATTTTTTTATTTTACGTATATTTACAAGCTGTTGCCCGCGTATTTAAATATTTGACATACCATCAGGAACCTCACGTTTTTAATAATCAAATCAATTAAGGCCGTACCTAAATTTTCCAGGGTCCAGTGCTGCCCCCATTTAAAATAAATCATTTCAAAGAAAACGCAGACATCATTTAATATTTTGCAACTATCAAGTCCTAGATAACCCTTCAAAGTATTTTATGAACTACTGTTTACAGTTTATAATGAGAACGTTAAGCTTTACTACGCACATTTGCGAAAAACGGCCACTTTTGGCAAATGTGCGTAGTAAAGCTTAACGTTCTCATAATTAACTGTGGAAAATTTAGGTACGGCCTTAACAACTTCGTTTCAATCCGTTTTGCATACATAAATGCATACATCCATAATATTAGTAGGATAAATACACACCTAATTCAATGTATGAATGTTATTACGGGTAAATACTTATTTATAACTATCTAGACTAGACATATTGCGAAAATTTTAGGTAGGTTGTAAAACCACGGCTCAATCATTTCAATGCTCTGTTTCTTTTTCTTTGCTAGTTTACATGGTTTTTGGCATCCTACATGTAAATAATATTGTTTTGAATAAAAGTGCTTTGTTAGGAGACTAGCGCCATCTGCGTGTGATCTCCACAAACACGGGCAAGATTATCGATTCATCGATATCCCGTGCGCGGATTGTCTTTGCCCGACCAGAAAAATAATCATTGTCTTTACGTCAAAGTTTCAACTTGTCATTCCAGTAAAAATTGTGAAAAATGGCTGGTGTGGCCCCTCGCGTGCTATGGCAGCATTAATTTTGTAATTTTTGATATATATAGTGAATGTTTGGTGGAGAATTGTCGTTAATTGTTTGTGCCAAAATTGTTTGGAATGGCGTGAAGCCGAAATTGTATGTATTACGTAAAGAACAGTGATTTGTGTCAAATGTGAAGCGCGTGCCATGCGGCCTTATAAAATAGTTATGTGAATAATCTTGAAGTGTCCAAAGAAGAACAAGAAAATTATTGTGCTATAGAAGTGGTGTAATAAATACGACGTATTCATTTGGGGCGACGTACATGAGCTCATGGGGAGGTTATTGTAGGGACCCAATTCTCCGCACCACTGACTCGGGATCCATGGAGAGACCTGAGGCCGTCGCCAGCCGTAAGGAGGACCTCAAGATCGACGCGAAGGCCAGGCGAGGCTGCCTGAAGACTGCGTGGAAGCGGTGAGTTTTATAATTAGTGTTACTACATTTAATTAGAATTAAGTTCAACTCATAATTAGGTTAAATTAGATTAGGATAGGTCCCTGTACCTTATACAGGGTGGTAGCAGACTGCGTAGGTTGTTTGTGTGTTTGTTTGTTGCCGGTGAGATTGCCGGACTCATACCAAGAGCGTAGTCACAAAATCTCTTGGTATCAGAACGTAATCTTAGCTATCTGCGCCCACAATTTTTGGTAGCAGAGCGTAGTTGTTAACGGCTCTGATTACGGGCCCACATATTGTTTGTTTTTTGGTTTGTTATTAAGGTAGGGTAAACATTATTTCCCATAGAAAATTTGAAATAAAATAATTATTAGTATAGTAATTAGTAGTATAGTATTGGGCCGTCTCAATCATACTGTTGGATAGTATTGTATCTTGTTTGTTTGTCATTAATAAATATTAGTCCGTGTCAATTTTACTATTAGATAGTACTTTGATTTGTTTGTTTGTATTTAAAAATTAAGAATTTTGGTTTGTGCCCTTGTCGGACTTATTTATTCGGTTATTTAAATTTGGTTTGTTTTGTTCTTGTCTAACGCAATGTCGAAGATAACCTCCGCAAGGGCGACGCTCGCCAATGAACTTAGGTGGGCTGCGAGTGCCAGCGCACTCTTGTCCCGTACGGACAGGGACACTGCTATTCTGGAGCGAGCGGAACAGCTCCGTACGAGATTGGCCAATACGGAAGCAGCCATGGCGGTGCTTAACGAGGGTGGTTTGGACCCAGAGGTCTGGGAAGGCCATCTCAAGGACTATGACCAGATTCTGGCCTTTCACGATGAAATCGTGGAGAAGGCCGCACACATCAGAGCGAGACAGGCGGGCGGTCCCGCCCCTCGCGCATCCGGTGGACCAGAAGGGCCAGCTGTAACTGGTCGGCTTCCCACCCTTCAGCTGTCCCACTTTGGGGGTAGGATGGAGGAGTGGGTGGCCTTTAAAAACATGTTCGAGTCGTTGGTCGACTCGAGACACGACCTAACGAAGGCGCAAAAAATGGCGTACCTTCTCTCAACATTGGAGGATGAAGCGCGGTCGCTCATCCAGCACCTCCGTGTGGAGGATGACCAGTATGACACGGCCTGGGAACTGCTTAATTCCCGTTACCAGAACGTTCGGCTGTTGGCCGACGCACATGCGGCGCAGCTGTTGGTCCTGCCTCGGGTGGCCAATCGGGCACAACTGCGCCTGCAATTATTAACGCCCGTTACAGTGGCCTGTAACGCGCTGCGTACTTTGGGACTACCGGTGGACCAGTGGTCATTTTTGTTGATACACATTATCTTGGGCAAACTACCCAACGATATTCGCTCGCGTTTCGAACGCGAGAATGCTGAGCGGGACAGCAATACCCTACCTACCTTTTCCGACTTTTATAAATTTTTGGAGTTTGAGGCTAGGGCCGCGGAGAGTTCCATGCCGGACCCAGCGCCATCTAGGGCGCCAGAACGCGGAGCCTCGAGCCCCTTATGGCGAGGGAAGCCCAGACAGGCGCAGCCACCGTCACCACGTGGAATTGGTGCTCGGGTGGTTAATACAGCAGCAGTCGCGAGAGACGCGGACTGTCTGCAGTGTGGCCGGAAGGGTCACACCCTAACCCAATGTAGGGACTGGCAGCGGCTGCCAGTAGAGCAAAGGCGTCGCGTGGCGAGGCGACATGAATTGTGTTTTTGCTGCCTGGGTAGTCACTACGCGCGTGACTGCCGTTCTGCCAAGCCATGCAGTGCGTGCCATGGGCGGCACCACTTGATGCTCTGCATGAACCGGAGCGAGGCTGGCTCCCAGGCAAGGAGGCAGGGGTCCCCCATGGGCGGGGGCGCTCCTGCGCGAAGCCCTCCACCATCGGACGGCGGACGTGGCTTCGCTCGTCGCACCCCCCCTCGGGATGGGGATCGAGTGCCGGCGCGGGTCTCGGCGGTCCGGGATCCTGCGCCTACGGGACATGGCCAGTATGTGGCTGGTCAGCCTTTGGATAGGGCCCCCATGGGCGGGGGCCCTAGAGCGGAAGTGAGAGGTGGGACACCTCCCTCCGCACCGGCTCCTACTCGGAGGACGGAGCCACAGCGGTTTTCCCCGCCGCTTCATGGGTACCCTCGGCTGGAGTACCACCCGCCCTACGCTAGGTACGGCAGGGCAGCGGGTTATGCGCCCCCTCACATGGGGACGTGCACTCGCCCGATGTATTATCCGGGCCAGTGGCACCCCCCAGGTTGGGAGAGAGTGGGGAGCCCATTACTAGCTTGCTCCCTCAGTAGGACAGAACCGCGGACGGTTCTGCTCCCCACCGCGGTGGTTCGCGTATGGGGACATGGGGGGGAGGCGGTTACTATACGAGCCATGTTAGATTCGGGGGCTCAGAAAAGTTTGGTTACCACTCGAGTGGCACATACATTAGGCTTAGCCGTGGAGGACTCGCCTGTGCCACTTCTTGGAGTTGGTGGTATAAAAGTGAAGTATTTGACGGGACAGACACTTGTCACCTTTTCGTCGCTGAAATCCTCGACAGTGAGGATCACGACTTCAGCTCTGGTAATGGATACCATTGCGGGTTGGCAGCCCACCACAGACATACCGCCAGACGCGTTGTCTATGGTGTCAGGCTTGGAATTGGCTGACCCATTTGTTCTTCACCCCGCCCCAGTAGACTTGCTCCTGGGTTCGGACGTATTGGGTTGGATTTTATTGGGCACCCAGAAGGCTCTGGGTTCTTCTTCACTGGTGGCAGTGTCTACAATTTTTGGTTACGCCCTGATGGGCCCTGTCTTTGAACATGACTCCATGGAGGAGCCGACAGTTCTTGCGAATGCGTCTTTGGCCAAAACCATGCAAAGGTTTTGGGAGGTGGAGGAGCCACCTATGGTCTCAAGGATGGATCCGGACCACGCAGAATGTGAGGCCTTTTATCAGGCCAATACGGAAAGATTGTCTTCCGGTCGGTTGGTAACTAGGTTACCCTTTGTTGCTTCTCGTCCTAGCCTAGGGCATAGTAGGATGTTTGCGGAGAAACGACTGCTGTCCATGGAACGACGCATGCAGCGTGATCCCGTACTTCGTGATAAATATATAGAATTTATGCGCGAGTACGAGGACTTGGGTCACATGTCCCCAGCTCGAGTTGATTGGAGCTCAACTGAGCATTACTTTCTGCCACACCATGCTGTTGTGAAGGCCTCGACAGGCAAATTGAGAACTGTCTTTGATGGGTCAGCGCCCACTTCGAACGGGGTTTCGATAAATCAATGTTTACATTCCGGTCCCAAATTACACAGAGATATAATTGACATCATCCTGAACTTTAGAAGACATCAGGTGGTTTTTGGAGCGGACATCCGGATGATGTTTCGCCAGACAGTCATACATCCTGAGGACAGGCAATTCCAGTTGATACTCTGGCGTGAGCGCCCTGAGGATCCTGTGACGGTGTATGAACTGAATACAAATATGTACGGTTTGAAATCTAGCCCCTACATCGCCATCAGGTCATTGCTTGAATTGGCCGAGCGGGAACGGACCCGCTTTCCCCGTGGGGCTTCCGTGCTGTCACGTGACCTGTATGTTGACGACGTCTGCACCAGAGCCCAAAGTGTTGAGGAGGCCCTCTTACTGCGGGACGAATTGATTGCAATTCTTAAGTCAGGTGGCTATGAGTTGCGTAAATGGTTGTCCAATGAGCCTAGAGTTCTAGAAGGGATCCTAGAGGATCACCAACAGAACCCTCACTTGTTTGCGGATGTGGATGATCCCAACATGATAGCAGTGCTGGGCATGCAGTACCAGCCGCTAACGGATATTTTTACCTTCCAAGTGGATTTGGAGGTACCAAAGGCCTGGACTAAGCGAACGGTGCTCTCTATGATAGCTCGCATGTTTGATCCAAACGGTTGGATAAGCCCAGTGATATTTTCTGCGAAGTGTCTTCTGCAGCGACTTTGGACCTTGGGCGTCTCGTGGGACGAGCCGCTGACCGGGTCCACACTGGATGATTGGCTCGAATGGTTTTCGTCGATTGAGGAAGTCAATCGGATTGCCTTGCCTCGTCGAATATTGCCACCTGGGAAGTTTCAAGCCAGCCGTCATGGCTTTTGCGACGCGTCGGAGCGAGGCTACGCCGCGTCCGTCTATATGCGGACAGTTGACGCCGATGGCCGGGTCAATGTCTCGCTTTTGTTGGGTAAGAGCAAGGTTGCTCCCATCAGGACTAGGTTGACTATCCCGAAATTATAATTGAGCGGGGCTCATCTTCTTTCCAAATTGTTGAGTCACGTTGCACGTGAGTTTGCGGCCATGGTCGAAATACGGAATATCTTCGCCTGGTCAGATAGTCAGGTCGCGCTCGCATGGCTGCGCGCGGCCCCACATACTTTAGAGGTTTTTGTGGGAAACCGGGTTTCCCAAATACAGAATATCGGAATAGATATAATCTGGAGACACGTGCCGGGAGAGCTTAACCCAGCGGACTGTGCTTACCGTGGGTGCACGGCTCCCGAGTTGACATCACACCCGCTCTGGTGGGGCCCAGAGTGGCTGTTGGGACCAGGAACTTCTTGGCCTGTCTGTAAGACAGATTTAGCAGCACAAATTTTGCCTGGGCTACGTGTACATACTGCAGTCGCTGGGACGACTTCAGAACCGGATTGGCTGCTTGCGCGGTATAGTAGTTTGGAGAAGCTTCTGGGTGTTACCAGTTGGATTAAACGCTTCATTCATAATTGTCGGAATCCCCAGGCAAAACGATTGGAATCGATAGCAAGTGCTGAAGAGCGCCGGAGCGCATTGTTGCATTGGGTTCGTGTCGTGCAGACCGAAAGTTTTGAGTCGGAATTTCGTATTCTGCGCGAGGGACGCGCTAAGTTGAAGGGCGCGGTCGCTCGTTTGAACCCTTTCATCGACTCAGATGGGCTTCTTCGGGTTGGGGGCCGGCTCCGGAAGGCGGACCTTCCGTTTGGGAGTCGCCATCCTTTGTTATTGCCCAAGAGCGGACCCTTGGTGCAACTTTTGGTGTCTGATCGACACATTCGGAACGCTCATGCAGGGTGCAGTGCGTTGCTGGCTATTTTGCAGCGGGAATTTTGGATTTTGTCAGCCCGAAGAGCAGTGAAAGGTGTTTTGTTTCGATGCATCTCTTGTTATAGAGTGAAAGCATCTACGATGCAGCCGCAGATGGGTGATCTGCCTGCTGATCGTATCCGGCCTACGAGGCCGTTTGACGGTGTGGCCACCGATTTTGCAGGACCCTATTCGGTCAAAACGACCACCCGTCGTAATGCCCGGATCGTGAAGGGCTATTTATGTGTATTTGTTTGTTTGGCTACCAAGGCTGTCCACTTGGAGGTGGTGTCAGCTTTGACTACGGAAGCCTTCGTCGCTGCGTTAGATCGTTTCGTGTCGCGTAGAGGTCTACCTTCACTCATTCGCTCCGACAATGGCACAAATTACAAGGGCACTGTAAATTATATTAAGGATGTTTGTGAATTTATTGATAAGAGTTGTAATGGTTTAAGTCGAGTTGCTGCCTAAAGGGGGGTAACATGGAGGTTCAGCCCCCCAAATTGCCCTCATTGGGGAGGGATTTTTCAAGCCGCTGTAAAATCGGCAAAGACCCACCTCCGCCGCACTTTAGGGGAAACAGCTCTAACGTTTGAAGAGCTGGCCACAGTTTTTTGTAAAGTTGAGGCAGTCCTCAACTCTCGTCCTCTCTGTCCATTATCTCAGGACCCAAATGACTTGGAAGTCCTCACTCCTGGTCATTTTTTGGAGGGAGGGCCTTTGAATGCCCTACCCGAATACCCGTGGAGGGATGAACGTACATCGCGGTTGTCACGTTTTCAAATGTTACAGCAAATGAGCCAGAACTTTTGGGCTCGCTGGTCTCTTGAATATTTGCATTTGTTGCAACAAAGAGTGAAATGGACAGACAGGACTGAGCCACCCAGGGAGGGAGATTTGGTATTGTTAAAAGAGGCAAATCTGCCATCATTACTTTGGCGCCGAGGGCGCATTTTGCGTTTGATTTTTGGCGGAGACGGAACTCCGCGTGTGGCTGAGGTGTTAGTCGAGGGTTCGGTTCTGCGGAGAGCCGTATCCTCTCTCTCTCGCCTCCCCGTAGAGTAAGCTAGCGGTCTGCTTCTCAGACCGAGACGGGGGGATGTTTTGAATAAAAGTGCTTTGTTAGGAGACTAGCGCCATCTGCGTGTGATCTCCACAAACACGGGCAAGATTATCGATTCATCGATATCCCGTGCGCGGATTGTCTTTGCCCGACCAGAAAAATAATCATTGTCTTTACGTCAAAGTCTCAACTGTCATTCCAGTAAAAATTGTGAAAAATGGCTGGTTTTGGGTGTGGCCCCTCGCGTGCTATGGCAGCATTAATTTTGTAATTTTTGATATATATAGTGAATGTTTGGTGGAGAATTGTCGTTAATTGTTTGTGCCAAAATTGTTTGGAACGGCGTAAAGCCGAAATTGTATGTATTACGTAAAGAACAGTGATTTGTGTCAAATGTGAAGCGCGTGCCATGCGGCCTTATAAAATAGTTATGTGAATAATCTTGAAGTGTCCAAAGAAGAACAAGAAAATTATTGTGCTATAGAAGTGGTGTAATAAATACGACGTATTCATTTGGGGCGACGTATATGAGCTCATGGGGAGGTTATTGTAGGGACCCAATTCTCCGCACCACTGACTCGGGATCCATGGAGAGACCTGAGGCCGTCGTCAGCCCTAAGGAGGACCTCAAGATCGACGCAAAGGCCAGGCGAGGCTGCCTGAAGACTGCGTGGAAGCGGTGAGTTTTATAATTAGTGTAACTACATTTAATTAGAATTAAGTTCAACTCATAATTAGGTTAAATTAGATTAGGATAGGTCCCTGTACCTTATACAGGGTGGTAGCAGACTGCGTAGGTTGTTTGTGTGTTTGTTTGTTGCCGGTGAGATTGCCGGACTCATACCAAGAGCGTAGTCACAAAATCTCTTGGTATCAGAACGTAATCTTAGCTATCTGCGCCCACAAATATTTAGAGAAAAAAAGGCCGGAAAGTGTAACCTGGACTCCAAAGCAGCACAGTTAAGAATGCGACAGGGAACGCTCAATGATGAATAGGAATATTTACTAATGCAAGCTCTGGAGTAGACTTCCCAGAGCAATCGAAGAGTTGGCCGTCCCGAAATAGACAGAGCCTCCACTTTAGGAGCACGACCTCTCTGTACTAACAGAGTGATTGACTGATTTGGCCTACACTCTCGACGCTAGCCAGACGGGTTGGAGAGTTCTGATTGATGTTTATAGGCCTTGTTTAGCTTGTGTTTCGCCAAGTCGCCAAAATATACTGAAACTATTTCAAGGGTAGAACAAACAAAATAATTGTTGGCCTCTCATTAAAGTTGACCGATTAGCTGATTCGAGTTTGTATGGAAAGCAAAAAAATATTTTTTTTATATTTCGATATTTGTTCCTTGGGGAAAGTTGTTTAAAATCATGGACTGAATCTACCCTTAAAATAGTTTCAGTATGTTTTGTTAGACGTTATATTATTATGTATGAATACGGATATGGACTAAAAAATATTTTTAGCTCATCAGGTAGATTATTAAAAAATATGGTATAGGTATAGCTACGTATTTTTCCTTTTTTTTTTAATAATAAATTCTCCTAATTATCAAATAATTACGAAGATACGGCGTATTTAAATTGTGCACGATTTCACACCATCAAGTATGATTTTTACTTGAAGATGAAACGTTAACCCCACGCCGAAACTTCGACGCGTTGTATCTTTGTGCATTTTCACTAATTTGATAAACCTAAAAAATATAGGTGCATAATTTTTAATACTCTGACGGACTAATCGGACCCAGTCCACATTCCAATTTGTACGGTTCAAGTTTTAAACTGCAACATATAATAAACTGCACTGTGTAAACGGGTCTATAAACCTTAAAACAATAAACCAAGTTTTCGATAAAATATGTACGATTTCGTTAAAGCAGCGAGAATAAAGAATGAAATTCCAATCCACTAAGCTAACACAATCTTGTCGCTTCAATTTTGCTTTTTAACTTCGCTAAATGCGATATCCCGTACTATGGAACGTTTTCGATGTATTATGTTGTGTTACCTAGTATTTTTTGTCAGGCACTGACAAAAAATACAATACAATTATTATATGTATGGTTGTATTATGTATAGGTTGTTACAATATGTCATGTTAATACACCTCATAAGTCACACGGGCGTCGAATTCATCATTATCATAATCATTAGGTCTGTTTTGGTCTCTGCTGAAGGAGCACAACCCTGTCTGTATTATCAAAATCATATATTAGCCAAAACAGTCAGAGGATTTGGCCTACACTCTCCGCGCTGGGCAGACGGGTTGGAGAGGTCTCATTGATGTTTATAAGCTTTGTTTAACTTGTGTTTCCTAAGTCGCACTCTACGACATCCACGGGAAGACTTGGAATGGTCTTATTCTACTCTGCCGGGAACATACGGTTATTTTGTTGTAATTTCAATACAGCATTACAATCATCGAAACAATGACTAAATTGAAAATATGTGATGAAATACTCAATTATATGCAAATTAGGTTAGCTATAATCAGAAATTTTGGAGATTTTTGTTACAAAAAATAATTCTTTTTTCTTACGTTTTTTGTTCTATTAATGATTCTGATGACAAGATTCCCATATAGCTAGGGTACGCAAACCGTTTAAATTGGTCCGTTTAAGTTGATTCAGTTGGCCCGTTTGGAACAATTTCAGCCAAAATAAAATAAATTATCAACTAGTTGGTTAGATTGAAAAAAACATTCATTGTGTTCCATTCTGCACTGCACAACTATAGTTGATCAATTTCGTTGGTCGGAGTGAAAGGACAGACAAAATCAACCTGTATAGTCCAAGAAAGCCATACTTCACTACATCATTCCAAAAAACTATTCAACCGCTAAGAAATCCTAAAAATTAATTCTACCAAGTATGACAGTAATAAATCTTAGGTCGCACGGATGTTTTATCGCCAAGTCCAGCGGTACCGGGGGAGCCACCCCGAGATTAATTCACTGAATAAATAAAAGTCAGCAGATTAGGTCCCACCCTCTTAAGCTGACCCATGGCTTTGTGGAAAAATGCTCCGTATAAGTAACTGGACGAATCAAACTGAAACACTGAAGATTCATTGTATTGAGGTTGGTGAAGACGTCGAATTTCGATCTTATGTGAAATTCGTGTTATTTTTTTTCATTTCAAGAGTTCCGTTTGAAAATAGTAACGTTCCAACCGGACAACGTCTCCAGCAGGGCATATATGCATTCCATATGCGATACTATGACATGATAATATGAAAAAACAAAGCAAACATAGCTAAGAACACGCTCAATGGCTTTGTGAAAACTGCTCCGTGTTAAGGTGAAGATATAGGCAAATGGCCTTGAAGTGTGAAATAAATTGTTAACTCGTAAATATGGTAATAATTTCCATATTGCTCTTCGTCATGCACTAGATAGCCCTTTAAATTATTTTATGAACTGCCGTTGAAACTATTATTGGTGATCCGTCTAGCTTTAAAACTTGCCGTGGCCACTTTTGGCGGAGGCAAGTTTTAAAGCTAGACGGACTTATGTAAATACTTTCAACGGTGGTTCATAAATAATTTAAAGGGCTATCTAGTGCATGACGAAGAGCAATATGGAAATTATCTCCATATTTACGAGTTAACAATTTATTTCAAATGAGGGCGCCACTTCAAGGCCATTTGCCTATACCTTCACCTTAAGGCGAAGATATAGGCAAATGGCCTTGAAGTGTGAAATAAATTGTTAACTCGTAAATATGGTGATAATTTCCATATTGCTCTACGTCATGCACTAGATAGCCCTTTAAATTATTTTATGAACTGCCGTTAAAACTATTATTGGTGATCCGTCTAGCTTTAAAACTTGCCGTGGCCACTTTTGGCGGAGGCAAGTTTTAAAGCTAGACGGATTAATGTAAATACTTTCAACGGTGGTTTATAAAATAATATAAAGGGCTATCTAGTGCATGATGAAGAGCCATATGGAAATTATCTCCATATTTACGAGTTAACAATTTATTTCAAATGAGGGCGCCACTTCAAGGTCATTTGCCTATATCTTCACCTTAATAACTAGACGAATCAAAGTGAAACACTGAAGATTTATATTGAGGTTAGTGAAGACGTCGAATTTCGATCTTATGTGAAATTCGTGTTTTTCAGTAGCAGTAGTCTCCAGCAAGGCTTATATGTATGCATTCCATACGCGATAATATATGATATGACATGACAAACCAAAGGAAACATAGCTAAGAACATGCTCAATCAAGTCACATTTGAAACATAAGTATACCTACTTTTTTAAAATCGCTAGGGTTAGGTACTATTAAATAGGCAGACAGACACACAGACACGTTAACGTCAAACACATCTTTTTTGCTTCGAGGGGAAAAAAATGGGCATTCGCTAATAAAATAAAAGTAATTATTCTAATATATCCCCCCGTGTGGCCCAGGTCAGAATAGGACCACTCCATCTCTTCCTGTGGATGTCGTGAGAGGCGGCCAAAGGGCATAAGCACAAACATCTCATACTACAATTGCATTCCCAAGGAGGGTTAACGTTGGGCGGCAGCCGGTTGTAAAACTTTTCGCATAAAGACATTCCCAAAGAGGGTTGCCAGACAATTTCTTCTCCACTTGGCAAGGTCTTCATATTTGGGGAAGAAAAAGCGGTAAAGGGCACCCCGGGATTCGAAGCACCACCGCAAGAAGATTTCTAAATTCTAATTGATTGATAATATCAAATTAAATAATATAATATGATAGGCAACACAGCCAAATCATTAAAAAAAGTACTGACATTGACTGACTGATGGTACATAGGTACATTTCATTTCATGTCTAAAATTCTAAATAAATAAAAAAAAAATGGTTGCCTGTAAAGTCGGTTTTACGGGCGAAGATTTTACGTGACAACGGCGGCAGACCGATCATAGTTGAGTGGGAGAGAGACGCAAGGCATTCGGCGGGCCTCTCTCTCGTTCGGTGACTCATCGTAACGTTACCGAGCGTTACACTTTTTCATAAGTGACTCCCAGCCGCAATCTAATTTAAGACGTTGTCACGTCAAAATAAATAACAAAATTAAAATATCTAATACATAATGACTGACAAGGCGATTCCTCGCACGGAGGAGAAGCCTACAAAAATAAGAAGCGGTTCCACATCCACGTGGATACCTGTTATCGTGATAATCTTGAATTGGTGTTGATGTGCTGAAGTTGGTTTAAGAATATAACGTCGCTCGAAAAAAAAACCATAGCGCGTTTTAAAATCGGACAGCGACATCTAGTTCAAACAGTGGTAAACTTGTATCAAGACATCTGTTTTGATTGACGTGTTATATTATTAATGTTTATATATAATTACAAAAAAATATAACATTTTTCTATTTTTGCCCATGATAATATTCAAATACCTAGTAAGTAGATTATATTGGTACTAAAGTACAACCAAATTCACAAATTCTTTTTTTTATGTTATCCAATTTGTATGATTCCTACAGAATAATCCAAGTAATCTACATAAGGCACACTCATTATCACGTCTTTATCCTTCACGGAGTGGACAGGGCCTAAGGTCATTTACACCAAAAGGTCACGTTATGAAGTGTGATGGTGGGCGTAAGAAAGGAATGTAATCTACTAGTATACTACTGCAAAAAGGTTTCGATACAGATGTATGCCAGTCAATTGCAATTTAAAAAACATTTTTATTATAGACTTACTGCTTTAAAATACCTGTAAATCTTTTTTAACGTGGAAGGGACATACCCGTAATAAATCGAACCACGGGTAATATTAAATCACTAAAGTATAAAGAATAGAAGGAAAAATAGAAGCAAGAAGAAGAAAGGCAAGACCAAGAAGAGCATTTATAGATCAAGTGAAGGAGAGAGTTGACGCCGTGTCGTATGTATACGAAGGTCAAAAGGATGGCTTAATAGAGGGAGACATGGAACTACTCCACCAACAAGAACGTAGTTCTTAAATTATAGATATATAGATTAAAATAAAAGCCAAAACACAGAAAAAAATCGGCATGCCCATAAAAATTGTCCGGGCGGCTGCATATAGATAACAGGGATATGCCATTTTATTTGTTTTTTTGGTGTAAAAAATAAATATATCCAAATTTTAAAGCAAGTTCAGCTCATAATAAACTAAAACTACTTACTTTTCATGTACTTAAAAGTAAATAGTTATTAGAAATCGAAAAAAAATTGTCCTAGGTATAGAAAATCTGTTCGGCTGAGCACTGATTTGTATGGAAATATGATTTTTTTTTTTCGATTTAACAAGTTTTAATTTAACTTGCTTTTTTTTTGCACTAAATCTCGCACTTCCCGGTTTCTGATTGGGTTAAATGTTATATGCTGATGTAAATCAGAAGACATGCAATGCAATATTTTTATGACAATAAGCCGATTTGATGATGGAGCTGAAAGGTGGCTATAGGAACCCTGTAATAGAATGACGCAACCCCATCGAGTTTAGCCTATTACATTTGTGTTGAGTTGAGAATAGAAGCTTGTACAAAAAAAATCTATTTTTTCACTAAACTTTTATTATTTTTATTATATTTTTATTATATAACGTGTAACAAAATATACTGAAACTATTTTAAGGGTGAATTCAGTCCATGATACTACACAACTTTTCCCAAGGAACGCATATCGAAATATCAAAAATATTTTTTTGCTTTCCATATAAACTCGGATCAGCTGATCGGTCAACTTGTATGGGAGGCCAAAAAATATTTTTCATATTTCGATATAGGTATGTACCTTGGGGAAAGTTGTTCAGTATCATGGACTGAATTCACCATTAAAATAGTTTCAGTATATTTTGTTACTCCCTGTATATATGGACAAATCACACTGATTAAGCTAGCCCCAAAGTAAGTTTTTTTTAAACTTGTGTTATGGGATACTAACTCAACGATACTATATTTTATGATAAATACATATATAGATAAACACCCACGACCCAGGAAAATTTGAAAAAGGCCATTTTCTAACTTGGCCTGGCTGGGGATCGAACCCAGAACCTCCGGATTAGCGGTCTAGCGTCTTAACCATTACGCCACGGAAGTCGTCAAACTTAGGTATTCCATAAGTATTTTTACGTTCAGTTTAAAGTTCAGTTTCATGGACTTATGTTGCCCAAAAAAATTGTCTGGTGATTAAAAACTCCTTCCGCAAAAAAATAACTTTCTCGAAAATCTCGTGCACTTTCGAAATTGCAATTTTTTCTACAAAAATATTTTTTTACTTGTATTTATCTATACAAAAAAGGTAAACAATACAATATGTAATTATTAAACTTTTCAAAAGCATCCAAAGTCCTAAATGTTAATTTTAACATACGAATGCGAGACCCCGCTAATTAAGAGTGTGAACAAAGGAACAAAAAGATAATGCTTCATTTATAATAGGAATTTTGTATAACAAAGTGAAACCCAGGAAGTTTGTACAGTACTCGCCAATTAAATTCACGTGGTGAGGTTTTAAATGTATCATTGTGTAAATGATTAATATGTATTTTTTTTTATTTTTTATTTTTTCAAGCTGCTTTAATGTCATACGGCATACCTAACGACTGTCATCCAGTAGGTAATTGAAAACCAAAATTAGAATTTTAGGTACCTACGTGCCTACCTAAGCACTGTGGAGCTCAAAATATAGTGGTACGAATATCATTACGGTAAACGTGGCCTTTGCGTCTTAACGCCCTGGGCTCTGTCTGTCTCGTTAGAGATAAAGACGTGAGAGTGTATGCATGTATTAGTATGTGGGCGCAGATAGCTAAGATTACGTTCTGATACCAAGAGATTTTGTGACTACGCTCTTGGTACGAGTCCGGCAATCTCACCGGCAACAAACAAATACACAAACAACCTACGCAGTCTGCTACCACCCTGTATAAGGTACAGGGACCTATTCTAATCTAATTTAACCTAATTATGAGTTGAACTTAATTCTAATTAAATGTAGTTACACTAATTATAAAACTCACCGCTTCCACGCAGTCTTCAGGCAGCCTCGCCTGGCCTTCGCGTCGATCTTGAGGTCCTCCTTAGGGCTGGCGACGGCCTCAGGTCTCTCCATGGATCCCGAGTCAGTGGTGCGGAGAATTGGGTCCCTACAATAACCTCCCCATGAGCTCATGTACGTCGCCCCAAAATGAATACGTCGTATTTATTACACCACTTCTATAGCACAATAATTTTCTTGTTCTTCTTTGGACACTTCAAGATTATTCACATAACTATTTTATAAGGCCGCATGGCACGCGCTTCACATTTTACACAAATCACTGTTCTTTACGTAATACATACAATTTCGGCTTCACGCCGTTCCAAACAATTTTGGCACAAACAATTAACGACAATTCTCCACCAAACATTCACTATATATATCAAAAATTACAAAATTAATGATGCCATAGCACGCGGGGGCCACACCCAAATCAAGACATTTTTTCACTATTTTTACTGGAATGACAAGTTGAGACTTTGACGTAAAGACAATGATTATTTTTCTGGTCGGGCAAAGACAATCCGCGCACGGGATATCGATGAATCGATAATCTTGCCCGTGTTTTTGGAGATCACACGCAGATGGCGCTAGTCTCCTAACAAAGCACTTTTATTCAAAACAAGTAAGTAGGAAAAATATTAAAAAGTCTGAGAAACGAACCGTTGGTGGATTACCTACTTATTTCATCTGGTGCTACTCTTCTGTGCTAATCTATTATAGGTTAACTGAAATTTAGAATTCGAATAGCAAAGGCAAAATTTTATTGGGTTATTCACATTTATAATTTATATTATTAGATATTTAATAGCAACATTTTACCTGAAAATAAAATGTATATTAAACATACTTACCTTATTCGAAGCCTATATAATGAGAGAGAGCATCCATTTCCGGTTGGAGTACTAGTCATGACTTCCGGTTTAGGTCCACGCCCCTCCATTTCCGCTCCATTCGTTGCGTTGTGTCCTTCTGCCACGCGACACTAGCGCCACCTAGGTAGTTGGGTTTTGTAACCCAGTTTGTTCGTCATTGGATCGTCTTTTGTGACACCAGGTAGAACTACAAACTATAGGCTTCGAATAAGGTAAGTATGTTTAATATACATTTTATTTTCAGGTAAAATGTTGCTATTAAACTCACTGTACCGTTATTCGAAGCCTATATAATGAGAGACGTGTTTATTATCTCCTGGTGGTGCTAGTTACGTCAATGTGATTTTACTTATTTAGTGAGCAGGTTAGCACCTGCGATAAAAAGTTTATCCCATAGGTAGCACATGTAGATCGATACATTTATGTGCCATACGTAGTGATTGTTTAACAAAATATACTATTATATTGTGATAAGCAAACAGTAAAATGATGTCTTATCTGGTGGATAGACAAAGAGTCTTACAGATATTGATGATAAAAAAAACAAGTAGCTAGAGGTATCACGCCTCTCATATGGTATGACATACCAAATGGTACTTTTCTGTATATTCGGGAATTTCAGTATTCCGTTAAAAAAAAGTCATCTACATGGATATTTTCCAGCAAGTACTTAGGTACTGCGATTAGTCTAACTGGTAGCATTTACAACAGGTGCATAATAGTTAAACTATTGTGTGCGTAGCAGATGGTTCGTAAGAGCCCAATAAAAATCCGCTAAAGTTTTCTATGTTGCCCACACTAAACATTTACGAGTAGGTAGTACAATGCACATTAGGTGTAAATATTTACTATGTTTTGTTAAACAAGAACAAAAGCAGTTTTACAAGAACTACGAGGCGAAGTACACAGTTACATTACATGCATGTACGGTATTACGCATGTATATCACGTCTTACTCGCAAGACTTTTGCGCTTGTGTTCGATTCAACATGAAACGTTACATCCAATCAAGGACGTCTATGCTAAGTCACGCTAATTCAAGCTTTCTTTAATCAACTTTCACGAAGTGTGTATACTTGAATGCGTGAACCCGTAAAGGGTTGATATGTCATGAAAAAGTTGGCCAGGGTGATTCGAAATCCCAAGTAAAATCGCATTTTCTATCCTTATGAAAGGTAATTTCCTTCCCTTGTTTCCACTTAGTTTCTTCATTTTGTCTTGTTATGTTTTCTTTGTGTAAGTTGTATGTATGTATTTAAGTATTAGATGTATGTATGTTTATTATAATTATTGTATATAAGTATGTTTATTATATTGACCACCCCGCACTACCTAATTTCCCATCATTTTTTTCTATATAAACGAGGTTGCCTGGAAGAAATTGCTTAGCGATAAGGCCGCCTTTTGCGCATTTCCTAATTTTTAAGATAATTATGTTCTGTTTTTTACTTTTGTGCAATAAAGGGTATTGTATTGTATTGTATTGTAAGGCTCAGTTAGTTGACCGCTCACAGTACGGAAGAGAGAGTTCGAGTTCCACGCATTTATACTTATTATGCAATGCTTCGTGGTGTACGTCTGATAGGAAGCGTAAATGCTTCTGCTGAGATACTGATATTCGTATTCTGACTATCATACTATTTGTATCCACATGTTTCACTGTAGGGATATTCATTTTAAATTATTCTGGTTGTAGATAAAACTATGCCAAAGCATACATTAAGTGAGCGAATGTAGCTACAAGCGTTACCGGCTACTACTTTAAGCGTTACTGACTTCGGGTACCAAGTGAACCCAGGTGGGAGCTACGGGTACCATAATTGTCAATGTTTGCTTGCCATATTTAGGCAGGCTGATGATAAATGTGACCAAGGCACGTGTATGCAAACATTTTGGGCACACAAACTCTTGAATAGCATTTGTATAATACGTCCTGCACCTGTCCGTTCGGTCGCCTAATGCCTTCTTACAGTTTAACAGACGATGATGATGGGCGTGGACTCACGTCAGCGTGATGATAGAACTCCTCGGCTCCTCTGGGGTACTTGTGTCAATGTCAGATATTTTATTAAATATTAACAATGAATAAGTTTATTGTCACACAAATTTTTATGAGTAAAAATGCGGTTTTGGCATTTGACATTTAATTTTATGTCAATAAAAGACAGTTATAGTGACGATATTTACACCATTCCTGCATGAATTCGTTTCGATCGAGTTGGAAATTAAACTCCTGGTCGTTTATGGCAAAACTACACCGAATTACTAATGCACTGACATTAAATGTTCTAATAAGCGAGGGCAAGGTTCCCAGGTACGCATAGCCCTTTAGCACGGTAATATCTGATAAGGACACCGGTGTAGTACGTACATTGTACAAGTGTATACATTTTGTCGTGTCTCAATATGTATGGCTTGAGATGCGTAGCATCTACTCGTAATTACCATGGTAAAAGCATTTTTATAAACAGTATTAAAATCAGAAATTGTGATTGTAAAATAAGGAACTATCGCTCAATTGATATTCAGGAATTTGTTAAAATCCACGTGAATTGATGATGTATCTGGGTGGGTAGGTCTCACTAGTATGACCCCCCCCCCCCCCCCCCCGCTCCCCGAACTGTGGAGACAATTAAACTGCATACATCATTTCATTGAGTGATGCTAGACTCGAAATTATCAAGAGTAGATTCCGAGATGGATTAACACGTAAACAAAAACTGCGCCTTTATCCATAAAATAACGCGAGATTCTTCCGATAGTTTAGTCGTCTTTCGGGCTGAGAAAACGACTGTCGTGACGTACCCGTCAACCTCGTTCCTAGGTTTTTATGCTGGGTAACAGTGAAAAACGCCTAACCAGACATTGGTGTGCTTGGATCGATCTGCGAAGCAGAATCGAGATCTATGTACATACATATTTTTATTAATATGTATAGGCTTTCATGAAAAGCAATAGTGTTACCCTTTTTACTTTGATCGTTGACCAAAGTAGAAGATTTTTATTTATTTTTGCCTACTAGCGGTACTAGGGCTTGCTATACATTAATGCACCGGGATCGTCCTGCGGAGCAGAGGTGCGATCCGTATTTTGTGATATCACATTCACATTATGCGCGGTAGCAGTACGTTAGCTCGGCATACATTTAAGTACTCAAATCGTCCTGTGGAGCAGAGGTACGATCTATTTTAAGTCGATATTTCCAGATCCGTTTGCAGAAAAGGCGACTTGCCCTTTTCACATGCGATTTCCTCGGAGAATTATGTGATGCAGTAGTTCACCTTCGTTAACCTTTTCGAAACTAAATGTTCCTGGGTCCTTAAACAGCAGGTTTTGCAAGCCGGCTCGCTCGGGACATAAGCGCGACCTACTATTTGTCGTTGGTCAATACGCCCGGAATTCTGCGGAGCAGAAGTTTCTCCATGGTTACTTTCCTTACAGTAAAATATTCTGGATCGTGCTGCGTAACAGGTATGCGACCCATGCTTTTATTAAATGCTACATGTACATCATCATATTCACCTATGTTTACAAAACAATGTTGTACGCTCTGCGGAGCAGAAAAAAGATTTCAGTTTTTGTCGTAAATCAATACAAAAGGAACTCTTCGGAGCAGGAGTTCCCATTTGTCACGTTGTCAAGCAGGGCAGGAGAGCCGTTCCAGATTTTGTCGTAAATCAATGCGATAGGAACTCTGCGGAGCAGGGGTTCCAGTATGATCACATTTGTTACGTCGCTGTGCAGGGCAGAAGAGCGATTCCAGGTTTTGTCGTAAATCAATACGGTAAAAACTCTGCGGAGCAGGAGTCTCAGTATGATTACGTTTGTCACGTCCCTGTGCAGGGCAAAAAAGGCGATTCTAGGTTTTGTCGTAAAACTACACAATAAGAACTCTGCGGGGCAGGTGTCCAGTATGATTTTACGTTTGTCACGGCGCTGTGCAGGGCAGAAGAGCGGTTCCAGGTTTTGTCGTAAATCACTACGATAGAAACTCTGCGGAGCAGGGGTTCCAGTATGATTTTACGTTTGTAATGTCGCTGTGCAAGGCAGAAGAGCGATTCCAGGTTTTGTCGTAAATCTATACGATAGGAACTCTGCGGAGCAGGGGTTCCAGTATGATTTTACGTTTGTCACGTCACTGTGCAAAGCAGAAGTGCGATTCCAGGTTTTGTCGTAAATCAACACGATAGGAACTCTGCGGAGCAGGGGTTCCAGTATAATTTTACATTTGTCAAGTCGCTGTACAAGGCAGAAGTGCGATTCCAGGTTTTGTCGTAAATCTATACAATAGGAACTCTGCGGAGCAGGGGTTCCAGTATGATTTTACGTTTGTCACGTCACTGTGCAGAGCAGAAGTGCGATTCCAGTTTTTGTCGTAAATCAACACGATAGGAACTCTGCGGAGCAGGGGTTCCAGTATGATTTTACGTTGTCACGTCGCTGTGCAGGGCAGAAGTGCGACTCCAGGTTTTTCCATAAATCAACATGATAGGAACTCTGCGGAGCAGGGGTTCCAGTATGATTTTACGTTTGTCACATCGAGATTGCTCCTTTTCACAATTCATCATTTTCCAAAAATCAGTAACACAGGAAAGCGGCTTTTCGCCAGCTAATGTTACACTTGCACACAATACTGTCATTATCCGCACACGCTTATTTTAATTATAAGCAACTTTGGTACATCGATGGTTCCTTGCTGTAAGAAAGCGTTAGTAGTACCTGCAAATTCATGTTATCAACAAGAATTATCATGCTACAGACTGGTTAAACCTGTAGGCTTGTCTGTACTTTGGATAAACTGTTAAAAACTAATAGTATATTGAAAAGATTAGTATCAGGGCTTATCAGTAGTGCTTGGCAGCGTAGCTACCTAGCACGTTAAAATTATAAAAAAAAAAAAAAAATAAGGTCACTCACGTGATTTTCCTTTTCTGAGTCGATTTTCCTTTAACAAAAAGCTATTTCCGAGCTTTTATCACTAGATTATGACACACTGAAAAGGTTTAAGCTTAGGATATTTCCATCCCTGTATCAATAACACTGAGCTGCAAAAACGGTTAAGAACAAAAATAAAATTTTAAAATTAGCAATAGACCTGATTGCCAAACAAAGTAAAACATACTTATGTATGTTTCCGACGTAATCAAATCTAAAAACAAATTTAGACTCTTAAGGTAGCAGTAATTATTTACTACCTATAAACTGTAACACAGTAAAAATATAGAAAAAACAATAACCGGAATAAACTGGAGAAAAAGTAATGGTTCAAAGTACTTACGGTTTAAAGACGTGTACATATTATAATTTGTTACCTCAAATAACCTTAAAATTTTATTCACAATTACAGCGGGTATTTTTCCGCCGATATTACCACTTTTCCTCCTGAAGTTTTTAGCTAGTACCGGCGAGGCGGTTTGAATTATGCGTTGCATATTAGATAACCGTCTCGAACGGAATCAAAAACGCCAATGACGAACAAACTGGGTTACAAAACCCAACTACCTAGGTGGCGCTAGTGTCGCGTGGCAGAAGGACACAACGCAACGAATGGAGCGGAAATGGAGGGGCGTGGACCTAAACCGGAAGTCATGACTAGTACTCCAACCGGAAATGGATGCTCTCTCTCATTATATAGGCTTCGAATAACGGTACAGTGAGTTTAATATCGAATTTGTGTCGAGAGATTCCTACCACAGAATTTCGTACGATAAATGTGAATAATCCAACAAAATTTTGCCTTTTCTATTCGAATTCTAAATTTTTGCCTTTTGTTTTTTTGCCCAGGTTACTTTGCTATAGACAAACTTACGTGAAACCATTTATTTCACATCGACTGTACAAAATAAAGACGTAATTACACTTCCTTTGGCGACAGAAGTCTTCATTAATCATGTATGGGCACGAGTCGAGTACAGATTTGTGCAAAAGTAATGGGAATTACTGCGCGTTACGACTAATTCTACTTATTAAGTGAACGAGAAATATAGTACGATTCACTTATTCCTTTTGAAAAGAACACAGGACGTAAATCTAGTTATTTACGGAATTTTCCTAAAGTATCAAATTACTATTTATGATGAAATTTCACGATTCAAAATTTGACTCGTGGTGAAATATTTTATCATTACATACGAGTATTTTTAATTTAGGTATCCAGTGAAAGTGAAAAAGAGGCTGCTTAAGAAGAATTAAATCATTGTTTTTTATACCTAGTTTGTCCCACTGTTGGGCAAAGCTCTCTCCCATCTTCTATGCTTAAAAGGATTCTCCGATACTGTATGTAACACAACTTAATACTACAAATAAATATTTTTCATTTTTCATTTCATTTCATCTTCTTCTACTTGTCTCTTTCCGTGTAAATCTCGACCATCCCTTTTGAAATGCGTCAAGCAAGATTGTCCCGCCAGCGCTTTTTAGGCCTGCCTGCGATGGCAACTATCTTTAGGCAAAAAATCCTTTATATCTATCTATATTTAAGAGCTATGCTCTTGTCGGTGGAGTATGAATTCTCTTTCATTTGTCAATCAAATCTACAAATAATTATTTGGTGAATAATGGTTTAAACCACAGAGTACATACGTTTAAACCAAGCCAGATTATCAATAAGTTACTAAGCCATGCACAGATTACTAATAATTTTGCCCTAAGTTACCAACTCTTTTGTAATAAGACGGTAATTTATCTTCATTTTCGTTTAGCATTTATCCGTGAACCTATAATTTTGACTCAACATAAAAATTATACAAGGTCAGGAAGAAAAGAGGTTTTATCAAACCTAATGTAGGTTACCTCTTTACATTCTTTGTTTTAGTCGATCCCAACCGTGTCGGTTGACAGGAGGGATCCTGCGCCCATATTTAAGTAACGCTCGCCAATATTTGCGGAGAACAAATGTTTAAATGTTCGGGTCAAAGGCGTTTTGGGGTCTCCGGACGCATCCCGAACAATGTAAGGAGATAAAAGCAGTAATGTCACTTCAGGTACCTACAGTGGCAGGAAAGAATTATTTTTAAGGAATCATCATCATCCAAGCGTATTCCCGGTCGCATCCTCAGCGGGCAACGCTTCAGAGCCCGGGGTCCACTACTTAGGTAGGTGATTTGACAAGGTTACTAGTTTTTAAACAGAGCGACTGCCGTCTGACCTCCGCAACCCAAACGGTAGATAGATGGCTAGTGTTCGGGACCCACAGCTTTACGTGCCTTCTGAAGCACGGAATCATCTTTCTTTCCGGATAATCAGGTGATTCAAGCCTGCAATATCCTAAACAAATTTTCACAAAGTATGCTTCCCAGTGGGATTTGAACCCACGAACTCCGGATCACAAAGCAAACGCCTTGACCACTGAACCACAAAGGCAGTCCGTATTCTTTCTTTCAGTATTCTTCTTTCTTATCGAATTTGTTAAGCCAACTCTGATATCGCACCAGCTATTTATTATTTTTCAGCCAATTCTGTCACCCAAAGGTAGCCTGTAAGAGATTGCCTTGGCGATAAGGCCGCCTATTGTACACCGTTGATTTCTTTTTTGTATAGAATTTTTTTTCAAGTGTTTTGGTGCAATAAAGTGTATTATTATTATTCTCTTTATTTAATTTGAAACTACCAAAACCTAGCCTAAGGTTTTGGTGTACATTTATAAAAAGTAAAATATAAAACATACTACAAAATATAAACATTTACAAAAACCTAACCTAGCTGCCCACTGGCAGCGAGGCAAGGCCCAAGCTACCGGCGGTTAGGGCCGCAGAGAGAGAAACCTCCTGACAATACGTGCCGTGTCCAGGAATACTACCTTCTGAATCTGACCCTTGATCCAGCCATCTAGCGAGAGAGTCTTAAGATGTTGGTCAAGACTCTTCGCTATAAGACCGTTCGCCGATACGACTATCGGGACAATGATCGTCGAATCCACATCCCACATAGCAGTCACCTCGTGGGACAAGTCAAGGTACTTGCTAAGTTTGTCCTTCTCGGCCTTCACGAGGTTGTCGTCATGCGGGACGGTGATGTCGCCGAGCACTGCCTGGCGCATCAATCGATCAATCATTATTATTATATCAGAATTTTCTTGAGCTGACTTAGCGCAATAAATGTCATCTAGTGACCACAGTAGTTATTACACATTAGTGTACGCGTGCGGCTTTCCTTCAGATGTTTTCCTTCACCGGAAGCAAGAGATGGTAGTTGACACAGAAAAGCGCAGTAGTTGAAAACTCAGAAGTATAATTTATCATCATCATCCGAGCCTATTTCCAGTTACATCGTCAGCGATTACGCTTAAGAGCCCGGGGTCCGCTACCTTACCCAGGTGATTCGAAGAGGTTACTGGTTTTTACACAGAGCGACTGCCGTCTGACCTCCGCAACCCAAAGGGTAGACCAGAACCAATCCTAGGATAGGTACAAACGCTATGGCGTTCGGGACCAATAGCTTTACGTGCCTTCCAAAGCATGGAATCATCTTGCTTTTCGGATAATTAGGTGATTCAAGCCTGCAATATTCTAACCAGACTGGAAACAACTTTTCACAAAGTATGCTTCCCAGTGGGTTTTGAACCCACGACCTCCGGATCACAAGGCGAACGCCTTGACCACTGGACCACTGAAACAGTCACTTAGAGGTATAAGTTACGCCCAGTGAAAATCAAACCCGAGCCTCATAGACGCACAGCTGGTCCTAAGGGTTGGGTTGGGACACATCTGACAGCACGAAACAGCATTTTCCTATGCTGCTATGCTTTTCTGTCGCTCAGAACCGTCATTTGCTAGTGCGAGAATGAAAGACGGAACGCCGCGGAATCGGCAATGCTGCCGCATTCCGTTGCTCTTTCTCGCTTGACTATGCTATGACTACCGCTTCCAAATCAAAATAGATGAGAAACTTTCTACGTACGTAGTACGTACAAACGTGATAATAATTAAGCTGCATCTTCAGTGACATGGTCGATCCGTATCCGTTCCCGTATTATAGAAAATTGCATTAGAGGCTGCGTAGAAACAGCGTAGTATATGTGAGAGTAGCAGATAGAACAGCGATAGTATTTTTACTTGCTCTTTACGAGTAATCTACATTACTTAGTGTGCTTCCGCTACCAATAAGTACTTTTTTAGGGTTCCGTACCCAAAGGGAGCAAACGGGACCCTATTACTGCGACTCCGCTGTCTGTCCGTCTGTGCGTCTGTCCGTCTGTCCGTCTGTCTGTTTGTCCGTCTGTCACAGGGCTCTATCTCTTGAACCGTAATAGCTAGACACTTGAAATTTTCACCGATTATGTATTACTGTGGCCGCTATAACAACAAATACTAAAAATAAAAAATAGTTAAAAATTAAAGGGGGTCGTCATACAAGAAACTTGTTTTTTTCATGTTTCGTTTTTAACTTGATCTTTATAATGGCATTAAGGCCGTACTTGAATTTTTCGGGGTCCAGTGCTGCCCCCATTTAAAATAAATCATTTTAAAGAAGATTTCAAATTTTGCAACCATCAAGTCCTAGATAGCCCTTCAAAGTATTTTATGAACTACTGTTTACAGTTTATAATGAGAACGTTTAGCTTTACTACGCACATTTTCCAAATGTGACCGTTTTTCGCAAATGTGCGTAGTAAAGCTTAACGTTCTCACTTTAAACTGTAAACAGTAGTTCATAAAATACTTTGAAGGGTTACCTAGGACTTGGTAGTAGCAAAATTTTAAATGATGTCTCCGTTTTATTTGGAATGATTTATTTAAAAAGGGGGCAGCACTGGACCCCGAAAAATTCAAGTATGCCCTTAACTAGATACTTGAAATTTTCACCAATTATAAATTACTATGACCACAATAACAACAAATACTAAAAATAAAATAAAGTTAAAAATTAAAGGGGGTCGTCATACAAGAAACGTGTTTCTTCAGCGTTTTAAAACATTGTACGGTGGTACGGAACCCTTCATCTACGAGTCCGACTCGCACTTGCCCGTTTATTTTCATCTAAACGCGTTCCCGGTTGCATCCTTAGGTGTGCTACTTTGGAGCCCGGAGTGCGCTATCACGCTTTTTCTTCTCCAAATATTATGCATGTCAATGGTCACCCTAGGATGCCAAAGACCTAGCGAAGTGGAGAAGAAATAGACGGAACAGTTTAAATAATTTGGCTATAGTTTTACGACCGGTCGCCTGCCTGACGTTATAGGAATGCAATCGTAGCACGAGATGTTTGTGCTAAGTCCTTAGTCCTTAAGTCGCCTCTAACGACATCCACAGGAAGAGATGCAGAGGTCCTATTCTAACCCGGAATCATACGGGTAAGCTACGAATTAGTACATTAAAACTATTTCCGACAGGCACCCACCTACTACTGTTATAGTAACTAAACTTCTTGTGGTTAAAATGACGAATGACGTAAAACAAATATATCGTGGAACAACTAAATAAATTAGAACGTCTTCTTAACTACTGTATTAGGTTTATCTTCTGCTTGCGCAAATACGATCACATTTCCCAATCTCGTTCTCAGCTCAATTGGCTGCCAATTCGTCAACGCAGGAACCAACATATTCTCTGTCAGCTGTACAATATCCTAAATAATCCCCAGGCCCCTGAGTATCTCAAATCATGTTTCCAACTTTTAAGTTCTACTCATGAGAGGTCCCTGCGTTCTTCAAATACTCTTACCCTAGCTATTCCTTCTCACCGTACAGGTTTTATCGATAACTCTTTCTCTGTCACTGCTGTACGACTCTGGAATGCTCTCCCTGAGTCCATCAGAAGGGCTCCTAGCCGCGACTCCTTTAAAATTAGAATTTTTAGACACCTCCATTTTTAATTAAATATGAGACAGACTTGATTGTATAATATGTATTTAGAGATATATATGTATATTTATTGCTCGTTTGTATGTATTAAATATGTAGGTATAGTATTATTATAATATTTATATTTAGTATGTTTCTTTTATTTTATTTTTAAGTTTAAAATTTTATTTAGTTTTTTATTGTTATTTTTTATAATGTGTTACACCCACATAAACTCTCCCAATCAACCCAAAGGTTCGACTGTTAGAGAATGCTTTTAGCATTAAGTCCGCCTGTTGTACTATTACATTTGTATGTGTGTACACTAACGTGTAAATAAATAAATAAATAAAAAATCGAAGCGCGCCAAGGATCAACCATAATATGATCGATTGCCAGCTGAGGGATTGACAACTGTCATGACCGATAAATCATTATTATGGTCGATTGCCAGCTTTGATTATATTATCAAAGATTGCCAGTTAAGAGGAGTAATGTTACGCGCTACCAAAATGCAATTTATATGGTATGGACTATGAACATATAAGTATAACGTATAAGTATATTTATAAATTAATTGTAATACTTTATAATATTTATTTATGCGCCGCAACTATTATAATTTTATCTGTTTATCCCTATGGTTGACTGGGAGAGAACGCTATAAGCGTCAAGTCCGCCAATAGAGAATATGCATGCATTTTTTTAATATTTTTAATCGATAGTCCTCATCGAGAAATAGCCGCAAAAAATAAATCAGTGCCGAAAAACATGTATATGGTGTAGAAAATAAATTTTAAAAATAGCAAGTAGATTATAACAACTAAAACACGTCATTTTAAAATATGACATCAAAGTCTGCAATATCCGCTAGAGACAGAAGCTGTCAACGCATGTTTTTCTTTTTTGGGTACTTTCGATATTATCAGCCAGTGATGTTTGTTAAACCTCTATATAAAAGTACATACATTTCGAATGTCATCGATAATCAAACTACATGGGCGGACAGTCCTACCGAACGCACCCGAACTTATCATTTCCTTTTTGTGAACCTTGTCGTCACTTCCCTTTTGTTTGTCAAAAGTTCCCGCGCAATATTTGCATATTTTTAATAATTTATTTCTAATCCAAATAAGAGTCAGTAATAAAAATATTTAACTAGGCGTGGTAACGTATTAATAGAAATGGTAAAATAAAAATATGAGCCGGATTGGTATTACATGCATATTCCTTATTGTAAACAATTATTATTGTGGATCGATAAAGTTTTATAGGTATATATCAATAAAGTTTTGATAGGTATGGATCACGTATCACGTGACAGAATGGAAACGGTTCCTTAAATAACTACCTATATATGCTTTACGCAGCAGTTATCTCTTATGGGGCTGACAAAGCATTATGTGTCTTGCGCTTGCGGCTCAAATCAGATAGAGCCCAGAGCAGCAAGGCCTAAAGCCACTTTTAGCGTGATGGTGGGCGATATTTTATCTTTTTATCCTTAAATAACTGCACGGATAAAAGCTTAAAAGCAGACAAAACTTAATCATAAAACCTCTTCAACTGAAAGGCTTAACAAGGTTGAAGGCGTTCGCTTTTGTCAAAAGTTTATTACATTAAAAAGTTATGAAGTTTTTGAAGTTGAGCATTTAATTAGAAAAATACTTTGTATTTCACTGAATAATGAAGATTGAAGAAGTTTTAGAAAAAATATAATCATGTAAGTACTGTAGTTTTAGTTACGCTTTGATTCAGATAGTCTATTTTATTATATTTTATCTAAAAAATTTTTTATAAATTTATTGTTCATTCGTTGCGTGAGTTTTAGTAATTTTTTTACATTGTTTTACCATGTCATACCACCAATGTAACTATCAAAAATCAATACTAAGTATAAAAAAAGTGATAAATCAGAATAAATAAATAAAAACTACTTACGTGTCTGAATTATAATAATTATGAAAGTCCTTAAATTTACTGGAAAGATCAATCAGTGTTAAAACTTTTCGTGACATTCATGGCGTAGTTTTGGGCCATCGCGGGGGGAGAATACCTTGTTTTATTATACCATACGAGTACCTATATCTAGGAAACTAAATGCTGCCAACTGGGCCCTTTTTGCTTGGACGCCCACTTAGGTATACAAAGTGGAAGGAACATACCCGTAATAAATCATACCACGGGCTATACTAGGTTTTAATATAATATAATTAAAATAACAGTCAAAAAACCAAAAAAAAAACGATATTTCCATACAAATCGGAAATGCCGAAATTTATTTTTGTTTTTTGGCTGTTATTTTAATTTTATTATACTATAATGGTCTAGTATAGACCGTGGTTTGATTTATTACGGTTATGTTCCTTTCACGCTGCATATGTAAAATAATAAAAAAATAAATAGCTTCTTACCTTAGCATATACTATAAACCAGGAGAAGAACTAGAACGGGTCATAAAGTGCACGCGAGTCGCTTCAATTAATCAGACACTAATCGAAAATTCCGATTCAATAAGAGAGCTATCTTCGGTATTAGGTTGAGAGGATTGATTCACATGAAATGGACAGTAAACAATCTTATTCATATCTTTTTAGGGTTCTTAATCTAGACAAAGAAACCTTATTAATATATTGACTACCCCCGTGGCGTGGCGTACACGCCAGTCCGCCATTTCGGAGGTTCTGGGTTCGATCCTCAGCCAGAGCAAGTTGGATAATGGCATTTTTTAAATTTTCCTGGGTCTTGTGTGTATATTTCAATTGTACAAGTTTTTAAACTTAGTTTGGGGCTAGCTCGATCAGTGTGATTTGTCCTCATAATAATAAAAAAATAATCGGTCTGGCCGTCCGTTAAATTCGCATAAAATATACACATATTATTGTTATCATGCCAATGTAGTGGACACCTTCCCCCTTCCCTATACACAAAGTGAGGATAGTATTAAATTAGTAAAATTTAATTCAAATTTTAAATTATATTAGTAAAATTTAAGTATTTTGTTATGTGTAAATGAGAATATACTAAAAGTACCTATTTTAAAGATGAATTCAGTCATGACATATTTAAGAACAAGAAACAATATTGAACATAATAAAACATAAAAAACAATAATTATCTCCCATAGAAGTTGAGCGGTCAGCTAATCCGAGTTTGTATGGAAAGCAAAAAATTTTTCATACTGCACAACTTTCTCCAACTGACATTCATTGGAGAAAGTTGTTCAGCACCAGGTGCCACGGACTGAAATCACCCTTCAAATAATTTAATGTTATATATTAGTGTGATCATTGTTGTATAGGGATTTAAAAAAAAATACGGATTAGTGATGACCATTTTTCGATTCAGGGATGCAAATGCTAAATTTACCTCTAAAAGCTAATTGTAAAATGCGTCTTATTCTTACTGTAAGCTCTCATTGAATCCCCCCCAATCCATTTTTATATCTCAATCAAAGCGATTTCATCTAAAAGCTAAGCAAGGATTTCCTAAAGTCTCTTCATTCCACTGATTGCTAAATTTTATGTGTCCCAATCTGAAGATTTCGTCATTAGTAATCATGCTTTCGATTTTATACAGCTATAAAGTGATTGAATTTTATTAATATAAAGAGTTGAGGTACCATTACCATCATCATCATAATCACTCGGAGCGGACTTCAGACAACTGACGTGTCGCGGCATCTGCTGCTGCCGTCTGCTACTACTGATCTGCGGTCGGATGACACGTCGTCTGCGGTCGAGCGACGTGTAGTCGGGTGACGTGTCGCTAGCTGCAAAAGCTATTTCATAATACATAGAAACCAGTATTGTCGCCGCGACATATCGTCTGCGGTCGGGCGACGTGTTGCTAGCTGCGAAAGCTATTTCATAGAAATACATAGAAACCAGTAGTGTCGCTGCGACACGTTGTCTGCGGTCGAGCGACGTGTCGCTAGCTGTGAAAGCTATTTCATAGAAATACATAGAAACCAGTAGTGTCGCTGCGACACGTTGTCTGCGGTCGGGCGACGTGTTGCTAGCTGTGAAAGCTATTTCATAGAAATACATAGAAACCAGTAGTGTCGCTGCGACACGTTGTCTGCGGTCGAGCGACGTGTCGCTAGCTGTGAAAGCTATTTCATAGAAATACATAGAAACCAGTAGTGTCGCTGCGACACGTTGTCTGCGGTCGAGCGACGTGTCGCTAGCTGTGAAAGCTATTTCATAGAAATACATAGAAACCAGTAGTGTCGCTGCGACACGTTGTCTGCGGTCGGGCGACGTGTTGCTAGCTGCGAAAGCTATTTCATAGAAATACATAGAAACCAGTAGTGTCGCTGCGACACGTTGTCTGCGGTCGAGCGACGTGTCGCTAGCTGTGAAAGCTATTTCATAGAAATACATAGAAACCAGTAGTGTCGCCGCGACACGTTGTCTGCGGTCGAGCGACGTGTCGCTAGCTGTTAAAGCTATTTCATAGAAATACATAGAAACCAGTAGTGTCGCCGCGACACGTTGTCTGCGGTCGAGCGACGTGTCGCTAGCTGTTAAAGCTATTTCATAGAAATACATAGAAACCAGTAGTGTCGCCGCGACACGTTGTCTGCTGCAGCTGCTGTCTGCAGTCAGCTCCGAACTTGTACCTATTAGCACAAAATTCGCTTTATATATTGCTTTTTTTTATTTCGCTTTATTATGTTAGTAATTCAGTATTGTGGACTGAATCTATCTTTAAAATGTTTTCAATATATTTTTTTAGACCTTGTTTATTTTTGAAGTGAAAACTTCTTTAGCGGCGTTGTGCACTTTTTTTGTAATGGGTAAAAAAAGTTTAAACTCGCGTCAGGACACGTGTCTTGATCGAAAATTCGTAAGACGGAGCGGAGTTGGCACAAGGGGCCTAAGCGCCTTTGGGGTTTATGGCTCTTACGACCATTTTGTGTTTGTAGTGACAATAATATAACAAAGGAATTTTATTTTCTATTATGACATACGAGTACAATAGATGGATATTTTCACTAGCATTGTCAAAAGATGAATAGCAGTTTGTTTACAAAGAGATCAGAACGACTTGAGCGTCTAGAGTTCGCCTACCACCGGAAGGTGTTCACTTTTTAGTTCAATGAATTTATTTTTATTTTACGAACGGTATTTTGAAGTTTTTGAAGTGAAAACTTCTTTAGCGGCGTTGTGCACTTTTTTTGTAATGGGTAAAAAATGTTAAACTCACGTCAGGACACGTGTCCTGATCGAAAACTCGTAACACGGATGGAGAGTAGAAAGCCGGCGCGGCGTAGGAGAGGAAGTATCCCCCTCTTTTTCTACGGCACGGCGTAAATGTATGCCTGCGCCTGCTGTTTCGTTTAGCTAAGAGATAAACTTTTTAATGTCATATAAATTGTCAAGTTTGTGTACGATAGCGCAATAAATAAATATTGTATTTTACTACATAAATTATAGTACCTGTATACTGATAATTAAAGCAATTCGTGCAAAATTATTTCCTAACCATTCCAAAATATCAAAAATGCACAACGTTAATATTCAAGTTTTCACTTCTGCCGGCACTCCCGGAGTGCAACCCGTTGTTTTTTTTTAATATGACTAAGTTAATTCATTACTTTATGGGCTATACAGGGCCTCTTACTTTAGCCTTCAGTGGTATTGCGTCATATTTGATTTAGTGTGACATCACATAGCTTAAAACCAGCGAACAGCCAAGTCGCTTCCAACGACCTCATTTTGTCAAGGTATTATGGATATCATTTAAGATATGAGGGAAAAGATGAACATACATTTACATATATACTTAACATAGGGGCTAGAATCAGAACCCTCCTTTTGGCTTCACCGTAGCACAGGCCGGAATATCCTAAGGTACGCGCAATATGCGTCCCCGTTCCCCGTCCCTGCACCTCTCCTCCGTTTTTGCCTCGATGACTCACGTTGGCTCACAAGCACCGGGGGAGAGGTGCGGGTGCGGGGAACGGGGACGCATATTGTGCGTACCTTAGGAGATTCCGTTCTGTTTACTCTTACTGTATTCTGTGACCGTAGTCAAGTAAAAATATGACACAATTTGAGACATACACACTCGCAAGAATACTATTTATTTAAGTTTATTACAAAACATGTAACAGGTGGCCCAGGGCCTTTCCTACCAGTCAACCTACAGGTGGTACTGATAAAAGAAAATTGTGGAGGCTATGGCACATTCAAATTAACTATGAAATTATAAATTATTAAAAATGTACTTACCTCATACATATACAATACAAAACAATACAAATACTCTTTATTGCACCATAAACAAAGAAATTACAAAAATACTAGTACAGATAAGAAACAGAAAAATTATTCAAAGGCGGACTTATCGCATAGCAATCTCTTCCAGTCAACCTTTACGTAGAGAGAGAAGTGAATTTCGAGAGTGAATATATTATATATATTTTATCGAAATAAGTTCATAGACCTACAAACAACAATACACAAATCTTATATATAAAATTCTCGTGTCACAATGTTCGTTCCCGTACTCCTCCGAAACGGCTTGACCGATTCTCATGAAATTTTGTGAGCATATTGAGTAGGTCTGAGAATCGGCCAACATCTATTTTTCATACCCCGAATCTACGCGGGCGAAGCCGCGGGAAAAAGCTAGTATTTTATAAATTCATAATCTCAACATAGACAACATAAATATTTATAATATTCTACTTCTATGACCATACTATGTAGCTTCTCAGCTACAAACAGTACAGTACTAGCACTTGACCGGGTTCCTTTTGTTCGGTCGAGCACGCCACGTGAGAGCTCATGCAATCTACATTAATTACCTCAACCACTAACGAAAAACAAAATATGAAGTAAGAAGTTGGTTTTTGTTATTTCTTCTTCTTTTGCCTCTCTATTACTGGATGTTGAACGTCAGCTTCCCTAAGGCCTGAAACGTCGCGGGCTTTCGCACGTGTCCGTTTGTTTTGTTCCTTCTTCATTCCAAACAAATTACATTGCAATCAAAGGTTGTTATAGGCCTTTCATTGCTTCTGGCGACAAATCTATTTGAGTTCACCGGTTTTCACCACAGTCCGCTAAACAAATGTCACTACAGCTGTACTATAACTGTCCACTTTAACTATTTTACATATTGTTCATGAGTATGAGTTATTGCTCATGAGCATTTATAAAACCAAACTAGTTACACCAATTTTACATTATAAAGTCCTCTATAATCAATTTGACTTCCTGCCAAAGCGCCCTATCTTAATAGAGAATCACGCCTCACGTTACAGCACTGAAGCTAGTTGTAATGTAACCAAAATTGTCTCACACACACAACTATTAGATACAACTTTCGAATACGCGTTCGTGTGTGACGAAAATGAAGGGCTACCCTAGATCGAAACATTTTACCAGACTGTCTGTAAGGCAGTTGCCAAGCTATTTCAGATGCGTAGTTGGAAAATAGACTTTTTAAATTGTCCTAGGTCTTCTTCTTCGTCTTCGTCTATGCGCGTTCCCGGTTGCATCCTCAGCTGTACTGCTTCGGAGCCTGGGGTGCGCTTTCCCGCTTTTTCTTCTCCAAATATAACATGCACGTCAATGGTCACCCAAGGATGTCAAAGACCATGCAAAATGGAGAAGAAATAGCCGGAACAGTTTAAAACGATTTGGCTATAGTTCTACGACCGGCCGCCTGCCTGACGTCAACCCTCTTTGGGAATGTATTTGTGCGAAAAGTTTTACAACCGGCCGCCGCTCGACGTTAACCCTCCTTGGGAATGCAATTGTAGCACGGGATGTTGGTGCTTAGTCATTTAGTCGCCTCTTACGACATCCACAGGAAAAGATGGAGTGGTCCTATTCTAACCCGGAACCACACGGAACTAAATTGTCCTAGGTTTTGGGTGTTTATATCTATATGTGTATTTAGGTACTATAAAATATAGTATCGTTATGGTAGTATCCCTTTACACAATTTTAAACTGACTACCTATGTATTCCATAATATAATTTATTTACCTATCTATTTTTATGTTGGTCTGTGGGCAATAATAACTTAATTTATCTCATTTCTGAGACAGTTGGGACTTAGAGACTCGACGGAACTTTTGTGGGATGCTATGTTCAAAGTGAAATGTTTTAAACCATAATAACATACTAACTTTATGACATTGCTGTAAAATATGTGTGTGTCAACACGACTTTGGTGTCTATATACCAAGCTTGTCGATATTATAGAGACAACAGCGTTTTTAAGTTCGAGCGTGGATCAAGTGAGTCCGTATGACTTTCGGTCTAGAATAAATCTTGCTCTCACTGTGGATGTCGTAAGATGTGACTAAAGGAATAAGCACAAACATCTTATGCTACATCTGTATTTCCAAGGAGAATTAACGTCGGGAAGCGGCCAGTTGTAAAACTTTTTACACAAATACATTCTTAAAGAGGGTTAACGTTAGACTGGCAGTCGGTCGTAAAACTAAAGCCAATTATTTCTTCTCAATTTCGCATGGTCTTTGACATCCTGGAGTAATCATTGATATGCATATTATATAAGGAGAAGAAAAAGTGGGAAAGCGTGCCCTTGGCTCCATAGAAGAAGCTCAGCTGAGGATGCAACCGGGAACGCGCTAAGATAAATAAACGGGCAAGTGCGAGTCAGACTCGTACATGAAAGGTTCCGTACCTCCGTACAATGTTTTAAAACGCTGAAAAAACACGTTTTTTGTATGACGACCCCCTTTATTTATTTTTTTATTTTTTGTCTTCAGTATTTGTTGTTATACCGGCTACAATAATACATAATCGGTGAAAATTTCAAGTGTCTCGCTATTGCGGTTCAAGAGATAGAGCCCTGTGACAGACGGACAGACGGACAGACAGCGGAGTCTTAGTAATAGGGTCCCGTTTACACCCTTTGGGTACGGAACCCTAAAAACGTGAGCTAAATCCGTCAAGGAATTGCCGAGATTTGTAAGAGGAGTGGCAATTTGTCAGTTTGGGACGATAACAGTTTAAAACAACTACCTACTTCATCTTGGTATAATTCTCTATCAGGGAACTCTATATTCATTTTACAAGTAATATAAAAAAATTATAAAAACTCAACTGCCCTTTAATTCACAAAAAATCTATTGTCTATCCTTGGGAGAGATCCAGTAGAGGTGTTATATTAGGGTCAGATATCAATAACCATGTTATCGAATATAACGTGATACCGATATTATGTTCCGTTATACGTTACCCAGTAACATTCAAATAACAGGCTGGGACTGGGAAGACTAAGAATATTTTTTATGCTAATTATATGATACCTACCTGTTATTCATGCAAGCAAATCAATGAAGTACTCATATCTTTCAAGACATTTCAACATTTCGATATTATCGGAAAATGGTTGAAAATCCTTAATGAACAATAATAAACTCAATTAAACTAGAGTAAACGAAATAAAGGAAACGGCGCGCGCGAGTCGGCAGGCCAATTTCGACTGGTCACTTGTTTCGGTCAGTGTGGAGGCTGTGACTCAGTTAATGCCAGAGAGTACCTAATTGGAAAAAGTAATTCAAGTTATACAGGGCAACTTTTTAACTACCAGCCAAATTTTTGGAGCAAGTTAAGTCCACGATACTGAACTACTTTCCATAAAACAATTACCGAAAAACTAAAATAAAAATTCGTCTTTCCATACAAATCAGCTCTCAGCCAAACGGATTTTGTATGGGAGGACTAAAAATTTTTGTCGATTTATATATAATAACTTTTTTTATATAAAGTAGTTCAGTATCATGGACTGAACTTGCTCCAAAAATTTGGCTGGTGTTTAAAAAGTCACCCTGTATATTCGTTTCGCTCTTTCAATCGCGTTTGTGCCGGGTACAGATAGAGATAGAATGGTTCATTCGGCTTCAATCGTGTCTGCCGAACGATGGCCGGTGCGGCGTTCCGAACTCTAGGAATGTATTCGTTAGGATAACATAATAATGTTTCGTTTCGTAACTAGTAGGTAACGGTAACGGATAACATAACTAACAGAGTAACCGTGTACGGAACGTGGAAAGCACGGGAACCGTTTGGAAACCTGTTATTTGACTGTTACTCGGTAACGTATTACTCGGATATCAAATAACCTAATATATTGGTAACGTATTCATCAGCGCTAATATTATGTTACCGATACCTGTTACGATATATTCGTAACACCTCTAAGATCCAGCAGTTTTTCTTTGGCGATTCCTCGCACGGAGGAGAAGCCTACAAAAATAAGAAGCGGTTCCACTTTCGTGGATACCTGCATCCAGCGTTGATGTGCTGAAGTTGGTTTAAGAATATAACGTCGCTCGAAAAAAAAACCATAGCGCGTTTTAAAATCGGACAGCGACATCTAGTTCAAACAGTGGTAAACTTGTATCAAGACATCTGTTTTGATTGACGTGTTATATTATTAATGTTTATATATAATTACAAAAAAATATAACATTTTTCTATTTTTGCCCATGATAATATTCAAATACCTAGTAAGTAGATAATTATATTGGTACTAAAGTACAACCAAATTCACATATTCTTTTTTTTATGTTATCCAATTTGTATGATTCCTACAGAATAATCCAAGTAATCTACATAAGGCACACTCATTATCACGTCTTTATGCTTCACGGAGTGGACAGAGCCTAAGGTCATTTAGACCAAAAGGTCACGTTATGAAGTGTGATGGTGGGCGTAAGAAAGGAATGTAATCTACTAGTATACTACTGCAAAAAGGTTTCGATACAGATGTATGCCAGTCAATTGCAATTTAAAAAATATTTTTATTATAGACTTACTGCTCTAAAATACCTGTAAATCTTTTTCAACGTGGAAGGGACATACCCGTAATAAATCGAACCACGGGTAATATTAAATCACTAAAGCATAAAGAATAGAAGGAAAAATAGAAGCAAGAAGAAGAAAGGGAAGACCAAGAAGAGCATTTATAGATCAAGTGAAGGAGAGAGTTGACGCCGTGTCGTATGTATACGAAGGTCAAAAGGATGGCTTAATAGAGGGAGACATGGAACTACTCCACCAACAAGAACGTAGTTCTTAAATTATAGGTATATAGATAAAAATAAAAGCCAAAACACAAAAAAAAATCGGCATGCCCATAAAAATTGTCCGGGCGGCTGCATATGGATAACAGGGATATGCCATTTTTTTGTTTTTTTGGTGTAAAAAATAAATATATCCAAATTTTGAAGCAAGTTCAGCTCATGATAAACTAAAACTACTTACTTTTCATGTACTTAAAAGTAAATAGTTATTAGAAATCGAAAAATAGTCTAAAAATAGTCCTAGATATAGAAAATCTGTTCGGCTGAGCACTGATTTGTATAGAAGTACGAATTTTTTTTTCGATTTAACAAGTTTTAATTTAACTTGCTTTTTTTTGCACTAAATCTTGCACTTCCCGGTTTCTGATTGAGATTAAATGTTATATGCTGATGTAAATCAGAAGACATGCAATGCAATATTTTTATGACAATAAGCCGATTTGATGATGGAGCTGAAAGGTGGCTATAGGAACCCTGTAATAGAATGACGCAACCCCATCGAGTTTAGCCTATTACATTTGTGTTGAGTTGAGAATAGAAGCTTGTACAAAAAAAATCTATTTTTTCACTAAACTTTTATTATTTTTATTATATTTTTATTATATATATGACAAATCACACTGATTAAGCTACCCCCAAAGTAAGTTTTTTTTAAACTTGTGTTATGGGATACTAACTCAACGATACTATATTTTATGATAAATACATATACAGGGACTAACAAAATATACTGAAACTATTTTAAGGGTGGACTCAGTCCATGATACTGCACAACTTACAACTTTCCCCAAGGAACATATATCGAAATAAGAAAAATAATTTTTGACCTCCCATACAAGTTCACCGATCAGCTGATCCGAGTTTGTAGGGAAAGCAAAAAATTATTTTTCATATTTCGACATATGTTCCTTGGGGAAAGTTGTTCAGTATCATGGACTGAATCCACCCTTAAAATAGTTTCAGTATATTTTGTTAGACGTTATATAGATAAACACCCAAGACCCAGGAAAATTTGAAAAAGGCCATTTTCTAACTTGGCCTGGCTGGAGATCGAACTCAGAACCTCCGGATTAGCGGTCTAGCGTCTTAACCATTACGCCACGGAGGTCGTCAAACTTAGGTATTCCATAAGTATTATTACGTTCAGTTCAAAGTTCAGTTTAATGGACTCATATTGCCCAAAAAAATTGTCTGGTGAATAAAAACTCATTCCGCAAAAAAATAACTTTCTCGAAAATTTCTTTCGAATTGCAATTTTTTCTACAAAAATATTTTTTTACCTGTATTTATCTGTACAAAAAAGGTAAACAATACAATATGTAATTAATAAACTTTTCAAAAGCATCCAAAGTCCTAAATGTTAATTTTAACATACGAATGCGAGACCCCGCTAATTAAGAGTGTGAACAAAAGAACAAAAAGATAATGCTTCATTTATAATAGGAATTTTGTATAACAAAGTGAAACCCAGGAAGTTTGTACAGTACTCGCCGATTAAATTCACGTGGTGAGGTTTTAAATGTATCATTGTGTAAATGATTAATATGTATTTTTTTAACCTAACCTAGCTGCCCACTGGCAGCGGGGCAAGGCTCAAGCTACCGGCGGTTAGGGCCGCAGAGAGAGAAACCTCCTGACAATACGTGCCGTGTCCAGGAGTACTGCCTTCTGAATCTGACCCTTGATCCAGCCATCTAGCGAGAGAGTCTTAAGATGTTGGTCAAGACTCTTCGCTATAAGACCGTTCGCCGATACGACTATCGGGACAATGATCGTCGAATCCACATCCCACATAGCAGTCACCTCGTGGGACAAGTCAAGGTACTTGCTAAGTTTGTCCTTCTCGGCCTTCACGAGGTTGTCGTCATGCGGGACGGTGATGTCGCCGTGCACTGCCTGGCGCATCAATCGATCAATCATTATTATTATTATATCAGAATTTTCTTGAGCTGACTTAGCGCAATAAATGTCATCTAGTGACCACAGTAGTTATTACACATTAGTTTACGCGTGCGGCTTTCCTTCAGATGTTTTCCTTCACCGGAAGCAAGAGATGGTAGTTGACACAGAAAAGCACAGTAGTTGAAAACTCAGAAGTATAATTTATCATCATCATCCGAGCCTATTTCCAGTTACATCGTCAGCGATTACGCTTAAGAGCCCGGAGTCCGCTACCTTACCTAGGTGATTCGAAGAGGTTACTGGTTTTTACACAGAGCGACTGCCGTCTGACCTCCGCAACCCAAAGGTCTGGTAGACCAGAACCAATCCTAGGATAGGTACAAACGCTATGGCGTTCGGGACCAACAGCTTTACGTGCCTTCCAAAGCATGGAATCATCTTGCTTTTCGGATAATTAGGTGATTCAAGCCTGCAATATTCTAACCAGACTGGAAAAAACTTTTCACAAAGTATGCTTCCCAGTGGGTTTTGAACCCACGACCTCCGGATCACAAGGCGAACGCCTTGACCACTGGACCACTGAAACAGTCACTCAGAGGTATAAGTTACGCCCAGTGAAAATCAAACCCGAGCCTTATAGACGCACAGCCTGGTCCTAAGGGTTGGGTTGGGACACATCTGACAGCACGAAACAGCATTTTCCTATGCTGCTATGCTTTTCTGTCGCTCAGAACCGTCATTTGCTAGTGCGAGAATGAAAGACGGAACGCCGCGGAATCGGCAATGCTGCCGCATTCCGTTGCTCTTTCTCGCTTGACTATGCTATAACTACCGCTTCTAAATCAAAATAGATGAGAAACTTTCTACGTACGTAGTACGTACAAACGTGATAATAATTTAGCTGCATCTTCAGTGACATGGTCGATCCGTATCCGTTCCCGTATTATAGAAAATTGCATTAGAGGCTGCGTAGAAACAGCGTAGTATATGTGAGAGTAGCAGATAGAACAGCGATAGTATTTTTACTTGCTCTTTACGAGTAATCTACATTACTTAGTGTGCTTCCGCTACCAATAAGTACTTTTTTAGGGTTCCGTACCCAAAGGGTGCAAACGGGACCCTATTACTGCGACTCCGCTGTCTGTCCGTCTGTGCGTCTGTCCGTCTGTCCGTCTGTCCGTCTGTCCGTCTGTCCGTCTGTCCGTCTGTCCGTCTGTCCGTCTGTCTGTCCGTCTGTCTTTCCGTCTGTCACAGGGCTCTATCTCTTGAACCGTAATAGCTAGACAATTGAAATTTACACCGATTATGTATTACTGTGGCCGCTATAACAACAGATACTAAAAATAAAAAAAACAGTTAAAAATTAAAGGAGGTCGTCATGCAAGAAACTTGTTTTTTTCATGTTTCATTTTTAACTTGATCTTTATAATGGCATTAAGGCCGTACTTGAATTTTTCGGGGTCTAGTCCTGCCCCCATTCAAAATAAATCATTTTAAAGAAGATGGATACATCATTTAAAGTTTTGCTACTACCAAGTCCTAGATAACCCTTCAAAGTATTTATGAACTAGTGTTTACAGTTTAAAGTGAGAACGTTAAGCTTTACTACGCACATTTGCGAAAAACGGCCACATTTGGCAAATGTGCGTAGTAAAGCTAAACGTTCTCATTATAAACTGTAAACAGTAGTTCATAAAATACTTTGAAGGGTTACCTAGGACTTGGTAGTAGCAAAATTTTAAATGATGTCTCCGTTTTATTTGGAATGATTTATTTAAAAAGGGGGGAGCACTGGACCCCGGAAAATTCAAGTATGATCTTAACTATATACTTGAAATTTTCACCAATTATAAATTACTATGACCACAATAACAACAAATACTAAAAATAAAATAAAGTTAAAAATTAAAGGGGGTCGTCATACAAGAAACGTGTTTCTTCAGCGTTTTAAAACATTGTACGGTGGTACGGAACCCTTCATGCACGAGTCCGACTCGCACTTGCCCGTTTATTTTCATCTAAGCGCGTTCCCGGTTGCATCCTTAGGTGTGCTACTTTGAAGCCCGGAGTGCGCTTCCACGCTTTTTCATCTCTAAATATTATGCATGTCAATGGTCACCCCAGGATGCCAAAGACCTAGCGAAGTGGAGAAGAAATAGACGGAACAGTTTAAATAATTTGGCTATAGTTTTACGACCGGTCGCCTGCCTGACGTTATAGGAATGCAATTGTAGCACGAGATGTTTGTGCTAAGTCCTTAGTCCTTTAGTCGCCTCTTACGACATCCACAGGAAGAGATGCAGTGGTCCTATTCTAACCCGGAACCATACGGGTAAGCTACGAATTAGTACATTAAAACTATTTCCGACAGGCACCCACCTACTACTGTTATAGTAACTAAACTTCTTGTGGTTAAAATGACGAATGACGTAAAATAAATATATCGAAGCGCGCCAAGGATCAACCATAATATGATCGATTGCCAGCTGAGGGATTGACAAATGTCATGGCCGATAAATCATTATTATGGTCGATTGCCAGCTTTGATTATATTATCAAAGATTGCCAGTTAAGAGGAGTTACGCGCTACCAAAATGCGATTTATATGGTATGGACTATGAACATATAAGTATAACGTAAAAGTATATTTATAAATTAATTGTAATACTTTATAATATTTATTTATGCGCCGCAACTAATTTCTATATAATCTGTTTATCCCTATGGTTGACTGGGAGAGAACGCTATAAGCGTCAAGTCCGCCAATTATAAACAATTATTATTGTGGATCAATAAAGTTTTAATAAATAAATAAATAAACACCCAATAGGAATGGATCACGTATCACGTGACAGAACGGAAACGGTTCCTTAAATAACTACCTATATATGCTTTACGCAGCAGTTATCTCTTATGGGGCTGACAAAGCATTATGTGTCTTGCGCTTGCGGCTCAAATCAGATAGAGCCCAGAGCAGCAAGGCCTAAAGCCACTTTTAGCGTGATGGTGGGCGATATTTTATCTTTTTATCCTTAAATAACTGCACGGATAAAAGCTTAAAAGCAGACAGAACTTAATTATAAAACCTCTTCAACTGAAAGGCTTAACAAGGTTAAAGGCGTTCGCTTTTGTCAAAAGTTTATTACATTTAAAAGTTATGAAGTTTTTCAAGTTGAGGATTTAGAAAAATACTTTGTATTTCACTGATTAATGAAGATTGAAGAAGTTTTAGAAAAATTATAATCATATAATTACTGTATTTTTTAGTTTTGGAGAGTTGTAGCTAGTTTTAGTTACGCTTTGATTCAGATAGTTATTATATTTTATCTAAAAAAAAAATTATAAATTTATTGTTCATTCGTTGCGTGAGTTTTAGTAAATTTTTTTACATTGTTTTACCATGTCACACCATTTATGTAACAATATCAAAATCATAATCAAAAATCAATACTAAGTATCAAAAAAGTGATAAATCAGAATAAGTAAATAAAAACTACTTACGTGTCTGAATTATAATAATTATGAAAGTCTTTAAATTTACTGGAAAGATCAATCAGTGTTAAAACTTTTCGTGACATTCATGACGTAGTTTTGGGCCATCGCGGGGGGAGAATACCTTGTTTTATTATACCATACGAGTACCTATATCTAGGAAACTAAATGCTGCCAACTGGACTCTTTTTGCTTGGACGCCCACTTAGGTATACAAAGTGGAAGATAGAGAGAGAGAGAGTGAGAGATTATAGAATATGTTAGAAATTATTCTAAAATATTTAAAACAGTTTGTAGACGAGCCAAGTCGAATAGTATTAGCAAAAAAATAAATAATGCTCCTAATAAAATTAAAGAAACATGGAGTGTCATAAATAAGGAAACAGGTAAAAATAAAACCAAAGAAAATATTTGCCGAATCAAATGTAATGGTAAAAATACTTCAAAAACTGAAGAAATAGTAAATATATTTGATGATTATTTTACTAACATTCCTTTGGAACTCACTTCTAATGTGAGTTCTAGCGCCCAGCGTGCTGAGGCTTTGCTTAAGAGTAATGTTAGCCCTTGTGATTCTAAATTTAATTTTAAGCATGTTAGCCCTAGCGATATAATAGATGCTTTTAAACAGTTAAATTTAAAAAAATCAGAAGATCACTGGGGCATGTCAGTAGCCGTAGTAAGTCATATAATACACATAATTGCTGCCGATTTAGCTTTTATATTTAACGAATGTATTGATGAAGGCATATTCCCTAACTTAATGAAATGTAGTAAACTAATCCCCTTATTCAAAAAAGGAGAAAAAACAGACCCTGGCAACTACAGACCTATCTCTATTCTGCCAGTTTTGAGTAAGGTGTTCGAAAAGATAATGCTCAATCAAATGCTACTTCACTTTAAGACCAATAATCTTTTCCATAGCCAACAATACGGCTTTACTGCTGGAAAATCGACCACTGATGCAGGAGTAGCACTTATTACTAATATCTACGACGCGTGGGAAAACAGAAATGATGCAATTGGATCATTTTGCGATCTTTCTAAAGCATTTGATTGCGTTGATCATCCAACACTTTTGCTCAAATTTCGTCAATACGGTTTTGATGATAAGTCAATTAAATTAATAGAATCTTACTTAACTGATAGGCTTCAAACTGTTGATATAAACGGCGTAAAATCACACGGGTCTAATGTGAAAATGGGCGTACCCCAAGGTTCAATTCTAGGACCGTTCCTTTTCTTAGTTTATGTCAATGACTTGCCTTACATGGTTGAGAAAGAGGCTGACATGGTGCTGTTTGCTGATGACACCTCGCTAATATTTAAAATAGATCGACATAACAGTGATGCTAGCGCGGTGAACAGCACCTTATCTTTAATTTCTGATTGGTTTTCGGCCAATAACCTCATGTTAAATGCGAACAAGACCCAATGCATTCGATTCTCTCTTCCTAATGTGAATCAAGCCTGTGTTGACATACTAATTAATGGTCAGAAACTCGATCTGGTTGAAAGTACTACCTTTTTAGGAATCACAATTGATTCGAAACTTCAATGGGGCGCTCATATAACTAAACTTTCTAATAGGCTTAGCTCTGCGGCTTACGCTGTTAGGAGAATAAGACAATTGACAGATGTAGCAACTGCTAGACAAGTGTACTTTAGTTACTTTCACAGTCTAATGTCTTACGGGATACTTCTATGGGGGAGTGCAGCGGACATTCAGACTATTTTTCTTTTACAAAAAAGAGCAATTCGTGCTATTTACGGTTTAGGATCGAGAGACTCACTGAGGGAATTATTCAAGGAAATAGGTATACTTACTTTTGCATCACAATTCATATTTGAAAATATAATGTATGTAAGGAAAAATATTTCCATGTTCAATAAAGTAAGTGATTTTACAGATAGAAATTTACGTAATAAGAATGACTTAGTTAGCCCGTATTACAGGCTGAATACAGTCAGTAAGTCTTTTATGGGGAAGTGTATACTTTTTTATAATAAATTGTCAGAATCGGTCCTTGATATGCCAGACAGAAAATTCAAAGCTTATGTAAAGAAAGTACTTTGTGAGAAGGCTTATTATAGGACCGATGACTATCTTAAAGACAAAAAGGTCTGGCTTGAGCTTGGCGCGGGTCCCTCTTAAAGGTTTGTATACTTAGACATGTCATAATTTTGGGTACATTGGTACATACTAAATTTACAAATTGACATTATTTTAAATTTCGTAATTCTTATAATTCAATTTAATTATGACATAATAAACAATGTAATCTCTGTCCATCTATATAACTAATTTTAAGTTTTTAGTTTGTTAGTTGACGTCTTTGGAGAAAACGTGCAGTGCAGTTTGTTGCCGCTTCTTCTGCACTTGCGCCTAGGAAGCGGCGTAAACTTAGCTTTAAGTAACGATTTGACGTCAACATTTGTGCAAAACAAAACAAAGTGACTATTATTAAGAGATATTATAAATATCCTATGATAATAAAGATATTTTGAATTTTGAATTTTTGAAAATTTTTGGAAGGAACATACCCGTAATAAATCATACCACGGGCTATACTAGGTTTAAATATAATATAATTAAAATAAAAGTCAAAAAACCAAAAAAAAAACGATATTTCCATACAAATCGCCCGGGCAACTGCACGCTTTTGTACACTACTGTACTGCACACTTTTGGAAATGCCGAAATTTATTTTTGTTTTTTGGCTGTTATTTTAATTTTATTATACTATAATGGTCTAGTATAGACCGTGGTTTGATTTATTACGGTTATGTTCCTTCCACGCTGCATATGTAAAATAATAAAAAAATAAATAGCTTCTTCTAACGTCAGGCAGGTTGCTGGGAGGAACTGGATTGCGATGGCCAGTGATAGAGCAGGGTGGCGCAGACAAAAGGAGGCTTATGCCCAGCAGTGGGTACTTGAAGGCTGTTGATGATGAAATAGCTTCTTACCTTAGCATATACTACAAACCAGGAGAAGAACTAGAACGGATCATAAAGTGCACGCGAGTCGCTTCTATCAATCAGACACTAATCGAAAATTCCGATTCAATAAGAGAGCTATCTTCGGTATTAGGTTGAGAGGATTGATTCACATAAAATGGACAGTAAACAATCTTATTCATATCTTTTTAGGGTTTTTAATCTAGAAAAAGAAACCTTATTAATATATTGACTACCCCCGTGGCGTGGCGTACACGCCAGTCCGCCATTTCGGAGGTTCTGGGTTCGATCCTCAGCCAGAGCAAGTTGGATAATGGCATTTTTAAAATTTTCCTGGGTCTTGTGTGTATATTTCAATTGTACAAGTTTTTAAACTTAGTTTGGGGCTAGCTCGATCAGTGTGATTTGTCCTTATAATAATAAAAAAATAATCGGTCTGGCCGTCCGTTAAATTCGCATAAAATATACACATATTATTGTTATCATGCCAATGTAGTGGACACCTTCCCCCTTCCCTATACACAAAGTGAGGATAGTATTAAATTAGTAAAATTTAATTCAAATTTTAAATTATATTAGTAAAATTTAAGTATTTTGTTATGTGTAAATGAGAATATACTAAAAGTACCTATTTTAAAGATGAATTCAGTCATGACATATTTTAGAACAAGAAACAATATTGAAACATGAAACATGAAAAACAATAATTATCTCCCATAGAAGTTGAGCGGTCAGCTAATCCGAGTTTGTATGGAAAGCAAAAAATTTTTCATACTGCACAACTTTCTCCAACTGACATTCATTGGAGAAAGTTGTTCAGCACCAGGTGCCACGGACTGAAATCACCCTTCAAATACGCTTTTAGGCGCTTTTAGCGTTAAGTCCGCCAATTGTACCATTTTTTTTTAATGTGGAACAATAAAGTTTTTTAAATAAATAAAATAAATATTTTCACTAGCATTGTCAAAAGATGAATAGCAGTTTGTTTACAAAGAGATCAGAACGACTTGAGCGTCTAGAGTTCGCCTACCACCGGAAGGTGTTCACTTTTTAGTTCAATGAATTTATTTTTATTTTACGAACGGTATTTTGAAGTTTTTGAAGTGAAAACTTCTTTAGCGGCGTTGTGCACTTTTTTTGTAATGGGTAAAAAATGTTAAACTCACGTCAGGACACGTGTCCTGATCGAAAACTCGTAACACGGATGGAGAGTAGAAAGCCGGCGCGGCGTAGGAGAGGAAGTATCCCCCTCTTTTTCTACGGCACGGCGTAAATGTATGCCTGCGCCTGCTGTTTCGTTTAGCTAAGAGATAAACTTTTTAATGTAATATAAATTGTCAAGTTTGTGTACGATAGCGCAATAAATAAATATTGTATTCTACTACATAAATTATAGTACCTGTATACTGATAATTAAAGCAATTCGTGCAAAATTATTTCCTAACCATTCCAAAATATCAAAAATGCACAACGTTAATATTCAAGTTTTCACTTCTGCCGGCACTCCCGGAGTGCAACCCGTTGTTTTTTTTTAATATGACTAAGTTAATTCATTACTTTATGGGCTATACAGGGCCTCTTACTTTAGCCTTCAGTGGTATTGCGTCATATTTGATTTAGTGTGACATCACATAGCTTAAAACCAGCGAACAGCCAAGTCGCTTCCAACGACCTCATTTTGTCAAGGTATTATGGATATCATTTAAGATATGAGGGAAAAGATGAACATACATTTACATATATACTTAACATAGGGGCTAGAATCAGAACCCTCCTTTTGGCTTCACCGTAGCACAAGCACAAGCACCGGGGGAGAGGTGCGGGTGCGGGGAACGGGGACGCATATTGTGCGTACCTTAGGAGATTCCGTTCTGTTTACTCTTACTGTATTCTGTGACCGTAGTCAAGTAAAAATATGACACCATTTGAGACATACACACTCGCAAGAATACTATTTATTTAAGTTTATTACAAAACATGTAACAGGTGGCCCAGGGCCTTTCCTACCAGTCAACCTACAGGTGGTACTGATAAAAGAAAATTGTGGAGGCTATGGCACATTCAAATTAACTATGAAATTATAAATTATTAAAAATGTACTTACCTCATACATATACAATACAAAAAAATACAAATACTCTTTATTGCACCATAAACAAAGAAATTACAAAAACACTAGTACAGATAAGAAACAGAAAAATTATTCAAAGGCGGACTTATCGCATAGCAATCTCTTCCAGTCAACCTTTACGTAGAGAGAGAAGTGAATTTCGAGAGTGAATATATTATATATATTTTATCTAAATAAGTTCATAGACCTACAAACAACAATACACAAATCTTATATATAAAATTCTCGTGTCACAATGTTCGTTCCCGTACTCCTCTGAAACGGCTTGACCGATTCTCATGAAATTTTGTGAGCATATTGAGTAGGTCTGAGAATCGGCCAACATCTATTTTTCATACCCCGAATCTACGCGGGCGAAGCCGCGGGAAAAAGCTAGTATTTTATAAATTCATAATCTCAACATAGACAACATAAATATTTATAATATTCTACTTCTATGACCATACTATGTAGCTTCTCAGCTACAAACAGTACAGTACTAGCTTTTGACCGGGTTCCTTTTGTTCGGTCGAGCACGCCACGTGAGAGCTCATGCAATCTACATTAATTACCTCAACCACTAACGAAAAACAAAATATGAAGTAAGAAGTTGGTTTTTGTTATTTCTTCTTCTTTTGCCTCTCTATTACTGGATGTTGAACGTCAGCTTCCCTAAGGCCTGAAACGTCGCGGGCTTTCGCACGTGTCCGTTTGTTTTGTTCCTTCTTCATTCCAAACAAATTACATTGCAATCAAAGGTTGTTATAGGCCTTTCATTGCTTCTGGCGACAAATCTATTTGAGTTCACCGGTTTTCACCACAGTCCGCTAAACAAATGTCACTACAGCTGTACTATAACTGTCCACTTTAACTATTTTACATATTGTTCATGAGTATGAGTTTTTGCTCATGAGCATTTATAAAACCAAACTAGTTACACCAATTTTACATTATAAAGTCCTCTATAATCAATTTGACTTCCTGCCAAAGCGCCCTATCTTAATAGAGAATCACGCCTCACGTTACAGCACTGAAGCTAGTTGTAATGTAACCAAAATTGTCTCACACACACAACTACTCGTATTAGATACAACTTTCGAATACGCGTTCGTGTGTGACGAAAATGAAGGGCTACCGTAGATCGAAACATTTTACCAGACTGTCTGTAAGGCAGTTGCCAAGCTATTTCAGATGCGTAGTTGGAAAATAGACTTTTTAAATTGTCCTAGGTCTTCTTCTTCGTCTTCGTCTATGCGCGTTCCCGGTTGCATCCTCAGCTGTACTGCTTCGGAGCCTGGGGTGCGCTTTCCCGCTTTTTCTTCTCCAAATATAACATGCACGTCAATGGTCACCCAAGGATGTCAAAGACCATGCAAAATGGAGAAGAAATAGCCGGAACAGTTTAAAACGATTTGGCTATAGTTCTACGACCGGCCGCCTGCCTGACGTCAACCCTCTTTGGGAATGTATTTGTGCGAAAAGTTTTACAACCGGCCGCCGCTCGACGTTAACCCTCCTTGGGAATGCAATTGTAGCACGGGATGTTGGTGCTTAGTCATTTAGTCGCCTCTTACGACATCCACAGGAAAAGATGGAGTGGTCTTATTCTAACCCGGAACCACACGGAACTAAATTGTCCTAGGTTTTGGGTGTTTATATCTATATGTGTATTTAGGTACTATAAAATATAGTATCGTTATGGTAGTATCCCTTTACACAATTTTAAACTGACTACCTATGTATTCCATAATATAATTTATTTACCTATCTATTTTTATGTTGGTCTGTGGGCAATAATAACTTAATTTATCTCATTTCTGAGACAGTTGGGACTTAGAGACTCGACGGAACTTTTGTGGGATGCTATGTTCAAAGTGAAATGTTTTAAACCATAATAACATACTAACTTTATGACATTGCTGTAAAATATGTGTGTGTCAACACGACTTTGGTGTCTATATACCAAGCTTGTCGATATTATAGAGACAATAGCGTTTTTAAGTTCGAGCGTGGATCAAGTGAGTCCGTATGACTTTCGGTCTAGAATAAATCTAGCTCTCACTGTGGATGTCGTAAGATGTGACTAAAGGAATAAGCACAAACATCTTATGCTACATCTGTATTTCCAAGGAGAATTAACGTCGGGAAGCGGCCAGTTGTAAAACTTTTTACACAAATACATTCTTAAAGAGGGTTAACGTTAGACTGGCAGTCGGTCGTAAAACTAAAGCCAATTATTTCTTCTCAATTTCGCATGGTCTTTGACATCCTGGAGTCATCATTGATATGCATATTATATAAGGAGAAGAAAAAGTGGGGAAAGCGTGCCCTTGGCTCCATAGAAGAAGCTCAGCTGAGGATGCAACCGGGAACGCGCTAAGATAAATAAACGGGCAAGTGCGAGTCAGACTCGTACATGAAAGGTTCCGTACCTCCGTACAATGTTTTAAAACGCTGAAAAAACACGTTTTTTGTATGACGACCCCCTTTATTTATTTTTTTATTTTTTGTCTTCAGTATTTGTTGTTATACCGGCTACAATAATACATAATCGGTGAAAATTTCAAGTGTCTCGCTATTGCGGTTCAAGAGATAGAGCCCTGTGACAGACGGACAGACGGACAGACAGCGGAGTCTTAGTAATAGGGTCCCGTTTACACCCTTTGGGTACGGAACCCTAAAAACGTGAGCTAAATCCGTCAAGGAATTGCCGAGATTTGTAAGAGGAGTGGCAATTTGTCAGTTTGGGACGATAACAGTTTAAAACAACTACCTACTTCATCTTGGTATAATTCTCTATCAGGGAACTCTCTATTCATTTTACAAGTAATATAAAAAAATTATAAAAACTCAACTGCCCTTTAATTCACAAAAAATCTATTGTCTATCCTTGGGAGAGATCCAGTAGAGGTGTTATATTAGGGTCAGATATCAATAACCATGTTATCGAATATAACGTGATACCGATATTATGTTCCGTTATACGTTACCCAGTAACATTCAAATAACAGGCTGGGACTGGGAAGACTAAGAATATTTTTTATGCTAATTATATGATACCTACCTGTTATTCATGCAAGCAAATCAATGAAGTACTCATATCTTTCAAGACATTTCAACATTTCGATATTATCGGAAAATGGTTGAAAATCCTTAATGAACAATAATAAACTCAATTAAACTAGAGTAAACGAAATAAAGGAAACGGCGCGCGCGAGTCGGCAGGCCAATTTCGACTGGTCACTTGTTTCGGTCAGTGTGGAGGCTGTGACTCAGTTAATGCCAGAGAGTACCTAATTGGAAAAAGTAATTCAAGTTATACAGGGCAACTTTATACCAGCCAAATTTTTGGAGCAAGTTAAGTCCACGATACTGAACTACTTTCCATAAAACAATTACCGAAAAACTAAAATAAAAATTCGTCTTTCCATACAAATCAGCTCTCAGCCAAACGGATTTTGTATGGGAGGACGAAAAATTTTTGTCGATTTATATATAATAACTTTTTTTATATAAAGTAGTTCAGTATCATGGACTGAACTTGCTCCAAAAATTTGGCTGGTGTTTAAAAAGTCACCCTGTATATTCGTTTCGCTCTTTCAATCGCGTTTGTGCCGGGTACAGATAGATAGAATGGTTCATTCGGCTTCAATCGTGTCTGCCGAACGATGGCCGGTGCGGAGTTCCGAACTCTAGGAATGTATTCGTTAGGATAACATAATAATGTTTCGTTTCGTAACTAGTAGGTAACGGTAACGGATAACATAACTAACAGAGTAACCGTGTACGGAACGTGGAAAGCACGGGAACCGTTTGGAAACCTGTTATTTGACTGTTACTCGGTAACGTATTACTCGGATATCAAATAACCTAATATATTGGTAACGTATTCATCAGCGCTAATATTATGTTACCGATACCTGTTACGATATATTCGTAACACCTCTAAGATCCAGCAGTTTTTCTTTGGCGATTCCTCGCACGGAGGAGAAGCCTACAAAAATAAGAAGCGGTTCCACTTTCGTGGATACCTGCATCCAGCGTTGATGTGCTGAAGTTGGTTTAAGAATATAACGTCGCTCGAAAAAAAAACCATAGCGCGTTTTAAAATCGGACAGCGACATCTAGTTCAAACAGTGGTAAACTTGTATCAAGACATCTGTTTTGATTGACGTGTTATATTATTAATGTTTATATATAATTACAAAAAAATATAACATTTTTCTATTTTTGCCCATGATAATATTCAAATACCTAGTAAGTAGATAATTATATTGGTACTAAAGTACAACCAAATTCACATATTCTTTTTTTTATGTTATCCAATTTGTATGATTCCTACAGAATAATCCAAGTAATCTACATAAGGCACACTCATTATCACGTCTTTATGCTTCACGGAGTGGACAGAGCCTAAGGTCATTTAGACCAAAAGGTCACGTTGTGAAGTGTGATGGTGGGCGTAAGAAAGGAATGTAATCTACTAGTATACTACTGCAAAAAGGTTTCGATACAGATGTATGCCTGTCAATTGCAATTTAAAAAATATTTTTATTATAGACTTACTGCTCTAAAATACCTGTAAATCTTTTTCAACGTGGAAGGGACATACCCGTAATAAATCGAACCACGGGTAATATTAAATCACTAAAGTATAAAGAATAGAAGGAAAAATAGAAGCAAGAAGAAGAAAGGGAAGACCAAGAAGAGCATTTATAGATCAAGTGAAGGAGAGAGTTGACGCCGTGTCGTATGTATACGAAGGTCAAAAGGATGGCTTAATAGAGGGAGACATGGAACTACTCCACCAACAAGAACGTAGTTCTTAAATTATAGGTATATAGATTAAAATAAAAGCCAAAACACAAAAAAAAATCGGCATGCCCATAAAAATTGTCCGGGCGGCTGCATATGGATAACAGGGATATGCCATTTTTTTGTTTTTTTGGTGTAAAAAATAAATATATCCAAATTTTGAAGCAAGTTCAGCTCATGATAAACTAAAACTACTTACTTTTCATGTACTTAAAAGTAAATAGTTATTAGAAATCGAAAAAAAATTGTCCTAGATATAGAAAATCTGTTCGGCTGAGCACTGATTTGTATAGAAGTACGAATTTTTTTTTCGATTTAACAAGTTTTAATTTAACTTGCTTTTTTTTGCACTAAATCTTGCACTTCCCGGTTTCTGATTGAGATTAAATGTTATATGCTGATGTAAATCAGAAGACATGCAATGCAATATTTTTATGACAATAAGCCGATTTGATGATGGAGCTGAAAGGTGGCTATAGGAACCCTGTAATAGAATGACGCAACCCCATCGAGTTTAGCCTATTACATTTGTGTTGAGTTGAGAATAGAAGCTTGTACAAAAAAAATCTATTTTTTCACTAAACTTTTATTATTTTTATTATATTTTTATTATATATATGACAAATCACACTGATTAAGCTACCCCCAAAGTAAGTTTTTTTTAAACTTGTGTTATGGGATACTAACTCAACGATACTATATTTTATGATAAATACATATACAGGGACTAACAAAATATACTGAAACTATTTTAAGATAGTTTCAGTATATTTTGTAAGACGTTATATAGATAAACACCCAAGACCCAGGAAAATTTGAAAAAGGCCATTTTCTAACTTGGCCTGGCTGGAGATCGAACACAGAACCTCCGGATTAGCGGTCTAGCGTCTTAACCATTACGCCACGGAGGTCGTCAAACTTAGGTATTCCATAAGTATTTTTACGTTCAGTTCAAAGTTCAGTTTAATGGACTCATATTGCCCAAAAAAATTGTCTGGTGATTAAAAACTCATTCCGCAAAAAAATAACTTTCTCGAAAATCTCGTGAACTTTCGAAATTGCAATTTTTTCTACAAAAATATTTTTTTACCTGTATTTATCTATACAAAAAAGGTAAACAATACAATATGTAATTAATAAACTTTTCAAAAGCATCCAAAGTCCTAAATGTTAATTTTAACATACGAATGCGAGACCCCGCTAATTAAGAGTGTGAACAAAAGAACAAAAAGATAATGCTTCATTTATAATAGGAATTTTGTATAACAAAGTGAAACCCAGGAAGTTTGTACAGTACTCGCCGATTAAATTCACGTGGTGAGGTTTTAAATGTATAATTGTGTAAATGATTAATATGTATTTTTTTTTATTTTTTATTTTTTCAAGCTGATTTAATGTCATACGGCATACCTAACGACTGTCATCCAGTAGGTAATTGAAAACCAAAATTAGAATTTTAGGTACGTGCCTACCTAAGCACTGTGGCGCTCAAAATATAGTGGTACGAATATCATTACGGTAAACGTGGCCTTTGCGTCTTAACGCCCTGGGCTCTGTCTGTCTCGTTAGAGATAAAGACGTGATAGTGTATGTATGTATTAGTAAGTAGGAAAAATATTAAAAAGTCTGAGAAACGAACCGTTGGTGGATTACCTACTTATTTCATCTGGTGCTACTCTTCTGTGCTAATCTATTATAGGTTAACTGAAATTTAGAATTCGAATAGAAAAGTCAAAATTTTATTGGATTATTCACATTTATAATTTATATTATTAGATGTTTAATATTGAATTTGTGTCGAGAGATTCCTACCACAGAATTTCGTACGATAAATGTGAATAATCCAACAAAATTTTGCCTTTTCTATTCGAATTCCAAATTTTTGCCTTTTGTTTTTTGCCCAGGTTACTTTGCTATAGACAAACTTAAGTGAAACCATTTATTTCACATCGACTGTACAAAATAAAGACGTAATTACACTTCCTTTGGCGACAGAAGTCTTCATTAATCATGTATGGGCACGAGTCGAGTACAGATTTGTGCAAAAGTAATGGGAATTACTGCGCGTTACGACTAATTCTACTTATTAAGTGAACGAGAAATATAGTACGATTGACTTATTCCTTTTGAAAAGAACACAGGACGTAAATCTAGTTATTTACGGAATTTTCCTAAAGTATCAAATTACTATTATTGATTTATGATGAAATTTCACGATTCAAAATTTGACTCGTGGTGAAATATTTTATCATTACATACGAGTATTTTTAATTTAGGTATCCAGTGACAGTGAAAAAGAGGCTGCTTAAGAAGAATTAAATCGTTGTTTTTTATACCTAGTTTGTCCCACTGTTGGGCAAAGCTCTCTCCCATCTTCTATGCTTAAAAGGATTCTCCGATACTGTATGTAACACAACTTAATACTACAAATAAATATTTTTCATTTCATTTCATCTTCTTCCACTTGTCTCTTTCCGTGTAAATCTCGACCATTCCTTTTGAAATGCGTCGACCAAGCTTGTCCCGCCAGCGCTTTTTAGGCCTGCCTGCGACGGCAACTATTTTTAGGCAACAAATCATTTATATCTATCTATATTTAATAGCTATGCTCTTGTCGGTGGAGTATGAATTCTCTTTCATTTGTCAATCAAATCTACAAATAATTATTTGGTGAATAATGGTTTAAACCACAGAGTACATACGTTTAAACCAAGCCAGATTATCAATAAGTTACTAAGCCATGCACAGATTACTAATAATTTTGCCCTAAGTTACCAACTCTTTTGTAATAAGACGGTAATTTATCTTCATTTTCGTTTAGCATTTATCCGTAAACCTATAATTTTGACTCAACATAAAAATTATACAAAGTCAGGAAGAAAAGAGTTTTTATCAAACCTAATGTAGGTTACCTCTTTACATTCTTTGTTTTAGTCGATCCCAACCGTGTCGGTTGACAGGAGGGATCCTGCGCCCATATTTAAGTAACGCTCGCCAATATTTGCGGAGAACAAATGTTTAAATGTTCGGGTCAAAGGCGTTTTGGGGTCTCCGGACGCATCCCGAACAATGTAAGGAGATAAAAGCAGTAATGTCACTTCAGGTACCTACAGTGGCAGGAAAGAATTATTTTTAAGGAATCATCATCATCCAAGCGTATTCCCGGTCGCATCCTCAGCGGGCAACGCTTCAGAGCCCGGGGTCCACTACTTAGGTAGGTGATTTGACAAGGTTACTAGTTTTTAAACAGAGCGACTGCCGTCTGACCTCCGCAACCCAAACGGTAGATAGATGGCTAGTGTTCGGGACCCACAGCTTTACGTGCCTTCTGAAGCACGGAATCATCTTTCTTTCCGGATAATCAGGTGATTCAAGCCTGCAATATCCTAAACAACTTTTCACAAAGTATGCTTTCCAGTGGGATTTGAACCCACGAACTCCGGATCACAAAGCAAACGCCTTGACCACTCAACCACAAAGGCAGTCCGTATTCTTTCTTTCAGTATTCTTCTTTCTTATCGAATTTGTTAAGCCAACTCTGATATCGCACCAGCTATTTATTATTTTTCAGCCAATCCTGTCACCCAAAGGTAGCCTGTAAGAGATTGCCTTGGCGATAAGGCCGCCTATTGTACACCGTTGATTTCTTTTTTGTATAGAATTTTTTTTCAAGTGTTTTGGTGCAATAAAGTGTATTATTATTATTCTCTTTATTTAATTTGAAACTTAGGCTAGGTTTTAGTATACATTTATTAAAAGTAAAATATAAAACATACTACAAAATATAAACATTTACAAAAACCTAACCTAGCTGCCCACTGGCAGCGGGGCAAGGCCCAAGCTACCGGCGGTTAGGGCCGCAGAGAGAGAAACCTCCTGACAATACGTGCCGTGTCCAGGAGTACTGCCTTCTGAATCTGACCCTTGATCCAGCCATCTAGCGAGAGAGTCTTAAGATGTTGGTCAAGACTCTTCGCTATAAGACCGTTCGCCGATACGACTATCGGGACAATGATCGTCGAATCCACATCCCACATAGCAGTCACCTCGTGGGACAAGTCAAGGTACTTGCTAAGTTTGTCCTTCTCGGCCTTCACGAGGTTGTCGTCATGCGGGACGGTGATGTCGCCGAGCACTGCCTGGCGCATCAATCGATCAATCATTATTATTATTATTATTATATCAGAATTTTCTTGAGCTGACTTAGCGCAATAAATGTCATCTAGTGACCACAGTAGTTATTACACATTAGTGTACGCGTGCGGCTTTCCTTCAGATGTTTTCCTTCACCGGAAGTAAGAGATGGTAGTTGACACAGAAAAGCACAGTAGTTGAAAACTCAGAAGTATAATTTATCATCATCATCCGAGCCTATTTCCAGTTACATCGTCAGCGATTACGCTTAAGAGCCCGGGGTCCGCTACCTTACCTAGGTGATTCGAAGAGGTTACTGGTTTTTACACAGAGCGACTGCCGTCTGACCTCCGCAACCCAAAGGGTAGACCAGAACCAATCCTAGGATAGGTACAAACGCTATGGCGTTCGGGACCAACAGCTTTACGTGCCTTCCAAAGCATAAAATCATCTTGCTTTTCGGATAATTAGGTGATTCAAGCCTGCAATATTCTAACCAGACTGGAAACAACTTTTCACAAAGTATGCTTCCCAGTGGGTTTTGAACCCACGACCTCCGGATCACAAGGCGAACGCCTTGACCACTGGACCACTGAAACAGTCACTCAGAGGTATAAGTTACGCCCAGTGAAAATCAAACCCGAGCCTCATAGACGCACAGCCTGGTCCTAAGGGTTGGGTTGGGACACATCTGACAGCACGAAACAGCATTTTCCTATGCTGCTATGCTTTTCTGTCGCTCAGAACCGTCATTTGCTAGTGCGAGAATGAAAGACGGAACGCCGCGGAATCGGCAATGCTGCCGCATTCCGTTGCTCTTTCTCGCTTGACTATGCTATGACTACCGCTTCCAAATCAAAATAGATGAGAAACTTTCTACGTACGTAGTACGTAGAAACGTGATAATAATTTAGCTGCATCTTCAGTGACATGGTCGATCCGTATCCGTTCCCGTATTATAGAAAATTGCATTAGAGGCTGCGTAGAAACAGCGTAGTATATGTGAGAGTAGCAGATAGAACAGCTATAGTATTTTTACTTGCTCTTTACGAGTAATCTACATTACTTAGTGTGCTTCCGCTACCAATAAGTACTTTTTTAGGGTTCCGTACCCAAAGGGTGCAAACGGGACCCTATTACTGCGACTCCGCTGTCTGTCCGTCTGTGCGTCTGTGCGTCTGTCCGTCTGTCCGTCTGTCCGTCTGTCCGTCTGTCCGTCTGTCCGTCTGTCCGTCTGTCCGTCTGTCCGTCTGTCCGTCTGTCCGTCTGTCCGTCTGTCCGTCTGTCCGTCTGTCCGTCTGTCCGTCTGTCCGTCTGTCCGTCTGTCCGTCTGTCCGTCTGTCCGTCTGTCCGTCTGTCCGTCTGTCCGTCTGTCTGTCCGTCTGTCTTTCCGTCTGTCACAGGGCTCTATCTCTTGAACCGTAATAGCTAGACACTTGAAATTTTAACCGATTATGTATTACTGTGGCCGCTATAACAACAAATACTAAAAATAAAAAAACAGTTAAAAATTAAAGGAGGTCGTCAAGCAAGAAACTTGTTTTTTTCATGTTTCATTTTTAACTTGATCTTTATAATGGCATTAAGGCCGTACTTGAATTTTTCGGGGTCTAGTCCTGCCCCCATTCAAAATAAATCATTTTAAAGAAGATGGATACATCATTTAAAGTTTTGCTACTACCAAGTCCTAGATAACCCTTCAAAGTATTTATAAACTAGTGTTTACAGTTTAAAGTGAGAACGTTAAGCTTTACTACGCACATTTGCGAAAAACGGCCACATTTGGCAAATGTGCGTAGTAAAGCTAAACGTTCTCATTTTAAACTGTAAACAGTAGTTCATAAAATACTTTGAAGGGTTACCTAGGACTTGGTAGTAGCAAAATTTTAAATGATGTCTCCGTTTTATTTGGAATGATTTATTTAAAAAGGGGGGAGCACTGGACCCCGGAAAATTCAAGTATGATCTTAACTAGATACTTGAAATTTTCACCAATTATAAATTACTATGACCACAATAACAACAAATACTAAAAATAAAATAAAGTTAAAAATTAAAGGGGGTCGTCATACAAGAAACGTGTTTCTTCAGCGTTTTAAAACATTGTACGGTGGTACGGAACCCTTCATGCACGAGTCCGACTCGCACTTGCCCGTTTATTTTCATCTAAGCGCGTTCCCGGTTGCATCCTTAGGTGTGCTACTTTGGAGCCCGGAGTGCGCTTTCACGCTTTTTCTTCTCCAAATATTATGCATGTCAATGGTCACCCCAGGATGCCAAAGAAGTAGCAAAAAGGAGAAGAAATAGACGGAACAGTTTAAATAATTTGGCTATAGTTTTACGACCGGTCGCGTTGTAGCACGAGATGTTTGTGCTAAGTCCTTAGTCCTTTAGTCGCCTCTTACGACATCCACAGGAAGAGATGCAGTGGTCCTATTCTAACCCGGAACCATACGGGTAAGCTACGAATTAGTACATTAAAACTATTTCCGACAGGCACCCACCTACTACTGTTATAGTAACTATACTTCTTGTGGTTAAAATGACGAATGACGTAAAATAAATATATCGAAGCGCGCCAAGGATCAACCATAATATGATCGATTGCCAGCTGAGGGATTGACAAATGTCATGGCCGATAAATCATTATGGGTAGTATTTAAACGCAAATCAAAATTACTGATTGCACAGCAAAATACTCAACTGAAAATATTACTAAACAAACTGCAATTTATATTTGTGGCGCAGTAAAATGGATAGAACTTTCCTAGCACTCGCCGGCCGCTGCCGCGGCACGCTCGCTTCGCTCGCTCGGCTCGTGCGTGTGTTGGTCACAGTTCTAACATAACCTAACCTATAGGTTTGCCCTAACCTAATAAATTTGATGTGCAGTCAGTATTTATTTGCTGTGCAATCAGTACTTATGATAAGATTGTTGATTTATTTGATGTAAAAAAGTATATAAATGATGAGATTAAATTGATGGGTGATTATTTATTAGATGTGCAATTAATAATATCCCAATCATTATTATGGTCGATTGCCAGCTTTGATTATATTATCAAAGATTGCCAGTTAAGAGGAGTAATGTTACGCGCTACCAAAATGCGATTTATATGGTATGGACTATGAACATATAAGTATAACGTAAAAGTATATTACAAACAACGCAGATGGTCTTCCGACCCGTGAACATGCCACGTATAATTGACCATGGGAAAAACATGAATGTTCTAGATTTAAACCACAAACTTTTAAGGATTGTCCTTGTGATTTGTTGATGGTCATGGCAAATGCAAGACGTATCGGAAAGTTTTTTAGGTGTAAAAACTTAAATTTTCAACCATACCGAGTTTTATAGTTCACTTCACTGTTTATACGAATGGGCAATTGGGCAATAATGTTAATTATTTATTTAATAGAAATAGTTTTATTATTGATTTCTTACAAATATAAAATTGTCATCCATACGTCATTACATAGCTGTCATTATACGTCAATTTTGTTATTCCAAGTCTGATTCTTTTTTGTTATACCACGTTTTATAGTGACTGACGTTACATGTCAAGTCACACGGGAATGATGTCGAACGGGATAAAAAGGACTTCAACGGGATAAAAAGTATCCTATGTCCTTCTCCTGGCTCTAAACTACCTCCCTGCCAATTTTCAGCTAAATCGGTTCAGCCGTTCTTGAGTTATAAGTGAAGTAACTAACACGACTTTCTTTTATATATGAACATGCCACGTATAATTGACCATGGGAAAAACATGAATGTTCTAGATTTAAACCACAAACTTTTAAGGATTGTCCTTGTGATTTGTTGATGGTCATGGCAAATGCAAGACGTATCGGAAAGTTTTTTAGGTGTAAAAACTTAAATTTTCAACCATACCGAGTTTTATAGTTCACTTCACTGTTTATACGAATGGGCAATTGGGCAATAATGTTAATTATTTATTTAATAGAAATAGTTTTATTATTGATTTCTTACAAATATAAAATTGTCATCCATACGTCATTACATAGCTGTCATTATACGTCAATTTTGTTATTCCAAGTCTGATTCTTTTTTGTTATACCACGTTTTATAGTGACTGACGTTACATGTCAAGTCACACGGGAATGATGTCGAACGGGATAAAAAGGACTCGAACGGGATAAAAAGTATCCTATGTCCTTCTCCTGGCTCTAAACTACCTCCCTGCCAATTTTCAGCTAAATCGGTTCAGCCGTTCTTGAGTTATAAGTGAAGTAACTAACACGACTTTCTTTTATATATATAGATTGTAATACTTTATAATATTTATTTATGCGCCGCAACTAATTTTATCTGTTTATCCCTATGGTTGACTGGGAGAGAACGCTATAAGCGTCAAGTCCGCCAATTATAAACAATTATTATTGTGGATCAATAAAGTTTTAATAAATAAATAAATAAACACCCAATAGGTATGGATCACGTATCACGTGACAGAATGGAAACGGTTCCTTAAATAACTACCTATATATGCTTTACGCAGCAGTTATCTCTTATGGGGCTGACAAAGCATTATGTGTCTTGCGCTTGCGGCTCAAATCAGATAGAGCCCAGAGCAGCAAGGCCTAAAGCCACTTTTAGCGTGATGGTGGGCGATATTTTATCTTTTTATCCTTAAATAACTACACGGATAAAAGCTTAAAAGCAGACAGAACTTAATTATAAAACCTCTTTAACTGAAAGGCTTAACAAGGTTAAAGGCGTTCGCTTTTGTCAAAAGTTTATTACATTTAAAAGTTATGAAGTTTTTCAAGTTGAGGATTTAGAAAAATACTTTGTATTTCACTGAATAATGAAGATTGAAGAAGTTTTAGTAAAATTATAATCATATAATTACTGTATTTTTTAGTTTTGGAGAGTTGTAGCTAGTTTTTGTTACGCTTTGATTCAGATAGTTATTATATTTTATCTAAAAAAAAAATTATAAATTTATTGTTCATTCGTTGCGTGTGTTTTAGTAAATTTTTTTACATTGTTTTACCATGTCACACCATTTATGTAACAATATCAAAATCATAATCAAAAATCAATACTAAGTATCAAAAAAGTGATAAATAAGAATAAATAAATAAAAACTACTTACGTGTCTGAATTATAATAATTATGAAAGTCTTTAAATTTACTGGAAAGATCAATCAGTGTTAAAACTTTTCGTGACATTCATGACGTAGTTTTGGGCCATCGCGGGGGGAGAATACCTTGTTTTATTATACCATACAAGTACCTATATCTAGGAAACTAAATGCTGCCAACTGGACTCTTTTTGCTTGGACGCCCACTTAGGTATACAAAGTGGAAGGAACATACCCGTAATAAATCATACCACGGGCTATACTAGGTTTAAATATAATATAATTAAAATAAAAGTCAAAAAACCAAAAAAAAAACGATATTTCCATACAAATCGCCCGGGCAACTGCACGCTTTTGTACACTACTGTACTGCACACTTTTGGAAATGCCGAAATTTATTTTTGTTTTTTGGCTGTTATTTTAATTTTATTATACTATAATGGTCTAGTATAGACCGTGGTTTGATTTATTACGGTTATGTTCCTTCCACGCTGCATATGTAAAGTAATAAAAAAATAAATAGCTTCTTCTAACGTCAGGCAGGTTGCTGGGAGGAACTGGATTGCGATGGCCAGTGATAGAGCAGGGTGGCGCAGACAAAAGGAGGCTTATGCCCAGCAGTGGGTACTTGAAGGCTGTTGATGATGAAATAGCTTCTTACCTTAGCATATACTACAAACCAGGAGAAGAACTAGAACGGATCATAAAGTGCACGCGAGTCGCTTCTATCAATCAGACACTAATCGAAAATTCCGATTCAATAAGAGAGCTATCTTCGGTATTAGGTTGAGAGGATTGATTCACATAAAATGGACAGTAAACAATCTTATTCATATCTTTTTAGGGTTTTTAATCTAGACAAAGAAACCTTATTAATATATTGACTACCCCCGTGGCGTGGCGTACACGCCAGTCCGCCATTTCGGAGGTTCTGGGTTCGATCCTCAGCCAGAGCAAGTTGGATAATGGCATTTTTAAAATTTTCCTGGGTCTTGTGTGTATATTTCAATTGTACAAGTTTTTAAACTTAGTTTGGGGCTAGCTCGATCAGTGTGATTTGTCCTTATAATAATAAAAAAATAATCGGTCTGGCCGTCCGTTAAATTCGCATAAAATATACACATATTATTGTTATCATGCCAATGTAGTGGACACCTTCCCCCTTCCCTATACACAAAGTGAGGATAGTATTAAATTAGTAAAATTTAATTCAAATTTTAAATTATATTAGTAAAATTTAAGTATTTTGTTATGTGTAAATGAGAATATACTAAAAGTACCTATTTTAAAGATGAATTCAGTCATGACATATTTAAGAACAAGAAACAATATTGAAACATGAAACATGAAAAACAATAATTATCTCCCATAGAAGTTGAGCGGTCAGCTAATCAAAAAATTTTTCATACTGCACAACTTTCTCCAACTGACATTCATTGGAGAAAGTTGTTCAGCACCAGGTGCCACGGACTGAAATCACCCTTCAAATAATTTAATGTTATATATTAGTGTGATCATTGTTGGATAGGGATTTAAAAAAAAAATACGGATTAGTGATGACCATTTTTCGATTAAGGGATGCAAATGCTAAATTTACCTCTAAAAGCTAATTGTAAAATCCGTCTTATTCTTACTGTAAGCTCTCATTGAATCCCTCCCAATCCATTTTTATATCTCAATCAAAGCGATTTCATCTAAAAGCTAAGCAAGGATTTCCTAAATTCTCTTCATTCCACTGATTGCTAAATTTTATGTGTCCCAATCTGAAGATTTCGTCATTAGTAATCATGCTTTCGATTTTATACAGCTATAAAGTGATTGAATTTTATTAATATTAAGAGTTGAGGTACCATTACCATCATCATCATAATCACTCGGAGCCGACTTCAGACAACTGACGTGTCGGCATCTGCTGCTGCCGTCTGCTACTACTGATCTACGGTCGGATGACACGTCGTCTGCGGTCGAGCGACGTGTAGTCGGGTGACGTGTCGCTAGCTGCAAAAGCTATTTCATAATACATAGAAACTAGTAGTGTCGCCGCGACATGTCGTCTGCGGTCGAGTGACGTGTAGTCGGGTGACGTGTTGCTAGCTGCGAAAGCTATTTAATAAAAATACATAGAAACCAGTAGTGTCGCCGCGACACGTTGTCTGCGGTCGAGCGACGTGTCGCTAGCTGCGAAATCTATTTCATAGAAATACATAGACACCAGTAGTGTCGCCGCGACACGTTGTCTGCGGTCGAGCGACGTGTCGCTAGCTGTAAAAGCTATTTCATAGAAATACATAGAAACAATTAGTGTTGCCGCGACACGTTGTCTGCGGTCGAGCGACGTGTCGCTAGCTGTAAAAGCTATTTCATAGAAATACAAAGACACCAGTAGTGTCGCCGCGACACGTTGTCTGCTGCAGCTGCTGTCTGCAGTCAGCTCCGAACTTGTACCTATTAGCACAAGTTTTGCTTTATATATTGTTTTTTTTTTATTTCGCTTTATTATGTTAGTAATTCAGTATCGTGGACTGAACCTATCTTTAAAATATTTTCAATATATTTTTTAGACCTTGTTTATTTTTGAAGTAAAAGCTTCTTCAGCGGCGTTGTGCACTTTTTTTGTAATGGGTAAAAAATGTTAAACTCGCGTCAGGACAAGTGTCCTGATCTAAAATACGTAAGACGGATGGAGAGTAGACAGCCGGCGCGACGTAGGAGTGGAAGTATCCCCCTCTTTTTCTACGGCGCGGCGAAAATGTATGCCTGCGCCTGCTGTTTCGTTTAGCTGAGAGATAAACTTTTTAATGTAATATAAATTGTCAAGTTTGTGTACGATAGCGCAATAAATAAATATTGTATTCTACCACATAAATTATAGTACTTTTATACTGATAATTAAAGCAATTCGTGCAAAATTATTCCCTAACCATTCCAAAATATCAAAAATGCACAACGTAATATTCAAGTTTTCACTTCTGCCGGCACTCCCGGAGTGCAACCTGTTGTTTTTTTTAATATGACTAAGTTAATTCATTACTTTATGGCCTATACAGGGCCTCTTACTGTCTTCAGTGGTATTGCGTCATATTTGATTTAGTGTGACATCACATAGCTTAAAACCAGCGAACAGCCAAGTCGCTTCCAACGACCTCATTTTGTCAAGGTATTATCGATATCATTTAAGATATGAGGGAATAGATGAACATACATTTACATATATACTTAACATAGGGGCTAGAATCAGAACCCTCCTTTTGGCTTCACCGTAGCATAGGCCGGAATCTCCTAAGGTACGTGCAATATGCGTCCCCGTTCCCCGTCCCCGCACCTCTCCTCCATTTTATCCTCGATGACTCACGTTGGCTCACAAGAACCGGGGGAGAGGTGCGGGTGCGGGGAACGGGGACGCATATTGTGCGTACCTTAGGAGATTCCGTTCTGTTTACTTTTACTGTATTCTGTGACCGTAGTCAAGTAAAAATATGACACCATTTGAGACACACACTCGCAAGAATACTATTTATTTAAGTTTATTACAAAACATGTAACAGGTGGCCCAGGGCCTTTCCTACCAGTCAACCTACAGGTGGTACTGATAAAAGAAAATTGTGGAGGCTATGGCACATTCAAATTAACTATGAAATTATAAATTATTAAAAATGTACTTACCTCAAACATATACAATACAATACAATACAAATACTCTTTATTGCACCATGAACAAAGCAATTACAAAAATACTAGTACAGAGAAGAAACAGAAAAATTATTCAAAGGCGGACTTTTCGCATAGCAATCTCTTCCAGTCAACCTTTGGGTAGAGAGAGAAGTGAATTTCGAGAGTGAATATATTATATTTATTTTATCTAAATAAGTTCATAGACCTACAAACAACAATACAAAAATATTTTATAAATTCATAAACTCAACATACACAACATAAATATTCATAATATTCTACTTCTATGACCATACTATGTAGCTTCTCAGCTACAAACAGTACAGTACTAGCACTTGACCGGGTTCCTTTTGTTCGGTCGAGCACGCCACGTGAGAGCTCATGCAATCTACATTAATTACCTCAACCACTAACGAAAAACAAAATATGAAGTAAGAATGTATTTGTGCGAAAAGTTTTACAACCGGCCGCCGCCCGACGTTAACCCTCTTTGGGAATGCAATTGTAGCTCGAGATGTTTGTGCTTAGTCATTTAGTCGCCTCTTACGACATCCACAGGAAGAGATGGAGTAGTCCCATTCTAACCCGGAACCACACGGAACTAAATTGTCCTAGGTCTTGGGTGTTTATATCTATATGTGTATTTAAATATTATAAAATATAGTATCGTTAAGGTAGTATCCCTTTACACATGTTTAAACTGACTACCTATGTATTCCTTAATATAATTTATTTACCTATCTATTTTTATGTTGGTCTGTGGGCAATAATAACTTAATTTATCTCATTTCTGAGACAGTTGGGACTTAGAGACTCGACGGAACTTTTGTGGGATGCTATGTTCAAAGTGAAATGTATTAAACCATAATAACATACTAACTTTATGACATTGCTGTAAAATATGTGTGTGTCAACACGACTTTGGTGTATATATACCAAGCTTGTCGATATTATAGAGACAATAGCGTTTTTAAGTTCGAGCGTGGATCAAGTGAGTCCGTATGACTTTCGGTCTAGAATAAATCTAGCTCTTACTGTGGATGTCGTAAGAGGTGTCTAAAGGAATAAGCACAAACATCTTATGCTACATCTGTATTTCCAAGGAGAATTAACGTCGGGAAGCGGCCAGTTGTAAAACTTTTTACACAAATACATTTCTAAAGAGTGTTAACGTTAGACAGGCAGTCGGTCGTAAAACTAAAGCCAAATATTTCTTCTCGATTTCGCATGGTCTTTGACATTCTGGAGTGATCATTGATATGCATATTGTCACGAAACTGGGGTTCGGTATTTGGAGAGAAACGCCAAAATTCCTATGAGGGTGTTTATTCACTACGGAACTCTAGGTTGACACGCGAAGATGGTCTTCCAAACGTCCAAGGTCCAAGTCGCGTAGCAGCTGAGGTCCAGGTATCTCGCCAAGGTAGTCACAGGTACTTCCACTTGTCACACTAAGGTAGGTTTCCTTCGCTTCGATTCGAAGTGATCGCTTTGATAGCTCGAATTGAACTGCTGTGGCGCACCCACCGTTCCCTATTTATGCGCCATCGAATAGGTCCACATTAACCTCGAGTATTTTACATAGTCGACGAACATGTTTCGAAGCATCCAGGCGCCGGGTATGTGTGTGTGTAACATGGTCAAGCAACTTTAGACTTTATGACAAAAGACATATGGGACTCTACTGCCATTATAACATTTGTACCAGTTCTACCAGTGACCATGAAATCTCGTAATGTGGAAAACGAGTATCATAAAATTTTCTTTTAAAAATATTGTAAGTTGGTTACCACCATTTTTCGATTTACGGATCCGTTTGTGAAAGTGCATTTTTATTAAGGCCGTACCTGAATTTTCCGGGGTCCAGTGCTGCCCCCATTTAAAATAAATCATTTCAAAGAAAACGGAGACATTATTAAAAATTTTGCTACTATCAAATCCTAGATAACCCTTTAAAGTATTTTATGAACTACTGTTTACAGTTTAAAGTGAGATCGTTAAGCTTTACTACGCACATTTGCAAAAAACGGCCACTTTTAGCAAATGTGCGTAGTAAAGCTTAACGTTCTTATTATATTATAAACTGTAAATAGTAGTTCATAAATTACTTTGAAAGGTTATCTAGGATTTGGTAGTAGCAAAATTTTAAATAATGTCTCCGTTTTCTTTGAAATGATTTATTTTAAATGGGGGCAGCACTGGACCTCGGAAAATTTAGGTACGGCCTTAATAAAAATGCACTTTCACAAACGGATCCGTAAATCGAAAAATGGTGGTAACCAACTTACAATATTTTTAAAAGAAAATTTTATGATACTCGTTTTCCACATTACGAGATTTCATGGTCACTGGTAGAACTGGTACAAATGTTATAATGGCAGTAGAGTCTGACTACTAGAACTACTAGAAGAAGTGTACTTAAACTAATAAAATTAAAATTAAATTACTTGTTTGTAATAAAACGACAACATTCATTCATGGATATACACGTCGGTTTCCATGGCCGTATAGTTATTAAAACGTTTGACTTTTTTGACGTTTGATATATCACACCGTCTTTATAGACTTTGTGATTGTCATACACACTTCTCTTATTGTCGGAATTTCGAAATGCATGGTGCGAGTTTGATTGTATTATAATAAACTTGTTTTTACCCGTTCATTACGGAAGAATTAGTTGCATAATTTTGTTGTCTCTGTTTGTTTGTAAATTATGACAATCCATTTGTTCGGCCTGTAGAAGGCGAACTTAATCCAATTTATCTAAGAATTTCAGTACGTCAAGAACAATGTAAACCGGGCTTTATCCCCAAAATTGGCTCCCAGCTAATTTTCCCAATTACTAGTCTGACGATTAGGTTGTCCAATTACTTGACACAAAAGGTGACGTCAAATTAAAAATATGGTAATTTCAACTTTGTCTGTACTCGGCCGAGTGGAAGATTATAATTATTGGGACATTGTTACGCATAATATGGACCTCACAAAAATAGGGTCAATTATTAGATTTAAAAGATTATTCAGTGATCGAGAGGCGTGAAGTAATATATTTTATCTACACCCATGCTATAAATCCTCTATAAAAGTTTCTGAAACAGTTAGCTTATTGCCAACATTATAACAACCAGTGTCATAGTAACCATAATATCACCCAAACGCGTGATTTAATGTTGTACTTAATTTAATTATGCAACGCAAATCTTTTTTTTTAATTTATAAAGATCTTCCTCTATCTTTATGAATTTAAAAAAAAAGAAACCATAAGCGCCATTTTTGAAACGTGGATTCACGTAAAGGAATGATTTTTTCCTTACAAAAAAACGTTCGATTAGTGACTCCGCGTTTGAAAAATAGCAAAATTGTCTTGCACGCGCGTTTCACTACCAAAAATTCGAAATAAAAAAAAAAACATGTTATTTGAATTTACGTCGCATCCTGCCAGTTTTGTTTGTATTTAATCCATTAAACACCAAGAAAACCAGAAAAAATAGATAAACAATGGACCATTACCTCATAGGGTCATGCGGGGTTTGAAGCGTTAGCATTTCAAAAAATTATTACTTTGTTGTTTACAAAAATTAGTGATACAAGCTTTGATAATACCTACACCACCAGATATTTTTAATGCAGCAAAGGACATTTCTAACCAATTATTACCAGAAAAGTCGAGAAAACAATGTCAAAAAAGTAGTACTTACATCATTTTCTGAAGATGTGATAATAGTATATTTTCAAGAATTATCCGAAAAATTCAAATCTTCATCCCTATGGACCTACTATTCAATGCTCAAAAGTACGCTGAGTATTAATCACAACGTGGATATCTCAAATATTCAAAATTAATTGCTTTGCTAAAACGTAAAGCAGAAGGTTATACGCGTATATACCTTTTATAGAGGATTCATATCATGGGTGTTGATAAAGTATTTTATGCAACTGTTCATAATTAGGTATTAAAACACTCATGTGATACTATTATCACCCACAAACCATGGTGATAATCTCACATTCGTGTTTTGATACCCCTTATAATATCACAGTTGCATAAATAACTATTTTTTATTTGTTTATTAACCAATTTCAGTGTCCCACTTCTGGGCACAGGCCTCACCTTTATGTTTCCAATCAGTCCTGTCGAGGGCAGTAGTTTGCATATAATAAAGTATATAAATATAGACTAACATAACTCCGGTATTTTTATAATATCTAAGTATAATCGCTGCCAACAGGTAGCTAGGTTAGGTTTTTATAATGTATATATATTTTGTAGTATGTTTTATATTTTACTTTTTATAAATATTTTATAAAAACCTAAGCTAAGTAAAAAATGAATAAAGAGAATAATAATAATAAAGCTTTATTTATTCCATACAATTTTTACATTTATATTTACACTGTTAGCCTTCAAATGTATTTTAAAAGAATTTAAAAGCATTAGTTATAATTAGAGTCATAATAATTAATAATAAAATCTACACTTCTACACTAATATTATAAAGAGGAAAGATTTGTACCTATTTTTGTATGTTTGTATGTTTGTAATGAATAGGCTTAAAAAGTACTGGGCTGATTTAAAAAATTCTTTCACCGTTGGAAAGCTACACTATTCCCGAGTGACATAGGCTATGTGTGTACCACGGGCGAAGCCGGGGTGGACTGCTAGTATAAAATAAAGAAATGTTGATTTTACTAGATTTAATGAAAATGTCAATGTATTGCAATCTCCAGATATTTATTGGTATTAAAAAAAAACTATTGTATGGACCCCTCTCGGGTAAAAGCCTCCTCCAAAGCTAACCATTCGTCCCTGTTTTCTGCTACTTTCATCCAGTTTTTTCCTGCGTGGGCTGCTATTTCATCTCCCAATCTGGCATTTGGTCGGCCTCTGCGTCTCCATCCTTGGGGCCCCTTCCACCTTGTGACTTTCAGTGTCCACCTATTGTCAGAGTACCTGATTCTCTGATCAAATCTTACCGTGTAGGGTATCAAATAAGAAAGCTAAATTAGCACATTTCTAAAATAAATATCTCCTCTAATTGTCAAACTCCGTTGCATATTGGTTACCATGCTAGGCCGCTACTCAGAGGTCTTGGGTTCGATCCCCAGGGTGAGCAAGTTGGATATGGCCTTTTTCAAATTATTTATAAGGAACATAATATAAAGGTATAGATGCAGACAACGCAACTGATAAGTTTTTTATGAACAAATATTGAAGACAATTTTTTTAAAATGATATAAGTTTTTTATTTTAGAACCGATTGAAATAAAACAAACACTTTATTTTACGTGAAGCTTACCACAATACAGAAGTTTAAACTGCAATCGGTTAAGCCGTTTCTGAGATTAGCGCGCACAAACATACAGACAAACAGATAACAATTCTAAAAATCATTATTTTGGGTTTTAATTTAATTTAATTTTATTGAGCCAAAAGCTACAATAGGTAGACTTAATGCTAAAGCATTCTCTCTCTGTCAACCTGTAGGAGAAGAGAAACAGATAGAATAATATTGAATTAAATAATTTTTGTTTTTCCTAAAGGTTGACTGGTAGAGAATGCATTAGCGTTAAGTTCACCTTTTGTACCATTTTGGTCAATAAAGATTTTAATAAATAAATAAATAAATAGAATAGTTAGCGTCTAAAATAGATAGAAACAATCCAGAAATAATAAGTACTTTTAAATGATCATACATAAATATCGTATAAAATAAATATACTATATTTATTCATACAACTTATTATATACATACATATATACATATATATATATTTGAAGATCAGAAAGAAACGATGAATTCTCCTAATTGTTCAAAGATTCAAAAAGTAAATCATGCACTTTTTTCTTGTATAAATGTCTACTAGATATTTGTTTGATGTTTTATTGGGTTAATAAAAGCCCCTGACAATATTTTTCTCATATATCTTCCATGTACAGACAGCAATCGTTTACGGTTGTATTATATTTTTACTGATGATATATTTATTGGTGATCGATTTATTGATGATGTTGAAGTACATATCAATTTGCTACAAGTAAAATATTTTTTGTAAATATACTAGGCTGTTACTACGAAGTTTTGCTCAATAGTCATAAATATTTTATTGGAAAAAACGTAATAAGTTTAAATTGTAACAAGACGATATTTTTTTTATATTCGCATAAATATTTAAATTATTTATTTTTCACATCTAACATTGTAAAAAAATCAAGAATTGTAATGTTCGTAAAGCTGCAAACATTTATTTATTTCTGGTAAATATTAAAAATATTAGGAGTAGTACTGTAATTATTAAAAGATTCGATTTTTTTTTAAACAAATACAAACTTACAGGTACATGTCGGTAGTCATCATTATAGATATTTTGATATTTTCAAGCTGCTCTCAAGGTCGTTTTGGATCCCATACTCTACGTCCTCGAGTGATCGGAGGATGGTCTGATGTCAAAAACAACTATCCTTTTGTGGTCAAATTGGTAACACCCACTCTATACCCAAAACATCCTCAAATGAGGGTTTGCACTGGTTCCCTTATTACGCGCCGATGGGTGCTCACCGCTGCGCACTGCATAGTGGGGATCAACACTAGTTTTATTAGGTGGGGTGATATGAGCATTCCTTGGAATGAAACGAAATATAAGTCAAAAGTGAAAAAAACGATCACACACTCTTCTTACACACATTATTATGACGTTGCAAACATTAATAAAGAAACCCCATGGAAAAACGAACGAATAGAACATGACATAGGCTTATTATTTGTTGAAGAAGTAGACATAACAAAATTGGGTAGAATTCACGCCGCAGATTACAAAACATTTATAGGTCGTTCGGCACGCTTTGCTGGATATGGCTCTACGTCTCCATACTTCATTTACAAAAACGTAGACGATCTTTACGATGCTATCATTGCAGACGACATGACACCCTATTTACAGGTTGGCGAGGGACTTATTTTTTCTGATGATGGACAAATACTCAATAAACAGGTAATTCGTCCGGCTTTACTCATCGCACCTAAATGCAGCAATATTCGACACGGTGCGTATTCTGGTGACTCGGGAGGGCCACTTTTAGTGGATGGTCTAATAGTGGCAGTATACACATCAGTTTCACATGGTCACATGTTTGCACAAAGGATCACTTTTGCCAAACACCCCCATCAGGGTGCTCTTACGCCAGTAAGCCCTTATCTAGGGTGGATAAAACAGGTGATTAAAAATAGTGAACAGTACGAGTAGCTTCTTATTTTACGGAATAAATTTTGTTGAAATTCTGTTGAATAAGTTTTGTATCGATTATTTACCTTTAACGTTACCTACCTATATTTTAAGCAGTTTTTTATTAAATTCATATCTATATTATAAGCATATTTGTGTCTCCCAGTGTTAGCAAGACATTTATTTGGAGCATAGCTTTGTATGGATGTGAAACGTGGACAATGAAAAAAAAGGACAGAGAAAGAAGAGAAGCAATTGAAAGGTGGTGCTAGAGGAGAATGGAGAAAATAAGCTGGATGGATAGAAAAAGCAATGAGAAGGTGCTAGAAAGAGTGGAAAAGAGAAGAAATATTTTAAAAACTATTGAAAATAGGAGAGGGAAGATGATTGGACATCTAAAAAGACATGACAATCTATTCGAATAATAGTAGAAGGAATAATAAAGGGGAGACGAGGAAGGGAAAGACCTAAGATGAAGTTTTTCCAACAAACTTTGAAAGTAAGATCCTACCACGAAGCAGCTGCTCCGTGGGTCCTACCAAGACATTAAAAAGATGGCAGAGAGAAGAGAGGAATGGAGGCATCTCCACTTAACTCCACCGACAAGAGAGTAGTCCACTTGCAAACCCCGTCAAGTTAAAAAAAAAACAAAACTTCTATTTAAGGCGCCATTTTATTCGTTTTTTAAAATTCTTTCATATACAAGTATCAATATCTTTCAAAACTTGGTAAGTTACGCATAAATTCAGGTTGAATTTTCAAAACTCTTGCAAAACTCGCTATATTGTTCGGAAATTCACTTTCAAATAGCTTTATGTTACACTTTCAAAAGTCGCTAAGTTTCTGATTGGCTTCTGCAAATGCCGCCATCTTAAGTTTCTATAAATATTATACAGGATAACTTTTTAAACATCATCCAAATTTTTGGAGCAAGTTCAGTCCATGATACTGAACTACTTTCTATAAAAAAAGTTATTAAAAATCAATAAATATTTTCGTCCTCCAATACAAAACCCGTTTAGCTGAACGCTGATTTGTATGGGAAGGCAAATTGTTATTTCAGTTTTTCGTTAATTGTTTTTATGGAAAGTAGTTCAGTATCATGAACTGAACCTGCTCCAAAAATTTGGCTGGTGGTTAAAAAGTCAGCCTGTAGATTTTTTCAAAAAGATCCAGGTGAGATTAGGAAATAAATTTAAGAGTTTAAACTCCGCGGCTGACAAAAAACTACTAAAGTCAGTATATCTGGCTATCTGTCAATCCATAATTTCATACTGTATATTGGTTTAGGGAGGTGCGACTATGACAAATATGATTTTACTGGAGAGAGCGCAACGCTGTATAATTAAAATAATTTTAAAAAGACCAAATAGGTATTCCACAAAATGTATTTATGACGAGTTAAACGTCCTTAGTGTACGTGGAACGTTCATTCTAAGTGTAATGATTAAAATGCATAAAGATGTTCTCCGATCACCTAACAACGAAAATATGCTTCAGAAACGAATATTACAACTACCAATCCCATCTTTTAACACAACCTTTGCGAGAAAATTTAGCCCTTACCTACACCCTTATATTTACAAAAAAGTTAATTCAATGTGCTCAATTAAACAATGCACAATCCGACAATTAAAACTTAATATTTCAATCTGGCTCAATACTTTAAACTACAACGACATTGAACGTATACTAAAAGGGATCCAATAATATAAACACACTTCCACAACATATTTCACGAAAAAACATACTACACACACGAACGCACCCTCACACTTAAACACACACTTACATACACACTCTCACAACTCACCACATACTCCTATTTAAGTAATATTTGTTTTAAAAAAAACGCATATTAGTATATTAAAATGATAATATTAGAATCCTATAAAGTTATGATCTCAGAGTAGTATTTGATACTACTTGGAATAAGAATATGGTAATACAGAGACTGGTTGCCTACAAAACAGGCCACGCCGAGTGTAGGAACCAGAAGGATAGTTTGCATATTATAATTAAATATCCTGCTCCCACTAAAATAAACCTTCTTATTATGTTACGTTAAAAGAAACCTATGTTTTGTAAGATTATTTAGATAAGTTAATATTATTAAAATTGTAAAGAAATGTGTGGAGATAAATAAAGATTTATTATTATTATCTCTTTATTTAATTTAAAACTTAGGCTAGGTTTTGGTATACATTTATAAAAAGTAAAATATAAAACATACTACAAAATATAAACATTTACAATAACCTAACCTAGCTGCCCGCTGGCAACGGGGCAAGGCCCAAGCTACCGGCGGTTAGGGCCGCAGAGAGTGAAACCTCCTGACAATACGTGCCGTGTCCAGGAGTACTGCCTTCTGAATATGACCCTTGTTCCAGCCATCTAGCGAGAGAGTCTTAAGATGTTGGTCAAGACTCTTCTTATTATTATGTTTGTACGCTTTTCAGCCACGAGTCCATGGGGACCCGGTCCTTTGAGGCGTTCATGGGGCCAAAGCCAACATGAAGAGGCCTTTTAGTACCTTTTTATCTAAAAAGTGAGATGGCTGCATCTATGGAGATCTATCCCTTAATGTACCATTGAGATGCACTAACGGACAGTCCTCCATAGCTGCCGAACTATTGCCAGGGAGGGAATAACTTGGTTTGGGCTATGTGGATGGGATGATAGTGGACCGGATAACTGGGTTATGGAGTGAGATACGGACATCTACCTAAAAATCTCTCACAACAATTTTAGCCTGGTAGATGGTGACTTGCTGATCGTTGGCTACACTGCCTGTGGGCACCCTAACTAGCCACGAAGATGTGGCCAGGGCGCAACACAATGTGAGCAGCTGAGGGTGTCGAGAGGTGCGGCTCCGATTTCACCATCACGGGGCTTACCCCCGAGAGCGGGTTTCCCCGTTATTACGCCGTTACGTGCAATACACTTCCACCCTGGAGCTTATGTTCTGCTCTTGCGACTCCACTCTGGCCGGCCGGTCAAGGCAAGACAGAGGCGGGGGGTGTGTAACTGTGTGTATGTGTGTGTGTAAGCGCATGTGTGTATGGTCCCCTGGAGGTAGGGTCCGTGGTGTCGCCACTCACCAACAGCTCGCCACAAGCTGCCCTGCGTTGACTGACTGCACTGGAAATCCAGTGGGCGATGGGGTCGTCACATCCCGACGCCGTTTTATTATTATTATTATTATAAAATGAAACAAACTTTTTCTTTGTTAAGTGATTTATTAAGTTTCAAGTTTTAATTGTAGAGGTATTAAGTAAAAATACTCGTATGAGGTGTAAAAATTTCAAGTCAAAGTCAAAAGATTTTATTGTATATCATTTATAACTTTTTTTAATGCAAAAGCTACATACTATTGACGTCAAATAAGAAGGTGTTTTCAATTTATTTTATTTTAGTTTTTCAAGAACCAATAAGTTTAGGTATTGTGTTTTTTTTAATTATGATAGCTGATGATTAAAATGATGAAACTCTTAAAATTCTCCGATAATCTGAAACATATTAAACTCTTAAATCTATTTCTTCGTAAAGTGATTTATTTAGTTTTAAGTTTTAATTGTAAAGGTATTACCGATTCATAACTCGTTAAGTTATTTTATGCAGCTGCAAATGTGACTATATTAAAAATAATTTTGCAAAACTTTTTAATTACAAATTAAACAATTACTATTTAACTGTGATTTAATTTTTTATAAAAATACGATTTGCATTATTAATACTTTTTAATTAAATAAAGAAATAATTACACTAATAACGCGATTTTAAGACAAGAGGCTTAAATTGATTTTCATAAATTTACGTTTGTTTAACTTGACGGCGTTTGCAAGTGGACTACTCGAGCAAGCTCTTCAGTTAAAGAAGTAGTATCAGCAAAGGGACCTGCTTTTGATAGGTTCTGTCGAGGAAAACAGTTTGCCACTTGCCCATGTACGCATCCAAGTCATCACGCCATCTTCTCAATTATTTCAATAAGTTTATTTTGTACTAGCTTTTGCCCGCGGTTTCGCTCGCGTATCCCAATTCCCACGGAAATATTACTTTTTCCGGGATGAAAGGTACCCCTTGTCCTTCTCAGTACTCCGAACTATGTATATGCGAATTTTCAAGAAGATTGGTTCAGTAGATAAAGCGTGAAGAAGTAACAAACAAACAAATATACAAACTCACTTTCGCATTTATAATATTAGTTAGGATAACATTTAAAAACTTATGTAATAGCGTCCAAACTTGATGGTGTTCGATAACTACATTTTTATCTTATACATATAAAAAATGCGAAGTCATATCAAGAGACAATTTGTACCTATATACTTATAGTATATGGTAGTATTCAAACTGCCGCATTATCTCATAGTGGCAACGCACAAAAGTAGTTTTTCCTAGCGGTGGGTGTCCCAGATGACCATGAGGATTTTACCAGCTGCTTGAAAAATAAAAACAAGTAAAAATCTTGGAGAAGGCAAACTATCTACAAGCGGGACTAATTAAATTTTAAACTTGAATTTTCCCCGCCGCTCGTCCTAAACTGTGAAAAGTATTATGCTAATTCGTTCTGATTGCCCGCGATCTTCGACTATACACCTACTAGACTCCGCATGCAGGGCGAACGATTTCAGACAACACGTCAGACTAATACGTCTGACGTGTTGTCTAGTGGGATATCTACCTTAGTACCGACCACTTCCGTGACCCGTACACATTGCGTGCGATAATAAAAAAAAAACTTTAAATTAAAACAAACTATTGAAGTAAAATGGCTCCATGTACCGTTAAGTGGTGCGGAAAATGTAGCCAAAAATCTAGTTTCAAAAAAGATGGCATAACATTCCACAGGTAAGCCACTTTTAATATTTTATGTTTTAGGATAAATTTGTTTAGAGCTCAAACTATGCTGGTAATTTTTGCATGTTTAGTGGTAGGAAAGCAGGTTGCGTTGATGTCTTTTTTCTATGCATCCCTTTCTTTTCAATATATATACTTATTGCTGTCCCGTTCTTGAACTATTGACACGTGTAAGGTAGTGTTGTACCACTTAACTACTCAATGATAAATTATAAAATTATGAATGTCAATGATATTATAAAGTTAAACATATTAATGAGTGTTGCATGTATTATATACAAGCCATAAACCGCGGCTTCGCTCGCGTGAATTATGCTTGTATGTCTCGTATGTCTGTTTGTTAGTATGTCTGTATGTCTGTACTGTATTATTTATTTATTTATATTTTAATCTTTATTGTCCATCAAATACAAATTGTACAGAACAATAGGCGAACTTAACGCTAAAAGCGTTGTCTACCAATCAACCTTTGGGTTATACAGAGAGTCTAAATATGGTGTGAGTCTGTATGTATGTATGTATGTCTGTATGTCAGTATGTTCTTTAAAGTACTTGTACTTTTTTTAAAACGTCTTGTATAATATAATAACTTTATTTTATTCATTCTCAGATTCTCTTCATATCACAATTTGTTATTTAATTTGCGTCAACTTTTATGAAACTAAGTTCGTGCGAAACCTTTGTCGTTAATGTTTTTTACATAATTGTTTTATTTCTATTAAATATGATTTATAGAAATGCTTTGTGTTTTATGCGATCCGATGAGTATAATATAAACTATTATCTATGAGTTCCCATCACTAGTTATGATTTAGTACTCGTTCCGACCTTGAACTAACCAATCAGCGCTGTATTTCTTACCATTCCCCCGACCCACATACCTCAACGTTTTGTCTGAATTGTTTGGTTGTAGAAATTAAAACATTAGGCGTCTAGTCGGTTGTATAGTCGATGCACAAGCTAAACAAAGATTATAAACATCAGTGAGACCTCTCCAACCTAAAATAATATAGGTACTTAAACGGACAGACGGACAGACGGACAGGAATCAGAACGGAATCCTAAAAAGAATTAAGAAATCAAATAATTGTAAATATTGCGGAAAAAATCGAAATTAAATGTAACATACTTACTTACTCATATCACAGGCGTTAGCGCCACAATTTTAGGTCCACAAACTTGTTATAGAACGTTTTGGACCTAAAGCCACAGAACACTGTTAGGGTATTACATACAGAATGTAATCTCCTAAGATACGTGCAATATGCATCCCCGTTCCCCGTCCCCGCGCGTCTCCCCCACTCTCGTCTTGTCGAGGGGCGAGAGCGGGCGAACACACACGCAGTCACGCAGACACGTAGACACAAGAGCGAGGGAGAGGTGCGGGGACGGGGAATGGGGACGCATATTGCACGTACCTTAGGAGATTGCGTTCTGTATGTAATACCACAGAATAGGATACTAATACGTGGTAATACTAATACTGTCTTCTGTGCTATAGCGTAAATTTACTTTCAAAAGAGCAAATGTAATTTAAGTATATCAAGATATGGTAGTGTATGGTACTTCTATTTAAGAATATATTTTTTGATTTAAGTTGATATACCTAAATTATTTGTTTTAAAACAGGAAATTATAAATTGAATTTATTAACTATGTATTAAATCATACCAAATCGCTATAAGTGACATATTTTTTTTAAAAACTAGTCTGTTACTACGAAGTTTTGGTCAATAGTAATAAATATTTTATTGAAAAATACGTAATAAGTTTAAAAAATTATAACACGGCAATATTTTTTTTTCATATTCGATTATATATTTAAAACGGAATAGAATATTTTTTTACATCAAACATGTAAAAAAAGTCCTGAGAACTGAAATGTTGGTGAAGCTGCAATCATTTCTTTATTACTGGTAAATATTAAAAATATTATGAGTACCTAGTACTGTAATTATTAAAAAATACGATTTGGTTTAAATAAATACAAACTTACGGGTACATGTCAATAGTCATCATTATAGATATTCTGATATTTTCAAGCTGGTCTGAAGGTCGTTTGGATCCCATACTCCACGTCCTCGAGTGATCGGAGGATGGTCTGATGTCAAAAACAACTATCCGTTTGTTGTGAAATTGGTAGCACCCACTAAAAGCCGAAAACACCCTCAAATGGGGACTTGCACCGGTTCCCTTATTAACGAATTCCCTTATTAAATAAAACGAAATATAAGTCAAAAGTGAAACAAAGGATTCCACATTATTCTTACGTTTTATATATAAAGAAAATAAACCCTCGACTAACAGAGCTAGTAGACCATGACATAGGCTTATTATTTGTTTAAGAAGTAGACATAACAAGATTTGGCAGGATTCACGCCGCAGATTACAAAACATTTCTAGACCGTTCGGCACGATTTGCTGGATATGGAATGACGTCTCCATACTTCATTTACAAAAACAAAGACGATCTTATCGATGTTGTAATTGCAGACGACATGACACCCTATTTACAGGTTGGCGAGGGACTTATATTTATATATATTATATTTTCTGATGATGGAGAAGTCCTCAATAAATAGGTAGTTCATCCAGCTTTACTCGTCGCACCAAAATGCAGCAATATTCGACACACTTCGTATCATGGTGACTCGGGAGGGCCACTTTTAGTAGATGGTATGATAGTGGCGGTATGCACATCAGGTTCTCATAGTCACAAAGTGGCACAAAGGATCACTTATGACAAACACCCCGAACATAGTTCTTATACACCAGTCAGCCCTTATCTAGGGTGGATAAACCAGGTAATTAAAAGTAGTGAACAGTAGCTCCTTATTCTACTGATTAAATTTTGATGAAATTCTGTTGAATAAATTTTGTATCGATTACCTTTTACGTTACTTTTTTTTATTTCATGCCTATTTAGTGTCCCAGTGTCGGCAAAGGAACCTGATTTTGATGGGTTCTGTCGAGGGAAACAGTTTGCCACTTGCCCATGTACGCATCCAAGTCATCACGCCATCTTCTCAATTCGTTCAATAAGTTTATTAAAAAAAATCTTTATGTATAGCATTAAAATACTTATGTTATAGCGCCCAAATTTGATGGGGTTCAGTAACTAAATATATAAGAAGAAAATAATCACAATTTTATTTAGCAAATAAAAAAGCGGCCAAGTGCGAGACGGACTCGCCCATGAAAGGTTCCGTAGCAGCAAGTAACATAATATAAAAGTTCTAAAGGTAAATTGCGGTTCATAATTTATGACGTATTAAAAAATAACTATCTATGATACCGAGACCGATATAGTTTTAATTGAAAGTACATACTATGAGGTATATACCAAATTTTTTTCAGAATTATTTTAGTAATATTTCAAAAGTTACGGGACACCTCAAATTTTAACTTTGTATTAGATTATCTCAAGACTGGGGGTTTTATCGGACGGACGGACGGACGGACATGACGAAACTATAAGGGTTCCTTGTGGACTACGGAACCCTAAAAAGTGACTTCAGTTTTTGTTCTTCTTCATCAGTTCCACTTCAGACTTCACACTGTATGTGAACTAAAATTGTGTAAAGATAAGTAAGTAGACCTTGCTACATAACGGAAAAAATGGGATCAAAATTAAACTTAAGTGAGCACTTATAACAGAAGGAGATGGCGCGACGACATCGACAGTTTCATGAGGGAGTGACAGCTGGCCTCAACGGACAGGGACCAATGGAAAAATAAAGGTTAGTAATAAGAGGTCTTTGCCCAGCAGTGGGACACAAAAACAAAACAAAAAAGTACCTACTTATAACACAGATGAAAAACATTAATCAAATGTCATATTTTCAGGTTCACTTGTTATCGTAAATCGTTTATCTACGATTACTATATCGTTTATCTACGATACTATCTCTATAATAAAAACTCTCCTTAAAAATACAAATCTTATTTTAAGTACCAACTGTTTTCAAAAGTTGGGTTATGGTATTTGTTGCAATCCAAGTAAATCATATAATTGAATTTATTAAATTTATACATACCAATTAAATATTAATAATATTATTTTTTTCAATAAAATCTAGCATAATACTACGAACATGTAGTCAATAATCATAAATATTTTATTTGCCAATATGTATCAAATTTAAATTGCAACAATTTTTTTTTATATTCACATATATATTTTATGCGTGGAATAGCGATTGGTCAATAAAGGATATGTGTATCGTGCCTATCCTAACCTACGACCTACGGTGCGCAAACTTGATCGCTGACCAAAAAGCAAATGCTCGAACTGCAGGTTTGTCAAAGAGCAATGGAACGCAGTATGTTAGGTATAAAAAGGACAGACCATATCAGAAACACTACACTGCGCTCCATTACACAAGTGGTTGACGTTGGAAAGAAGTCTGCTAGATTAAAGTGGGACTAGGCGGGTCACGTTTGCCGCATGGTGCCCGAAAGATGGGATCACACAACAACAACATGGGTTTCTACAGACAGAAAAAGGTCCAGATGAAAACCTAGTATGACATGAAGAGACGAGTTGTCCGCTTTTGATAAAGAATGGAGGGAAACAGCCGAAGACAGAAAAACTTAATTGCAAACAAAAAGAGGAAGCTTTTTCCTAACTATGTGACCTAAATGGCTAAAAAAACCAATATTTTTTTAACGGTTGAAGTAAAAAAAATTTTTAGAACTGAATTATTTGTAAAGTTGCAGACATTTATTATTTTTGTGAATATTAAAATAACAATTTGACTGGAAGAGATCCCACTATGGGATAAGTCCACCATTGTACAAAATATTTTGGTCTATTATTTTTTAACTATTTAACTGTAACTATTTCTTGTACAATAAAGATATAAAACAAACAAACAAACAAACAAACAATTTCACTTATCGCTGCGATAACATCTTCAAACGCCTGCTATTTAATACTATCTAATGAAGATAAATAGTTGGTTATCTGTGCAAAGTGTGCCTAACTGCTAACAGTCACGGACCATTTGGCAGTGGAAGAAATTCGAAGGGTTCGCCTTTCAATTCAAATTTAACTATGGCTATTAACATTATGACGATTAGTGTTGTAAGAGACTCGAGACTTTTTTGTTTTTATTATTTTTTTGGGTTCCGTACCCAAATGGTGCAAATGGGACCCTATTACTGAGATTCCGCTGTCTGTCCGTCTGTCCGTCTGTCTGTCTGTCTGTATGTCTGTCCGTATGTCTGTCCGTCTGTTACAGGGCTCTATCTCTTGAACAGTAATAGCTAGGACACTTAAAATTTTCAACGATTATGTATTACTATGGCCTCTTTTTTTTTCAGCGTTTTTAACTAGATCTTTATAATGGCATTATCTAGATACTTGAAATTTTCACCAATTATGTATTACTATGCTCAATATAACAAAAAATACAAAAAATAAGATAAAGTTAAAAATTAAAGGGGGTCGTCGTACAAGAAATGTGTTTCTTCAGCGTTTTAAAACTAGTACGGTGGTACGGAACCCTTCATGTACGAGTCCAACTCGCACTTGCCCGTTTATTCTCTCTTATCAAGTGTGTCAGTATGTGGAAGTGCTAAAACTGATATCAGAGTTTTCGAGCTATTAACAGGCATCTGACGAAGCTCAATGAAAAAAAAGTTTGTGTTCTTTTAAATTATAGACATGTTTTTAAGTTAAGGTCTACTTACTTACTTCTCCCGAGGACTTCTTTCCCGCAATTTGGTCCATTGCGCTGAACCCGTTTTGCGTGTGGAGCCGGCGCCGTTATCAGTTTTCAAACCAGCCCAGCTCCTGCAGGAATCCGAGAACGCTCCCCGGCGCCCTAACGGCTTCCTCCACGGTTCCTTGATGTTCCAGGAACCCTCTTCTTATGTATGCGACGCCACCGCACTCGATGAGGAGATGGCTCGCAGTTTCATCAGCCTCCATGCAAGCTCTGCACAGAGGGCTATCAGTGATACCTAGGGTGTAAAGGTGTTTGTTTAGTGCAATATGACCAGTAATAATGTCAACCATACGGCGTAGATTCCTCCGGGGTAGTGCTAACAGGCGTCTGGATAGGCGACTATCCCATTGGGGTAGTGCCTCCCTAGCCTGCCGACATGTCCGGAGGGATTGCCATGATTGATTTTGTTCTTCGCTAATGCGATTTCTGATCCAGGTGCGAACCTGCGTGAAAGGGATCGGAGCCATAGGAAGAAGTCCTAACGGTGTCATACTCGATCCTCGACGCGCGAGCTCGTCAGCTACATCGTTACCCAGTGAGTTGCTGTGTCCTTTGATCCATTGGAGAGTGACTGTGTTATACTTACAGAGTTTTTCCATGTATCTGTGGCATTCTTGTATTAAGGCTGAGTCCACATATGTCCTTCTGAGGGCAAGTAGGACCGAGTTAAGGTCTATATTTATATGTATTTTTGATAATATAAACAAAAAATTAACAACGTCCTATCTCTGTCTCCTCTATTTTTTAGCTTTTGGGCAATTAAAAAAAGACAAGTTTAAGGCCATTGTCAAAACACAGGTTTATATCACGTTCATATATTTTTAAATTGTCTAACTTTTATAAAAATTCAATTTGTAACTGCTAATAAACTAAAAGTTTGGTACATTTATTCATAAATAACATAGGTATGAAAATATGAATATAAAACTAAACTATATCTAAAACTTAAATCTAATCTTAAATTAAAAATAAAAACTTAGAAATAGAAAAATTTCATCAAAAGCGCCACATCGCGGCAACGTGCCCAAAATGCAGGCAATATTTCCCCACTGGATAGCTAAACTGGTAAAAAACTGCCAGCTCTTGGATCTCCAGTTCAAAGTGATTATAGTGAATTAAATTTGTGGAAAAAAATGCTCAAGCCTAAACAATTTGGTTTTAGGCTTGAGGTGTAGCTTTTATCAGTTTTAATCTAAAAATCTTTATAGTTAAAAACATTTTTTGGATTAAAATATATCTGCTAGCGCGAGTTTACCTAATTCGACTCAAATTTTGAGACTCTAGACTTTTAGCCCAACACTTCAGGTATTGCCCATCAATTTGGTTGTGTAAAGGTACAATGATTTCATTTGGATTGTTCTTTCGTAATTGGATAAATTATTAGACGTTAAACTAAATGAGCATGTTTTGATTTTAAATTGAAGGTTTGGTATGTAGTTTGGTTAAATGGTTTTTGTTATTTTTTGTTTGTAGTAGCAAAATTTTAATTGATGTCTCCGTTTTCTTTGAAATGATTTATTTTAAATGGGGGCAGCACTGGACCCCAAAAAATTCATGTATGGCCTTAATACGATTCGCATTTTCACCCATTCCCTATCTGCGTGGAAAGAGAAGCAGCTGGTACATTCTAAGTTTTTTTTCACCCAACCAGCATGGAAGATCACTTTTATATTCTCAGCTTTACCTTTAAACCTTATCGCGTTATTTGCATGACAATATGGGTAACATTTCTATACAATGTTGTATAAACAGGCAGACCTTTTAACCACCAGCCAAATTTTTGGAGCAAGTCTAGTCCATGATACTGAACTACTTTCCATAAAAACAATTAATGAAAAACGATAAAAAAATTTCGCCTTCCCATACAAATCAGCGCTCAGCCAAACGGATTTTATATGGGAGGACGAAAAATTTTTTACCGATTTTATTACTTTTTTTATAGAAAGTAGTTCAGTATCATGGACTAAACTTGCTCCAAAAATTTGGCTGGTGTGTAGAAAGTCACCCTATAGAGAATGGCCTTTTTCAAATTTTCCTGGGTCTTGGGTGTTTATCTATATATGTATTTATCATAAAATATAGTGTCGTTGAGTTAGTATCCCATAACACAAGTTTAAAACTTACTTTGGGGCTAGCCCAATCAGTGTGATTTGTCCTTATATATTTATTTATTTATAGTGCAGACATGTAAATCTGTCATCACTTCGATGCTTTATTTTTCGTTTTGCAAAGCAGACGCCGGGTGGCCCTCACTTCACGGGAAGTAACAGTCTCAAGTAATACATAAAATTAGTTTGAAGTTATGCTGAAACCGTGTGTGGCGCCATGCTTATTTCTTATTTTCAAGTTTTTTTTTTTAATGAGTGAGCCAAGTTCTGTGAGTCTATTTGGAACATCTGACGTTTTTATGTGCTTATAAAAAGTAGTCTGATCAGAACTTGATGAAATTTGTTAGGCAAGTAGATGATAAATAATAATTTGGAATGTGGATTCGACGATCAATGTCCTGAAAGTCGTATCGGCACAGAATAGTACCTACTAGTGCTCGGCAAACGGTATTCAAAGAGTCTTGACCAAATGTGTAAATGAGTTTCTTTCGGCGTTTCTTCTCAGCAGTGGGTGCGTTTCGTTGCAAAACGCTAGTATTGAGAGCTTAAATATAAATAAACATTACATGTCATGTACACTCAACTCATTGACGTGAAAAGTGCCTGGAAGGCCTAATTACATGCTTTTTATTACTGAATAATAAGAATAATAAAGAATAATATTTGATTCTTTGATTCTTGATTCCAACATCTTAAGACTATCGATAGATTGATGGGTCAAAAGGCACGGCAAGACAAGGTTTAAGGCAGTCTACCTGTCACACCTACCTGACACCTGTCATGTCTATACATGACACTCATTATTTGCTAGAGAATGCCCGGACTTTTAAGCGTTAACCCCCAATAACTTTTAAATGGCTGAACCGATTTTCATCACATATAGCTAAGAACCAACGCAAGTATTCGATGCGGTTTTTTTTACCGTGTAAAAAAAAAAACCGCATCTAAATCGGTCCATCCGTTTGAGCGCTACGATGCCACAGACAGAAAGACAGACATTAGCGTCAAACTTATAACACCCCTCTTTTTTGTCGGGGGTTAAAAGTGTTTTCGTACGTCCGGTTGTCCGGATGTATCCTCAGAACGCATTTCTTAGCCAATTCTCGTAAAATTTTGTAAGCAAGTTCGATAATGTTTTTGTCATTTTTACAGTTCCGTACCCAAATGATGCTAACGGGACTCTCTGACCCTGAGACTCCGCTGTTTCTTCGTCTGTACGTCCGTCTGTCACAGGGCTCTTATCTCTTGAACCATAATAGCGAGACACTTGAAATTTGCACCGATAATGTAATACTATGGCCGCTATAAGAACAAATAGGGTAAAACCCGGATAGTCTCTCCGGGGGTATAATTGCCTTGATTGCAATTACTCTAGTTTCGCTAATGAAACACATGTTATTAAATTTATCTATCGAGAGACTTTGCATCTACAACTAAGTTGACCGTGTTGCATGTCTCTGTACGATTGCATGGGACGGCTAGGCGCGATCAAAGTTTTTGCAGGATAGATGTCCTCTTTCTCGACAGGGTATTTATCCTAAATGTAATTTACATGGAATAGGCAACTATCCTCTATATGGGATAGTTGTCCCAAAATTTAGAGGTCCGCAAAAATCCGGAATGCTCCGGAAATATCTAAGATAATGTTTATTCCTTTTATAAATTTGAAGATAATAAACCAAATTACCTACCCGTTTGACAAATAAAGTATCTTGCTTTTTGTACAAAGAGATATAAGGTAATTTCAAAAAGTGGGGCAACTATCCGGGTTTTACCCTACTACTACTACTTCTACCCTAGGTACTAAAAATAAGATAAAGTAAAAAATTAAAGGGGGTCGTCATACAAGAAACTTGTTTTTTTCAGCGTTTTGAAACATTGTAACACGGAGTAACGGAATCCTTCATGTACGAGTCCGACTCGCACTTGACCGGTTTTTTTAATAGCGAAGAACGTAAAAAAATAGCATATAGGTATGCAAAGACGATTCTCTAAATCTAAAGCTCACAGAGGCCGATGACCAAATAATCACAGGAGATGACTTTATTCAGGACATGTGTAATCTACTTTTATATCGTTTTTATCAGTATACACATGTAACATACATAAACTTCAGCAATATCGTATTAGACATAAATCTTTTGCGGCTGAGCGCTATATCTTGCTATATCTGTTACGCTGGAAAGCGTTTTAACGACCAATAAAAACAACAATTTTAAAGCATGCATCATTTATGAGGTGATAATGCAGGGCAAGGAACTCCCAAGTTACCTTAGTTCGTCAAACGGCCGCGGCAAGGTGCCATAACACATGTTCAAAACAATTTTATTTTTTTCTGGTTTTCTAAACCTTATTACTTATATTTTTAAGGCGATAGTTCGTAGAATACTTGAGTTTTAAATTTGTATTGATGCAGAGCATAGGACGATGTTTGAATATATATTTGTATTTTATGATAACAGTCACATAGTGTTTAGAAGTAATCCGGAACACAAAAGGAATAAATTTTAGTACCGTTACTGTACTATAATAGAGTGTAATGTCACCAAATATGGGAGTCAAAGACAATGGAGCGGTATTCATACTGATTTTATTGTTACTATTGGTTACACTGGTCAATGAATCTTGTTATAAAAAATGTGTAGGACGTCTAAGTTTTCAAATATATAACGTGAAAAATATATATTTTTTTAATTTTTGTTAATTTTAAAACTATACCATTCATTCAATTAGCTCCTTTTTAATTTTCAAATACCAGTTTAACACTGTGCAAACCCTACTTTTTACAATACTTTTTACATCATTTCTGAATTATTTAATAAAATGGACTTATTAAAGATTTTGTGCGAGTCGGTATAACGGTATACAATACGCGCAGTACACAATGTATGGGAAATATTATAGTAACTTAAATTTTGTATAACTCCTTAAATAAAAATGGTATAATGGTAAACCAAATTTTGTTTTGATTTCGATGAGTGATTACATTATTTAATGTGGCAGAATTAAATAACCTGCACAGAAGCTATTTAATATAAATAATTGAAAATATCAGAAAATCGGGAAAATCGGATCTTTGATATAACATTATTCAAAATTCTGACGTCCTAGTCCATATACACTTTACAAAAATCTCTATTAGACAATAAGGCTTATTCCAGTAGCAAAAAAAAATTTCAAATTTTGTCGATCAGTGTTATTATTAGATGAGGAGTTTTGTAACACAAATAATAATTTAAAAATTTATTCGTGCTTCATTTCGGTGTAAAAGAAAATAAACATTATTAAAAACCGGTCAAGTGCGGGTTGGACTGGTACATTATGGGTTCCGTACCTCCGTACAATATTGTAAAACGCTGAAAAACACACTTTTCTTGTATGATGTGACGACCCGTTTTAAGTTTTAACTTTATCATATTTTAGTATTTGTTGTTATAGCGGCCACAGTTTTACATAATCAGAGTCAAGTGTCTAGCTATTATGGTTCAAGAGATAGAGCCCTGTGACCCGTTGGCAACCTTTGGGTACGTATCCCTTATAATGATTCTGTTTCACCTAATAAACCTATTAAAGTTATCGAGGTTCTAGCAATTTACTCAAAAACAATATTAAATTTAAAGATAATATTAATGTTACACTTAGACTGTAGTTTTAAAATCAGCCGCCTGTCTGGCTTCAATCCTCGGAAATGCATCTGTTGCACGTGAAGATCATGGGCATAATCATTTAGTTGCCTCTTAGAAAATACACAGGAAGAAATCGAATGGTCCGAGTCCAGGATGAAAACTACACAGTCTGACTACATATACCTAATTATGTGCCATATAAATAATATTTATATCACTAGCGGTTAAGATTTAACACACATATGTAATCTGTGCCAATGGTGACTTTGAAATGCAGAGTGATGTGCCAAAATTTATCAATAATTAACCTATGTATTAATAAGAAGAAAATTAATTACATATTTCTACATCTTCCGGAAGTTAGCTGGATAAAACAGATAAATTATTTGAGCCCCGTACCAGACTCTATCGATCAAACAGTACGTAATTTGATACACATGTGTACAAATAAAATCACTTAGCGGGTAAGTGGCGCCCTGCTGAGGCGGCCGTTGCGGGGTTAGGGCTGCTACTTATTAAACAAGAAATTAAAAAAAAGAATATTATTAAAAACAATCTTTTTTTTTTTTTACAATGAACAAAAAAGTTCAAAATGCTCCTTAATACGAATCAATAGAGCCCAAACTCGGCGGGGTTTTATCACAGAGATGCCATAATCACCTTTCGGCTTCATCATGAGATCAGGTATACGATAATATTGTATTGTATTGTCACCCAATTTACATAAGTATTTCAAGTTTCAGCTTAATAAAATAATGGAAAGTGGGTCTAATTTGGCTTGCAAGACTTCATTACGGACACACAGACAACGGGACAGGTGGAACTAAATATGAGCTTGTAAAAAGACAAAATGTTAAGTTTATCCACTCCACTGATAATAATGAGTCTTAAACGTGGTCCTTTACAGTAAGTCTCATAAGAAGGGTCATGGTCGCCCAACTAAGGAAGAGGGCTATGGGTATTTCTCTACCTAACTACGTGATTGAATCGGAAAGTAGGAGATTCGGTGAATAACGAAGATTACAGCCATAGCACAGCAGATTAACTCAGAGCAGGACACATATACCTCGAAGAATGGCCCGATGGCCGATGGGGCCGAAAAGTTCCGGGGCACTAACCAATAAGTAAAGCTTAGGACATCCAATACTACTACTAGGCAAGAGCAAGGTTGCAGAAAAACGCTGAATGCAGGCAGCTTCCAATCAGTTGTTTTAAAGTCTTTGGGGGAGGGCTTATGTTTACAAAATTTCATGAAGCTGCCATCAAAACTGCTCGAGTTATCATCGAATAAACATACATGCTCTAATAGATATATATAAAATAATATTAGGTCCTTACATATGAAATTGCCGTTCAGTATCAAAAAAGTGAAACAAGTTTTTTTTAATGAAATTATTATTTAATCAATCGAAGTATGCGCCGTTGTTATCGATACACTTCCGCCATTTTATAGGCAGATCATTGATACCTTTGGAAAAAAAATCCTGGGAGTGAGAGTCTATGAACTGTTTGAAGGCGGTTTTGACTGCCTCATCAGATTTGAATTTTTTTCCTTGTAAAAAGTTATCCAAATTTTGAAAAAAGTGGTAATCGGTTGGGGCAAGATCTGGAGAGTATGGTGGGTGACGCAGAGGTTCCAGTCGCAGCTCCTCTAACTTGGCGATCGTTTGATGTGCAGTGTGTGGTCTAGCGTTATCCTGAAGGAGCAGTGGGCTAGAGCAATTTATCAGTCTCGGTTGTTTAATGGCGAGCTTTTCCATTATTGTTTGCAATTGTTGGTAATACAAGTCTGCATTAATTGTCTGGCCTGATCTTAAGAAGCTGTAGTGGATAACACCAGCACTGGTCCACCAAACACTAACCAGAATCTTCTTTTTGGTCAGTTTTCGCTTAGGGCAAGGTTTTGCCGGTTCTCCAGGGTCAAGCCATTGTGATGATCGCTTCCGATTGTCGTACAGGATCCATTTCTCATCACAAGTCACGATACGGTTCAAGATCCCCTCATTATTGTGGCGATTAATCAAAGAAACGCAGCAAGCAACGTGAACGCGTGTTTGTTGGTTTGCTTCAGTTAATTCGTGCAGTACCCACTTATCGAGTTTTTTAATTTTTCCGATTTGGCGCAAGTGGATGAGTATCATTTTGTCACTTACGCCTAAGGCTGCTGCTAATTCAGAAGTGGTTTGAGATGGATCCGCTTCCACTATCGCCTTCAATTCTTCGTTATTCACTTAAGTATCAGGTCGTCCACGAGGCTCATTGTGTAAATCGAAATTTCCAGAACGGAAACGTTGAAACCATAAACGCACCGTTCGTTCGTTAGCGGTGCCTGGTCCATACACGTCGTTAATTCTTCGAGTCGTTTCTGCAGCACTGGTGCCACGAAGGAACTCGTATTCGTAAATACCGCGAATTTTCAATTTGTCCATAGTTGTTGTTATAGAAATGTTGAAACTCAAACAAATGATGTTAAAACAAATGAAATACGAATTTTAAAACAATATTTTTCTGGATTTATTTCGAAATAAATTTGAATTTGGAATTCCTAATGAAACGCAAGATATTTGATTTTAAAGTTGCCAGTATTGAAAATCGGCAATTTCATATGTAAGGGCCTTATATTAATTATATTATAAGTATTATACATAATTACATACATACAAATGCCGGATTATTCAGGTAGATTCGTAGAACTTTGGTCACTTTGCTCGCATCTAACAGCTACCCATATCAATATTTTCTATAAAAAAACGATTGGATGCCATCCCTGGAACCGCCACCTAAAGTGGACTATTCTGCAGTGATTCATCAGTGCGTGTTTATGGACTGTGTGATCATTTAGTCGTCCAGAACTAGAAAATGCCTGCCTACTGTGAAACATTAGACGAAATCTGGAAGAGACGAAATCTTTTGTTTAAAGACCACACAGTTTCGGTAGTGCCAGGGCTTTCTTCTTTTCATATCTTTCTTCAATAAGCTGTTTAAACAGCTTGATTTGTCTGTGACAAGCCGGAACAGTTGTCCTACAGTTTGGACGGCAGTCCATTGCCGGTAGTTCCTCAGCCATTACATTTTGCGACCTTATGTTTTCCGGAAATTTATTATTGTCTGGAGTAAATTACATTGTAGGTTTCTTAATACGTGACCAAGATATGTGATTTTCCTATTTTAGTAGTTAGACTAGACATGCAATAAGAAATTAGCAGTGGTACTGTCTAGTGGTTTAGGAGCACAGCCTATAACCAAAAGGTACCTGGTTCGATCTACGCCCGATCCGGATAACTCTGAAATTTTGCAGTACAATCTGTTTTCTGTCTGAATCTTGATAACGATTTATCATCGACTACTACAACCTTAAAGAATTTTGCAACTGTTGACTAGTGTGTCAAAGTAACTGTTATTACTATTCTACAGTTACTGTTACAGTACGAGTATTACATATGTTCAACCAAACTGCACTTTCAATTTATTCCAACCCACCCTCTTCCTTAAATTCTGCGGCCAAATCGAATAAATAATGTCGGTAATTTATCCACAAAACACTAAAATAGGCGGTAATAAAAAATCCTGGCACAAAGGGTCCCAGACTTTCAATTGTGGACTAAATTCGAGTAAAATAAGGCGTGAAATTGCACAGTGAATGGGAGGAATTTGTTTGTGAAAGCATTTTGTGTTTTCGTGTTGTTCGTACAGTCGCAAACGCATCAATCGTAACATTTTTAACTTGTGCCATTCATTTCATTGACTACATATACTCGTAGTAAAGGTGAACAAATAAGTTAGTGAACCTTTGCCATATTGTGGAAAAAATCGGAACAAAATTTAACATGGATACCACAGATTAGAAAACCAATACTTTACGTAGGTAAATCACAGGCCTACTAGAAGAGATCTCTTTTGAGATAGTAAGTAGTGCCTTTACAACTTTTTTTCTTTGTACAAAAATTGGTAAATAAATAATTAAATGGCTAACTTACTTGTAGTACTCGTAAGTAGATGAAGCATGGTAGCAAGGCCGAGGGATACTACATTTATGGTAAGTACATTGATGTACCTGCTTGATGTATACAATATTAATCTATGCTTGATGTACTATTATCATTTATAAATGATTAGAACTGCTGCCTAGTCCTTAGACCACCTCATTTTCAGACCATTTTCTATTAGGTATGACGAGTTGCTACTGTAATTACTATTTACGATTGCGACCATTCAATATTAACTCCTTAGCAGCACGCACCAACGAACTGAACCTTCTATACGCAACGTACATCAATGTCACGCGTGATTTGTAGTCGACTGTACACGTAGTGGTGCGTCATTTGTCATTGAATGCATTTGGGTTGGAGTTCTATTAATATTTTGCTCTTATTTTACGTCTCGCTCTAGTTTTTATACACAAAATTATTCCTAGAAGAAAAATCTCCATCTAAGTGTAGTTTAGGCAATAGCTATGCGCCTAAGAGTTCAATCCTTGGGCCACCTACTTGCGAATTGTAACAATACGGTAATTTTCACTTGCTCAGTTAAGGAAATTATTGCGAGAATACCTGAAAACTTTTTAATAAGTCCTGTGTAAAAGCGAATGTTGTCACTAGTTGACAGTAGATGCCTTTAATTCGATAGATATAAGTTCAGTTCAGGTAGCTCAAAAAATTTACACTGGTGTTAAGAGAAAATCGATGGGCCGTAGTTCCATACAAGCGTAGTCCCTTGATTTTCCGCCTGTTAGTGCCAGAAAGAGCCAAGTTCTTTTTCAAAAACATCATTTTGCGTGTCTATATGTTTTCTTCTTTTTCATAATTAATTATCAAAAGAGATACGTTGCGAAACTTCATAAACCTTAAAAAAAATTAAGATTTTCCACTTTGTTCAAACATCTAGCAAACAAATTTGACGAGATTATACCTCTACTATAAAAAGAAAACAAAGAAACACAGCCTAGCTTTTCTTAAATTTTTAATGAAAAACGAAGGAGGAGAAATCAGGGGACTACGAAACGTTGATCTTGTGTACATTTCGTAGGTATTTTCAGTCCGAGGTGCAGTAATCTCTATGGCATTCGCTCGGTTGTTGTATAGATAGATTACGAATACCTATTTTTCAATTCTCTCGACCGTAGTGATTCCTCTTAACCATTATAATTAGCACACTCGATAAGTCCTTTACGTAATACTGGTACCATTCTGATTTACCTCTATATCTCAGGTTAAAACTAAAAACACTATCTACCCCGTACGAGCTAAAGACTTGATAAGTATTTGAAATAAAAAGTGAGAAATACCTATAAAAACTGAAATATTGTCAAATGAATCACAGTTTTTATAAAAAATAAACCAGAATTGCCAATTCTAATCTAAAAATATTGTTTTAATGTTCTCTGGACGCCATTAATTTAAATTGGATCAATTTTAACATCCGCTCGTAGAAACAAATTTATTATTTGTTCCTTTTTTATTTTCGCTGATGCAATACAGAATTTTTAATTTTATGAATACGAGAGCAATAACTATTGCTTTATAGATGCATGCCTCGTCTTTATACTTTTCGGGTTTTATACTAGGGTTTTTGTAATATAGTTGTGTACTATAAAAAATGTTTTAGCTCATCAGGTAGGTTATTAAAAATATTGTATTACGTATTTTTTCTTTTCTCTGATCAGCAAATAATGACGAAAATAGAGCGCATTTAAATTTCGCATGACCTTACGATCTCGTATGATATTTACTAAAGTCTATTCCATTTAATGCTGCCCCGAAATGTTAACAAAGATTTGATATCTTATAGATAATCTGTGTGTAGGGATGTGACTTTGATGTATGAAAAATTCAGTGATTGGGTAATATTTATTTAGTTAATGGTTTTTTTTTATGTAATAGGGCGGCAAATGAACAAGCGGGTCACCTGATAGTAAGTGATCACCACTGTCCATGGACAACTGCAACACCAGGGGTATAACAAGAGCGTTACCGGCCTTTCAGGAAGATATAGACTCGTTTTTTGAAGTTTTGTGTTTTGGTTTTATTCAACACGCTAGTCCGCCAATCCGGAGGTTCTGGGTTCGATCCCCAGCCAGGGCAAGTTGGAAAATGGCCTTTTTCAAATTATCCTGGGTCTTGGTTGTTTATCTATTTATGTATTTATTATGAAATATAGTATCTTTGAGTTAGTATCCCATAACACAAGTTTAAAACTTACTTAACGCTTGAAAGTCAGGGCTTTCTCTAGCAAATAATAGATAGCGCTATCCGTAGCGCGACTTGATATACTTACGTATCAAGTCGTATCGGTAGTTCCGCTACACATAGTGATGTGTAACGGAACAAAAAAAACCCCGACTGTCAAGAACGCAATTTTACTAAATTGTCGGGGTTTTTTTTATTTGCCTAGCAAATAAACTTGTTATTTACGGCTGAACCGATTTTCATCAATCTTAGCTATGAACCACCGAAAGGGACCTAGACTTTGGTCCATCCGTTCGAGCGCTTCGATGCCACAGACAGACAGACAGACATTAGCGTCAAACTTATAACACCCCTCTTTTTGTCAGGGGTTAAAAACTTTACTCAGCCACTCGGTGAAATCATATAAAATAAGAAAAAAAAGCATAGGCAATGTTCTTTTTTTAAACGCAGAAAAATATTATCAAAACACTGTCACATAGTTTTAAACCAGCCAGCGTTACACAATTTATGTAAATTAAGGAGAAACCCACAGAATACAGTGGATGCAGCCGGACAAATAAATACTCTCCAAAACAAATGGGATAATATTTTGTTCCCACACTGTAAACGTTTATTGAATAACTAAGTTACTACTTTTTATGGTGAATTTCCTTCTTTAGTTGACTGAGCATTTATTTATTTGGAAGTCACGTATAAACATTTTTGTGTTTTTTTTTATTTTTAGGGTTCCGTACCCCAAGGGTTCCAATGGGACCCTATTACTGAAACTCCGCTGTCTATTCGTCTGTCCATCCGTTTGTCATAGGGCTCTTTCTCTAGAACCGTAATAATTACCATTTTTACAGGAGTATTTCTGTGAAAATTGCCGTTATAACGAAAAAAACTAGAAATAAAGTTAAAAATTAAAGGGGTCGTCATACAAGAAACATGTTTTTTTCAGCGTATTAAAACATTGTATGGAGGTACGGAACCCTTCATGAGTCTGACTCGCACTTGAACAATTTTTTTACATTATACTCGGCAAGAATCAGTTTAACATTTCGAAAACGGGTCACTTAATTGAAAAGTTGTTTTTGGAAACCCACAATGGTTTTAAAAGATTATAGGATACACACAAATAAAACATATCATCTCCACGGAGCTACTCTAATAAATATTGAATCACATATAACTCGACAACTCCAATTGCGGCGCTAGAGTAACATCCGATAGTAAGGAAAAACGCAAATTGTATGTAAAAGCCCCTCGATAACTTGATGCCTTAAATGTTAAATGGCGCGCGTATGAATGCAATAAAAATGTTGCGGGAGGCATAATGTGTTATATCCGACGTTTTCATACCCATTTTGCTAGATAAATTTTATTTCGGTAAATATTTTTTTGTAATTGATTTATGTTTGTAAATAATTACTTTACCAGTGAAATAACGTAATTTGTTTAGGGTTCCTTAGTAAATAAGGAACCCTTATAGTTTCGCTACGTCTGTCTGTCTATCCGCGGGTTTACTCAGAGACTATTAGTACTAGAAAGCTGTAATTTGGCATGTATATGTACATACATATACATGCCAAATTACAGCTACATGATTAATACATATTAATCACGTCGAAAAAGTGGTTCATTATAATCTAATTTTATATTATCTCGACTGAAAAGGTCTTTCCAAAATATTGTATGTTCGTGAACACTCTTTTTCGATTTAGGGATCCGTTTGTGAAATATTTGGTGCAACGTACATTTTTGTTAGAGTCAAGTTCCTCCCCGCCTCCTTCAGCTAAACAGTTGTATATAGACACGTGTAAAATTCACGGCAGTAGTATACATATAAGGAAGATAAAAGGAAAATTATCAGAGCTGAGTAGGGTAAACAAATTATAGAGTTATTGTCGACAAACTCATAAAATGTACGCGGAAAAGAAAAATTTCAAACAAATTCAATTAAAATTAGACTGTTTTTAGTAAGCAAGTATAAGAATAGATGATATTTCTTCTAATTTCCCTTGTAAAATGTGGTTTTATAACTCTATCTTCAGTTACCATCGTCCTATGTGGGCTCTTTTTTAGACGTATTAGTCGTTTTAAACCATGAGATGTGAACTCTAAGTCAACATTTGCAATTACGGAACCCTACACTGTGGCCCGACACGTAATTGGACGTATTTTTAATTTGTTATTGTCAAATAAAACGGACAATTGATTATGTAAGATAATTCAATACGAACTAGATCTTTTCCGGCGGTTTTCAATCCTTACTAATATTATAAATGTGAAAGCGTGGATGTTTGTTACCTTTTCACGCAAAAACTACTTGACGAATCATCATGAAACTTTGTACACATATCCTGGGAGGTACTAGAAGTAACATAGGGTACCTTTCATCCCGGAAAAAAGTAATGTTCCCGTGGGATACGCAAGCGAAGCCGCGGGAAAAAGCTAGTATAAGATAAATCAATAGGGACTAGCCTTTTCCGGCGGTTTTCACTGTTTTACTATTGATTTTTTAAATATATGTTGCATTTTGCACAATGGACATATAAAATGATTTATGTTAGTAGAAGTGACTCGAAAAAAATATAGAGACTGAAACATGCCAATCAAAAACAACACAAAACTATTTTAAATATATTATTTTATTGCCGCTTGTATTGTATGTGATTGATATACACAACGTGGTAGGGACATATCTGTAATAAATCGAACCACGGTCTGTACTAGATCATTACAGTATAATGAAATTAATATAACAGCAAAAAAAAACAAAAAAATAAATTGGCATTTCAATACAAAAGTGTGCAGCCGCCCGGGCAATTTGTATGAGAATGTCAATTTCTTTTGGGCTTTTTTACTGTTGTTTTAATTACTTTAGTGATCTAGTAAGGGCAATCCCGTGGTTCTATTTATTACGGGTATGCCCCTTCCACGTTGTATATGAAAAATACCCACGTATGTGAGGCAACATACAATTAATTCTTTACTCTATTTATTGAACTTGTGATCATATTCATTTTATCTGAGCGTAAAAAGGTTCAGATATATGATTAAACTGTTAAGAACTTGCTTATTAAAGTTATATTTGAGACGTTATAACCATTAAACCTTTACTCACATTCGCGATTTTCTTTATGCAAATCTAGAAACGAACCTCAGGGTTGTCACTCGCAGCTGCGGAATCGATTTGGAAGTTTATTTAGTCTGACAACGCGTGAAGTAAGCCGGGCTTGGAATCTATTCCACTCTGTACATCCATATAAGAAGACGTCTCCGCTCGAAGCGGCGAACCGCTCAGACGTCACCTCGAATTTGGAATGCCCGCGTTCTAAAACCAATCCGTCGAAAAATATTACGCTGGCGTAGATTGTAAACTGGAGACAGTAAATGTTGATTGGTCGATTTATACGAGTGACTATGCGATTTGAAAAATGTATGGATTTCTTATTTGTATTTATTTAAGATTTTGATACCTAAGGCAAACTTTTCTGTTTTACTTCTAAGAAATATTTTTTTGAAGATTCCTGAACTTTAAAAGCCACGTAAAGGTGCTGATTCCTATTGCTACCCAAGGTAGTTGTTAAGCTATTAGTTGCCTTAAGGTTACCTAAAAAACTTTTAAATATTTGTAAATATCATTATGTGTTATTGACCAAAACTTGTCTTTTTTTCTAAGTATCTGTAGAAGGCCTTAGGTCAGCATTTGTATTTAAATTTAACCCATTATGCCTTAGCGGTGTCTCTCGGCGCCCGATTTGTAAAAAGTAAAGCTATGTCTAACTGGCTATTTATGTATACTGTCTTATCTAATTTTTAATTTATACTGAGCAATATTTTAAAAATAGTCAGCTAAATTAGAGGACCGAGCGTTTGATGATACTAATCGCGTCTCCACGCTAAATATCTTTTGTTGTGTTTGTACTTTTAACCATAGAGTAGTTATTTTAACGTCATAGAGCAACACATATCTTCTTGTCAATTTTAAATGGCTTAATTTTATATTTTGCACTAGGTACAGAACCAACGATAGATTTTAAAGCAAAGAACTTCAAAGTCCTGTCCAACGTACTTTGAAAATTTTTGTTAGTTCATACTGGTTAGGTCTTTGCGGCTGAGGGCACACTTGTCTTCTGCAAATATGTTTGATATATATATACAGATACATTCACACATTATCACGTCATTATCCGTTGCAGTAGATAGAGCTTAGGATCGCTATTGATATAAGTAAATACATTTAAGATAATGATATACCTACATATTAATAAAACAAACTGATTTGGCATTTCATCTTTCAACACGCGGAGGTTCTGGGTTCGATCCCCAGCCAGAGCAAATTGGAAAGTAGCCTCAAATTGTTTTGGGTCTTGGGTGTTTATCTATAACTTATAGTATCGTTGAGTTGGTGTCTCATAATACAAGTGTAAACATTCTTTAGGGCTAGCTCTCTAGTTATTTATTTATTTGGTATTGTTATGTGTAAAAATTGTTCGTCTACCTCATCCAAAACTCTATGGTTTTAAACCCGGGCAGAGAGATAGCGATCGAAATTTATGTTCAACGTCGGCCGCAGATACAATTGCGCGTGACAGACGGACAGACTGGAGGTTCCCAGAACGACACTGCTCGGGTAGGCAACAAAGTTAGTTTGTCTAAATATGAGCATAATTCTCTAGCTTTGGAAGGGTACTATGGCTTTTTAATACGTATGGATCAGAATCGCAATACTTTAAGCGTGATGATGCGCAAAAAAATCGAAAAACCGGTCAAGTGCTACTCGTACTCGTAGGTACATGAAGGGTTCTGTAGCTATAACGTTTAATGTTCATAAACGCTAAAAAACACGTTTCTTGTTTTTTGTCGACCCTTTATTTTTTGTCTTTATCTTATGTTTAGTATTTGTTGTGATAGCGGCCACAGTAATAAATCATCTGCATCGCCTTTTTAGCCCATTCCCGCGATCAGCTTTACGATTTGCGTGAGAAGAGAAGCAGCTGATAATCTTAGTTTTTTTTTTCTCGCAAACCAGCATGGAAGAATTAGTTATGTACCTATTTCAAATAATTTATTCACACTCACATAGTAACTTGTCTTTGGGTAGGTACCTGCCTCTAACTTTAAGAAAATCTTGCAATATTCATATCCTTTACACAATTAATTTCCGCCAAATTATTCAACATGAGCAGACAAACTAAGCAAATGCAAATTTCCTTTTCCTAGTCTATTGCAGTTCCTTTGACTATTACATAATTAAGAGCTAAACGACACGGAGTTAATAAACAAAGCAGTAATTTCCAATAATTCTGTCGTTTCTGAATGGGCCACCCAGTGGGAAAGGACACACGGGCGTAATGTATCACCTGGCGCGACGCGTCTAGAAATATTCTCACGCGTTTTCATATCAAATGACTAAATTGCGTCATCATTCGAATGAATATTTCTATCATAAAGTCTTTGACATGCGTACAGATGACACTTTGAATGGTATTATTTCTGGTTTCAAAGTTGGATTCAAATTGAATAAGATTAAGTATGTTATGCTTTTTGTATCACATATCAAAATCTTACGTGTTTTTATTAAAGTTGTTTAACCCCGAAGAAATTTCTGTGTGTCTATAATATTTATCAGTTTTTTTGTTTTTTTGTCTGTTCTATCGTAGCTTCTAAACGAATAGACCTATTTCGATGCAGTTTCTTTTTTTATTAAAAGCCTTGTCTATTGAGATGTTTCATAGTTATGTTTGATAAAAATCGGTTCAGCCGGTCAAAAGGGAATGGGGGTGGGGGGGGGGGGGGTCCTTTTTTAATTTTTCTGGCAAATAAACTTGTTTAAAAGTGTAATCTCAGGTTTTACGTCATATATAATGTAAAAAAAATTCTTAAAATAAAGTGCAAGGAAAGTTTGCAATTCCTTCCCATACATTCCGATGATTGCGGATCGTTTAATGAGGGCAACAAAGGGCAGGCAGTCACGATCGTCCTACATGTGCTGAGCGACCTTCAGCGAGGCAGCTGCTATCTTGGATCCTTACCATCAAATCCTTAACTACTACACGATATCGTCATATAAAGTTACATATTAGCAAAGATCTCCGACCATTTTGGAAGGGAAGACTGTCCCAAAAAAGGAGCAAGCTGCATTAAAATTTTCACACAAAAAAAGAAAAAAAACAATAAATTTTTGGGGTTACCCATACTTAGAACTGAAATCTCAAAAATTTTTTTTTGTTAAACCTATATGTGAGGGATATCTATGGATAGGTCTTCAAATTGAGGTTCCTAATATAATTTTTTTTCTAAACTGAATAGTTTGCGCGAGAGACACTTCCAAAGTGGTAAAATGTTGGTCCCCCCCCCTGCAACTTCTAAAATAAGAGAATGATAAAAATAATAAAAAATATATGATGTTCATTACCATGCAAACTTCCACCGAAAATCGGTTTGAACGAGATCTAGTAGGTATTTTTTTTTTTAATACGACTTAAATCGTAAAATGTTACTTGCTGCTACGGAACCTTACATGGGCGCGTCCGACTCGCACTTGACCGATTTTTTTTAGTTGAATTGTCTCCATTCGGTCCGATCTTGCATCAGTATTTATTACAATTTTAAAATTTTAAGATTTTGCTAACCTTTAACGATTATAATTTTTTATGGATCGAGGTTAGTGTTGCTTTCATTTTGCCTTCCATATTATTTAATTAATGTTTGATTTGATTGATCCATACGGCACAATTACTTATCTTTAAAATTAAGTCAATGTCGTGATGGTATCGTACGAATTCTTATAGTACAGGTGCACATACTTTTTGTTGCCTCTTGTCTTTTCTGAGAGAGACGATAAGAAATAGGGATATGTCTTGTCATCATGATTTTCCTGCCCTGCAAGCAAAAATAATATTGTGATTGACCTATAACTCCTATAAATTAACAATCTGAAGCCTACTACGTTCTAGTTAATATGAAGGACTACATGTCTAAGACATGTTCCGGCTAGAAGATGTAGAGTTGAATGAATGAATGAATGAAAAACTCTTTATTGCATCTAAAAAAATTAACAAAATACAAATTGTAAATAAACAATACAGTTATAAATATTAATCGTGGACACATCGTAGAATTGATTTATTTATCCAACTATTCACCTTTTTTTGTTTCAAACTCGTATATTAACCTATGCCTTTTAGATTTTATTGTATTTAGTTATATTAAGGCTTATAGCTAACCATATTTTTAATGATAAAAAAAAATATTAGAAATTTTGCAATCAAATATTTTAAAGTGTTTTCTTACATTCTGAGTAAGTCTTACCCGGTGGCCCTAATTTAGATATTGCCGCTTTGTATTATCTGGGTGTCGTTTACGCCTTAATTGCGTGGGACTGTTGACAGCTGAAGTATGGGACATACAACTATAAGAGTTGACGCAAGGAACATACCGGGTGGCCTTTATTTAGAATTAGCCGCTTTGTATTATCTCGACTGTCATTTATATTCTAATTGTATTGGACTGTTGATAATTGACTGTAGTGTAGAATTTTCTGAAGACGACTGAAATATTTACATTAAGCAGAAATGTTATAAATAAATAAAAAAATAAAATTTATAATAATTGATGAATTAATCATATTATTTAATATGATAAAAAACATCTCTGTCCCTCAGTTTCATCCACAGCTCGTCATAGAACACAAGATCGAACGCCCTGGACAAATCCAGGAAAGAGACGTACACCGGTGTCTTATGGTCTGTATAGTACTGAACGGTATGCTTGAGAGTTAGAATCGCACTTTCAGTAGAAAGCCTAGGATGAAAACCAAACTGGACATCATGCAGGTTTAGGTATTTTTGTAAACATGTATCAAGCAGACCATCCAGCACCTTAGCAATAATCGTCGCCAAAGAGATAATAATATTATAGATAGCCGATAATTTCCTTTATCGGAAATATCTCCAGTTCCGTTCTTCACAATGGGTACAACAACTCTTTTTATTAAGTCATGAGGTAAATAAGAGTGACTAATACACATTGTGAATAACATTGCTAGAACCCTTGGCAAGTGAACACCAGCATGTCTCAGATGCTCGACACTAAAACTATCGTGACCAGGTGATTTACCTCCCTTCATTTTTTTGAGAACTTCTCTAACCTGTTTAGCACTGAAACAAGTAAGCGAATGCTTGTCACCCACACACTCAGACACATCGTCAAATGTCGAGACCGAGGAACCAAGTGGAGACCGCACACTGAAGTGATCCCTAAACCTATTAGCAATATTCGCAGGCTCGTTTCTCCCATCAACACGTGCCGAAAGACCAGGCTTAGCCCCACTCTTCCCTATGGAATATTATACAAAGATCGTTTAATTTAAATTTACCTAAAGTTTTAAGTTCTGTTAAAATCTGGGAAGTGGGAATTAAAGCTTTTTGTTTATAGAATGGCTATTTTGCTGGGACTGGTTGCTATAGTGGCCCAGGGAAGCCAACTATCCGGCTGCATTTATAGTCGGCGACTAGTCGGCCATTTTTTTTAAATACTTTCTTGCCATATGTATAGTCTCGGACTGGTAAGAAAGGAATAATAGACTAGTACTTAGATATATGACTAAGTTTTGACAAAAAATAAATTCTGAACGCTAGTCTCTACAACTCGGATTTTTTAATTACCATTAATTTTAATACTTAGGACATGAATAATTTTAAAACCGAGACATCCTAAAATATTTTTTAAACCACATTGTGTTGATAAATGAGTTAGTAAGTGCTACTATAAGAAATTTCTTTTTTAATTTCTTTTTAATGATCTATTTAGCTGACTAATTGGCAGACTAGTCGGCATTTTTCTAATTGATTAGTCGGCTAATCTGTTAGTCGGCCAAATTTCTAACTTCCCATAAGTAAACACGACTTTCTACCAATCTGTCGACATTTCTTCCTGTCAATGACAATTTGTCAAAAGTATTTGTTACCAATGTGTCAAGAATGTTTGTCAAATGTTGGACAAGCAATTAGTGGACCACCCAGTCTCGAGTAGCCGGGAAATTTTTTCACCACTGACAATATGACAACTGACGGACACTCAGTGACTACTTGGCAGGTTAGTGAGACAATTTATATTACAGAAAGTCTACGTATTCAACACAAAAATATTGAGATTTTTTAGTTATGGCTTATTTTTTTATGATTCTACTACAGCTGTGTGATAAACTGATGCCCGGCAGACATATAACCAACATAACCTTTGATAAGCACCAACATCAAGTTTGTATTACCAATGTTTGACCGACATACCTTTTGATCAGCACTACTTAACTATTGCTTGACATCAATTTTGTTCGAATATTTAACCGACTTAAACACAATGAGAAGGGTTTATCAATTTGATTTGTAGGTAGTATGTACTTGCTGTTGTTTGTCTGATGTCATATAAAATTTTGTGTTTTGATATAAAAATCCGATTATCATAGAGTTTGTCCCATATAAATACAACATCCACTTTCTGATTTGTCAAAACTTTTATTTAATTGTTTATCACACACAATATAAAACAATTCATCACAAATAAAACAACAAAAAAATATATTAAAAAATGCCGCCCCGGATTGCTCCTGGTTTCAAGGTATAATACGCTTACTGTGTTGCTTCTTTGAATAGCTGCAGATATTTTTTGGATCAGGTACCATCCTGAGCAATCGTCATAAAGATACAAATACGTAAATAAATAATATAGATACTACCAATAAATTTTCGTGTTAAATTTACAATTCAATGATGTCTTTACATTGATTCTAGGTAGGTACATTTTAATTTATTTTCGGATAACAAAGATTTAACATTTAAAAATCTGGAACCCTTAAATAAAAAACAATTTACTAACTGACAAGTGTCGTTGAGTGACTTGTTGACAGATTGTTAAAATAAAGAATGTATATTTTACTAAATTCTATTTCTTTCTCGCTATATTAGTTACCACTTTACAAAAAATACATTATAATATTTTTTCTTTTGTATTTTACGCCTACTTTAAAAATAAACTAGAGCAAAAATCTATTATGTATTAGGTCGTGTTCACACGAGCTCGTAATTTTTTCGGCGCGACAGCGCGCCCTTCGCGTTAGCATCGCTCCCTCTTTAGAAACATTGGATGGACATTAAATGCTTATCTATTGGAATCTTCTTCTCCATTTTAACTCTTTTTTAGGGAATGTAGTACGGTGGTTCCCTATTTGCCTTCCGCACCGCAGTAATATAAAGTTTAAAATATCTCGATAAGAAATATGCGCGCTCGCGTAGTAACAGCGTCGCGCACTCGTCACGATCGCACAGCGCACGAGCAGAGCCCGCGTCGCCTATTTTATATCGAGATATTTAAAACTTTATATTACTAGATAACCATTTAATTTCAATGTTTTTTCTCTGCGCGTTCGCGACGCGATCGCGACGCGGACTCTTATTGAAAGCTGGCTTTACGCAATCGGCGAGTGTCGTCTGAACGCGCCCTTAGTATAATAGGTACCACAAAAATATATTTTAACTATGTAGTCAGTCTAGATTCACATTGAAATTAAGATTTCATAACACAACTTTTTTCTCTCTTTCAACTGAAACCAGCTGATTGCTCAAGTTGTATGATCCAAACCTATCTTTTTTTTTTAATGTGTTAGATTTTTTAAGCTCTCTAAAGGCATCCGACATAACAGCTTTGGGACTGCCATCTAATTATAAAAGATGTGGTTGGGACCAATGACTTAGCTTAACTTTCGTTTTTTTTTTAATTGTTTCTGTTCAACAAACAATTTTTGTAGACAGACATACAGAGTAAATAAAACGTTAGAATTGCCACCCTTCGAAAACAGAACTCTAAAAACGAAGAGAAAGTGCGAGGTCGCATTATCTGAGTAACCTTATTGACAATTGACATCAGGGATACTGCCGTAGTGCCGGCTGATCGAAGTCAAGATTTATGCTTAGGGTTGCGTCACACCGCCTAGTATAAAGATTATTTGCAAAAAACTTAAATAAATAAATTAGACAATTTAAGGGCTTATACAGACGATATGGCACGTTGTTAACGTCGTCGATGGCAAGTCGGCGACTGCCGTCAACCTGTTGTTGACTTGCCGTCAACCTACCGTCGAGCTGCAACAACGACGGCACGTTGCCAATGGTTGATTGCAGACAAAACGTGCCGTTCATCTGAATGAGCTCTAAGGCAGCAGGCAAATTAAAAGCCTTCAAATTAAATCAAAAAATCTTTATTATCATAGGATATTTATAAAATCTCTTAATAATAGTCACTTTCTTTTGTTTTGCACAAATGTTGACGTCAAATCTGCTACTTACAGCTAAGTTTATGGCTTGATACAAAAGCTAAGAGAAACCATTTTGGTGACATATTTTGTAAATTGTATTTGTCTCTATTTTGTATATAAAAATAAAGGTTTTCTATTTAATAATTTTCCGTGTCCAAGTTACATGAGACTAAATATGAGGTGGGAAAGATAGGTCGTCAAAAGAAAATACTTTTATTTCGTAAATCACAATCTCAAATGATTGGATTGATGACCTAGAGAAGACAACTACACGGGACTTTCGTCTGTCAGACGCCTTACAACAACGTTAGATGACAACAAGTCAAATCAGACACTTTTGTTTATACGTCAAAACAAACATTTTCTATAGGATTCGCATGAAAATCACAACCGTGACGTCATAGTTTCTTTGAGTCAAATAGCAGTCTTAATATCAGTTTTTCTGCATTAATAAATCTAAAATGATTGTACGGCGCAGGTTTGAAATTGGATATGATCAATGACAATATACAATATTTTGTAACGTTTTATTCTCTTAACTGTAGTACCAAATAATTTATTTTTGACTTTGTCATCTACAAAATTAAAACCAAACTAAAAGTAAATATATTTTCTACTTTGTCCTTAACAGCCCTTACGCTATATCGCTATCGCTAACTACGATCAGGGATAGCTCTTTGATTCGGCTCACGAAATTAAGGAAATCATTCATAGGTGTATTAATCCGTCGGAGATACCATCTGCTTGGGATTTGCGCTCTACTCTAGTGTTTCTGGGGAGTTTGTTTTTCTTGTCCTTTTCGTAAATTGTATGTGTATATAGGTAGCTTTTGTATTTGATTCTATTTTTTACTGTACTTGCATTAAAAAAATATTTTAACAGCTATGTTTTCGTCATTACACAATAAGTTTGTAGTGGGGTTTATCATATTTATAGGTATTTATGACCTTTTCTTTGTAAAATACGCACGTGCTGCCTTACGTCACGTGATTACTACTATACCTTATAATTATAAAAGTTTTGGTTTAGTAAATTTGCCCATTTTAAACACTTGCAAACATTTGAAACTTTAAAACCACATGTTATCTTTAGCGTAATACTATGGAAAAACTTAATAATTTTCCATACGTGTCCAACTTTTAAATTTCATCCAAAGGTCACATATTTTATCTATGAATGCCATACAACTGCCGGTAGTAACTCAACACTACAAAGCCGGGCCTCGCCCATCCGGCATAAGCCTCCGACGGTGCCAGCGATTGGCTGAACCTAGTAGTGTAAGGTTTCCATGTCATTGTGGGGTATAAGGTGATTTAATTCTTAAGCGAGTAAGCCTGGTATGTATTACGGGGAATAACATGTCGGATTTTTTTAAAGTTTAGCTTTATATGAAAAATGTTGTGCCAGATTTTTAGTGATATTACTTAATTTAAGTCATAAATTTTAATACAATTTTATATTCCATAATTTATATATGTGTGTGTTATAATGGTAGGTATAGGTTTTTGAATTGCATAATGGAAAAATAACGTTTAAATGAAATATGACACAGAGTGTGGTACTTATGTACTTAACTTCACACTCCAGGACAATCAGCCACAAACAACAAATAAATATATAAAACTCTACAACTATAGATACTAGACACGTATTGGTACACTATACACATTACCAATATTTTCCTCTAACTTTAACTAAAATAATCATTGTCACAAAAGAAAAATCTATTTTTTTATATTTATGAATCATCTATGTTATTCTACTAATAATACAAAAATATAATACATAACACAGAAATTACGTTTTCTCACCCACGTCAAGAATTATTAAACGGGCAAGTGCGAGTCGGACTCGTACATGAAGGGTTCCGTACCTCCGTGCAATGTTTAAAGCGCTGAATAAACACGTTTCTTGTATGACGACCCCCTTTAATTTTTAACTTAATCTTATTTTTAGTATTTGTTGTTATAGTGGTCATAGTAATACATAATCGGTGAAAATTTCAAGTGTCTAGGTAATTCCATTATAAAGATCAAGTTAAAAACGCTGAAAAAACACGTTTCTTGTAATGACGACCCCCTTTAATTTTCAACTTTTTTTTACTTTTAGTATATGTTGTTATAGCCGGCCATAATAATACATAATTGGTAAAAATTTCAAGTGTCTAGCTATTACGGTTCAAGAGATAGAGCCCTGTGACAGACGGACAGACAGACAGACAGACGGACAGACAGACGGACAGACGGACATACAGCGGAGTCTCACTAATAAAAACGGGACCCGTTTGCACCCTTTGGGTACGAACCCTAAAAAAAGACTCAGTTCATTGATCATGCGTTTCATCCACTAGCGACGTGACACAAACATTTGTCACAAATATTAGACGGCCAATTAACAGCCCGCCCAGAGAACCGATTTGTGTATATTTTTTATAAACTCTTTGAGCTATAAATAACTTCTAACTCACTTTTTTTCTTTGATAGAACCAGTGTCTCCTATTTAATACTTAATCAATTTCGAACTAAGAATATTCTTTTTAATGCATTGTTATTGGTTTAATAAATCGTCAAAAAACTTTTGTTTTAAATAGGATTGGAATCGATGTTTTACCAGTAACAGTTTTTAATTGTTTATTTATTGTAATATTTTTCTAGCATATAATCGGTAATATTGGAGAGTGCATTTTTACTTCGAAACTATTACCTACCTGATAGGCTCTCTGTGGGTAAAGTTTAATATAAATTAAGTACGTATTATAATATATTAATACACATATTTGCTAAATCCCAAGGTAAATTAAATGTAAACGTTTTTTATTAGTTTAACTCTTTTTACTTAAAGCATATTTTCGAATAGCATGATTTGTTATGCATGACTTTTTTACTCAACAATTACGATTTAATTAAAATGCAAATTAACATTATTTGAAAAACTTTTAATAACACATTTCAGAATATTCAAACCCAATTATTTTGAATAAATGAATTTATATCCGAGTGCAGTGCAATACAAAATGTACAAAGTCTTTCAGATTCCAGTTTATTATCATTTGCATATAAATAACGCATAGGTAATGAACGAAAGACTTACTTTGGGGAGTGTTGGGATAATAAATGCATACTAATCTGTTTAGAATTGCGGGCGTACTCCGCTTGATACTGTATCTAGTTTAATTTGGATTAAGAGCCCATACTATCCCAATGATCTTCAGTATTATCAATATAACGAAATACTCACTTTGAAATAAAAATACAGCAAAGTTCAGCAGGACTAACTCTAATCACTAAGTAGACTCAAAAATTTAAAATTTTCTCGATAGAATTGCAAACTTGCCTCCAAATCATCTCCGAATTATTGTAAAACGGCTAGTTTTCAAGAAATACAATAAATTAGCCTTCGTATCTGGATTATAAAAAATTGTATTAACATAAGGCAGTCACCCATAACTCTTAAATATTCTTTGTTAAACGAATGAAAACACAGACGCGTATACCAACCGCCGCCGCCTAAGTTAAGTTGGTAACACGTAACAAGAAGTATCTCTGCTCAAATATAATAAAGGACAACTTAAGCCCATAAAAACACATGACTTACTTAAAGCTACATTGGACATAAAGAAAAAATAATATCTCATACTATAGAATATCTCCGCAATAACTTCGTTTCACGGCTTAAATTATTTCCATAATGCAAACACTGCAATTCATTTCTTGCAGTTAAAGCTTTGAAAAAGCCTATAAAGTTAATATTTACACCATGATATCATATTTTATTTGCTGCGTAAGGCCAAAATTTATTTGTATCTGGTATCATTATCGTGACTGTGACAATAGCCTTAAGTTATAGTTGAAATACAATAAATAATATCTCTACAAACGCTGGTTTTGACCATAAATTGTTAGTCAGTGGAATTGAATCCCTGGTGTTGGAGGTCTACAACACAGATAATATTATGACTAGATATTTACGTAGTATTTAAGTTGTAACTCCTTGACTCATCACTTTTAGACGACTGCATTAGACCTCTTCCAGAAAGTAAGTCAGAGAATTCCATAAGTATTAAACTTACATGTGATTAGTTGAAGGATATTATCATATCGGCCACAGGAAGTCCACTGCTGGACATAGGCCTTCCATAGAATTTCCAAAAAGGGGAATATTGCAATACTCGCTACTCAGCTATTCCCAGTTGCGACCTCAGCTATTAATGCTGCAAAGCCCGGGGTATCTAATCTTGAGGCAGTTGTCCATCAGGTTGGGGTTGTCCGTTGTGGTTTATTTATTTATTTTATTTATTTAATCTTTATTGCACCATAAAATAAAAGTACAAGTGGCGGACCTAATGCCATATGGCATTCTCTCCCGGTCAACCATTAGACCAAGCAGAAAATATGTGTGGCTGGCGTAATAAAATTCACAAAATTAAGCAAACTTAATATAAATAAAATATATATAATCAAAAACACATAGGTATACTTATACACAAATATACTTTTAAACATATAATAACTATACGTATATACTAACATAAAACAATAGATAAGTACATAAATACTAATATAATGTATAATATAATGTGGTTTCCTGGTGGTTTCTGTGCTTTTTAAATTCTTTACCGTTGAGAACCGCTTGCAAGGCCGTATTAAATTTATAATCGTTGCACTGTTTCTGTAGCGCGACAATGGTTTCAAATTGTGAAAACCATAGGCGAGGATTACGTCGGGGTATATATAATTAGCTTACACAATTATATAATTTAGTCTATTAATTCATCGTCCTACCTTTTTCGCTTGAAACTCATAAAAAAACTCTTTATGTTAAAAAATTGCATCCATGTTCTTGGTTCATCATCATCTATGAATAAATAAATAAATATGTATATACAAATCACACAGATCGAGCTAAGCTCCAAAGTAGGTTTTAAACTTGTGTTATGGGAAACTAACTCATTGATACTATATCTATAATATAAAAATAAATCGTGGAATGTGTTGCTAAGCGCAAATCTCGAGGGCAGCTGAACAGATTTCGCTAATTCTTTTTTTAGAATATTCTTTGAAGTACGAGGATGGTTCCTACGGAGCTTAAATACCCGTGCGAAGCCGGGGCGGGCCGCTAGTTTTATAATAAATACATGTACGATAAGGCCGCCTTTTGCGCATTTCCTAATTTTTAAGATAATTATGTTTATTTATTTATTTATTTTATTTTATTTATTCAAGTACACTTGGAAATTTACAAACATACACTTAAAAAAAAATAAGGAAAACATAGTACTTAGGTGCTACTTATTTCTAAAGAAATTTCTTCCAGTAGACCCGCGAGAGGAAATGGGAAAAAAAGAGGTAATTGGCGTGTACAATACAAAACTAAATAAATAAATAGACAAGATATATACCTACATAAACATACATAAATATACTTACATAAATACATAAATAAATATATATTCATAAAGCATATATACAATAAATACATATGTTAATATTTCTAAATATATTAGGATGATAAATACAGATAGTGATCTTTTACTCGTTTCTTGAACGTCGTTATGGTTTTAGACTCTCGAATGCTCGGTGGTAGCTGATTCCATAGCCTAACTGCCTGCACGGAAAAGGAGTGAGTATAGGTAGTGGTGCTATGTGTTGGGAAATGAAGGATGGATTTACGGGCAGATCTACAAGGAGCGTCGGCAGAACGTGCAAAAGAAAACCGTTCACGCAAATAATATGTTCTGTTTTTTACTTTTGTGCACTAAAGGGTATTGTATTGTATTGTATTGTATGTGACTTTTTATCCACTAGCAAAATTTTAGAGCAAGTTCAGTCAATTATACTGAACTAATTTCTATAAAAAAGTTATTAAAAATTGATAAAAAAAAATTGTCCTCCAATACAAATCAGCGCTCAGCCAAACGGATTTTGCATGGGAGGACGAAAAATTTTTATCGATTTTTAATATTTTTTTTTATAGAAAGTAGTTCAGTATCATGGACTAAACTTGCTCCAAGTATTTACCGGTGGATAAAAAGTCAGATAAACACCCAAGACTCAAGACGATTTTAAAAAGGTCGTTTTTCAACTTGCCCTAGCTGAGTATCGAACCCAGTACCTCCGAGTGCGAATAACCAAGATGCTTCCGGAGGTCTTCAAATTGCTAATATTAATTTGACGACCTCCGTGACGTACCAATAAGTTTCTTGAAGTATTTAGGTCTTCTTTTACGCTTTTGTCATTTCCAAAATTGAAATTTTCTAAAATAATATGTTGTTCTTTGTTTTCTAGTTCTAGTAATTTAAGTCTACGTTTCGCAATATTATCACAATTCATATCCACACACGGCCATTTTGTTCTGCGAGAAACGATTTGTAGTTATTATAAATACGAGTTAATATGAGAAATAATTTTTATTGCTTTTGTGAAGTTTTATTTCGTCGGTTATTTTAATATCATATGTAATTTAGACCGTGACAAAATATTATGAAAGTGTTTTTTATTATAATCAAATAAATTTATTTTAGATAAAAAAATATCAAATGTATTTATGAAAATAAAAGACTGTTTTTGAATACAATAATGTCCCTAATTTCAGATTATTTTGTGTCATAGTAATACTCAAAGTTATAAAAAAAAAAAATTGTAACGTCATATCTTCTTCATAAAAAAAAACATCAGAATTACAAAATTGATGAACTAAGTGATGCTCTTATAACGTATACAAGATTAAATGCTTAGGACCATCGACATATAATTCTCTAGATACCCAACGCTCCTACATTCACCACTTCCATTTACGCAAACAAACGAACAGTAATTACAACGAAACACTCGAACGCACACATAGAAAAAGATGCATGCAATTGGTCGCGACAAGGTCACGCGTCGTCGTCGATCGGGTGGGGCAATCAACGCAATGAGCGGTGAGATACAACGCGCGGATGGTAACTAATATGCAGTACGCTACGCTAAAATAAATAACCTTGTTTACATGTTACTTTTTTTGACGTGACAACGTCTTAAATTAGGTTGCGGCTGGGAGTCACTTATGAAAAAGTGTAACGCTCGGTAACGTTACGATGAGTCACCGAACGAGAGAGAGGCCCGCCGAATGCCTTGCGTCTCTCTCCCACTCAACTATGATCGGTCTGCCGCGCGCGTTGTCACGTAAAATCTTCGCCCGTAAAACCGACTTTACAGGCAACCATTTTTAATAACTAATTTTCATGTCTGTATGGCTTCTACACCACTTCACGGCACATGACAGCATTTTTAATGAATCGATTATCGCAAAAACACAGCAATATTCTCAAAGGAAACTTCTTGCAACGCAACCGCACGACTCGAGTGTCACGGCGAACTGTCGCGCCGCGCTGTTCATATTTTAAGCCCCGCCCGCCGCGGTACATATCGCGTGGAATTATTTTTCGGGATTACTTACGATTCTAGGGAATTATTGTTCGTAACTTAGGACCAAGCCAAGCAGACGATCGTATTTTTTTCAATTGTGAGGGCACACAACTCATTTTCTGTCGCCGTGTGGAACAAAAAGAACTTTAATATGAAGCAGAAACGAGCAGAAATAACGCATCTAATTTTCTGCGACTCAGAATTTAAAAGTTATACGCTCGTTTGACTTGGCCTATACGGTGCTTGTAATCGTTAACACGGCAAAAAGTACGGAACGCAAAATACGAATCTGCATTCTAAAAATAGAATACGAAAGTCAAGTTATTGCTCAATAACAAAATCGACAAGCGGTAAATGAGACGTCAGTTATTATCTGATGTCGGTTTGTGACTGATGCCTACAGATACGCTAATGTAGGGTTACCAACTCATAAAATTTGATTTACATTCTACTTTCAAAATTATTTTGATTAAAGAAAAAAAAAAGAACTGCACTAAAAAAATTAACACATATCGAGATGATGTTACAATTCTAACGATATCCCATAGGTCAATCAAAATCTGTTCAAACATCTCGAAGTTATTTCAAAATTAAGATACTCACATATGTACACAACACAACATGTACTCTGAAAACATTACACTCCTTTTTTGGGGCAATCATACAAAAAAGAATAGTTAGCTTAAAAAGGATTATTAAACACTTCAAGTTTGTAAATTATGATGCATCCACACCACAGTTTACTTTTTAACCAACTTCAAAAAGGAGGAGGTTATCAATTCAACTGTATGTTTTTTTAATATTTTTTTATGTATGTTTGTTACGCGATATCTTCGCTAATTGTTAACCCATTTTGATAATTTTTTTTTTATTTGAAAGCCTTTACTACCAATTTGGTCCCATTTTAAATTGGTGAAGATATGGTAAAGAACTTTGGAGATATGGAAGAAACTCTTAAAAAAAAATTGAAGGCGGTTGTTTTTTTTGTTAAACATTTAATTTAAATGACAAGAAATTTACATTCTTAACAAACTTATTATATCAGACCTGCCCACTTAATTTATTACTTTGAATTTAAATCTGTGCTCCATTTAAATTGTTTTCCCTAAATATGAGGAGAACTCCCTTGAGTTGGAAACACAGACTAAATGCCGTTTCGTTTGGCCTAACATCTTCTTGGGACTCGTCAACACAGCATGACGTGCATGCTTATTTTGGCGAATGACAACTTACTTCCACTTGTTCTGCTCATATTGAATTTAATTTCTTTCAATATTGTTTATTCAAACTTTTAAAAAAATATTGTATTGTCTTAGTTTCAGTAATTTAAAGATATATCATGTATTTGAAAGTAGTTAATATTTAAAAGTAGTATAAATAAAATTTCAATTTTAAATTCTAATGAGTAAATTTTTTTTTTATTAAAGTTATTAAACCATTCAAGTAGGTTTTTGTATGACGACCCCCTTTTTAGGGTTCCGTACCCAAAGGGTGCAAACGGGACCCTGTTACTGAGACTCCGCTGTCTGTCTGACTGTCCGTCTGTCTGTCCGTCCGCTATAACAACAAAAACTAAAAATAAAAATAGTTAAAAATTAAAGGGGGTCGTCATACAAAAACCGTGATTTTTCTGCTTTTTTAACTAAATCTTTATAATGGCATAAACTAAATACTTACAATTTTCACAGATAATGTATTACTATGGTCGCTATAACAACAAATACTAAAAATAACATAAAATTAAAAATTAAAGGGGGTCGTCATACAAGAAACGTGTTTATTCAGCGTTTCAAAACATTGTACGGTGGTACGGAACCCTTTATGTACGAGTCCGACTCGCACTTGCCCGTTTATTTTTTATTTCAACTTTATCTTATTTTTAGTATTTGTTGTTTTAGTAGTCACAGTTGTAAACAATCAGTAAAAATTTCAAACTGGAGTTCAGTATGACGGTCCTTATTTTGTTAAAAATTTACAGCAATGTGCATCTGGTCCAGTGAATAAATTATGAATAATTTAGTATTGGGAGAAAATTAAATTATAATTATAATTTTGAGCGCGATTGCTTTAATTTGACGCTTGGCTCGTTATGTAGCGGTTCAAAAATTTATTTCGCTGTAAGATGCCATTGTACTTTTAACATTCAAGCACGAGCGTTGCATCTTCATTACTTTTATGGCGCAGTATTTTTAATTTTATTGACTTTACTGAGTAACTGGGTATTGTTCGTTAATATTATATTTTAATTAAATATAACGTAACTTATAGTTTTCGTCTGAGACTTTGTGTATATTGTAACAGAAATAAATACAAAATTAAATATTATAAGAGATAGTACACTTGAGGCACGTTGAGTATTTTTTGAGATGGGAAAAAAACCATTGAACTCGTGACACTATTACTGTAACCGACACCTCCTTGTGCAAGTTTTTACTTCAGTCGGCACTCTCAGAGTGCCACTGTTTTTTTTGTACTATCTTACTTATTGACTTCCGATCATAAGAAAAGCGTTAAAAAGTATCAATTAAATTCGAGTTCACGAATATTACATAATTATTTTTATTTTTTATTTATTTAACTTTATTATAAAAAAATAGCATGCGGACAGGACAGGGCTTAATGCCTAGAGCCTTTTCTACCAGTCAACCTACAGGTGGTGCTGATAAAAGCATATTTTGGACGATTAGTAGTACATTGAAATTAACTATAAATTTGACCATTACTAAACATTGTACTTATAACCTATACCTATCAAGGATATTATACTACACTAGCTAAAGTAAATCAAAACCACAAGCAAAAACTAGTGTTTCTTATAAAACATTGTATACATTGTACCTAAATAGCCATAGACCAACGTGGTGATAGACACATCAGAATGCCCAACGCTGCAACGGCTAATGATGTGCTATAAATGCGACGGCGCACGCACGTCTTCAATCTTGTAAAAACCATAGACTCTGCTCAGTGTTTATGAGACAACGTTGTCACGACTCGGACGCACGTGGAATAGCGGAGGGCAAGGATTGTAGAAAAAAAAAGTAAAAAATGTGTGTTTTATAAAGTGTCATAAAGAGAAACGTGAAAAGATTAAATTACATAAAAGGCTGTTTTATTATAGAATAAAACTAATATTTTTTTTGACTATGTGTTTTGATTTAAGAATTGACTTTATGTTTTATTTAAGAATGCCTTTTTTCACTCTTGATTTTAAACATTTATAAACACAACCAAATAACATGTGTATTTTAAGAACAAGAAAAAATGAGAATAAACACTTTATACAAACAGTAAATTGTGAAGGCAATGTTATCTCTCTTTACTTAGAAAATTGTAATGCTAAATAATTTTACATGAAACAAATCTTACAAATTGTCATTAGGAAACTATTAAGAGTAATAATTTAATTAATGTAAACGCAACTTGCTTCATCAATGGGTCACAGAAAAAGAATCCACAACATGCTTCGTCAAAAAAGTAAACAAAAGAATATCCGCAACATGCTTTGTCAAAAGGTAAACGGAAAAATATCCCCAACATGCTTTGTCAAAAGGTAAACGGAAAAATATCCCCAACATGCTTCGTCAAAATTAATGTAAATGTAACATGTAGGGTAAAACCCGGATAGTTGCCCCACTTTTTGAAATTACTTTGTATCTCTTTGTATAAAAAGCAAGATACTTTATTCGTCAAACGGGTAGGTTACTTTGGTTTATTATCTTCAAATTTATAAAAGGAATAAACATTATCTTTGATATTTCCTGAGTATTGGCGATTTTTGCGGACATCTAAATTTTGGGACAACTATCCCATATAGGGGATAGTTGCCTGTTCCATGTGAATTACGTTTAAGATAGATGCCCTGTCGATAAAGAGGACATCTATTCCGCAAAAACGTTGATCGCACCTAGCCGTCCCATGCAATCGCACAGAGACATGCAACACGGTCAACTTAGTTGTAGATGCAGTCTCTCGATAGATAAATTTAATAACATGTGTTTTATTTGTGAAACTAGAGTTATTGCAATCAAGGCAACTATACCCCCAGGGCGACTGACTACCGGGTTTTACCCTAATGTAAAATAAATTTAATTAATTACATAAATGATCGAAGAAGAAATCCGCTTACTTTTTTGTGATCTAAAAACAATTGTGCAGTTGTTAATTTGTAAAAAAAAACAGTGGTAACATCCTCTCCATATATTCCTCAATCCAATCAACGATCGAAGTTTAACCTAATCCGAGTGGTCGGAGCGTAAAAAAAAGTAAAAAACCACGGACATGTCAATGCCCACGCCTTACAGTAACCTGATACGAGCGGATACATTTAACGCAAAGTTCGCAGAGACTGTTGCGTGTGTGAAAAGCATTAGCGGGGCGGCGAGCGGCTTCGCACTTCTAGGTACAAATGTTCCAAGGGCTTTTATTTATCTGCTGCTCTATTTAAGCGAGGTTGCCAGGAAGAAATTGCTTAGCAATAAGGCTGCGTTTTGTTCATTTCCCAGTTTTTAAGTTAATAATGTCGTTTTTTCTGTGCAGAGGGTATTGTATTTTGTTCCATGGTCAGCATTTGTCAGATTTTTTTATGTCATCTGATCTTGATGACAACCATTAAATTATGACAGCTAAGATCAATGGTTTAACTTGCCTTTCGAAGCATTGAGTCACCTTAAGACGTACATATTCATGGTCCGAGAGCTGGCACCAATTTTTGGGAAGATATTTGAGGCAAGCTGAAAACTTGTCACATACCTCTCCTATTATACCCCAACACGGAACTGCAGACCTGGCTGGTGAGTAGCGGGGCTAAAGCAATTCCTAAATTTTTAAAAGTTTTTTTTTTTTTCAAAAAAGATATTTTAGGCAACTTAAAATTTTAATAGAGTATTATTTATAACTAAAAAATAAGATTCTCAAAAGACAGGTCATTTTAATGGAACTTTCTACCTGCCAGGTTATCTAAATAAATCAAAATGGTGCAAGCAAAACTAGCCCTTATGTTTAATAGGAGAGGTATGTGACAAGTTTTCAGCTTGCTTCAAATACCTACCCAAAAATTGGTGCCAGCTCTCGATCTATCACTTGCGGTCGCTGAGACTGTAGCGTGAATGGTAAACAAACCCGGAAATATTATCGAAATGGCGAGCGACGCGGAGCGGGTAACATACCAGAATACGCATAGACCTAGATTTTTAAGAAAAAACCATTAAACTCACGACACTGTAACCGACTCGTAATTGATCAAGTTTCCACTTCTGTCGGCACTCCCGGAGTGCCATTATTTTTTTGTACTTTATATTTATAAGTATTCTTATATAAATATATAGTATTAAACTTATTAAGACTAGTGTGGATTGCACGTTTAGGGTCAAAAGAATAGGTAACTGTCATTTAAGAATAGACTAGACGCAATTAATTTGGCTAATAATGTCATAATTTGAATGAATATATCAATTTTTTATAGGATAGGTATATACTTTTTATTTTCTTACAAAATATTTTATAACTAATTTCTAGACATTTTTAAACACGTTTTGCGACGTTTGGTTAGGTGTCCATGAACGTGTCAGGTTATATGGTACCTAAACGAAGTCTGAACTATACGTACGATGGTTGATGTCGTGTGAACATGGCATTAGCGAATCAAAGAACTACGCAAAGCGTGAGGATAACTTAGCAAAATAGACTATAACGTTAAAAGAACATGCTTATTAATATATGTGTTAAAAAATAATATTATAATCAAGGCGAGAATTCTAAAAAACAGAAACCCAACTTATGGCTCCTTTGCCTACTCCGTTAAGGTATAGTATTAGACGTTATGTATGTATATGTTTGAATAAAATCAAAAACTGTAAACTCCTTTGCCGTCTTTACTCCGCCTGATCCATATTTATTGTCGAGATAATCGTTCCTTAGACCGGTTGTGCACTGCTCCGAATCCGAGTCATATTGAAATCAAATCCAAAACGAGAAAAATGCGGACGGAAAATTCTTGAGTAACGTCTGTGCACTGCACCCGAATCCGAATCGAATTCGTGAATTTCGAGGCCACCGATTTCGTTAGTGCACCACCAGACTTTGATTAGAGAGGTTGCATTCACTATGTGTCCTGCATTTAACTGCCGTCAGTTGCTGGCACTATTATTATACTTATAATTTATTTACCCCAATCAAAGATAATATAATTACTAACGTAACAGATACCCAACGTCATACTAGCTATTGGAGGGTCCGTAGGTAGACGAATGCAGTAGACAACATGAAAACAGAAAAATATGGCAGCTCACTCTAACGAAAGAATAATTTATGTATTTTTTAGCCTTCTATTTATGTTTCTCCATTTTTAAAACGGCCGGATCAGTGAAGTACCTAGGCGACGAACAAAGCTCGCGCGTGCGTCACTGCTCGCACGTGAGCCCCGACTGAACTGAATTAGCCACCCGCAGTGGCCGCTGCGCGTAGGTATATTTTTGATACCTATACTGGGAGCGACACAGGCCTGATTTAATATAGCTAATTTAGTGATTTTAATCTTTTTCATTTAATATTTGAGATATATTAATTTATTTATATATAAGATAACCTTTTTATACATTTCTACAGATAATTAGAGGACCCGCAGTCGTTTATTAATAAATATTTTAATCTACCCACCAAACGGGTAGATACGGGTATTTACCCGGTGCATATCGGGTGTATATCCGAGCGTGGGTAAATAAATACCCGGGAATATGCCCATCTCTAGTGACAACGTCCGGTGTTCGTAACCAATATTACCTACTTAAATAAAAGTCATTAATTATCTATAATACCAAACAATCAATAGTACTCAGATACACTATCACGTCCCTATCCCTAACGGGGTAGACAGAGCCTAGGGCGGTAAAGCCCAGGCCACTTTTAGCGTAATGGTGGACATGGAGGTGGAAAAGGGAAATCATATTAGTGATGGGTTGCTAACCGCATCGCCTATTCATATGATTCAGATTCTCGCCCATTCCCTCGATCGGCTTTAACGATCTGCACGGGAAGAGAAGCAGCTAGTACATTCTATGTTTTTTTCTCTTCTCCCAGACCAGCAAAGAAGAACTATCAATAGTATCGATTGTTATTGCAATAGCAGAAACATTATCAATAACACTGTCGATATTATACATTAATTTCGATATTTTCGGCAACACTATCGGGCGAGACGGGGCAGTGGGCGGGGCATGCAACGTGTGCTTCCCTCAACGTACCTCACCCGAAATTCGAATACGAATCGAATTCGAGTGGGTGCACAACCGTACGTACAATTTCTACGGTGGCCAATTCGAGTCGGTTTTGATCCGAAATAAAAACGACCCGAAGTGAGAATTCTTGGTTTGAATACGAATCGAATTTGAACCGTTTACAACTAAGTGCACAAGCGTCCATACAATCACTAGGAAGGCCAATTTGAGTCAGAATCGGATTTGATTTGAATATGAATCGGATTCGGTGCAGTGCACAAGCGTCCTTACTCCTCGGAGCACGGGGTCTGTGCGTGACACGTGGTAGTCACCGGGAGATTGCGGTGCGAATAGGGTTTGTGCATGCGGTGTTTTATTTAGATAAACGTATTTTTCTTTTGCATATACCTTCAACATATTCTTGAAGAAGTGACTCAGATCATCATTATTTAGGAATACTGTTTACTTATTTTACATTTTAAGATTTTATGATAGTTTTAGGAAATTTTTTTGTGTTCACTTTCACGCTCCACCGATATTAAAAGTATTAAGTCTCCTCTTAAAAATTGAGTGGAAATAGATCCCTTCATGCGATAAATACGCCTTCTTTATCATTTTTAGGGTTCCGTACCCAAAGGGTGCAAACGGGACCCTATTACTGTGACTCCGCTGTCTGACCGTCTGTCCGTCTGTTTGTCCGTCTGTCTGTCCGTCTGTCTGTCCGTCTGTCTGACCGTCTCTCTGTCCGTCTGTCTGTCCATCTGTCACAAGGCTCTATCTCTTGATGTCACAAGGCTCTATCTCTTGAACCGTAATACTCGTAGCTAGAAGACACTAGACACTTGAAATTTTCACCGATTATGTATTTCTGTAGCCGCTATAACAACAAATACTAAAAATTAAAAATAGTTAAAAATTAAAGGGGGTCGTCATACAATAAACGTGTTTTTTTCAGCGTTTTTAACTTGATCTTTACAATGGCATTAACTAGATATTTGAAATTTTCACCAATTATGTATTACTATGACCACAATAACAACAAATGCTAAAAATAAAATAAAGTTAAAAATTTAAGGGGGTCGTCATACAAGAAACGTAATTCTTCAGCGTTTTAAAACATTGTACGGTGGTACGGAACCCTTCATGTACGAGTACGACTCGCACTTGCCCATTTATTATTTGATATTTATTGTACATGTTTATAATTTTTGTGCAAAAAAAATTAAACATACTGTGTAAACATTAAAATGTTGCTATTTAGTTCTTTTTGAGCGGGTTTCGAAAATTGTTAAAAGTTACTATTAGGGAAGCGGGTGGGAATTGGAGCCTACTAAGCAAGAAGCTTAATAAAAGGCAAATTTATGGATACTTTATGAAATTTTTATTACAAACTAAATCCTTACTTACTTGACTATCATTTAATCACAGTGTCTACGTTACATTATTAGGCATTTGGCCATAGATAAACTTTAAAAAAAACAGAATCTCCTCCATTACTCGACACTATAAATCCCTATATGGGTAATAGGAGCTATTTAATTATTAAGTCAGCTTCAAAAATTTCTATAAGTCAGTCTAAAATCTCAGTACAATTATTCATAATAATATCAATATTAATATAAACATAACCGTATAATAATTTAAAAAATACATATTAAAATGCATATGGGGTAATTGTAGCTACAAGGGTTAATCAGAGCCCAATAAGCTCTGATTACCCGAATACCACCACCTTTAAAATTTAATAAAATGATATCCTGAATCTAGCTTGTAATGAAATTATACGGACAGATACTCAAAATTGATAAAATTAACTATAAAATAAGACAGGTTTGATTGGAAAAAACATATAACTTCACACCTTATCTGGCCGTTGAAATTTCGTAAATGTTTGTTTGTTTGTATGTTTTATATCTTTATTGTACAAGAAATAGTTACAGTTAAATAGTTAAGTAATAATAGACCAAAATATTTTGTACAATGGTGGACATATCCCATAGTGGGATCTCTTCCAGTCAACCAAGTATCAGCGAAAGAATACAATCAATGGACAATGTTTTTAAGTACAGAGCAAAAAGTTTACGTACGTCCGTGGTCACTTAAGGTGACGTGGGTTCACAATTTGCAAAACTCTGCGTGTTTTTGAAAAATCACTGTTATTAAACTACTACAGTTTATTCCTCAAAAAAATTACATAAAAATCATAACTAAATAATAAATAATAGGTTGGTAAAAAGTCTTTTCGCATTTTCTATGAAAATTCAAAACATTTTTTAATATAGTTTATTTACATTTAACCAAAGTATGTAGGTACCATTTTGTTAGATAACTTTTTGCCATCTTATAGGTGCATCTTATAGGAACATGATCCCATTGCTATAGAAATTTTGGGGCTTCTGATCAAAAAACTGCGTCAAGTAGTTTTGGCAGTCCTCTCGTGATGTTAACCTGACACTGCCTAAAGAATTCTGAAGAGACCGAAACAGGTGGAAATCTGAAGGTGCCAGGTCAGGACTACACGGCGGATGCATTAAAACCTTCCAGCCAAACTCTCTTAATTTTTGCTGAGTGGTTAAAGATGTATGAGGTCTAGCGTTATCATGATGAAAAACCACACCCCTTCTGTTGATTACTTCCGGCCGCTTTCTCTCAACTTCTTGCTTTTATCTTATCAGTTCTTCGCAGTAGAGTTCTGAATCGATGGTCCTGCCTGGTGGTAACAGCTCATAATGAATAATGCCCTTCCAATCCCACCACACACACAGCATCACCTTGTTGCGAGTTAACACGGGTTTCGCCACAGTCTGTGAAGCCTGACCGGCCTTTGACCATGACCTTTTTCGCACGTTCTTGTCGTACGTGATCCACTTTTCATCACTAATACACATTTTCCCCAACCTAATAAAACACTGCGAAATATCGTCGAGCACGGCTCCGACCCTTCCTTCGCTCTCGACGAATATTTGACTGTGTTTTATTTATTATTTTTTTGTATTATATTCATAATTTTTTCTGTAGCCAAAACGGATAAATAGATTTAGATAATACATTTTTTGGTATAATTTTCATATAAAAAGGTGATTGTATAAAATAGAAAGACGTATTATAAAGGCAAATTTAGAGGTATGTTTGTGATTTATTTCTACCGAGCCAAAAATGCTTAATCGTGTTTTGGCTATTGTGGGTGTCTGTAACAAATCCTTAAAATTTTTATGTAATTTTTTTAAGGAATAAGCTGTGTGCAGTGAATTGGCAGTGATTTTTCAAAAACACGCACAGTATTGCAAATTGTGAACCCACGTTGCCTTAATGCGTGGAACTGGCAAGCCGAGCGCGGCAGGGCAGGGAAAACATGGCCGCAGTGTGACGAACGCGCCCGAGTGGCACCTGAGTAAATACAAGCTGTAGTTTTGTCTCTAGACGCACCGTTTCCATTACCCGCTGGCTCTCATTACCCCCGTAGTTCATGATAGTTCGTAGTTTCTTTATTTTTTTTATTTCTCTTTCTGTTTTTATTCTAATGAAATAAATAGTAAAAGGAGTAAAGTGTTCAATGTAAACATTTTAGACTTTACGTCACTATAACCACACCCGAAAATGCCCATCCGCCGGTCCGCGTCATGAAAGCCGATACTTTATTGCCCAACTCATTGTTCTGTTTAAAATTTGTCAGTGATCTTAACATCAAACTTTTTTTACACCTGATACCTTCATAATCCCTCCGAGTTAATCACCACAGACCACACATATCATATTCTGTAGACAAATGGCTAAGCTTCGTTGCGATAGGTTTCACATCAGTAAGTGTCACGTTTCTGGACTATAATTTATTAAAATGTTTAGTTTTTGTCAGGTTTTAATGAATTGTAATATCAGTTTACGAGAAATTTGAATCGCAGAGGTGGTTACGTGTTAATAATTTATAAAAAAATATTTTATTTTATTCTCACAAAAATCTTTTATTCATATTTTTAGGGTTCCGTACAAAAAATGAAAAAATGGAACCCTTATAGGATCACTCGTGCATCTGTCGGTCCGTCCGTCTGTCACAGCCAATTTGCTCCGAATTTACTGGACCAAATCAGGCGAAATTTGTAGGTGTAATCCTATGACCCAAACACATATGTGCAAAGTAAATAAATATTTTTTTAAAATAAGGGTCATTTTTGGGGGACAAATAAGAAAATTAAAAAATAAAGTTTTGCAAACCGTACTGTGTCATATATCAAATGAAAGGGCTCGTTATGAGGATCTTAAATATATTTTTGTTATTATTGTAAAATAAATAGTTTTAATTTTATTCATGAAAGAAGACGAAAATTGACCATTCCCCCCCACCTGATCTCCGAAACTACTGAGCCTAAAATTTAAAAAAAATAAAAAATATAGTTCATTGTTTGTAGATTACAGGAAAACCTATAATTCAAACAATTGTACGGAACCCTTCCCATAATGCTACTTAAGACGATACCCATTTAAATTAAATTATTTGTAAGTTTAGCTATTAAAACCTAGATAACCCATTAAACTATTTTATGAACCACTGTTTACAGTTTAAAGTGAGAACGTTAAGCTTTAGTTTGCATTTTTGTGAAAAACGGCCACTTTTGGCAAAAATGCAAACTTTAGCTTAACGTTCTTACTTTCAACTGTAAACAGTGGTTCATAAAATAGTTTGAAGGGTTATCTAGGTTTTACTATCTCAAAATTTTAAATGGTATCTCCGTTTCCTTACAAATAATTTAATTCAAATGGGTATCGTCTTAAGTAGCATTATGAGTCAAAGACGCTTCTAACCAAACCGACTGTTTTTTTTTAAATGCACTTTGAGTCTTTTTTGCCCAAAAATATGACTCGCGGAAGTTACCAAAGTGAATCATGACAACATAAACTATCTTTGAATAATAAATTATTCAACATTTATCCATGCAACAAAATTTACAAATAAGTGGGCTTATTTGGGCGGGCCTTAACGGTCCTCGAGTTTTACAAAAAGATACTAGTATTGCCTTTAAATACATAAATATTATCTCTTTTTCTCCTTTATAGGTTAGAGAAAGATCCTCGCGCAATAAGCGTGATAATGAACAGGAAAGTAAATAAAAAAAGAGACGTTTTGACTACATAAATTTATTAATATGACTCGAAAATTCATATTCATCATTGCTTAATCGGATTTTATGATATCATCATCATTTCAGCCGCATGTCGTCCACAGCTGGACATAGGCCTCTCCCACGGATTTCCAAAATTATCGATGTAGAGCAGCCTAGATACATTCAGCACTTTCCAGCGACCTTGGTCAGGTCGTCTGACCACCTTGTCCTACGCTTTGATTGCCAGTACGCGGTCGCCATTCGAGAACCTTTTTGCCCCATCGGCCATAAGTTCGTCGCCCTATGTATCCCGCCAACTGCCACTTCAACGAGGTAATACGCTGAACTATGTGAATTTTGTTCTCCTATAAATTTCCTCATTTCTGATCTCTTCCTCTTTTATGATCAGTATGGGAAAAATTAGAGCTAGTACATTTTTTTTTTCCTATTTTGGTATACATTCATTATTTGTAGAGTACTCAACTGTAACAAAAAATATTTTAACTAAAAAGGAACTTATATAGCCTTCGTGACCCGCTCCGATTTGTCCAATCCTTACGCCACCAAGAGGGACCCGACAATTTCTCAAAAATGGAAGCCTACCGTTCGGGCCTGCGTTTAATTTATTTGCATAATGCATGAAAGTTTTCGTAATTACTCGCATTAAAATTATTGGTATTTGGGCCCTGTCACGCGAGGAACGCCCGAGGGCGAACCTTGATGTTGGCTACTGAGAGAACTGGTGTGTTCGCGTTGGTTCCGTCATGTAGACCTAACATAATCAGTCCGTCTTCGTTTTCTCTACTAAATAGTAGATAGTACAGAACAATCGTATCAATGGGAGAAGAAATGCATATAAAATTAAAAACATCAAATGGGACGCCAACCGAAGTTGACAACACTAACGGCGATAAAGTTAAGTTGCCAAAAATGTATTTTTGTCAAATTTACAATACATACTGCTATTTCAATCATATAGGAACAGGTACCAAGAAAGTTATCTAAAATATTGCTTTTAACTTAAGAAAATAAGTATATAAATAATATGTTCTTTACAAAAACATACAAACATTGGTCATACGATTGTTTCCTATTGTTGATATTATATTTGGCTAACAAGAACAGTGGTTTGGCCACTGTTCTAGTTCAACAAATGAACGGTCATATGGTCCTAATATCAAAATAAAGAATAGCCACATGTGGAACCCACTAAGATTGCCAGTAAGCAACGATAATTTGAGATAATTTCGGTAATTCTGCATAATTTCCCCACAAAGTGCATGTTGTGCTCAGTTCGCAATCATTATGGGCAAAATTGGCCGATCTAATTCTAAATAGCTTGAGGCGAGTTGTGATAGAGATTTTGAATTAGCAGACGCTATCTGTGTTCATATATTTTTGGGGGAAAAAAATGTAGGTATCCTCCATTAAGGAAGAGGTTCCATGCTGGTCTGGGAGAAAAGAAAAAAGCTGAGAATGTACCAACTGCTATTCTCTCTCTCTATCTATGTTCAATCTTATCCTAAATTACTTAGGAGTAGGTATTTATTGGGCTTTTCAGAACACACATCCTTTATGTGTTCTGAAAAGCCCAATAAATACGTTGAAATTTAAATACTTAATTGGGCTTTCTAATTCACTTTAACAAAGGCCCTCCGCCCCTTTTGGGTCAGTTCGTTACACTTTCAGTCAGAACTACTATATTTATATCCATTTGGGCTTCCAGTCGCATTTTATGTCGATGAGCATTTTTGGAAACGTATCTTCCACTTCAGTCAGGTCTACTTCTTTTCCATCTATTCTGGTGACTTCCAATCGAATTTTAGACCATAATGTAGTGTATTTTTGCGAAGGTATTAGAATAGCATCATATTGCTCATAATTTATAATTTTAACTATGTGAAGACCAAGTACTTTCTCAGAAGTAATTATTATATCCACGTAATCTCCAATATTCAAAGATGTGTCAACTGATCCGGTGATAGTCATTTTCACTGTGCGAATGCCACATATTTTTCTCTTATACATGATTACAATATCCACGTGATCCCCAATATTCAATGACATGTCAACTGATTCGATGAACAGGTAGATATTTTGAAATAGCTGATACCCTGTTTTCCGAACTACTTTACAATAACTGATCAAAATTATAACTGAATCACATACTTATATCATATCACAGAGTCAGTTTGTTTCGATATATATATAAATCGTTGCTTAACATATAAAAAAACATTCAATCAAAAACTGTCTTAGTGGTTAAAAGGATGAAATTCGTTAAACAATCTCAAACTTTACAATTGAGTAGAATATGTCCAGAGGAAAAAGTAGATGTTTCTCGACATGGTGACCTTCTACCTAATACTATTCGATGTATTATTTGCGGTCCCTCGAATTGTGGTAAAACTAATTTAATCATAGGTCTTCTATTACATGAAAATGGTTTACGTTTTAAAAATGTTTATCTTTATGCAAAAACATTGTATCAACCGAAATATGTGTTTTTAGAAAATGTTCTTAATTTAGTGCCAGATGTATCATTTGTAAAATATAAAGATAATGAACTTGTTTTAAGTCCTCACGATGCAAAATCACACTCAGTAATAATATTTGATGATGTCGCATGTGAGAATCAGTCCAATATGAGGGATTATTTCGCAATGGGTAGACATAAATTTATTGACTGTTTTTACTTGAATCAAACGTACAGTAAGATACCTAAACAGCTAGTAAGAGACAACGCAAACCTTTTAATACTATTCAAACAGGATGATGTGAACCTCCATCATGTATATGATGAACACGTTAATTCTGACATGTCGTGGTCCAAATTTCGAGAAATGTGTTCAAAAGTATGGAGCGAACCCTATACCTATTTGGTAATCAATAAAGATTGTATAAAGAATAAAGGCTGTTACAGGAAGAATTTTGATACTTTTATCTTGTTTGATGAGGATAAAAATACGAGCATATAAGAAGATTTATTCGATAATCATCTTCAGTTGAACTATTACCATACTAAGAAAATAACGTATATTCATCAAGTTCAAAATGGAAAAAGAGTTGAAGACTCAGATAGTTAAAATAGCAGAAGCTGTTAAAAAGAAAATCAAAGATATGAAAAGTATGGAATCCTATAATGAAAATGTTTTGAATACAGTTTTTAGACCTGTTACTGACCCAATGCATCAGTTGATTAAGGATGGGGACCATAAAATTAAATCAAAAGAAGCAAAGGATCATCATATTCAATCGCCTCAATCGCATTTTAACAAAACTCTTAAGAATAATATTTTTCAACAAAATTCTGAAGATGAATGTGGTGAAGATGATTCTGATGAAGATATTAGTTTAGAAAAATCTAGAGACTCTACCAATACCAGTAATACATCGTTTAGAACTGTTGAGTCAATACCTAGTCCTAGTCAAAATACTTCGTCCTGGTCACTTTCCTCCGAAATATTTAATGATGTACCTTTTGGTGTTAGACGAGAACGAGGTAAATTAATGATGGGTTCAGCACGTGTGCATATAAACGATCAAAATATTATATCTGTAGCAGGACGTGATTATCAAATTACACCAGGGTTGCAGGAGCTATTGTTAAAAAAAATACCTAATTTGGATGTGGTGACTGAAAATGACTGTCAAGAATATAAAACCATGTTATTAGACACAAATGCTCATCGACGAGACTTTGATCCCAGTAAACCAATTAAATCTAATAAAGGACGGAAGTACTTGCGTATCATTAAACCGCTTTTTAGACTGCGAAAGCCTTCGACATCTTCTACCAGTAATGTTGATGATATCAGCGCTGGAGAAGGTTTAATACTTAAAAAGAAATATAAAAAAAATACTGACTACGTTTACTGGGATGACCCTAACGAATTAGTGGATAGGCTAAAATTATTAATAGCTTCTAAAGATGCCGGAAACACTGGTCTGGATAACGAAATAATTTCAATCATAGAAGAACTACGTGAAAATGGTAGTATAAATTCATAACCGCATATCATACTTAGATCATTTATTATTTCACTGCGACCGAATTCAGTTCAAAATGAATGTTGATAAATTTGGTCACCATGTTCATAAAAGACTGCGTTTGTCAGAAATACTAGATTGTTCGACAAATCACCTACTTAGATCGGAAAACGGAGATTTTGATTTAAAATCATCTCGATTGAGAGGAGTTCCAGAACCTGTGGCACATGATGATGTGGTGAATAAAAAATATGTGGATAAAAAGATTGCTGATGAAATAACAGCTCATATAAAGGCAATAAAAGAGGATGTGATAAATAATCTCAATCAGTTTGAAAAAAAGTTTTATACTAAAGACTACATCGATAAAATTATTAAACTACAAAATGGCGAAACTGCAAGTGGTAGATGAAATTCATAGATCAGCACGCAAAAATTTTGATCGTCGTAATGTGATCTTGAAAGGAATGGACGACTTATGGCAAGCGGACCTTGCCGACTTTCAATCATTTAAAAAGTATAATAATGGATACGCGTACATTTTAACTGTCATTGATGGTTTCTCAAAATATGCTTGGATGATTCCTTTGAAAACAAAATCAAAGAAAGAGGTTATTTTAGCATTTACTCAAATTATAAGGGAAAGTGGTCGTATCCCTAAAAACCTACAAACTGACAGAGGCACAGAGTTTTATAACGATGTTTTTCAAACACAAATGCAGTTAATGAAAATTAACCATTATTCATCGTATTCAACAAAAAAAGCTTCAATTGTGGAAAGGCTAATCAGAACATTGAAGACTAAATTGTATAAATGTTTTAGTTATAATGGTAACTATAAATGGATAGGAAAAACTATAAACGGCGTTTTGTTTTCGTATAACAATGAAACACATAGCGTTACTAAGTTTAAACCAGTAGATGTAAATACAAAAAATGAAAACCTAGTGAAAAATAACATTAAAAAATTCCAAGAGAAACGTTGTAAATTAACCAAAAATAAATTTAAAATAGGTGATCACGTTAGAATAAGTAAGTTCAAGAGTAGTTTTGCAAAAGGTTTTACGCCTAATTGGTCTACAGAAATTTTTATAATTAAAACGGTAAATAATACTAAACCAGTTACATATTTAATACAAGATCAACGAAAACAAAATATATTGGGTTCATTCTATCAAGAAGAGTTACAAAAAACGAAATACCCGAATATATACTTAATCGAAAAAATTATTAGGAAAAAAGGCAATAAATTGTTTGTCAAATGGTTAGGGCTCTCTGACTCAGAAAACAGTTGGGTAGATAGAAATTCAATTGTATCATAATACATATAAGTGTTAGCATCTAGTATTTTGCTCATTAGGTAAAAAATTATGAGAGGAGGTGGACTGATCAATAACTTGATAAACAATATCCCGTTTGAGCTTCACTTACCAGGTTACAACTATTGTGGACCAGGCACTAGGCTACAAGAAAGATTATTGAGAGGTGATAAAGGTGTTAACAAATTAGACGAAGCTTGTAAATACCACGATATTGCATATAACAATCCAGACCTCTCCGTTCGTCATAAAGCTGATTTACAGCTTATGAAAATGGCTAAGAAGCGATTACATTCTAAAGACGCTGGCAAAGGAGAAAAGTTAGCATCGTGGGTAGTAAACAAAGTTATGAAAGCAAAATTAAAAACAGGTGCCGGAATAAAAAAATTTAAAACCATTGTGTCAAAAATACGTTCACAAATAAAGAAACTGAAATCAAAGGATAACAAAACTGTTATTAAGTATGCTTATGAAGCGGCAAAAAAAATGTTTCCTAAAACATGTCACGTTCGTTTACCAAGAATAATACCAATCCCTAAAACAGGCGGGATTTTACCTTTGATACCAATTTTTGCGGGTTTATCAGCACTAGGCGCTTTGGCAGGAGGTGCGGCTGGTATAGCTAAAACTGTAAATGATTGTAAAATAGCTCAACAAAATTTTAAAGAATCTGAACGTCATAACAAAACTATGGAGGCTATTGCGCTTGGAAAAGGATTTTATCTTAAGCCATATAAAAAAGGAAGTGGACTATTTTTGAAATCTAAAAAAAACTAATAAGCAGGCTACCCAAACGTGCTCTTACGAATATCGATATTATTAAATACGCTAAAAATATTCCCTACTTTCGTGGTGTGTATATGAGAGATAGATTGCCACGTAAACCAAAACAGATAGAGTGTGGAATATTAAACTTAGACAGTCACAATAATAATGGAACACACTGGGTAGCTTTTGCAAAAATTAATAATTATTGTGAATATTTCGATAGTTTTGGAAATTTAAGACCACCCAATGAATTGGTGAAATATTTGAATGTTAGTGATATAAATTATAATTATACTAGGTTTCAAAACTTTGATACAGTGATCTGTGGTCATTTATGTTTAAAATTTTTGCAAGACTTTTGGTGTCAATATTGTATATATTAGTTATTACGTTTGAATAAAACATCATTTCAAAAATGTCTTTCACTCTGTCTATAACTGGAAACAGCTCAGTACTAACAACGAACTATTCCCCTCCATTGGAACTTGATGGTCAATACGAGTGCTCTCTTTTACATTTTTCTACTTTTAATTCTATACCAAATGTAACAAATACAAATAATAAATTTTATTACGGCATTAACGAAGTGGTTGAAATTCCTGAAGGAGCGTATGAACTCCAAGACATCAGCGAGTTCATACAATCAAAAGTAAAGAATTGTGTTTTCAAGTTATTGTGCAACAATAATACATTGAAGCTCTCGATATTCTGCTCTAAGGATATTCACTTTGAAAAACAAAATTCTATTGGACCTTTATTGGGTTACAGTAAGACTTTACTGATGAAGGATATATGGCACAAGTCTTTACTGCCAGTGAACATTCTACCTACAACTGTGCTCCGAGTTGAATGTGACATTACTGGAGGTTCCTACATTAATGGAAAATCAAGTCATATAATTCACGAATTTGCTTTGAATGTTCCTCCAGGCTATCGACTAATAGAAATTCCAAAAAATACGATTTATTTTCCTGTTAATAGAAGCACAGTGAATAGTATAAATATTAGAATATTGGATATAAATAACGATTTAATCAATTTTTGCGGTGAGCAAATTCAACTGTACTTACATTTAAAGAAAATATGATTGACTACAATAAATACACTACTACATGTATTCAAAAGATTAGTACCCATCGAGCAATCAAGAAGACTACACATACTAGTGATAAAAAAAAGAAATTGACAGCTGCCAATATACATTTTCTCAAATCGATTGGATTACTAAAATGAGTATTTTAAATATAACTAACCCACCTGCTTATGATAACTCCATAGACGGCATAGAAATTCATTCTTACAAGCCATATACCACTACTTTCAATATAAATGATGAAATTCGGATACCTATAAACCAACAAGATTTATATGTGCTTCCATGTGCAAGTACCTTGTATGTTGAAGCTGTGGTAAATGTTATCAATGTTGAGAAGAAAGAAGCAGCTCAAGCAGTACATTTTACCAACAACCCCCTTTTATTCCTTTTTCAAGATATAAGATATGAATTGAACGGTATTGAAATAGACAAAGTGAAGAATGCTGGTATAACTACTACTATGAAAGCACTGGTGTCTATGAACGCAGACGAGGCGAAGGTATCGAGAGCGTGGGGTTGGGATATACACGGTACAAAAAATGAAATTGCAGGTCATTTTGCTGCGTCAATACCTCTCAGCAATATACTAGGTTTTGCAGAAGATTATAAAAAAATAATTCTCAATTGCAAACACGAACTTGTGTTGTTACGAAGTAATACTAACCTTAATGCTTTAAAGCTAAACACTGGCGAAAAGGTTGAAAGTATTGACATAAAAAAGATTGTATGGCGAGTTCCTCACGTTAAAGTATCAGATAGAGAAAGAATTAATTTACTTAAAATACTTGAAAAAGATAGACCCATTCAATTAGTGTATAGAAACTGGGACCTTTATGAGTATCCTTTGTTACCAAAGACTACAAAACACACTTGGTCAATTAAAACTTCGTCACAAATTGAAAAACCAAGATATGTCATTTTAGGATTACAAACAAACAGAAAGAACAACGGTATGAATGATATGTCTCGGTTCGATCACTGCAATGTTCGAGATGTCAAAGTTTTTTTAAACTCTACATATTACCCGTACGAAAGTTACAACACCAACTTTTCATATCATAACTATGCTTTAATATACGAGCAATATGTAAATTTTCAGCAGTCTTATTACAACCGCCCATGCAACGCATTGTTGACTGCACAAGAGTTTAAAACTTTTGCACCATTATTCGTGATAGACTGTTCTAGACAGAACGATAATATTAAATCAGGACCGGTGATCAACATTCGCCTCGAACTAGAGTGTGATAAAGAGATACCAGATCAGACATCAGCATACTGTCTAATTTTGAATGACTGTATAGTCGAATACAGACCTCTGAGCAACATTGTTCGTAAATTATCATGAACTCGATTATTTTCGTTGATGTTCAAGGATTCAAGGATTGCTATAATAAATTTATTATCAAAGAGTTTGCATTATCTACTGAGGAGTTCACTCAAGTTTTTTTAATTAAACCTCCATATGCATATACTTCATTATCTACGAAAGAAAAGAAGACCGTTCGATACCTTGAAAGACAGAGAGGGATCACTTGGAGTGAGGGTCATATTGATTCTAGAGAATTTAAAAGAATTATTACACCAATAATGCAAAACAAAACTATTGTAATGAAAGGTTTTGAGAAACAGAAATGGATAAAGGAACTGTGTGAAGAGTGTGTGTTATTAGATATCGAAAATATGGGTAGTCCTAATTTTTTAACGTTATATCAAACTTATTGCATAAATGAATGTAACTTCAATTGTTTAAGTCATAAGAACTTTTGTGCACTAAAAAATGCTATTTGTATAAAGAAATGGTACTTAGAAAATATTTAGTTTTGTCATGATATAAGGTAAAATCAAGTTTTTTTTTTGTTTTATGTTGTATGTGTAAAGAAGTTAATGATAGAAAAAAGTGTATTTTTATAAATTATTTGTAAATATATTTCATGTTTATGAATAATAATAAAGCAAGATAAATTTATAGCGTTTTTTATTCATTAGTTAATAAATTCTAGAGTTATATACAAACTTATAACATACAAAATATTTATTTTAATTTAAAATACAATTTTCATGAATACACACATATTAACTACATAAAATTAAGTTACAAGGAGAAATTAACTCTACTTACATATTTAAGTTTTTATTCCAAGATATAGGTACTAAGCTATACACTATTTATATTTAAGTTAACACCCATAATTTATATTATTTACATTACCATTTAACAATTTTATTTCTTTAACAAAACCTTAAATAACCATAATTAGAATTACACAAAAAAAAATTAAAATCTAAATAATAATTAATTTATATACTTACATAAATTTTCTTAAACTATTATATACATATTTTACAATCAAAAGTTATCACTAGTTAGCTTTTTACTAATTTTACTAATTACATTTTCAGTCAGGTCCATAATTTCATCAAAAGTATCACTCATCACATATTGCGCACTAAGTATCACGTTTTCAGTACCATCACTGCACTGCGATGAAGAATAACTACCAGCTTCGTTTTCCAAATCCAACACCTGAATTTTTATCATTCTTATGCCTTTCTTTGCTTTGCTGATAACAAAAGAGGAGGAAGATATTTCACTTTTCTTTTTTGCAGCTTCTTTCTTTTCTTCTATTTTCTTTAGCTCTGCAATCCGATTTCTCCATCCTTGGAAGCATTCTTCAGCGTCTTCGTTGAGATCTTGAGCGTATTGTGAGCACAATATGCAAGTCTCTTGCGAGTCCGTCATGATCTGTAAAGAACAAAATATAAATGAAGTGACTAATACCAAGAATAATATTTTTAAATACTTTATCGGTTAGGCATTATTAATGAAAAATATGTCTTCTTACATTCAGTTATAAAATTGAAGCACTAGCAGTGAATCGATGTAGTGAGTTGATGCAGCAGATGATGTATCGCAGTTTGGCTGTTCAATATACGACTGAAAAACCATTACAAACAGAACAAGTCTTTTATAAATAACATTTGATTATATTGCAAAACAGGTTGTTCCTCGCAAAACTAAATAAACAGGAATAGACATGTCTGTACATGATGTTCACCTTGTAACTAGCAGGTATATCAATACAGTAGCTATCATATTTCATATCAGGCTCAATCATATTCTAATTTTAAGTCTTTCATTCGACAACCTCTGTGGCGTTACGGTTACCATGCTCACCCGCCACGAGGTTCTGGGTTCGATTCCCAGCCAAGGCATGGTGTAGAACGATATTTTTAAAAATTCCTTGGGTCTTGGATGTTATCTAGTTTTAAGTATCATATACATCACAAACTTTTCATCACAAAAATTATTAATTAGATGGCAATATACTATCCACCATATTAAATTGAAACGAATTATTAATTTTTGTTTTTTATTTTGTTTTGTGATATTTTGTTTGCATTAAGATTTTGATAGCAACCACAGATAGAATGAAAATGTATATCTATCGGATTATTGAAGGAGGGACATATTAACAAATTAAACAAGTTTTTTTAACTTCATTTTGATTTTTATTAAAATGCATAAAGGTCATGTTAATTAATAATCAAATGCTAAGACTTACTTATCTATCTATTACTAAACATGTTATGTATAAGATAGTAAATAGTTGAAGACAGGGAACCATAGAAAAAAACATCATTGATGAGAACATATAAATGTACATCATTCATTATACATGATACATTAACAAATTATGAAAATTTATTTAACACATATATTTATTTTATAGTGTAATCTAATTATATCTATATCATATTCCAAAATTCTTATATAATTATATTTTAGTTTCAACCAGTCTAATTCAAAACCTAGATTTATGTCCCCAGGATATGGTACTTATTTTATCTTTTAATATTATACGTTTGTCATCGTTTGAAGATAAAGCTATTTTGTCGATAGCTTGAGTGAATACTTCATGTTTTAGAGATTTAAACACTACATTCCTTTTTTTCAAAGATATATTATACAACAACACATTATTATAATCTTTAAAATTAAGAGTTTTTATTTCGGATTTCTTCACACCCTTAGCTTTTTTTATTTCTTTATCCTGTGTTTTAATACAGTAAAGCTTTGATCTCAAACCCACAAATTCATTAATAAGTTGACCTCCAAACTTATCCTTAAACAACCCAGGAATTTTTTTGTTCTGACAAACAATATTATACTGATTATTTTTCTCATAATTACTGGTGTCAAAGTATGATTGAAAATATAATTTTATATCTTTATATACGTCTTTTGTCTCTATGCAATATAACAAGCTGTCAGTGTCTGTATAACAAAGCTTTAAATTGTTGACATAGAATGGTTTCATGATAGAATAGTGAAAGTCATACATATGGTGTTTAGATATCTCCAAAACTGTAAATCCTATGTAAATAGGCTTATCCAACATAACCGACTCTGGTTTCATTTGTACAGCCACAAAATTTTCTGCAAAAATAGTGCAACTATGGAAATTAGGTCGTGAAATAAGATGCTCTGCTGTATAAGATTTTTTAGTAATATTTTTAGTGTCAGTCCACTGATTAACTAAGTGAACGTTTACTCTTTTTTCAGAATCTTCTAATGTTTTCCCAAAAACACTATTATTTAATAATTTGAAAAAATCCTGCTCAAATACAGACTTGGCTTTTTGACGTAATTTGGTATTCAAATCAATGTACTGTTTTAAAAACGGATGTTGTTTGAATTGTATTACTCGGTGAACTTTTTTTAGCAGCAATCCATGTCGAATGCAAGTTTTCAAATGTACGTAATGGATAACGTAATAAAATTTGTCGTATAAATTAGGTATTAACTTTGGATTTTTTGAACCCGGAGGAATAAATTTTTGAGGACAAAATGGCAGATCATTATGAAAATCGTGTAGATGATCTGGATATTCTAAGTCCACTTCCAAAATATAACCGTACTCCGCATCGTCTGGTACGTTGAGGATATTAAGTTCATCAATAGCTTTTTGTGTTATTAACTCAAAATTTGAATACGGTAAATAAGAGCACATAGCGTAACCATACAAATTATTGCAATCTATGTATAGTAAGTACTTGTCAGGCACAGTTGGATTGTAGCTAGCCAAATATTTGTTGTTCGCCTTAGCATATCTAGTTGAGCATAAACACACTCCTCCACGAATGCCCTTTTGAATCATACGTAAAATTTCCAAGTCGTCTATAAGTTGAAGTTTTACTTTCGTTATGAGTAACATGGCATCAAAACTTAGTCCAGGAGCTGTCATGTAAAATGCTGGGTCTAATCTGTAATTAATTTTACAAGTTAGTCGAAAATGTTCAAATATATCCGCCAGTAATATAACATCTGATTTTAAGTATAAATCTGTATATTCACCAAGATTTTTTAATCCAAATGTTTTCCAAACATGCTGAGCATAACAATAATCAGATTCAGAAATAATGTTATTGGTTAAATGACTATAAAAGCAATTACGCGCCGGTAAACTATTTTCTTCAAAGGAATTCCAACTCGTCATGTATTCATAAGGATATACACCTTTTCGTTTTAATATATCAAAATGCTTTTTATTTGGAAAAAATATTGCTAAGTGTTTAAAATCGTTTTCATTTAAGTTAGCTGCAAGTTTTTCCAAGCTCGTACCTAAAAACTTAAATGAGTCTACAAACCGTACTGGCAAATATTCTTGTCGACCGGTATTAAAAAATTTTGTAAATGAAATGTAGTTTTCTTTATTTTTTGCAATTACTTTTATTTTGCCTGGCATGTCTCCTAACTCTCGAATAAACAAATGACTATCGTATCCAGATAGATTGTGAAAAAATACTGGAATAAATTTCGGTAAGCGATATTGTAGGTTACAATAAGAATGAGCTGCACCACGATATTTTCCTGTTAGATGACAATGATCTTTGACTTTGTCGTCAAGTAACAACTGTTCACAGATAAAGCAATATTTGGATTTTTCAAAGCTTTCCTGTTCCTGTGACGTCAATGTAGTCATAGAAATGGGATGTTTTAAAATGGTATGTATTTGCTTCACATCTTTACCGAGAAGTTCGAGGAATTTTGCAACGCAATCTTTCCCACGATAGGTTACATATTTATTTCGTGAGCGGTCAAATGAACAAACAATGTAATAGGCAAATGCAGCTGGTAAATGATTTTGTAAAATTGTAGTACATTTCTTATCAGGCTCATTGTTATTTGTTGAATGGGGTACTAATAAAGATTCGAAATCAGCGTATATGACGAACGGCATATCTTGCATCCTCTCGAAATGTTTAAATTGAATTACAGAGCCTTGTTCAGGTAATAATGTGCGAACACCACTACAAACGTGAACATTTAAACTCTCTTCGGTGTTAAAAAAAATCATGCACTCGTCACAAAAATATATTTTCCCATGATGTTTTGTTAACTGAGGTCTAAGTAATTTACTCAAGTTTTTTATTAAGCAATAATGTTTAAATTGACCTTTTTCTAATAATAATAGATTGACATGATGCTTCCTTTTATGCTCTGTCTTGTACAGGGGGCCAACAATATTTGACTTGGTACCAATACCATATAAGTTAATGCTAATTTGACGGTTGTTTTTCTCAAAGATTTTAATGTCTGAGAAGCCAACAGGAAACGTCATATTCGTAGTATTGAGAATATTATCATAACAGGGGTAAGAAGATGTTCTATGATGATTATTCTTAGCAGGAAATAATGATGCCATTACAGACCATAAGAAACAGAATGCATCATTATTTTTTATATTTATACACGCACGTTTTAACTTTATACATTTTGGCAACTCAATAAAGCGCGCAGCTCTCAAGGGATTGTATTTGTTTATATTTACTTCTAAGTACAAATTACGTACAAAAGCCCAACCACTATCTTTTTCTTGAAACTCATCTATCTTTGTAACAATGGTATAAATTACCTTAGAAAAAATATCGTTAAAATTATAATTATTATGTAATATTACGTTTTCTGTAGCAAACGATTTAATTTCGCTGGTTAATTTTGAAGGCAAATTGAATTCTCCAAACAATTCAAAGTTTACTTTAATAGAATTATAGGTGGATTGTCTCGCAGCTAATAGCTTTTTCACACGAGGTATTAAATCGTGTAAATATCTGGCTGGCTGTGTAGGATTATTCTCGTCACCGTTAACACATGCATCAGCGGATATCGGCTGCACTCTATAAGAAGCAATTCTATTCCTGAATGCAGTACCTATCTTTTGAATACCGTCACAAACTTCAATGGAATAATTATTTTTATGTATTTTACTTCTTAAATGACCTGAAAATGCATTACTTTTTACTGATATATCGCAAACTGTGCAGTATACTGTTCTGTTAGCCATATCTGTAGTGATTATCAATTATTATTTAAACAGACTATATGTACGTAATTAACTTTTCAAGTAGACTGGTTGAAAAAAAAAATATAATTTGAATTATCATATATTATCCATGACCATAACACATACATATACAAGAAATAAAAGATAAAAAAGATCAAAACTTCTTAGAAGCAAAAAACTTTCCCTCTTCTGTAAAGCGGGATTTGCACTTTTTAATAAAGTCTTTTAATTGGCTCAATTCGCCAGAGTCAGAATCAGCTCGATATTTTAGTGCCAAAACGGCGTATTGCCAGCGTTCTTTAGGGTCTATAGAGACGATATCGGCTGTGTTATACACTTTTAAATCAACAAATATGTCGCCATCAAGGCTTGCGGTACGACGCAAGACCCCGTCAACAACCCTCCGCGTTAGCACCGACTGTAGTTCCTCTTTTTTAGAAGCCTTGCGCAGGGTTACAGCTTCTTCTTCAGAGTCAGAGCCGAACACACCAGAAAACTGCGTCGCAACCGATTTCTTACTTGTTGTCTTCCGTTTTAACGTAGGCTTCGAGATTTGTTTTGATCTGAAAACGAGATAAGAAAAATTTTAACTAAGTATGATTTTTTATTTAAATGTAGTTTAGTTTAGGTAGTTTAGGTGGATAGTTTAGGTAGGTTTAGGTATAATTAAATATAAATAAATAAATATATACGGACAAATATCACAGATTGAGCTAGCCTCAGAGTAAGAGCAAGACTTGTGTTACGGGATACTAAGTCAACGATACTACATATATAACATATGTAAATAAACTTCCAAGACTACAGTCAATCTGAAAAAAGATCATTTTCCATCTTGACCTGACCGGGGATCGAACCCGCACTAGCATGATGACTACTAAACCACAAAGGTAGTCAATTAGAGTGAATTACAATTATAAAAGTTAGGAAACAAGTTCGTAGTACAACAAAATAAATACAGTGAGTGCCTAGTGATTTTTACGTTATACATACTTTTTAGGTGTAATATCCTCGTCTGATCCGTATTCTACAGGCACAGTTTTGGCACGTTTATTCGCGTGGTTTGAAGACACTGGTTTTGATCTGAAATTAACGAGTTTTTTTAATAATTACCTATTTAAGATTTATACGTTAAATATTACATTAACATAATATAACCGTGGATAACGGAATACTGGTTAGAATTCACATAATAAATAAAAGGACCTGGTATCGAACCAGGGACCTCCGGTGTAATAGCTTGGTATGATCATTACTAAAACACAGAGGTCGTCAATTAGAGTGTAAGTAAGGTTAAATAGAACAATTATGAAGTATAAAAATTAGGTAACGAGTCACTTTTAGGTTAATACATACTTTTTGGGTAAAATATCTTCGTCTGATCCGTATTCTACAGGCGCGACTTTTGCACGTTTATTCACGTGCTTTGAAGACACTGGTTTTAACCTGAAATGAGTATTTTTTAAAAATTATTAATTATGTAAGTTATATAATCTACGTACAGTTGTAAATATTTATACGCTAAATATTATATATTCATATAACTGTGGATATAGGAATACAGTTTAGAATTCACATATCATCACACAAAATCACACTTAAACTTAGGTTAGCTAAGATAAGAAAGAAGTACGTACCTTATTCCAGAAGTAGTTGCACTATCTTCATCCGTCTCAATAAGTTCTTCTATTTTTTGTTTTTTTACCTCCTTGGCATGACGTTTAGTCGCATAGTACTCCGAATCAGACCTGCAAGTAAGTAATAACACAAATATTAAGGTATGAAATGAGGTTAACACAAATAATAAAATGCATAACATAACATTAGTTACAAACTTACGAACATGATTGTACGTGCGAAGATCCTCGTGGTGATAGAAAATTACAGCTAACTTTCAGCTGATTGACGATGAGGTCGATCTACGAGCAGAGAGACTTCGTATGTAGATAAACGGTGCACAGTACTTCTTGAGTAGAGCTTCACCTGGATAGGACTGATTTGGAGTGCATCACACCAATAAACGAATTAAATAATGCGTTTTAGCCAAATCATCAATTATTTTACAGGTATTGTAAACCTTAAGGTTTGCCAAAGAGACTCATGATTTACGTACAACAATTAGCAATATGCAATGCAAAATGGTGTACAAACTCTGTATTTTTGAAAACATAGGCACTTTATTGAAGACATAAGCACTTTATTTTATTTCCTTTGAAATAATAAGTCGAAAACAAAAGTTTTATGTTTCATACTTCCTTTGTAACACGATCATCAAACACACCGTCTTTATCAATAGCGCACCGCAAATGTTATTTCAATTTATTACCCAACTGTCAAAAAAGGGTTATGTAGTTCTAATTTAAAATAATATTTCGTATTTTACTTTAGGTAGGTATTTGCACTTAGTAACTTCCATCCTTTACAACTGTACATGTTTGAGAACCTCTCTTTGTCTTTACAATGTAGATGTACTTATGCTACTTTTAGCATAACGCGCTATCACGATTGATTATCATCAGTGTTGGATTAACACCGCAGCAAGAGGTGTTGGCCACTTACACACACGAAAAACAGCAACCATAGCAAGAGTAGGTAATGCTGCGGGCCTCGCGCAAAAAGGGGCCCCGCGCTAAAGGTGATACATTCTAAATTGCTACATCTCGTTAGACCTAGCATTGAGCTGCCTAGAGAATTAAGCATTGGGTGTATGAAGAAATAAGATATGGTAAAAAAATCCATGCGAGCAGAGCTGTTTCAAGAATTTTTTCATCATAAATCTTATTTATTTATTTAATAAGATTAAGATAGTATAGCATTGTGAATTCTTAAAATAACCCGTACAATCTAGTAGGCATACATTTTCGATTTGCATATACTCCACCATCCCTCGTAACACTCGTGACTCGAGCCCCTTAAAATAATTGGCTACGGACTTCGCACTTGCTTAATCCGCCACTGATTATCATGTTACGCTCAGGAATATTCACGTGGGAGCGCATAACTGCAGGTTTAGCAAAATTTATCATAGTGCTTGAATAGTGTTACTCTTATTCGATTTATATTCATAGGTAGAATCGATAGAAAATATTCGCAAAACAATTTACAAGTAAACTTCTTTGAAAAACGGAAAGGTGTTAATTGAAACTAGATATGCTACCTACTATTAAACGGTTTACCAATTCATCACACAGAATACTCTAAACGTTAATATGATTTGATATCCAATAATCGATTACCGAATAATCGATTGTTTATCACTACCATACACCATGCAATGTTACATCACTAATACATCGTGGTTCATTTATTGGCAAACCGCATTTGTACAAGGATCGTGATTGTGTAAAGTGTAAAAATGTAGTTTAAAAGTTATTTTGTCTAGTATGATATGTGAAGTGATCTGAAAACTCGTGGTGGTTTTGGGGGGGAAATAACATTCTCACTGGAGTGTGATTTGGAATATGAAATTGGTTTGATATAAAGCGATGATCTATAGTATTAGTCATGGTGGATATCATTGTCTGCGAAGGATCTCATTTACTGGGTACCCACAAAAACCTACGGGTGATCGGGACGAGCCTAATCTGGACCAGCAACGAGATAATTCTTTCGCAACTACAGACGTCCCGTTGACTTTGCTATTAAATATCCGTCAAGCGAAAGTTCTTTCTCATCGCTCACGATAGTTTTCAATGTTGAGGAATCGTATTTAATGGGTGCTAACAACCTACGGGTCATCAGCACGAGCCTAATCCGGACCAGTTTGCGATACCTCAGTACTGTCGAAGACGTGTCTTGGGTCATGAGGTAGAATGATCGTCAAAGCGATAGATCTTTCGCGTAGTTTACAGTGGGTATCAAAATACCAATGTCCTGACTTCGATATGAAGGAATTGTACTTACTGGGTGCCTAAAATCTACGGATGAAAGGTACGAGTCAATCTGATCCAGTGATGCAATATCTGATTGTCGGAGACAGGGCGTCCTGTCAAGCATGCGTAGAAATATCGTTCTTGGTGCAAACCAATATAATCATCGTATCAGAACAGAGAGATTTTCCTTTCCCATCATTCACTACGGTTTAATCGTGTAATAATAGTTTAAGGTGATAGTGAATATACCTCGGGAAGTGGAAACTTTCGAGTAAAATACAGGTGAGTTAAGCATGATATCATATCTTTTATTGAGACTTTTGAAAAAGAGGGGCGGCCTTTGATGAAGTGAATTTTAAATTTCAACGTATTTATTGGTCTTTTCAAAACACGGATACGTGTGTTGAAAAGCCCAATAAATAACTACTCTTAGGTACTCATATGAATTATGTACTTATATCTAAAAGTGGTAAGTATTTAATAAGAAACGGGCTATGACTTTATAAGGGATAACAAACTATTCTACAAGTAAACTACCTAACTCGCGTTTACTGAAAATCAGTATATTGCTTATGAGGTAATATTACCACTGAGCTGTAACCTATTTGTATTGCTGCAGCACACACATGCAACTAATGATTGCTATATCTGTAATTTAGGCATGATTATGTTAACTGTGTGTATAATGTTATTGTGTGTAATGTAAAAAGTAAGACATATGAGCACTGCCTTATGTTTAATACAATTATAATCCAAAGTTATAAGTGCTAATTTATTGTATTTCTTAAATACTTTCTGTTTTAGTATAATTCTGAGGTGATTTGGAGGCAACTTCGCAATGTTTTTCTATCGAGAAAATTTTAAGCAATCGTGTTTTCGAAACTTATTATGTTTAGAGTTAGTCCTGAACTTTGCTGTGTTTTTATTTCAAAATGAGTATTTCGTTGCTATTGATAATATTTAAGATCGCTCTAAGTACTATTAGGGTTATACGGGCCGTGAAAAAGGAACAAACATGTATACAAACTTTCGCATTTATAATATTAATCATCATCAGGTCATTTTTAGGTTTCCGTACCCGAAGGGTGGGGGCTCTATCTCCTGAACCGTAATAGCTAGACGCTTGAAATTTTCACCAATAATGTATTACTATGGCCGCTAAAAAAAACTAAAAATAAAATAAAGTTAAAAATTAAAGGGGGTCGTCATACAAAAAACGTGTTTTTTACCGTTTTAAAACATTGTACGGAGGCACGGAACCCTTCATGTACGAGTCCGACTCGCACTTGCCCATTTATTAGTCTTCACTTCAGGAGCACGACCCTCTATGTACTACTAGAGCTATGTATTAGCCAGAGTAGCCAGAGGATTTGGCACAAACAAAGCTTATAAACATCAATGAGCTTGAGAATGAGCAAAGCTTATAAACCTCTCCAACCCGTTTGGCCAGCGTAGACATCAATGAGACCTCTCCAACCCGTCTGGCCAGCGTAGAGAGTGTAGGCTAATATTAATAGGATTGGAAATTCCAATGACAAGGACAAGAATTAACTATGTAATAGATTATAATCACCAAACTATTTCAATTAACCAAATCGCTTGCAAGCTATCCGTGGAGACCGGGCAGGATATTAAACAAATAGTGCGCGATTAATTAACGTTGGTAGATAATTGAAGCGATTACATCGATGGCCTAAGGCTACTGGGTGTAGGTTGTAATCATTAAAATACTTTTTTATGTCAGATGAATGGAGTAAGACGTGATGTAAATGGAAAGGAAATGAGATTGCAAGATTCGAACCTGATGGTAATATAAATACTTTTACTATTTTGAAAAAAGGAACTGTTTATATCATAATAAGACGATTTTTTTAAAATCTTAATCCTTAATGCTCTACTTAGCAATTAGTGTCTTACAAAATAAACAGGTAACTAATCTTGTTGATTTTATTAAATCCTTCTCTATTTTTTATAATCATTTCATTTAAATATTACACCTAAAATAACAAAATATGTATATAAAAGCCTTCGCCCATTACATCAGCTAGACTGACGCCACTCCAAGTTGATAAACAAAATAAATATGAGCTTTGAGTCGCGTTTCGCCTACTGTTTCGATCTAATTTTGGATGTTCCACCATTACAACTATAATATAGCTCAGATTTATAATCTCTATGTAAGTGAAATCTGAATGGCATCAGTAAGATTGTTATCATCATCAATCAACGATGAGTCTTTTAGTCTCCACTGCAGGAGTACGACCCTCTCTGTGCTACCAGGGAGGGCCATATATATGCCACAGCAGCCAAAGGATTTAGCCTAAACTCTCCACCCTGGCCAGACGGGTTGGAGGGGTTTCATTGATGTTTATAAGCTATGTTTAGCTTGTGTTTCCTAAGCCGCCTTCTACGACATCCACGGGAATATTTGAAGTGGTCCTATTCTACTCGGGAACCACACGACTAAGGAAAGGTTGTTGTTAATAGGCAAAAATCTTAAACTTTCGCACATTGCACCAACTTCACGTTGAGTTGAGATTCAATTTAACTTTTATTGTAACTTTTTTTTTGTTGAGAAGCAGAAAATATAAAAGTGAGCTGTTATTAATCACGACGCTTGAATGCATATCCTCAATTTGGACAACCTAAACCATTTTAAAATCATATACAACACAATGAAATAATACAAACGTAAACTAACAACAATGTAATATTGAACAATAATCGTATTTTCAAATTGAACATTGGCGGAAACGCCCTGGAATGAACGTTCATCCGTGGTGATGGCGATCGCTGTGTGGAAGCGACGACACGCAAACTGCACAGATTATACTCTTAGCAGAGCTAGCAATACATTTAAGGCATTTTTTTTGACGACCTCTGCCAACCTCTATGGCCTAGTGATCATCATGCCAAGCTGTCAACGGAGGTCCCGGGTTCGATCCCCGGTCAGGTCAAGACTGAAAATGACCTTTTTCAGATTGACCTGGGTCTTGGATGTTTATCTATATACGTATTTGTTATATAGTAAAACATAGTATCGTTAAGTTGGTATTCCATTACACAAGTTTAGAACTTACTTTGGGGCTAGCTCAATCTGTGTGATGAGTCAGTATATTTATTTATTGTTTTGGTTGATCTATAGTGCCAAGCTACGCCTCCGCAATATGTTCACGAAACGCTAGCTAGCTATCGGTAGCTTTCTTTAAATAATAATTTAAATATCAATAAACATTACACGTAACGTATACAAAATTATTGACTTGAGTTATATAGTAAGCATTACAGTACAGTTTACAATTTATTGACAGTTTATAATCTCGCGCGATAGTTTATAAACTCTTGGTATCCATAATCTTACGATGACATATATAATTGCTCGTTTATAGTGTGATGTTAGTCGAAAGAATTTATGAGTTCAAATGTGTGGTTAGCAAGTAAAAAAAGAAGTAAGAAATAATTTGAATGTAGAATATGTGATTTTGTCAATTTTGATGATAGATGAAAGACAAATAAAATTCAAATGATGCTAACATTTTTTTTTGTAAGAAGAAATATATATAAGTTAAATTATTATACTAATGTTCTTCTGTGGTTCATTCCAATCCCACATACATTTTTATAGACGTTGGAACTTCTATCATCAGTAAATTGCTCTGTGCGCTATTTCCTAGCAAAGTTCATCAGATAATAAGAGCATTTGTTGCGTGTGAAACCAGAATTCCATTCGACCCGCGTAAGCTTCAAACTAAATGGTATCGATAAATCATTAGTTTTAAAGACTTGTGTTCACTTTGAAAATAAAATAGAAACAAGACTTTAATTCAGCATCATGTTTTTTTTTTGTTTTGTGGCTGAGCCCCGGAGCAAAAACTATACTGACAAAGACTTATTTTATCTTCTTTTATTTCACTATACGATGCAACATTCACTGTATCTGTTTTTATTATACCTACTTATTGAAATTAAAATTAAACCATAAAATAAAACTTAAGTAGTTTGAATTATTTATTAGTTTACAAATCTAAAATTGTGGCATCCAGCCTAGAATAAGACCACTCCAGCTCTTCCTATGGGTTTTGTAAGAGGCGACTAAAGGACTCAGCAGAAATACCTCGTGCTACAATAGCATTCCCAAGGAGGGTTTACGTCAGGTCATAAAACGATAACCAAATCGTTTAAACTGCTACAGTTATTTCTTCTCAACTTTGACATGCATATGATTTTTGATATAAAGACGTGATAGAAATTAATGTATATTATGCAGCCAGGAAGCTTAGAATTCTTGTTAATACTATTCCTAACAGCTCTTCGGAGATCTCCGTAGGATGCGCGTCCATTTGAACAGCTATGCTGCAATAAATCCTTAAGCAATGTGCTCAGATTACCAGCTTCGTCTATCTGTACCAATGCCGCTCTTCTTGTGTTTATTTCGTAATGATTGTTAGTATTTTATTATACATATAAGTAAGGAGACTCCTTTACTAACACTGTACTTCAAAGTGTCCTCATCCGAGAAACTACCGTCTCATTTTAGTTGGATACCAAAAAAAACACATATAGCAAGATAAATAAAAGTTTGTTAATGTAAAACCACAGATCTGTACATAAAACGAACCTCTCAATCTTCTATGCGTAAGGGTACACATACATAATTATCACGCCTTTTCGCTAAAAGGGGCAGACATATGAAACGAGTAGAATCATACGATCTATAATGGGACAATCTCTTTCAATATTTGGTATTTTGTATATATTTATGTTTTGGTGCAATAAAGTTATTACAAACAAACACACAATCTTTTCAATAAAAAAAGTATACTAATAAATAGCAATAAGCTTTCTTATGGAAATTAACTTTCTTTTATTATTTAAACACATAACTATTAATTGACTAACCGAGAAATATTTCAATTAGTTTATAATCATACTTTGTTTTATCCAATTTAGATAAGGACTGACTGGTGTGAAATAAGAATGCTCTGGGTGCTTTTCGTTGACAAAAGTTAATGATTCCGTATGATCAGCATAGGTGTACGATAAAACTCCAACAATCTTATTGTCCACTAGTAGTGGTCCCCCAGAGTCACCGAAATATGGAGCCTGGTGTATTTTTGAACATTTAGGAGCAACACTTATCATTGGCACATAATAATCCGATTGAGGATGATCAATTTCAGTAAAGTCATTGAAAATTACTCCTTCGCCAATTTGCAATCCTCTTTTATCGTCTTCTTTCCTGGCTTTAGCTTCACCTTTTGGACTGTGAATGTAAGAATGATAAGTAGAACCAAATCCAGCATATCGCGCTGATCTGCCTATAAAACTCTTATAATCTGCTGAGTGAATTTTTCCATATCTTTTAGTATCCACTGCTTCCGTTAGAACTAAAGCAATATCATGCGCAACGAATTCCACACCTCCATACGATGGAAACGGAAACATCTTTAAAACTTTAGATTTGCATTTACTTTTACGCCAACTAACAGTCATGTTACCGCATCTAATAAAACGTATTTTTTCATTTATACAGTGTGCAGCTGTGAGAACCCATTGCTTTGTAATAAGAGAACCAGAACCACCTCTGTCAAGAGTTTTATCGTTAGAGTCATCGTTTTCCTCCATAAATGCGACAACAAAAGGATAGTTATCATTGACATCAGGCCAGCCCTGAAGTACTCGGGGGCGTGGAGTATACGATCTGAACCGACGACGGCTGGCCTTGACTCCCGACCATGGCTTGACTGTAGATACTTCTTCGACAAAAGCTATTAGCGAGAACCTGAAACTGCAAACTGGTCATAAAATATATACATACGTACTTATTTTTTTTTCCTGAGACAGTAGTTATGAAATTTGTGAGTTGTTTATCATATACAGGGTGACTTTTTAAACACCAGCCAAATTTTTGGAGCAAGTTCAGTCCATGACATTGAACTACTTTCTATAAAAAAAGTTAGTAAAAGTCGAAAAAATTTTTTCATCCTCCCATATAAAATCCGTTTGGCTGAGCGCTGATTTGTATGGGAAGGTGAATTTTTATTTTAGTTTTTCGTTAATTGTTTTTATGGAAAGTAGTTCTTTATCATGGAATGAACTTGCTCCATAGATTTGGCTGGTGGATAAAAAGTCAGTCTGTATATAATTTTTTCATTCTAATACATACACATTTGTAATAATTGCGAAGACTTTTAAAATAGCTCGGATAAATTAGAATTAAACTTTGGCAAAAAACGGAACCCTTATGAATACGTCATGTCTGTCTGTCTGTCTGTCCGTCCGTATGTCACAGCCACTTTTAACCGACCTAATAGAACTATACCGTTGAAACTTGGTAAGTAGATGTATTCTGTGAACCGCATTAAGATTTTCACCCAAAAAAAAACTATTTATTTTGGGGGTTTCCCATACTTAGAACTGAAACTCAAAAATTTTTCTCTTTATCATACCCATACGTGTGGGGTTTCCATGGATAGGTCTTCAAAAATGATATTGAGGTTACTCATATAATTTTTTTCTAAACTGAATAGTTTGCGCGAGAGACTTCCAAAGTGGTAAAATGTGTCCCCCCCCTTGTTACTTCTAAAATAAGAGAATGATAAAACTAAAAAAAATATATGATGTACGCCATCTACGCTGTACGGCTCGTTATGAAGATCTCAAATATATTTTTGTTATAATTATAAAATAAATAGTTTCGATTTTATTCATGAAAGAAGACGAAAATTGATTGACATTCCCCCCCCCTGATCTTCGAAACTACTGAGCCTAAAATTTTGAAAAAAATACGAAATATAGTTCATTGCTTGTAGATTACAGGAAAACCTATAAGACTTCAATCAGTTGTACGGAACCCTCTCCACGCGAGTTTCACTCGCACTTGGCCGGTTTGATTTTTAATACGTCATAAATCGTAAACCGCAATTTACCTTTAGAACTTTTATATTATGTTACTTACTGCTACGGAACCCTTCATGGGCGAGTCCAACTCGTACTTAGCCGCTTTTTTAAAAAGATATTTCCATATCCATATCCGATGGGGCAAAAAGGTTCTCGAATGGCGACCACGTACTGGCAATCGAATCGTAGGACACCCACCCACAAGGTGGTCAGACAACCTGACCAAGGTCGCTAGAAAACTCTGAATGAAGGCCGCTCTAGTACGGTCATTTGACTGGCACGTCAGTGACGGCATGTAAAATGGTATGGTACTCCGGGAGTGCCGAGTGCCAACAGAAGTGAAAACTTGAACAAGTTAGTGTCGGCTACAGTAACAGTGTCGCGAGTACTATGTTTTTTTCCCATATCAAAAAATGCCTAAAGAAGTTTTCACTTAAAAAATATTTTTGTACCTACCACAGAAAAATTACTTTATGCACATATAAATATAACATATCTGTTCAAATATATTATTTAGCTACAGTTTTGAATGTGTTTAGTTACTCTTTTCACTCAACGATATCAATAAAAAAATTATTACTGTAGAGGCAATAAAAAAAAAATATTATGATACATTTTATCAGCAATTTTCAAATAACACCTCCCAGAAATAAGTGATTGAAAATTTACTAACAACATAATAATACAATGTCCTGTCATTTAACAAAAAACGAATAATAAATTTTCATTTTAAAAATAACGTTAGAAACGCTAAAACATTTGTGAAATCTGTATTTTGACAAATTATTACTTAAAAAGTAATATGTTTTCAAAATAAGATGTTTGTCAAATGATTAGTTTTTATAATGTTATTAGGGTTCCGTACAAAAAATTAAAAAATGGAACCCATATAGGATCACTCGTGAGTCTGTCCGTCCGTCTGTCCCAGCCAATTTGCTCCGAATCTACTGGACCGAATCGGTTGAAATTTGGTAGGATGGTGTACTCGTAATCCTATGACTTAAACATACGAGTATGTGCAAAGTAAACAATTTTTTTTTTTAAATAAGGGTCAATGCCCTACGTCTTAAAACCCCAACTCATTCGGCCAAATTCTACTCGAAATCCTTTACAGTCCAAGCTGTCTACCTCTGGAATGCTCTTCCTCGGAGAGTTCGTACTGCTCAGACTAAAACAAGCTTTAACAATCGTCTCCATAAATATTATCTGTCGTTATGCCAGTAAGTTTCAGTTCTGTTAATATTTTAGTATCGTATTTGTATTATATATATGTCGTAGTTGGATGGTATAAACCGCTAATTCACGAAACCTATAGTTGTTTGGCATTACAGCTCGGTTTTGTTAAACAGCCGAGTATCGTTCAGCTGGATTGTCTAAGATTGCGCAACGTATTACGTTCATTTAAACTACTAACCACGTTTCCAAACGGCTAGCGCTTTTGTGAAACAGTAGCGGTTATCCGTTGTTTGACGAAACCGTTAAACAATCCAACTGCGACACATGCATGATAAGGATTTGGTGTAAGGTTACCATTATGAAATATAACTGGGTGTCTATTAGAATACAGATTTTTTCGACATCGAATTTCATTTCCCAGACAACTATTCCACGATTTTTATTGCTATACGGCACGCTCGCTCTGCTCGCTCGGCTCGTGCGTGTGTTGGTCGCAGTTCTAACCTAACCTAACCTATAGGTCTACTTTAGGGCACTAGGTTAGCCTAGTAAAATAAATAGAGCATTCCTAGCACTCGCCGGCCGCTGCCGCGGCACGCTCGCTTCACTCGCTCGCCATTGCCACTTCGTAGGCATTCTACATTGTATATAATTTCTTTAGATAGAATTGGTCAACAACTTCTCTAGCCGCGTGGATGAATACAAGTCGTTCATTCCATCCAGCGTATTAGGGTTCTCTGTTTTACAAAACCGAGCTGTAATGCCAAACAGCTAGAGGTTTAGTGAATTAGCGGATTATACCATTCATTATACCATTCAGCTGCGACATATATATATAAATATATATATATATATAGAATAAGCTTATGTATGTATATATATGTATTACTATCTAAGTATATAATTAGGTAAAGATACTGCGCCCACCTTGTTCCGTACTATTAATTTTTCCTCTACCCAAAGGTTGACTGGAAAAGATCGTATTTAGCGATAAGTCCGCCTTTGTACCAATATTTTCTTTGTGTTTGTTATTTTTATTTTATGAATATCTATGGTGCAATAAAGATAATTTGTATTGTATTGTCATTTTCGTGGGATAAATTAGGAAATTGAAAAAAAAAAGTTTTGCAAACCTTACTGTGTTATATATCAAATGAAAGGGCTCGTTTTGAGGATCTCAAATATAATTGATTATAATTGTTATTATTATAAAATAAAAAGTTTTGATTTTACTCATGAAACAAGACAAAAATTGACCATCCCTCCCCCTGATCCCCGAAAATACTGAGCCTAAAATTTTGAAAAAAAATACGAAATATAGTTCGTTGCTTGTAGATTACAGGAAAACCTATAAGAATTCAATCAATTGTACGGAACCCTTTTCACGCGAATTTAACTCGCACTTGACCGGTTTTATTTTTAAAATTATCATTACTAGTGGTAGTCTACACATTCTCATTTCTCACACTCTGTACAGCATTGTACAAAGGACAATGCTCCCCTTTATCGCTACCTTAGTTAACTCTTACGACAACCTTGGCAAATTAAACGGATGTTAACAAATCTCATTCTTCTCTGCCGTCACCACACGGCTTATCGGGAAATGTAAAAAAAACTCCGAAAAGCCTTCACTTTAATAATTGATTAGGTAATTGACGAGGATTCTTGTAACACTACTCTTATCAGCAACCCTTTGGAAATCTTTTTTGGATGTATGTCCCTTTGGCAACTATTCTGCAATTTATCTCTGAGCAACTTGGTCATAATAACAGCTCCGGCTATTTTTACCAAATTTTTTATCTAAGCAAATTCTTGGTTCATCCCGGTACCATATTGTCAGTTCTGCTTTGGACCCCAGGATGCGCTTTCCAACTGTTTCTTCTCTAATTCTTCAGGTCTTCAGCATCTTTGGGTGGTATTGGTCAGCTGCTTGTAGACCATGCTATTTGGATTGTAGGCATTTTAATATAAAGATAGTGAAAGTAGTCTCAAAAATATATTATTTTCACTGTACAAAAAAAGTACCAATGACAGAAAAATAAGCTAGCATTCATAAAAAAATTGAAAACGGCATACCTATACCATATTGAGTAAGCAAGGAATTTTAGAATTTTTCTTTGATTATAGTATTTTTTATCCATTCCAGATAGGGGCTAACAGGTGTATAGTAGTTATGTTCTGGATGCTTTGCGTTTTCAAAAGTAATCGATTCTCTATGGTCCCACTCACGGTGTGACAAAACTCCAACAATTTTACCATCTACCAAGAGAGGTCCTCCAGAGTCACCAAAATATGGACTCTCGCGTATATTTGAACATTTAGGCGCAATACCTATCCTTGGCAAATCACCTTCTATACTCTTATCGTCGGCGTTGAAAATTACCCCTTCACCAATTTGTAATTCTCTTTTATTGTCTGCTTCTCTGGCTTTATCTTCACCTATTGGGCTGTAAATGTAAGAAGGATAAGTTGAACCAAATCCAGCATAACGCGCTGATCTGCCCAGGAAAGTCTTATAATCTGCTGAGTGAATTCTTCCATACCTTCTGATGTTAACTCCTTCAGTTAGCACTAAAGCAATATCATGACGCTGAATCGAAACACTTATATACGATGGAAAATTAAACATCTTTAAAACTTTTGATTTGCATTTACTTTCAGTCCAATTAACATTCATGTTACCGCACCTAATAAAACGTATTTCATCATTTATACAGTGTCCAGCAGTAAGAACCCAATGTTTTGTAATGAGAGAACCGGTACATGCTCTGTAACCATCGTATGGGTTTTCATCTAAAAACGCGACTACGAATGGATAATTATCATTAACATCAGACCAGCCCTGAAGAACTCGCGGGCGTGGGATAAACGCTCTAAATCGACGACGGCCGGACTCTACTCCCGTCAAGTATTTGAATATAGATACTACCTCGACAAACGCTGTTAGCGAGAACCTGGAACAATACTCGTCATTAATTTTCTTCAAATCATCATCGAATCAGTTTTTGTCAGACATGAGAAGTTATTCATTATGTTAGTGATCTGCGTGGTGGTACTGTAGGTCATAAAAAAGTAGTTTAAATGAAGCCAAATAAAAAAAAATTCAAATCGTATAATATAATAAATATCTTATAAAATATCTTTTTCTCATAAACCTACCAAAGATATATCACTTGACGTACATATAACATCCTTTTTTTTTAAATGTTTAAAATATGAGTCTTGCCCCTTGATTTAAAAGTAGCCACAGTTGAAATTGTTTTGGCACTTAACGATAGAAATATATATTTTCTTCCATTACAGAATGTAATAAAATGCATAGGTATTTGATTGTAAACTATGAACAAAAAGTATTAAATGATAACTTATTTACAATAACGTATAGGGAGTTTATTTTATTTTAGACGAGCAGCTCAGAGCTGATATGTCTATTTCACACAATGCTGAGAGTCCATAAAGTTTACCTAGAATATTTATATAATACGTGTTTCTTCTTCTAAGATCGCGAGTCCTACCAGCAGGATTACTGAGATTTTTTGTCTTTTTGACTATAGGAACTCTAACGGGACCGAGAGAGCTCAAGGTCTTAAAATTCTAAGGCCACATTCACTTATAACAGGGCTGAAGGTGGGAAAAAAATTTAAATACTAATTTGTTGCTAACTGCATTGCCTAGCTAATATAATTTAGATTCTCGTACATAAATGTAAGTTTGAGGTACATTAAAGGAGCCTCTCTGAGTGACGTACTAAGCCCCCCTATACGTCCGGCGCACCCTGGGCAATCTGCATTGACAGCCGGTCAGTAACGCAGATTGACTGATAATTTCGCTACGGTATGGCAATAAAAAATAAGAAATCAAATCCTCTACTGGGAGGCATACTTTGTAAAAATTTATTTAGGATATTGCAGGCTTGAATCACCTGATCATCAGAAATGCAAGATTCTGTGCTTCGGAAGGCACTCAAAGCTATGGGTTCCCAACACCATCTAGCGTTTGTACCTATCCTAGGATTGGTTCTGGTCTACCCTTTGGGTTGCAGAGGTCAGGTGGCAGTCGCTCTGTGTAAAAGCCAGTAACCTTGTCAAATCACCTAAGGTTAGGTAGCGCACCCCGAGCTCTGAAACGTTACCGCTGAGGATACAACCGGAAATACGCTCGGATGATGATGATGATGGCAATAAAAAGAAACGGCTCTCCTCAGGGCCAAACCAACAAAAACAGCACTTTTCAGCGCTAAACAATATTCTGACTCGCTAAGAAGAAGAAGAAAATAAAGTGTAAGTTAACAATGTAATAACATTTTCACTAGATCTATCATTTCGATAACTAAAACTAATTTAGAATCACGAGTACATTTACTGAATGGGAAGAAGCAAATAGAGCATCGTCAATTGGAAGTTTTGAATGCGGTCCAGCGCTATTTCCAGCTGATCTTTGGCTCTTGTCTTGTTGCATCGAGAGACAATGTGGTACTGAATTACATTCTTCAGTGCGTATGGGTTTATTTGAGTAGCATTCACTTGAGTTTTATTTGAGTTTATGTAAGTAGCACTTACTCCTTCGATGCTGGATTGGGAGAAAAGAAAAACATAGAATGTACCAGCTGCTTCTCTTCTTGCGCAGATTGTTAAAGCCAATCGAGGGAATAGGCGAAAATCCAAATAATGTCAAAAGGTGATGCGGTTGGTAATCCATCGATTCCTTTAACATTCTTAGGAAGGGATGGAGCGATCTAATTCTAGATCGGAAACCACAATACACTTAGATCAAAAACTCTCTTCAGTGTTTTGGAAGGCTAGCCATCGGTCCCGGCTGTGATAGCAAGAAAAGATATGACCACAGCTGTGAAGTTTGATACATTTTGAGCAAAACTGTCAAACAATTATAGATAAAACGTACATACACACGCGTATGTGTGCAGGTAAAATGTAGAGCCATCGAAGATAAACTCATTTTACCCAACTGTCTTATTTTGTCTGTCAATATTGTATATCAGTTTATCAATTAAGCTATAAGATTCGTAGTTCGTCATCGTCGCCGATGGTGACAAGAGGGCTGGCTGCTTCTTTGCTCAACAAATTAGTATAATTAGACGGCGTCTTTAGATTTTTAAATTGATAATTTAGATTCGATTTTATTTTAAGGTTAATTTTTTAAGTGTTTATAGTGAATTAGCTTTTTTTGTATTAATGAGGATGAACTTCCATTCTGTACGTTAGTCTTATAATAACTCTGTGCTATGACAGTAATTTTAAGCAGTTTGCAAAATTTGACACAATTATCTGACACCAATATAAATTTTTCATTGCATTGTAATTATTTTATTACAAAATTCAAAGGCTTAAATGATAATGAATCGAAAAAATAACAATTTTAAAATAATATCGCTGTGAGGTGCAGATAATCAAATTAATTCAGAGAAAGGCCAAAGTTGAGTCACAAAAATGTGTCAAGTAAATAAGTGGACTGATTTGCAATGCAAATTCTTTGATTTAAGGTCCAAGAGCCATTACTTAAATCATTCAGCCCTTTGCCATTCAACCCGCAAGTTCGTGCTAGATAAGATTCCGTACTTTGGTTATTATAAGCTCTTTAAATTATCTCCTTCGCTATATATTCATTACTTTATCATGTAAAAGGAAATTTGCGCTGCAAGTATAATAAATTTATTTGTTTTATTATGATTTCATATATATGTATAAAGTCTAACAAAGTATACTAAAACTATTTAAAGGGTAGGTACATTCAGTCCATGATACTGAATAAATTTCCGCAAGGAAACATATTTGGAATAATGGAAGTTAGGAATAATGACATGATTTACTATGTGTATATGTTGCAGGGATATGATAAAAACCGAGATTTGGTAAATTCCTTAAGCGATTTGATCAAATCACAGAGGATGTTAAAATAACAACATGATTTTATCATTTCCCTACACAAATCTAGTGATTCGCTTAGGGTATTGACAAAATCTCTGTTTTAATCCCTGCGACATATATAACGTCTAAAAAATAATACCGAAACTATTAAACTTTATTATTCCTAACGGGGTAAAATGAGACTAGGGCAACAAGACTGAAAGGCCACATCTAGCGTGACGTGTACAATTAGGTTTAAATAAATATTGTTTAATGTTAATGATTAATTGTTAGTTTTCTTTATAATAATTTAAAACACTTTTTATCTAAATTTGTATTGATATTGACCTTGTATAAGCTACAAGAAAAATATTTATTACACTGGGTTGCTGATGAATAACTTTATTCAGTTATTTTGGGAATCCTTATTTTTAATTCTTTTTTTGCAGAAGGTTATGAAAGTAGGTATCCTACGCTGCTTTTACATGTACCTACGAGTATTTGATCGTCATCAGGTCTTTTTAGTGTCCACTGAGAAAAAAAGTAGTACCTACTTAGTTATATTGAAAATCGTGTGTGTGTCCAAGTTATAATTTTTTATGTAAGTTCCTACTATTTTAAAAATTTCAACAATGTAAGCTTGTATACTCGTAATGACTAAGATGAACAATTAAACCGAAAAATCCAAGAACAGATGACATAATTTGTCAAATTTCTCCAAACGTATATTAAATGAGATGAATTAGCAATCCAACATATGAAACCATCCCGATGTTATTTTAATGAGCTTGCTACCGCATTTTTTGTGGAGAGCAGACGTATTCTCAGAATCTCATTTGTCTTTAGAAAAGTTGTTGATTTACGCTGACAACAAAGAAAATTTCGTTAGTATGAAGTGAAATAATGTTTCAGACAATAAATCGGCTTCAATCGGAATGACAGAAGAAAGACAGAGAAAAACTAAATATGCAAAGAAAACAATTACGTAGATGACATGTTTTTTCCAGTTACAAATTATAATAAAAACCAAAATACAGACTGACCTGAGTCTGTGCCTGAGTTTGATAAAATTTGTATAGGATTAATCAAGAAGTATATTAAATAAACCGGCCAAGTGCAAGCTAGACTCGCTTGAGGAGGGCTCCGTACTTATCATAAATTTTCTGTAATTATATGTAAAGAACTGTTTGTTATCTTTACTTTTTTTTTCAAAAGTTTATAGAGATAAGGAGGGTTCTTAAATAAATTTATAAATACCGTTTTAAAAAATAATATAATGTATATACAGGTTGACTTTGAAAAACTGAGCTATATTGACATCTTGGAATCAGAATCACTAATAGAACACAGAATAGCAAAAAAGTATACTTTTTTTTACTATTTTTCATTAGGAAAAGTCCCCACATTTGCATGGCATACATGGCTGACGTATTATTATAAATGTCAATGACCTCGCTGTCGCTCGATTCCTTCGTATGACCGCCCTTCCCGGCGGTGGCGCGCGGGGCAAGCGATCATATGGCGGTCGGTATCACTGCAATTGGGAATTTGCCGTATAACTTTTAGGGCTTTTTTCTTTGTTTTTTATTTTAAAACAAGGTAATTGTAAGAGAACATGTATATTTTATTAAGCGCATAGAGTACTTTCCTTGAATATAGGGGCCAAAATCATCCTGTATTTATATTTAAAATTCTCATAAAAACTCTTGTACTTGATATGTCACACGATATAAATCACAATTTTTTTAGTTGTCTAATTAACTTTAAAAAAATCGGTTCATAAAAAAATAAAGACTTTAATAAAAGGATAATATCAATAGCTATATAAATATGTTAACATATAAACAGGCAGTAAAAGATTAAAAGATTCCCATTACCACAAATTAGCGCGTGATAGAGGCAATACGCTAAACATGGTCGCAAGGAGCTATGTGTCCTGTTAGGGATAAACGTGGAAAATATGTAGGTACGTATTCAGCTACACAAATGATAACTGATTGAAGCTGATAAGTTCTCTTTAAAGAAAAACCTAAGGGACATTATATAGGGAATTAATGAATATCAAAAACCTTACAATACCTTTATAAATCTCTTTTTCATTTTTATAGTGTACGGTATCTAGTGCCGATATACATACTTACAATTTTATTACAAATAAAAATATATAGGTATGTCCACCTTTACACAATCAAAAAGACCAGTCATAGTAATAAATCCTGATATTGTCTTTGGTTTACTTATTTCTACTCTCTCCACAGTGCATAGAATAACGATACTTAATATACTTAGTGGATGAACACTCGAGCTAACATTCGCGTACTCGTGACGCTGTCGTGACGTTGCGATGCGGCGCAATTTGTTGGATATTTGGAATAGTCCGACTGCGGCCACCAACGAGCATACGGACACACAGCTTGTTGCTTGTTGACGAGCATTTTGTTGGGCAAAGTTAATTAAAGTACTAGAACTGTAACATTCGCGTACTCGTAATGTTGGGACGCGGAGCACTTTGTCGGACATTTGGAATATTATGACTGCGGCTACCAACAAGGAAAAAACACGGCTTGCTGCTTCTTTGACGAGCATTTTGTTGGGCTAAGCAGATGTAAATACTAGAACTGTAAAATTCGCGTAGGTACATGTAATGTTAGGACGCAGTGCAATTTGTCAGATATTTGGAAAAGTTGCTATGACTGCGGCCACCAACGAATATACTGTTACTTGCTAGTTTGACGAACATATGTGTCATTTTTTCGTCATTAATTTTTACTGGCTTCATGGAACAGTAAAAAAAAAGAAATATATTTAAAATTTTCTGTTCCATTCAACTTTTCAATCTTTTGGATTAACAAATTTCATTATCATTTTGCTTATTAACTTTTAGAGTTTTTTTAGTTTTAGTTTATTTTTTTCTAGTTTTTAGTTTTAATTATATTCTCTCATATATCATTTTAAACTTTTAAAGTAAGGCTCTGTCTGCCTTAGAAATAAAGGAGATATAATGCTTTTTTTAGTGCCTGAACAAAAAAGTTATACCCCCAAGTCTATTCTTATATAAGTAGAGATATATTTAAGTGTTCTTTAAACGTATACTCCGTATGTATCACCGATGGTCTTCAATAAGCCCGTGACGTAACAGGCGGCAGACACGCAAAAACAGGATCGCTGGAATCAACAATAAAAACCTATACAAACTACGTTCCCTGAATTTTACCCTACAAATAGTAGTCGTAAACATGATTACGGTAGCATAAACGCGCCCTTTTTGATGTCAGGTAATTTTTTGTGTGGTTACGTAATTGTAACGAAGAACGAGAACTTTTGAAGTGCCGTGTCGGAATAATGGAGATTTCTGAAGTAAACGTTTTGGATTTTCTGAGTCATAATCATAACTTTTTGCGTAGTATGCATACAGCATTTTACTGATTTTAATCACTTATGGCAGATAAAAAGGGTAAATATTTTACTTTTTTTTTTGTGTGTTAGTTCAACATTGGTATCAGATATTTAAAGCGTACCGTGTGGTTCCCGGCAGAGTAGAATAGGACTCCAAGTCATCCCGTGGATCACAAACCGAGGAAATACAAGCTAAACAAACCTTATAAAAATCAATGAGACCTCTCAAACCCGTCTGGCCTGCGTGGAGAGTGTAGGCCAAATTCTCTCGCTGCTCTGGCTAATATATGGCTCTGGTGGTGCAGAGAGGGTCGTGCTCCTGCAGTGGAGGCTAAAATGGGCGAAATGATGATGAAAGGCATCTCACACATCTCAATAACTACCATATACTAATGAAAGTCGGGAACAACGGTTTACTACTATTCTTTTTTATACAGTTTTGCAATGATTTCTGCATAATTTATATAAAATAATAATAATTAAAATAATTTAAAAAGTTACCTTCTTTAAAAGAGTCCTTCATTGTTTTTTTTTTAATTTACTTTGCTCGAATTTGCTCAAATCGTGTAAAATAAAAAGAAAAGTTTGCAGATAAAACTTTTTTGTAACATATTTTGTCGGGGTAAAAAAGTCTTGATAGCAGAACGTGGTTTCGATCCACGGACCTCTGGGTTATGGGCCCAGCACGCTTCCATTGCGCCACTCTGCTTGTGCAAGAATCGAGCAAAATTATTACTTAAGGCGAAGATATAGGCAAATGGCCTTGAAGTGTGAAATAAATTGTTAACTCGTAAATATGGTGATAATTTCCATATTTCTCTACGTCATGCACTAGATAGCCCTTTAAATTATTTTATGAACTGCCGTTAAACTATTATTGGTGATCCGTCTAGCTTTAAAACTTGCCGTGACCACTTTTGGCGGAGGCAAGTTTTAAAGCTAGACGGACTAATGTAAATACTTTCAACGGTGGTTTATAAAATAATTTAAAGGGCTATCTAGTGCATGACGAAGAGTAATATGGAAATTATCTCCATATTTACGAGTTAACAATTTATTTCAAATGAGGGCGCCACTTCAAGGTCATTTGCCTATATCTTCGCCTTAACTCAGTTATATCACATGTAAATGACAATTTTAACATACGAATACAGAAAATTAAAAGCGAAGAAGGTTTTGAAGTGTGCTTTTATTAGTTGGATACTTTTGAAATCTTTCAATTTATATCAATCTATTTTTTGTATTATACTATAGTATTTTTTATTTTTATTTATTTGATTTATTTGACTTTATTACAGAGAATTGTAATAGGCCGACTTAAGGCCGTTGGCCTTTTTTAACAGTCAACCTACAGGTAGTGCTGAAATTAGATCATTTCGGACATAGTGCAAAAACTAACGAAAGTCGGAAACAACAGTTTACTACTATTATTTTTTATACAGTTTTGCAATAATTTCTGCATAATTTATATAAAATAATAAAAATAATTTAAAAATTACCTTCTTTAAAAGAGTCCTTCATTGTTTTTTTTTACATTTACTTTTCTCGAATTTGCTCAAATCGTGTAAAATAAAAAGAAAAGTTTACAGATTGAACTTTTTAGTAACATATTTTGTGGGGGTAAAAAAGTCTTGATAGCAGAGCGTGGTTTCGATCCACGGACCTCTGGGTTATGGGCCCAGCACGCTTCCACTGCGCCACTCTGCTTGTGCAAGAATCTAGCAAAATTATTCTTAACTAAGTTACATCTCATGTAAATGACAATTTTAACATACGAATACAGAAAATTAAAAGCGAAGAAGGTTTTGAAGTGTGCTTTTATTAGTTGGATACTTTTGAAATCTTTCAATTTATATCAATCTATTTTTTGTATTATACTATAGTATTATTTATTTTTATTTATTTGATTTATTTAACTTTATTACAGAGAATAGGGTATATTCATGTCTTTTCTTATTTTTTAAAATGATTCTAAAAGTTATTATATAAACGGAAAAAAAAATATCACACTCACAGAATATTATTAAATAAGCTTAAAAAAAATAATTAAAACTACTATCATTTTCGGACGACCTAAACGCGGTGCCATTTTGCGCTTTTATTGTGTGACGTCGCCGCACACTGTCAATGGAAAAAAACAAAAATAGTCGTACCATATTTTCGGTTATAATTAATTGATTCACTTGTCTCATACGTACAAAACTGAGAAAAATGGAAATTTATCAAATATCTATAAATTATTTACCTCGCGGCTTCTACTCCTCTGAGTTCAAAAAATGTAAAATTGGAATTACTTGCGAAGTACGTAGTCATCATAAACACAACAATTTTAGGCAGATTATGTGACTGTATCTGCCACAACAAAACCGCTTTCAATCATTATAGCTTTTTTCACCAGGAGTCAGACTTTCAGCTAATAATTCTCAAAGAACACTAATAATTTAGTAAAACCATGAAAATAACCTCCAACAATCATACAAATTACAAACAACTTATTGACAGTGACAGATTCTCCTTCTTTCTAATTTGTGGTTAACAGTACAGACTATTTAGAAAATTAAGTTTGACAGTGTTTGGTGTCGTCACGTTTCGTTCCGCCAATAGCGTTGCGTTTCGGAAATTTGCGAGGGAATTTGAAAAAGACAACTTTTAAATCATTAATTTCCCAATGGAAACATGTTAAATTGAAAAAATATATATGTATATATATGGGTGGTTCTATAAAAGTTGGGTAACTTTCTGGCAAATTTTGAGATAGGTGTTATTATATACTAGTTCGAAAACTTTTAGTAAAGTGCATTACTTATAATGGTTTACTTATTATATCCAAAGAGGCTAGTCACTTTATTTGGTATTTTAAGAGAAAATTAAGTTTTTTTGGAATATGTGTTCTAGGGACTGACGGGCTGTGATAGGGACTGACACCTTACATTGTTAGTACAATAAAATCACATGTGTATCTTATATAATCAGCATTTATTTAGTAATTCTTACTATAATCTTATTAATTGACATATTTATTGCAAAATCAAATTCAATTTATAGACAAAGCAGTCTTTAGTAAAGTATTTGTAGTTAGATACTTTCTTACCAACAACAATAATAGTAGTTTAAATTACTTGAGATCACAAAACTAAACATATTTTGTACTTATATCTTACGAAACATAACATCATGTAACAATGAACAAAAAAATATTTTCTTCTTCTAAGTAATTGTACTTTAAGAACACAAAGTTGCAGTCTTATTATTTTTATCAATAGATAACAATACTTAAAATCTAGTTACTTATCTTACTTCTCATATACATTAACTGCCTTGTTAAATTTATAAAATGGTATATTTCCCTTAATTACTAATTTAGGAACTGGCAGTTTTTCAATCACATCATCGTAATCAGCGATATCATTGTCATTGAGTTTGAATTCTGCCCCATCGTCGTTGCAAACTTCAAGAAATGCAACTGTCAGCTCTCCATCTTCATTATCATATTTAGAGCAAACTGCAGCGTATCGGTATTCTTTTTTTCCCACAGTGAACTTGACCAAAACATAATCTCCACTGACATAGGTTGTCTTAGATATTTCTTGCCAATCACGACTCATGCTTGCTAATGGCATATCATCTTCGGAATCTGAGAATACCGAAGATACTTGAAGGCGATTTATGTTGGTCCAGTATTCTAAAGTCCCTAATCTAAAATGGTCACAGCCTACATCATCACAGAAGCAACTCAGCGTTTTCATCTCAAGTTTATTGGGGATATAAACATTGCCTCTGACTTGGTGTACCAAAAGCGTACCTTTAAAAGGTTTCTGCTTATCTTCATCTTCCTTGATCATTTTATTCACTCTTTCTATATCGACATCTTCAATTATAGAAATATTTATTCCCGGACATTTTTCACGCAGTACACCAACAAAGTCATGTAAGTTTGTTATGTCACCATATTGTGCTATGAGTTGGTCTGCATTACGTTTACATGTCGCTCCAACTCTATCTGGAGCTCCTTTTCCATGGCCTGCGTCGTGAAAATTCCATGAATACTTTATAGCGAGCGGATAGAAATCTTGAATCCTACACCCCAAAATATAAAACATTGTTTTGTTTTTATATTGGGTTACGGGTCCATCACTCAAGAAATGCAGATTTTCTACAGTTGACGGTAACGTTATGAGCACTGGCTCTAAATGTGCCCAAATAGCTCCAGCACCATGAGCTAAATTTAATGATACAGTGCAATGCGAAGATGTCTTGTCTTTCGTGTAGACTACCACAGTATGTAGCGAAATTTGCGTACGAGACCCGCCAAAATGGTACGACTGAATTTCCTGGTTGCATTTAGTGGTCCAATTTTCCGAGAAATCCATGTGGATTATTGCATCTTTTTCTGTAAGTGTCTCTTTGAGAGATTTTATAGTATTGTATTGGTGCACAATGTTCAGTTCATGTTGAAATAGTTTAGGTAGATCACTCTCTTCAAGTTGTGCAATTAAATCATAAGGTTTCAGTTTTTGTGTCTCCTTTTTATACTTTGTAATATATCTCTCCTTTTTAGTTTTTATATCCAGGATTAATTCTTTACTATTTCTCCATTGCTTAACTAGAATTTCAGCACTGTTGTCGAATTCGTTATAGGGTAAAATTCTCATTGAATAACCATCACAAGTTCTTGATAGGCATTTCTCAGAGTATCGATCACAGCAAACCGATTGAAGAGCACTCTGATGGGTTGCAAAATTAAAAATGTTTGCGTTTTTTAATGCAACCAGTTTCAGGTTAACGTTTTCATGGGTGATACAAGCACAAGTGTCACGATCGGTGAGTTTAGGCTCGACGACCCAAAATGGACGTAAACAGCAGAACAAAGAATACCCAATTGTCATTGAACCAGTAGACAGGTATTTTTTGTGTAGATTTTTCAAAGAATCCAGCAAGAACCGCTTTTGTTTTTTAATATTATTGCGGGTTATACACTCTTTCTTCCCAGCTGCACACCGGCTATTGCTATCATCTTCATAAAACTTGTGAATAATCGCTATCATTCTGTTCTTGTTGTCTTTCTTTGTCGACTTTGAACGATTAAATCCCATATTTTTATAAGTCACAGCTTTGCCTCCTGACCTCCATATTTTATACTTATTTACTATAGAACCAGACAAAGCCGTTCTCAAACTATTCTTCTCTTGATAAGTCTTTGTTTCCTCTTTTTTTTCTACAAATTGCGTCTGAATGATTTCACCAAATAGTGCTTTTTTTACTAATTTTGCCTTCTTATTAGGATCATTTGCCATTTCTTCAATTTTGCTTCTGGGTGTGAGTGCCTTCTTTGATTTCTTAATAGTGCGTTTTAGTCTTTTGTACTTCTGTCTTTGGTTAGCTAGTTTTTTCTTTAGTTGAGCAATAACATTGTTCTTCTTCTGTAGTTGTTTATTTCTTATCTTCCGTTGTAAAATACTTCTCCTTTTACCTTCAGCTTGTCTTTGATCAGCAATGCACGCAACATTTATACCATCTGGTAGTCGCTCGAGATTTATTTCTTCTGGTACCTGAGGATCGTTTTCTCCGTCAGATGATGGTTGCGTATTTCCATTCATGTATTGATCAGCTTGTTCACCTATTTTTTTATTTTGCCTATAAGCTGCTGAGTAAGTGATTCAGTTTTTTTTCACTTTTCTATGCTCGCGAGGAGTCATATCCTTTACGCATTTTCTCTGTCCTTTTTCCTTTTTTCTAAGGTATTTTAATCTTTCTTTCTCTTTATACTCTGCTAATAAAACTGGATCACTTTTTATTTTCTCTAAACGTTTTTTTGCCTGTTCTGATTTTTTTTTTGCTTTTTCTTCATTAGACAACGGTATTTTCTTTCGAGGAGCCATATTCTACAACAAACAGAATTGTTTTCAATTGGCGAATCTATTTAAACTATTATTAACGCCAGGCCCTAGCCATGGCATCAGTCCCTGGTCACATTTATGACCGGCTCATATATATGAGCCGGGAAGGCTGAGCAGGATACGGCCTTTGACTAACGGATGACGTGAGTAACACTTAGCTACTTACAGTACGATAAATCGGCTGATATCAGGATGCGCGTATCATGTGTTGCAATGCGTAATAATCACACCGTATAAAATGAACGAATGCCGAGTTTGTATGAAAAGTCAAAAAATATTTTTCATTTCATTCATATTTCGATATATGTTCTTTGGGGAAAGTTGTTTAGTATCATGGACTGAATACATCCTTAAAATAGTTTCAGTATATTTTGTTAGACGTTATATATGGGTATTTTTCTTTAGCAATAAAGTTTACACATAATTTTTTTTGTTTGTTTCTGAATCACATGCATTTTGTCTATTTTAACAGGCGGACTTAAGGCCGTTGGCCTTTTCTAACAGTCAACCTACAGGTAGTGCTGAAATTAGATCATTTCGGACATAGTGCAAAAACTGAAATGCTTGAAACTAGAAACACTTACTACTTACAATATAAACCTACCTACATACCTCATATATTAGTACTAAGTATCAATCTTTGAGTATATTTTAAATATCTATTGTTTTATCGGTAAATATAAATGAAAGAATACTAAAAAGTAGATTAAAATAATAATAAGCACAGTGGAAAATACCTTATACTTTAATTATTTCGCTACAAGTTAATAAACATTTATGAAGTGAAAATTTTAAGCACTAAGCTCGCTAAGACGGTTTATTTTCATAATAATTAAATACAACATTTTGTAGCTTAGGCCTTGTATTTCATTTTATAGCCTTTTGTTTCTGATTACATACTTAATTTATAAAATTAACTTGAGTTAAATTGTTTAAAAAGTATCAGCGGCTTCTCTTCCCGCGCAGATCTTAAAAGCCGATCGAAGGAAAGGGCGAAAATGTGAATCATGCGGTAGCATGATTTTGATTCCTTTTTCCACGTTCAATTTTAAAATATTCTGTTTATAAAATATTATGTAAAAGTGTAATGGTAATAGTAGGATATCATTGCTGATTCTATTTCTCCCACTGACTAATGAACAATCACTACCACCAATAAAACCACAAAAGACACACCTATACATTTTGTTTGTTATGTTCTTCAATTATAAGTAATTAAATTCAAACAGTTTTTCTTGATTGTTATAAGATAAATTCCTCGTCATAGTTTTTTAATAAATTGGGACAATGTGACCTATGCCTATGAATGACCAAAATAAATAAAGTAAAACATTTTTTTTCGACGCACAATTAGGGCTTTATCATGGAATAGATTCTGAATTTCCAATTACATCGTTTGTGGCATTGTGGCCGGTGGAGAGGAACGCTTGATATTATTTTCTGTATCTCTGTCAATTTCACGGGACGACGCGCGACGTTAGTAGGTGTGGCCTCAAAGTCCATAAGCTGGTATGGAAAGGGTCTAGTCTGTCTTAGTTTGTTCTAGTAAAATGGATAAAACTTTCCCAGCAGTTGGTCGCACTCATAACCTAACCTATAAGTTTGCCCTAACCTATATTGTGGTAGACATTTATAATGTATTCTAACTTATTATATGGTATTTAATTTGATTAAACAATGTTTTCACTTAATAATTCCTTAAATAATAATTTTCTGTAAAATAAAATTCCATGAAAGACTAGACCGAACAAACAATATTCTTTAAAGAAATATTCTACTGTTTGATTAGTTTGTTAAATGAAAATATGAGATTCTAAAATTCATTGAACTGTGTTTCTATAAATTGTGTTTCATTCAAGTAAATAGTCATTGAAACAATATAGGTATTTGAAAAAAAAATATAAGAATTAAATATTCTATGAAAATTTAAAAATTCTCTGTGAATCGAAATTCTATGAAATTTCAGTCTGTGAAACAAGGGGCACTCAAAGAAAACATATCTTAAGGATAGAAAATGCGATTTAACTTAGGATTTAAAGCTGGCTAGCGTCGGATAGTAAGTGGTAGTGAGTTCCAAAGATGTAGGTACGGCTCGAAAAGACAAAGACCGTGAGTAAAAGTCGGTGGAGTGAGCAGGAATTCTTAAAAGAAGGTCCAATGTCTAGTGGGTGATCTCTTAGAATAATAAATTTGACGAAGCATGTAGCGGATTACTAGCTGTGGAAAATTTGACGAAGCATGTTGTGGATTTTTTAATGTATTTCATCAAATTTTGAAATTAGTATAATTATTTTTATATGATTTGAAGGTCAAATACACTAGCTAGACAAGCGGAGAGGTAACTGCAAAGTGGCAGCGGCGGTAGGCGTAATTTTTTCCTTGCGGTCACGTTAAGGGTTGGAACGCATCTGTTAGCACGGAACAGCACTTTCCTATGCTGGTATCCTTTTCTGACGCTCAGAAGCGTCATTCGCTAGAGCGAGAGAGAGAGAGCGGCGGAACGCTTTAGCATGGCCGGTGCTGAAGCGTTCCGTCGCTCTCTCTCTCTCGCGCGAGCGACAGAAAAGGATTGCAGCATAGGAAAGTGCTGTTCTTTGTTGACAGACGTGTCCCAACCCTAATAAGGTGAGACTATGGTATAATAAAACAAGGTATTCTTGTCCCGTGGCAGCTAGGTCCCGTGATTAGCCCAAGAAAACGTCATCAGTTGGGAGTGCTGCCACTGTGTGTGATTGAATTACCCGAGCTAAATGCATTATTAAACTTAACAAACCAATAATTAGGTATGAACTTATCATATTTAATATGTGAAAAACCCTGTCCGATCCGTGAAGGTCATGTTAGGTAGCTTGTGTAGATTCTATTTACTGGTTTCTCACCAAGAATAGGTACAAAAAATGACCCCTGATAAAATAAATATAAAATTCAATTTAACTAATATGACAACTCATAGGGCGGCGGGCAAGAATCGCGCGAATCCTTGACGTCACGTTAAAAAGGGGAGACGAAGCGATGGGCGACAAGGCGACGACGTCTTTGAACGCACAGTAGACATCGCTAAAACTGCGACCCCACCTCAAGTAACTGTGTCCCTTTGTTCACCGCTAGTTAAGCGGAAGAAAATAATTACGGCGATATAATGACAGCTGGGAATTCATTGAATAAAATTATCAATTCGACAAATTGGGCTTTACTACCTTGGGAAGTTAATTGAGGTAGAAAATCAAACGAAGACAAAGTTATTCAAAGCTTTATAAAAACAAAGCAAAATTAGGCCGGTTAGTTAATATTTCGGCAAAATTATTAGTTTTTATTTTTTTATAATTTATTTGTTATATTCCAATCCCAACTAATATTATAAATGCAAAAGTATGTTTGTATTTTTGTTTGTTTATTTGTTAGTTTGTTAGTTACCTCTTCACGCTTTATCTACTGAACCAATCTTCTTGAAAATTCGCATACATATATATATAGCTAGGAGTTCTGAAAAGGATATGCTCTTTATCCTTTTCAGAACTCCTAGCCTTTCATCCCGATAAAAAGTACTGTTTCCATGAGATTAGTCTTTACCTAGTAGTACTTAGATCTCGATCAAGGGATTGGGCCCTAGTATCCGGATTTTTCTCAACAGACCATAAGTTAACAAGTGGTCACTGTTTGTGATTTCTGTAAAATTACATACTTTCCTGATAAATAGAGGTATTTATATTTATTTATTTATTTTATTTACAAAACTCATGTACACAATATAGCCGACCGATGCCGACTTCCGTGGCGTAATGGTTAACACGCTAGACCGCTAATCCGGAGGTTCTGGGTTTGATCCCCAGCCAGGGCAAGATGGAAAATGGCCTTTTTCAAATTGTCCTGGGTCTTGGGTGTTTATATATATGTGTATTTATCATAAAATATAGTATCGTTGAGTTAGTATCCCATAAAACAAGTTAAAAACTTATTTTGGGGCTAGCTTAGTCAGTGTGCTTTGTCCCTATATATTTATTTATATTTATAGACCATTAAGGCAACAAATAATGTATGAAAACAAAGTACATAGGTACTGCTATTTTATAAGAAATCTCTTTCAGTAGAAAATAAAGAGAACAGGTAGTAGGCGTGTACAAAACATCATCATCATCAGGTCTTTTTTAGTCTCCACTGTACAAAATATACTAACGTTTAATACAAATACATATAGGTACTTATCTAAGATTTTGAACATACTTATACAATACATAAATAAACATACACATATATTATACATTTTATACAAATATTATAAACTAGATATACCTTCAATGATATTTAACAACGTTTTCGGAAAAAGTTTAAATTATAAACATTGAACAAAATGGCCGGTAACCATTTTTCAATCGTATCCTGCGGTTCTCTTGATGGTCAAATTGCAGTACATAAAATAATTGCACAGTTCTGTTTGAACAGGGAACGCGTGTACTTTAGCAATTTTCTCGTTATGCTCCGGACATCGGCTCTTAACTTATTTCACATTGGGCGAAAGCTTGGCGAGTCTATAGTATGTCGAGTAAAACACGGTATTCTCTTCCCGTGACAGCTGGTCACGTGATTTTCCCAAAAATATGTCATCAGTTGGAAGAGTTGCCACTGTGTGCGATTGAATGACTTGAGCAAAATGTATTTTTTTAGATAACAAACCAATGAGCTATGATATTACAAAAAAAAATGCAAGGTAATCAATATAACTTAGGGTTCATCTTTTTTTTTTAATACCCTAATTGTCCCATTGTTGGGTAAAGGTCTCTCCTATCTTTCCAAGGGTTCATCTAAAAAAAAAAAGAGAGTTAAATGTATTCCAAAACTAGCACTAGGTATTTTGCTATTTATCTTATATATAAAATTCTCGTGTCACAATGTTCGTTCCCGTACTCCTCCGAAACGGCTTGACCGATTCTCATGAAATTTTGTGAGCATATTGAGTAGGTCTGAGAATCGGCCAACATCTATTTTTCATACCCCGAATCTACGCGGGCGAAGCCGCGGGAAAAAGCTAGTGTCTTTATAGAAATAATATTTTCTCTTCACTTCTCCATTCCACTACACTCATTTGAATGTTGCCTTATTAAGTCATCAAAATATACCACCGAGGTCGTACTTGAGCTTTTTATAAAAAGACTTGTAGCTATTAAATTAATGTTAAATAACCGAAGGCCTTTTTTGAACGTTCTGTGTTTTGGAATTTCTTATTTAACTTTAGTTGGTGGGAATTTTCATCTGTTTATCCTGTTTTACTTTAAAAGTAAAACATTTTTGTAGGCTGTACATTTTATTCAAAACAAATTGTAATATTTTTCATTTCAAAGTTTGACTTTGTTCTACTCAAACTTTTTTAATAAAACTTAGTGTTCATTGTGCTTCCAACAAAACTGGTAAGAACACTGCATAGCACAGAAGTAGTAAGCCTTTTTTTCTAGATTTTCAGCTTTCCTACACAAATGTTACACAAAAGTTATGAAAAAATTTAAATAAGAACGAGGAGGTACCAACATCGTAGTGTAAAGATCACCTATCACGTCTTTATCCCTAACGAGGCAGACGGAACCTACGGCGGCTAGGCCTAGGCTACTTTTAGCGTGATGGTGGGCATGAAGGTGAAAAAAGGAAATCATAATAGTGATGGGTTGCTAACCGCAACGCCTATTGATATGATTCAGATATTTTCCCATTCCCTCAATCGGTTTTTACGATCTGTGCGGGAAGAGAAGCAGCTGGAATATACCATATTTTTTCTTTCCTCACAGACTACCAGTGTAAAGAAATTATAGATTTTTCGAACGAGCTTTTATTGTGAGGCCTAAGAACTAATCAAGACAAATGAATAAATCCAAACTCGATGGGGTTGCGTCTTTTTATTACAAGTGCCTATAGCCTTCCAGCCTTCAAACCATCATCAGATCAGCTTCTTGTCATAATAATATAACATTGTCGTCTGATTTATATTAGCATACAACATTTAATTTCAATCAGCGGGAAGTGGCTCATATTTAACTAGCAAGATTTGACCCAAATAACAACAGAGGCAGGCTAAATAAAAGCTTGTTAATAATATTGCATTGGTCTCTGATTTATATAAACATACAGTACCTACATAGAGCTTTTTAACTGACTTCAAAATAAGAGGTGGTTATTAATTTGTCGAAACCTTTTTTAATGTATGTTCATCGATTACTTAAAGACGCCTGGACCGATTTAGAAAATTATTTTCTTGTTATACTTTCATATATAATCTTTTCAGGTGGTCCCATAGAAGTTTTATTAAAATTGGTTGTGTTTGTCTCGGTTTTTTTTAACGAAAATATCAAGAAATATATATCATCTATGTATACAATTATATACACAGACGTTTATAAACATAATAATATTTTCCTGCACCGATTTCTCTTTTTTTAGAGATTTGTTAGAAGTAGGTGGATATAAGTTAGAAATACTTAATTTATAGACAAAACAATATCGCATTGTATTTTGATTATATCACTTTGCCGATGAACTGCCTAGCAGTTTGGAAAAATAAAATAAATTGTAAAATAAATTTAAGTTTCTGGAAATAAAAAAAAATGAAATTGTTTGAATTTTTAACTTTTCTAGTACCTATAGAAGTCGGTTTTTTGTTTTGAAAAATCGTTAATAATTATTAGTCTCACTTTGATTCTCGCACCAACCTCAAACACAAACACAATCCCGTATATCCTACATTTACTGTGTAGTTCGTAAACACATGTATCGACTTGCTAATCCGGATGGACTTAGTTAGCTAATGAGGCCAAACAAACTTTACTTAATAAGTACTAATAAGGCCTCTGTGAGAACACTGTATAACAATGCAACCCAAATTTAGACTTTCTGTATAACCCAAAGGTTGACTGGTAGACAACGCTTTTAGCGTTAAGTTCGCCTATTGTTCTGTACAATTTGTATTTGAGGGACAATAAAGATTAAATAAATAAATAAATAACAATGTTGAGCTATTTTACCTTCTTGTATGTAATATCTTTCTACATAATATAGTAATTATGTGAGAACAGTAGACCTCGTGAGCTCTATAACTATGTAATTATAACCGACACTTTCCAATTTCCCATGGCTTATCAAAGTTATTTTAGTAAAATCCATCCGTATAAAACGCTACAGCAAACTTCCTTCCTTTTCCTCGTCCACTCCTCCTTTTTGGAATTTTTTTTTTGCAAAATCATGTTAAGAATGAAGTTATATTTATTTATCAAACTTTATTGTTCCAAACTAAAAATATACAAACAAATGGCGGACTTTTAATGCTTAGAGCATTTTCTCCCAGTCAACCATTATGATTGGCTGGGAGAAAATATGATAGGGATAAACAGAAAAATTATGCGGCGCAAAAAAAAAGAGTTCTTAGTGAACCTCTCAAATTTGATTTAAATTCGTCAATAAATAACGCTACTCGATTTGCTAGTCGCGGGCGTCGGTCAGTGAGCTTAGCCATTTATTAGGAACTTAGAGATTTGTACTAAAATTATAAAAAAAAAAAATTATTGCAAAATCAACCGGCAAGTAAAATGTTGTGAACGAGCGTGTGAAAGAAATGCTTACAAGTCTTCTTAAATCAATTTTGTTTGTATGTTTGTTCGGCAACTAGAGATTTTATGCAATTATAAAGATGGTAGAGCAAGGAGAGACAAAAATAAGTTTGAACATAAGCCAAATCAATCAAGGGTGGACCACTATTAGTAGGTTAAATTCCTTAATTTATCAGTCTTCGAATTATTTCCGCGAATCTAACATTTCGTCCAATGCTGCCAAATTAAATAGGATAGTTTTTCTCTAACGGATTAAAGCGAAGAAGCTGAGCTATAAATCTGCGGCTTAAACGGATATCTGGAGATAGCTATCTGCGCCCGCGTCCGCCGATAATGACTTGGAAAAAAGAAAAAGCTTGTTTTTTGCTTACATTTTTGTCTCAATTGAGGCCTATTGCTGGGATTCCCTGTATTAAGGTTGAATTCTGATCTGTGCGTCAACTTGAGAACGGGTATTGCCAAAAGGGACCTCTCATCTCGGCTCTACTTTAAGATTATTCAGTATTCACTCAATACAGTCAATTCACCGTCGGACCCGCGGTTCCCCAGGCGCAACACCATGGCTAGCAGGGAGATCTTCCCTTTGAGGCCGAGCATACCACCTCGCTTCCGCTACAACCTTGTGCTGTTCCGTAATTCGAAAGACACTTAAGCTGTGGTCTCTGCTGTCATCATAATCATGTTTATTATCTTGTCCGTTGGAGTAGGATATGTCGTCTGGGGCAACATATATTTGTCAAATCAAAAAAAATTTCATCATAAGATGGAAGTCACCAAACTATGACCTATGAACTTGAAAAATCTGACATACACGTATAGCTAGGAAACTAAACGTAAGTATGATGTCATCTCATTTCTTTTTAATATTGTATGAAAGTATTTGAACACTGTTTCCTGTTAATAGATAGTAAAACCATTATTTTTTTATTTCGTTCATTCATAAAATCAATTCATTAAATAAGAAATAATAAATCTTAAATCTCCTGAAATCTTACCTGATCAACAAATCATGAGCAATGTTAACCTGGACTCTAAAAATAAATTATTTCTCATAATAAACGGCTCTTGAACGATCCACATGTCTTAAATTCGGCTGCCATATTGAAATAAATTGTTTTGTAATCCTATACGCAAACAGGCAGAAAACAACTGAATGAGCAATATCGGGTTTCTTTAGACAGAAAAAATGGTCTTTACCTTCTTTGTGTTGTCATACGATTTATCTAAATAAAATAAATGGACAGCAAAAACGATAAGTACACGTAAAATAATCCTTTAAACGATATAACTTTACGAATTGATTTATTTTCTGTTGAGATTTTTTACCTGTCGTCACTCCGTCCCACTCGTCAATTACGTGAGATATATTTTATGAAGATCAAAATAAATTTTGTTTATATATTGTGTCAATTTAATTCAATTCAAAAAAAAAAAAAAAATATCTTTATTATCATAGGATATTTATAATATCTATTAATAACTAGCTGGTGCCCGCAACTTCGTCCGCGTGACAGTCCACTGCCTCTCTGTACTGCCAGAGCCATACTTGGCCAAAGAAGTCAAAGAATTTGGCCTACCTACACTCTCCACGCTGGTCAGACGGGTTGGAGAGGTCTCATAATGGTTATAAGCTTTGTTTAGCTTGTGTTTCCTAAATCGCCTTCTATGTCATCCACGGGAAGACTTAGAGTGGTTCTATTCTACTTTGCCGGAAACCACACGGCATCATATATTACTCGTATATTACACGACGACAAAAATAACATGACATTAATAGTTTTATTGTTGCTTGGTCTCGTACCTACCTCTATATAGATTACCTACAGCATTACTTATTTATCTGCAAGCAGGCAACGTACAACTGCCCAATCGCTGCTTAGCAGACGTTCCTTTTTTAGTCTCCTCTACAGGAGCACGACCCTCTCTGTACTGCCAGAGCCATATATTAGCCAGAGCAGTCAGCGGATTTGGCCTACACTCTCCACGATGGCCAGATGGGTTGGAGATGTCTCATAGATTTTTTGTGTTTCCTAAGTCGCCTTCTGCGACATTCACAGGAAGTCTTGGAGTGGTCCTCTGCCAGGTTTACTCTGCCAGGAACCACACGGCTTACAACCATCTTTGTAATATTCTTAGTTACTTTAAGTCGAGTTCTATTGCACAATTTAGGCGGAGAAAGATTTCTAAAAATCATTTTCGGTACACCAAGTTTGAGAATAATTTTAAGTGAAGACTACTCGCAGTATATGAACTCAAAAGCTGAGTAAATTCCCAACAATTTGTGACAATATTTTCATTTATTGCAGCGGCTTGGTCATTTCTTGAAGTAAAGCGCGTACACGTAATGTAGAATTTTCTTCATGTGGTACACTCGAAACAACCATGAGTATCTTTACTTCATAAAATAACACGACAGGCATCTGATAGTGTCGTCTTATTTCGGTGTCAAACCAAATTAGTCTTTACCACATTTCGTAGCGGTTAAGACACGTAGCTACGTACGCATGTACTTTTGGAGTAAATTTCCTGCATATACTTTGGCGAGTGTTTCCGGAAGAGTCACTTGACCGCTGACTGTATTCTTCTCTAATTTCGCCAAAACATTAGAAAATTTTTGGGCATCTGAATGGTCGAAAGTTCACGGTTGTCAAGCTTTATTTTTTTCATTGATCTCGTCAACTTATCCCCAAGTTCAGGTTCAGTAAGGCATTGCCTGATCTTCTCCATTATGAATTCCTGAAAAAAGTAATTTAACGTTCCTCACGATTAATGTCCAGCTTGACGGCTTTTTGTTTGCGATTGTGCATATATCCCAAACTATTAGACAGCAAATCCTGAAACACCTTTTTTTTGTCCTGGTTTCATGTTAAACATTAGGTTTAATTGCTGTGCTAGGATTTTGGCGAAAATCGTTTTGATGTCTTTCCAAATACCGTTTGGGACATCCAGGGTGATTCGTTTTCAATCATTACGTATATTATGCAATCCTCGCTGTGCGTACATTTTTCTTTTATTTTGAAGTAAAATTTGTTAAGAAGGGAAATAGTTATGCCCTACGGCTACTTAATAAGTAATCCCCAATTGAAAAGATGATATCTATTTAACTGATGAATAGAATTGGGAGAACTATTGTTACCCTTTCGATAGTTTCATCAATTTCTTGCTCAGAATTGCAAAAAGCGTGAAATATCTTCAGATTGTCTTAAATTTTTTTTCCTTCACGGCAAAGGACCTGGAATAAGTACTACAGAATCCCAATATCACTCAAAACTAATGGCTCAAATGATTTAGCTATCACTGATAATGGCCGCCTCAACTGATTTGAAAAAGGTTATCATTATGTCCTTTTTTTCACTATCGCCATTTTAATTATCAAAGGCGAAATGTTTTGGCGAAATCTTCTTCTCGATATAGGTAGAAAAAAGCAAAAAGTGTTTATAATCGTGGATTATAAGTAAACCTACTATACCTTGCCGGTTTCCCAAATGTACTTCCAGATTTGACAGTGAAATGACGATCATGTAGGTATTTATAAGGTATCCCAATAATACGCCATTCAGAATCAGATAAACTTAGGTATGTAGCGCCCGTTATATTACCTACCTGGTAACGTGAAAATAGGAATCGACTCATTTACTTACTTACAAACAGACAAACTCAATTTCACGCGAACATAATCTTTTTTGTATTTAGTTACTCTTTTCTAATCGCCCACCTGCATTTTTATGGAAAAAAATAATATATATATATACATTCCGTATTTTAATTTTTTTTCCTGTGTGACCTGCGACTGAGCAAGCATGCCCTAAGGTATTATTTCTACTTATAAAACACTATGTATACCAGTTTACTTGCAATTATTCCATTATCAGTTTAAAGTGTAATATTGTTTATATTTGTATAATGCATGTGTGATTAATGGAAAAGATGTAAGTCTTTTTTATCACAATAAACAATTAAACAGTTAAAGTGATAAAATATATCATTGTTCTTCAATGTTAAAATTAATTTGTTGTTATTATAAAAAAAATTGGAAAGGCCATATCTGTCATAGCTTGAGCAGAGATGTCCTTTCTGCTGGTTTTTTTTTTGCCAAAGTAAATTTCGTTTATGTTCCTAATAGTTCCTATTTCGGTTGGACAACTTAACTTGTGGAATATAAGAAAAGGTATATCTATATAATCAATTTTGTGAGCGGCAAGTGTATAGTTCAAAAAGCATTTACATCAACGATTTTTGTATGGAAGTCGATTACACCCATTAGTCTCACTAATTACTAGTTTTTACAACCACAATTTAATTTTATGAGCTTCGGAACATTTTCTATCGGGGCTGTAGCCCCATCGCTATAAACAAATTATTACGGTTTGCCATCATTTGGAGTTGTAAACCTTTGTTGGCAAAATCGAACAGGAAAATTAGAATTTGATGCGGGGACCTGACAGGCCCGATTTGAACATTGTATCTCTGAGATCTTTTGGCCCCGCCCATCTCATCCCAGTTTTGACGGCCTTAAATAAATGTGGCCAGTATCGTAGATTTTCACAGCTCGGATCTGTCTTTTTAGGTTATTTTAACGTGTTATTGGTCCCTTAGGTTCTTCAAGGATATTGAAGACTCGCGTATGGGGTTAAAAAGGGTTTATTTCTTCACGTCCTATTATATCCCCAAATCAGCTTTCTATTTCTTTTCAATAACATAGCCATACATATAATTACGTCGTAAGCCGTGTGGTTCCCGGCAGAGTAGAATAGGACCACTCCAAGTGTTCCTGTGGATGTCGTAGAAGGCGACTTAGAAAACAAAAGCTAAACAAAGTATATAAACATCAATGAGACCTCTCCAACCCGTCTGGCCAGCGTGGAGAGTGTAGGCCAAATCCTCTGACTGCTCTGGCTAATATATGGCTCTGGCAGTACAGATAGGGTCGTGCTCCTGCAGTTGAGACTAAAAAAGACCTGATGATGATATCATTACATCTTTATCCCGTATGAGAGACAGAGCATAGAGTCGCAAGACTCAAGGGTTACTTTTAGCGTAATAGTGGGCGAGTGGCCACTTATAGTGACGTTTTCAATAATAGACGCTATTTTCAATAGATAATTTTGAATATCTTATGTACTTATTATGGATTATATACAATGTCGTAACTCTGCCATTCCATCTTCTTCCCCTTCTTGGCTCAAAATTCGAACTTGTATAACAACATTGATTTAACACCTTTTATACATTTTTCCTGTTTTTTATACGTTTGGTCTATAATATGGTTCACATATTTTGGTGAAATCTCAGGTGAAATAAGCATTTTGCGACCACATATTTTTTTTGTATTTCAAAGAAATTTTTTAGGGGAATTTAATTAGTATTACAGACTAGTTAAAATTTTGTGCACCAATTAGGGCACACAACATTCTTGTGTAAGTATACAATCCTTGTACTTACTTTTATCTAATGGTATTATTTACAAAGAAAATTCAAACACAGCCATAACAACTAAGATAAAAGCCCAGAGTGACGTCGAGCGTGCTAATAAGCTCCTTACGTCCGCAGCTAGAATTATTTTTAAAGATAGCATTGCTGGTTTCAATGTAATTGCCCCGGTTCCTTCAAGCGGCTGACAGCTCAAAGGCCGCTCCGTGACGGCTGCATTGTCAGGACGCCCACGGCCCTATTCAAATATCTTTTAGGGTTCCAAGGCTGAAAAAGTCAAACATATTTCAGTGCAATTCCGTTTAAAACTATGTACAACCGTACACATCCAATTCTGAATAAACGGTAAAATCATAATTAAAGTTAGGTATATTAAATACATTATTTAGAATTTGCCATAGCGTCATTTAATCATGGGGATACGAATGATTCTCACAGCGGTAAATGCATCTTTTTCGAATGGTTTAAATGAGAGACTGAACCAAAAATTAGTGAACAAAATGAGATGTAAGATAAATGAAGAAGGGAATAAAAGAGCTTGGAGTACAATAGCTCAAGAATGCTTTAATAAATATAATGATGCAAATCATTCAGTTTCATTTATGTTAAATACATTATTTAGAATTTGCCATAGCGTCCAAATTTTGCTTTTATCTGCACCACATGTAGGTTGACTGCAAAAGACCCGGGGCCTTGAGTCCGCCAATTTTATAAAATAGCAATTAGTATATTTTGTTGCTGGAAAAATGTATTGCAGTTTTTTTTAAACATATTATAGGCGCACTTAAAGCTCAGGGCCTTTTGCAGTCAACCTACAGGTGGTGCTAATAAAAGCAAAATTTGGACGCTATTTAAGGACCGTATGCACAAAGCCATGTGGTCAGATTTGGCTCTGAAATATGCAAAATTTTCCCGCAAGGGGGATAAAAATGTCAAGATGACGTTGCATAGAGTTAATAATGTGTAAACGGGACAATAGATGTAGGTAATCATAAATTGTAACGTAGAAGCTTACTTGTTTCTTTTCGTCAAGACTTCCAGTCCGCGATACTTATTAAAATTTTCAAATCAATCAAATCAAAGAATGATTTTGTTTGAATTATTATTTCTGAATTAAGGCCTTGGCAGACGTCATTATAATGTACTTAAGGTGAAGACATAAGAGAAACAGTGTAATCGAAGTGATTTTGGGCAAATATTTTGGCTTAAATATAGAACGTGAAGTTTTGAAATATTTATATACTGTATAGGATATCCTAAAGTGTTGCTTTACGATTGAAAATGCTTGCTTTTAGTTTCTATTCACATCCAGAAATAATTTGAAAAGCGTCGATCTGTTATTTTTTGGGCAAATTTTTTATCCATTTTAAACCTATACTGGATATATTTGTGACTTTAGTTTGTGTCTATTATTCAACATTCCAATAGTTGGAAAAAGTAATCAAACAATTGAATAATTTAGAAAAAAGAATTTACGCCTACTGAAAACATGAAAACGTCAAAACTATATTTGCTTGCAAAAACTATCAGGCGCAAAAGCATTCGGCGGCGCTGCGTTGCCGATCTGTGCAGCGTTTGTAAACGCGGCGTTGTTGCCAGCTCGTGCACGTTTCGCTACCTAACCTACGAGTATTGTGATATATTTGATGGAAAAAGTCATAATGTGATAATTTCGAGCTGTTGTATATTTGATTTTAAAAAAATGGGTAATGTTTATTTTTCGTGTATGTAAGTGGCCAACACTGGTGTCAGATGTTTCAAGCTGCCTTAAGGCATCAGACATAGCTTGACGACTGCCATACAATGACAACCGAGACCAACGGCTTTTAGGTGCTTTCCGAAGCACGGAGGAGCTCGAGAAATTTTTGTATCACTTGTGGTCACCCATCCAAGTACGGACCACACCCGGGGTTGCTTAACTTGCAGTAGCGGCGTTAGGGTAGGGCGCGGTTGGGCGACCGCCCAGGGCACCAGATACAAAGGGGTGACAGGGGGCGTTTTTGGGCAAGGGGGGTAATAATAAATATATAAATAGCGGCTGGTTAATGGCGGCAACTCCTAAACTCTTATTTGTATGCATATTGTAAACGAAGGGAGGAAGGGGGTGGGCCCTTCCTCCCTTCGTTCACAATGGAGTGGCAAATTTTAAGAATTCTATATCGTACTTGCACCCCTCCCCCCCGTCGGCAGAAATAAATCCTATAAGATTGAAGCCTAACTCAGAGTCTAAATTGCAGTTTGAGGGGGGAGGGGGGGGGGGAGGGGGGGGGACTCGCCCGGGCCGCTGGTAGAGCTAAAACCGGCACTGTTAAGAGAAGAAATAGGCGGAACAGTTTAAATTATTTGACTTTAGTTTTACGACCGGCCGGGCGGCCGCCTGACGTCAAACCTCTTTGAGAATGTATTTGTTCCAAAAGTTTTACAACCGGCCGCTGCTCGACGTTAACCCTGCTTAGGAATACAATTGTAGCACGAGATGTCCTTTAGTTGCCTCTTACGACATCCACGGAAGAGACATGGAGTAGTCCTATTCTAACCCGTTCCGGGTTGGAATAGGACTGGACCACACTGGAAAGTTGAACAAATAGAATAAGTATAATAGGTAGGTACTCATGTTCATTTTGTAAGTAGTAATCTGATATGCATTCATCTGAATTGCAATGTTTTAGATTTTCTATGATTTTAACCGCGCGGCACACAACCAAAGGATTTGACTCAGTACCTACATTGCGTGAATGTATAGAGTTATATCGATTCAGAGACGTCATTGTTTAAATTATACCTACTGAAGTTGTTACAACAAATAATCCAAATAATTAAATTCGTTTTGTTTTTACCCGACTACGTCGAACGAAAAAAGAGGTTCATGCATGTGTTTCGCCGCTATGCATGTATGGTACGTGTTCATCTGTTCCCTCGGCATAATGATGATATCCATGGAAAAAAAATAGACGTGTATATTAAATACACGTGTATATGTATCCAAGTTTTTCAAAATTTCTGAAGGCCGTACCTAATTTTTTGGGGGTCCAGTGCTGCCCCTATTTAAAATAAATCATTTCAAAGTAAACGGAGATATCATTTAAAATTTGAGAACGGTTTGTGTTGGTATGTATTAGTAGTTATTGGTATGTGTTGATAAGTATTGGTATGTGTTGGAGATAAAATATGAAGCATTGTAAGATCTAAAACCTTTCCTAATTTCATAGGAAAAGTTAAGCCTATATGATATATCCATATACAAAGTAAAGAGGAGTAAACTTGTCTAGTTTTATTTACCCTATACTACTTACATTTTACCTCTTTACTACTTACATTTTTAACTTTGGTTCAATTATGGAAATTTACAGATTTAATGTTATGTAAATACTAAAGTTAATTTGTATGAGTACAATAGCCTCTCGGCTTATCTATCAGACAACACCGTCACACTCACGTTCTTTTCTTTCTCTTTAACATTCTATTTAATCCTCGCTCACACGTATATCTTCATGAAAAATTCTCCTTTAAAGTTTTTGATAGCCGTCGTCGTTCGTAGTGAACCACTTCTACAGATTCCAGATCACATTCCTCACAGACCTACGCGAAGTCCTTCGCTGTGCTCGCTGCGCGTTTATGGAACGCTTTACCAGTGGAGATAAAATGTCTCAATTATTAGGCTCCTTTAAATCTAGACTTGAGTAATATAAAATATTTATTTATATATTATATGTAGCATATTCATTAGGTATGTATGTAGTGTATTTGTAGCGTTTAAGCTTTATCATTATACTTGTTTTTTTTTTCATTGCTCTGTACGTACTTCTGCCTTCCTACTAAATTTGTAACTATCCTCTGCCCTACCTACTGGTTGACTGGAAGAGATCCCTTCTGGGATAAGTCCACCATTTGTAATATCAATTATTTTATTATGTGTAACTATCGCTGATGTACAATAAAGGTTTTTAAATGAATTGTAAAATTATTATCATCATAGAAAGCCTTATACGTCGTATAAGATAATAATGTTTATGTGAAACCATTTTTTATCTATTTTGTTTCGTACAAATTCTTTAGATAGTAAGAGAAAAGTTGAATTATGTTTTAATTTCTATTTTAAAAATTGTTTCGAAAAGTATTTACTGTGTTTCATTTAACATCAACTATCAACATACCCTGTATTAATTATTTATAAAAATACAATAGGGGTCATCCCTATTGTATTTTTATAAAGATAGTTGATGTAAAATGAAACAAAGTGAGTACTTTTGCAACATGTAAATACTCAACGCTTGTGCAAAGCATGTACTGGTCTTAATTGATTGATATTTAATGCACAAGACTATTTAATTGTAGCGGAAAGTAAAAGAAATGGTTGTTTTTTTTACTGGTGTGACTTTCGTGGTCAGATTTTTTCAGCATTTTATATCTTTATCAATGAGAATCAATAAATTAACAGAAAACAGATTTTGACTAGTGTTTCGCATGCATCATGATTTTTTTAGTACGGTACTTTTTGAATTTTTGAAATCCGTTCATAAATGCAGAAGATATTCAATATTTTATTGGACCCGATTTAAAAACACGCGTCTGCCAGCCAAGTAGTGATGACGTCACTCCGGACCATACAGCACGCCACCGCCGCGCGCCGTCCGCCCGCAAATATCGTGGTTAGTGGTCAACACTGTTGGTTTTTTGCATTGTTTCGGTAACTGTAATAATAAGTAACAAATTGAAAGATGGATTTGAAAAAGGACTATCCATAAATCAGTATTTTATATATTTATGGGTACGGAACCCTGAAAATTAGTTAATCGTAACATTTATTGCAGGTTAAAATACAGTTGTCTCCTGAACTATGCATGTACCTACGTAGGTAGATAGGCGTTCAGATAACCCAAACGTTTACTTTTAGATTTTAAGCAATGGCCGATGGGTTATTAAAAGGCTGTACCAGGTTGAATTAGATAAATCTAGCAATAATGAGAAAAAGAGATAGATAGGTACCTATAATATAACCTATTTCTATTGATCGTTTAGGTAGGTAGGTACATACTTAATTAATACTAAATAAGTACTATAATATGTCAAAATGATCTTCGCAACAGTAAAAAGTACCTACTCTTGCTTGCTAGTGGATCTCTCTTCATAACAATGATCCACTTTTTTATAGTTTTTTGGTCCGTTGGAACACGAAAAAAAACGGCCAAGTGAAAGTCAGACTCGCCCATGAAGGTTCCGTAGCAGCAAGTAACATAATATAAAAGTTCATGTAGTTCGTTGTAACTTTGATCGATGTTTTAATGATAGTGTATTTTTTTTAAGTTATTTGCGGTTTACGATTTATGACGTATAAAAAAAAACTACTTACCAGATCTCGTTCAAACCAATTTTTGGTGGAAGTTTGCATGGTTATGTACATCATATATTTTTTTAGTTTTATCATTCTTTTATTTTAGAAGTTACAGGGGCGGGGGGGATACACACACATTTTACCACTTTGGAAGTGTCTCTCGCGCAAACTATTCAGTTTAGAAAAAAATGATATTAGAAACCTCAATATCAATTTTGAAGAGCTATCCATAGATACTCCACACGTAAGGGTTTGATAAAAAAAAATTTTTGAGTTTCAGTTCTAAGTATGGGTTCCCCCCAAAATTTATTGTTTTTTTTTCTATTTTTGTGTAAAAATCTTAATGCGGTTTACAGAATACATCTACTTATCAAGTTTCAACAGTATAGATCTTATAGTTTTGGAAAAAAGTGGCTGTGACATACGGACGGACAGACAGACAGACAGACATGACGAATCCATAAGGGTTCCGTTTTTTGCCATTTGGCTACGGATCCCTAAAAATTGTTTGTTTGGAGTAGGTACCTACTATTAGAATTAGAATTTCATTGTTCCGGATTTTTTTGTTTAAAGCAATATATTTCTGGCAACAAATAAGTTGTTTGAATTTAATAGCAAATAATGTTTTTACGTCAAAACATGGGTATATACATTTGTATTAAATTCTCGTAAAAATAGACTAAAATAGTCAATCTTATAATCTCTGTAAAATATTTTGGGCGAATCTATAACGTGAATAAGTCTGTGTGTAACAACTAACGACGCGCAAAAAACTTTTTGAAAAGTGATATCTGCTTGCCGTCCATTGTATGTAATTCCGGTTTTTTGATAGATGGCGCTGGCCATGTTTCTATGTGTGCACACTCAGTGTGCGTATTAGGTTGTGCATGTGTGAGTGAAAACAAGCGAGGTCATTTGCCTATCTCTTCGCCTTAACACTTTAGTAGACAGGCTATCAGTAGAAAAAGGCTAAAGTCGAAAATACAGTAGTGTGCGTGAATGCAAGACGTTTATTTAAAAAGCAAGTTTTAATATATGTGAAATTCATATAGCACTTTCTAAAAAATCCAAGTTATAGTTATTCGAATCTTGCGTAAAATTTATTACTTTTTCAATTTATTAGTCGACTTCCGTGGCGATTCCTTTACACGCTAGTCCGTCACTCGGAGGTTCTGGGTTCGATTCCCAGCCAGGGCAAGTTGGTAAATGGCCTTGTTTAATTTGTCCTGGTTCTTGGGTGTTTATTTTATCCCATCAAAAACATAAATGTGAAAATGCCAAGTTCAAATTCCGAGAAAACAATTGAAATTTAAATAGCTGCCAAGTTATGTAGGTAGAGAAAACTGAAATTTATTCATAAGAATCTCAACATTTGACTTGGACAACATTAAGATTGAAAGCACGGTCACCCATCCTAACTGTGACCAAGCTAGAAGTTGCTTAACCTGTAAAAGCACGGTAATTCATCCATCAATTTTTGAATTTATCGTATGCGAAATATTTGCACAAGTGGTTTTGATTACTCGTATTTTGAAATTTGTTAAAGCGCAAATGACTTTTTAGTTTCACGCAGCTTTTTAGGGTTCCGTAGTAAACAAAAAACCCTTATCGTTTCGTCATGTCTGTCTGTCTATCTGTCCCCAGTTTTACTCATAGACTATTAGTACTAGAAAGCTGTAATTGGGCATGGGCATGGATATGTGGTAATAAAAACTTGAAAAAAAAAATGTGTGGAGTGAGACGTCGTTGAATAGGTCTTTCAAAAATATTGTAAGATTATGAACACCCTTTTTCGTTTTAGCAATCCGTTTGTGAAATATTTGGTTTTTGATTGCAAATTTTTGTTAGAATCATGTGTCTTCCCTCTCTGTCAGTTAAACGGTTGTATATGGACACTTAAAAAAATTCACGGCAGTAGTATATAACGTCTCCCTGTACTAAAACTAATTTAAGGTGGATTCAGTTCATGATACCGAACAACTTTTCCTAAGGAACACATAATTAAATATGAAAAGAAAATGTTTGCTTTCCATTCGACCTCCGTGGCGTAATTGTTAACACGCAAGACCGCTAATCCGGAGGTTCTGGGTTCGAGCCCCAGCCAGGGCAAGTTAGAAAATGGTCTTTTTCAAATTGTCCTGGGTCTTGGTTGTTTATCTATGTATGTATTTATCATAAAATATAGTATCATTGAGTTAGTATCCCATAATACAAGTTTAAAACTTACTTTGGGGCTAGCTTAATTAGTGTGATTTGTCCTTACATTACCATACATATATTACATAAATATTACATTTTGCCAAATCTTGTGTGTAAGAGATCAAAAATAATTTTTGTATTTCGTTTGTTCCTTGGTGAAAGTTGTTCAGTATCATGGACTGAATTCAGACCTAAAGTTAGGCAGTTGTTAGTTACATAAAACAAGTAGGTACTGACTACGGAACCCTACACTGCACGTGGCCCGTCACGGCACGTGGCCGGTTTATTTTGGTTAAGTTAAAATTTTAGGGAACCATAGACAAATTTATGATATTTCTGTGTAAATCAATATCGCTGACATGACGTTCTCAAAAATACAATCAAATAGTATTTTACGCGAGCGGTGACTTGGAAAACTACACGTTTTGTGTTCCACTGACAGAAAATGTACACATTTGAATTTTCTTTGTGAAACAATACTTTTAGCGACCATCTGCAATCGTAACACCTTTCACTTCTATTCACCTTATTATGTAAGTACGGAGGGTAAAAAAGGATTGCACGTTGAACAGATCAACAGTCTTGGCGTAGCAGCTGTACGTGCTCAATCAATGACTTGACTGTTTGATTTTGTACAATATTTTTAACGAATCAATAAAGAGCACTAAAAAGAAATCTTTTCCTGAAAACAGCTAAAAAAATTGGTTGATTAATGAAGCAGTAATTAGCATAAATAAATATAACCCTTTTATTTTTTATCTTCTAATAGGTTTTCCTGTAATCTATAGGTAAAGAACTATTAACTGTATATTTTTCAAAAGATTGGGTTCAGTGGTTTCGGAGATAAGTGTATTTTTATTATTTATTTTCAGAAATAACTTCAATAACACCAACTTAAAAAATATAGAAAAATATATTTAATATTATCATAAAATGCTCTTTCATTTGATATTTTACGCGATATAGTTCACAAAACCCTTTTTTTAATGTCTCATTTATCTCCCATAAAGTGGCCCCATTTTTTATTTATTTATTCATTTCCCTACATTTTACTTCCGTCTTTGGGTCACAAATTTACATTATGTGCACCACATTTCAACTGAATCGGTCCAGTAGTTTAGTAGGGGGGGGGGGGGGGGGGGTTAATTTTCGCCCATTTTCTTAAATAACTTAAAAATACCGATCTAAGAAATAATAAAAAATAAATATATTTAAAATTGTCATACATTCTTTCATTTGATATGTCACACGATTTTGTTATCAAAACTTTTTTTTAATGTCTAATTTACCCACAGTAAGTGGCCCCCTTTTTTAAATTTCATTTATTTTCATTATACGTCTATCTTTAAGTCACTAAGTTACATAAGTGTAGGTACTAAATCTCAACTAAATCATTCTAATAGTTTCGTAGCAAATTGGCTGTGACTTACGGACAGACAGACAAGCGAAACCCTAAAAACAGTAAAAACACCGAAAAAATCGGTTCCTATACAAATTTCCCGGGCGGCTGCACACTTTTGTATAAAAATGCAGATTTTTTTTGTTTTTTGACTGTTGTTTTAATATCATTATACTATACTAGCAGTCCATCCCGGCTTCGCCCTTGGTACACACAAAGCCTATGTCACTCGGGGATAGTGTACCTTTCCAACGGTGAAAGTTTTTTTTAAATCGGTCCAGTAGTTTCGGAGCCATGTAATGCAAACAAACAACCAAATCTTTTCTCTTTATAATATTAGTGTAGATAAATAGCCTACTATAGCCTGCCTGCCAAACCAAGTATAGATCTAGTATAGCCTGTGGTTCGATATATTACGCATAATGTCAATTCGTATTTTGATATACATTCATGGGGAAAAGTTGTTCAAAATTTCAGACTGTATTACCCCTCAATATAATTGTAAAACCCTAATTAAACAGCACCTTTTATTACAAAAACAGTTAATATGATTCCGCGACCCGAGAAAGTTCCAATCCGATTTTCACAGTTTGTACATAGTTTTTTATTGAAATATTTTAGACTGTAATGCAATTTTACGTAATTTGAAAATGGATTTTTTTGAAAAATTCGACACGGCCTCCTTCCTGAACGCCCGGCGGGCAACTGAATTTGTATGGAAGAATCATGGCCGCCATTTCAGAGATTTCTGTCAAAAACGTTGCAAAACATCCAAATTTTTAAAATTATTTTTTTTATTATTGCGTGATTGCATTGTAAGCAAATAATAAGAATAATGTTTCAAAATAGCCTTTATTTTTACAAAATATATGCAATCCCTTGTTAGAATATTTCTTTACGCAGAAAAACAAGCCAGTTTGTAGCAAGATTTTCTAAAATATTTCTTTTAGCTTTCTTTACAATTATCTTACTTTTTCTGAATGAAAATTAAAAAAATACGGTTTTCGTCTACTGGCTAGTCTATTCACCTATAACTAGGTATGTAATTTTCTTAGTGGTCTTTTCTACTTAAGCCATAACTATTGCCCGCGCAAAGTGCGTTTTGCATGTTTTTGGTTAAATTCAATGCTTGTTTTTAGGAAAACTACAAAATATTTTAAAAAATCCTTTTTTTCGTCTACTGTCCCAACTCTTCCTCTATCTATGTGTATACATTATTTGACTTGAATCAAACGCTTTCTGTACAAACTTGTTGCCCGCGCAAACCCAGTTTACATGGTGCCGACCCTTAATATAACTTTAAATAATTATGATTTTTATCTAAAATAGTAGCCACTGCTTGCATCATCAATCATAGTTTCATTATATTTTTAAATTATGAAAGTGTACGACATTTTTGTAATGAAAAAATATGGAACATTAAGCCAGGTATTCTGAACACTCTTAACTTGACCGTATTTATTTTTTAATTTTCTTCAATGATATTGAGTAAGCAGTGCTTACTTTGTATGTCACTTGATACTGCTCTTGTGAATTTTCATTTCTTGTAGTTTGATCCCACTCTCTTTCTCTCACCATAGCAATCTTGAATCCTGACCTGTGTATGTAAATACATTAGACGAGACAAGAAGAGGTTATATTAAGTAACCGTATGAGTTTTGCTTATTTAAATTTGAAATGTTTTGACCAATGTGTCCATAACAAAATGTCAATGGCTATGTCATGGTCAAAATAAAGCACATCTTTGCTCAACTCCAATAGAGTCTCGCCCTAAATATTAACAAATGATTTGTTGTACACATCGTCATATTGTGGGAAAATTCAGTAATTAAATTACCATGGCACTATCATCCACCACCATCACAGGTCCACTTACTTAGTTATTCATCATTATTAGGTCTTTTTTGTCTCCACTGCAGGAGCACGACCCTCTCTGTACTACCAGAGCCATAATTAGTCAGAACAGTCAGAGCATTTGGCCTACACTCTCCACGCTGGCCAGACGGGTTGGAAAGGGCTCATTGATGTTTATAAGCTTTGTTTAGCTTGTGTTTCCTAAGTCGCCTTCTACGAAATCCACGGGAAGACTTCGGGTGGTTATTCTACTCTGCCGGGAACCACACGGCTCGTAGACTTAGTTATTTATTGACCATACATAAATGTCAACTACCTACCTACCAAGTTTCAATTCTAACTAAGCTCAGTAAATTATACGGGGAATCTACAACGAAGAACTACAAACTATGTAATTAAATAATAACAAATTGAATTAAGAATCTCTACAACTGCTAGCTGTTCTTTGATTGGTCAGCGCCGAAGTAGGAGTAGGCCAAAGCGAACGTTTACCGATTACCCACCAAGTTAGCGATGCAAGCGGCAGCGTTCCTCGTTTTATTAATACATTGCGTGTGTTGTTATTCATGTATGCTGAATAATAGTTACTAAGCGAGCAATGGACGCGTAAAACGCAAACCGCCACCGCTCGCCACGCACACTATTATAAACACCGATCACTCTCAAATTACACCACCTAAACAAGTCGTGTGTCGAATCAAGGTGCCATGTTATGTCTTAATTAAATTATTACCTTAATAGGAAAGGGAAAGAAAATTTTAAAATACCTGAAATTTATTCTACGCAAAAGTGACTAATCGCTTAATATATTTGCATTTGTTGGTGAATGAATTTACTAGGTATGCATTTATCCTAACCTCAAAAACTCAGAGTGCAAGTGATTTTGTAAAAATACTTCAAAATACAACTGATGCGAAAGATATTGGCATTCTAACAGATCAATGTCTAGGAATTCGAAGGAATTCAAGGATTTTTAGACAGCAATGATTTTCGATATGGGGATACGAATGATTTTCACAGCGGTAAATGCATCTTTTTCGAATGGTTTAAATGAGAGACTGAACCAAAAATTAGTGAACAAAATGAGATGTAGGATAAATGAAGAAGGGAATAAAAGAGCTTGGAGTACAATAGCTCAAGAATGCTTTAATAAATATAATGATGCAAATCATTCAGTTTCTGGATTTTCACCAAGGTATCTTTTGTATGGTACAGATGTTGCTACTTTACCTAGTTGATTAAGACAAAAAAAATCTTATAGAGACTGGAGGGAAGACAGGAAAATTGCACTTGAGAAAACTGTTAGATCACATAAATACAACAAAATGTTTCAATTCTTATTTTTAATAGCATTACAATGCTCGAAAATTTTCAATTTGGACAACAAAATATTATTTAATAAAGATCGAAAATATAATTGGTATATTTAGAAAATAGAAACAAGTTGAACAGAAGGAAGTTAGATGAACTTTTTATAGGACCATACAAGATTATTGGGAAAATTTCAGACTCTATTAACAAAACAGATACAGGTCACAAAAAAACCAATTCAAATCTATTCCATTTAATTTAACTTAACTTATACCAATCTAATCCGCTAGATGACAACTAGTCAAATCAGACACTTTTTTCTAAACGTCAAAACAAACGTTTTCTATGAGATTTTTGTATGAAATATAAAACCGTGACGTCATATTTTTTGGAGTCAGATAGCGCTCTTAAATTAAATTTTTCTGCATCAGTAAATCCAAAATCATGTTGAAAATGACACAAATGACACTGTTTTGTGACGTTTTATTCTTTTGTAACAGCATATAATTTATTTTTTACCTAGTCATCTACCCAATCCGCTAGATTATAACAAATCAAATCAGACAGTTTTTTCTAAACTTCAAAAAAAAACATGTTCTATGGGATTTGTATGAAATACGAAACCATGATATCATCGATTTTTCGAGTCAAATAGCGCTCTTAATATCAGTTTTTCTGTATTTATAAGTCTAAAATTTGTAAGTATTATAAAGAAAGATAATTCGTTTATTTGGTTGACATATATCACATACACTCTAGACACTAAACTTAAATCTATCTACCAAAATGGTCTCCGCTCAGCATATGTTGGGCGTGAGCCGCGACGCTGGTCTTCCGCGAATATAACATATAAACACAAAATATATATTTTTTAAGTTAAGTATCAACGAAATATATAATTTTGGTCAGTATAATTATCAATTAAGATAAAAATCGAAAGAAATAAGTTTAAATAAACTAAAACCTTTATTATACCGTTTTATTATTATAAAATTTAACAAATCGATTAGTTGTTATGTATAATAAACGTTATACAGGCTGACTTTTAAACCACCAGCCAAATTTTTGGAGCAAGTTCAGTCCATGAAACTGAACTACTTTCTATAAAAAAAGTTATTAAAAATCGATGAAAATTTTTCGTCTTCCCATAGAAAATCCGTTTGACCGAGCGCTGATTTGTATGAAAAGGCGAATTTTTATTTTTATTGTTCGTTAATTGTTTTTATGGAAAGTAGTTCAGTATCATGAACTGAACTTGCTCCAAAAATTTGGCTGGTGGTTTAAAAGTCAGCCTGTATATACATATTATTACGGATAATAATTTATTTATTTATTTATTTACCAATTTATGTACACGGACAATATATACAGAGAATACATAAACAAAAAGTTGTACAAAGGCACTACTTATCTCAAAAGAGATCTCTTCCAGTAGGCCCGTGAGAGGAGATGTTCATATATGAAAGGCATACAGGCGTGTTCGTTAAATAAAGGAAGAAGAAATTAACATACTATGAAACTACAGATAAACATACATATACATATGTTACATACATACTTATATAAATACATATGTCTATTTAGAAATGAATATACTTAATATATAATATATAAACTACAACTATAATGATTCCGATAAATAATAATCTTTTACTCGTCTTTTAAACACAGAGATCGATTTAGATTCGCGTATAGAAGGTGGTAATGAGTTCCATAGTCTGACCGCATGTACCGAGAAGGAGTAGGAAAAGGTAGTGGTGCTGTGTGAAGGGTATTTAAGGACAGTTTTTAGGTGGGATCTGCAAAGAGAATTTGGTGAATATAAAAAGGAAAAGCGCTCACGTAGATAGGAGGGGAAAGAAGGATAGTGTAGGACGTTGTGAAGGAGACAAAGAATGCGACTGTTTCTACGGAGCCGTATAGGTAACCATTTTAGTTGAACACGGTACCTGGAAACATGGTCGAACTTCCTCAATCCAAAGATGAAACGGAAGCACAGGTTTTGTAAACGCTCCAGTTTATCTAAAAGGTCTTCTGTTGCTAATAATCATTGGTTATATGAATAAATTGGTAGAAGATTTTCAATACATACCTAGTAAATTATCTTATTTCTTTTTATAGAGCGCCATAAAATAAATAGTAAAATGGATACCTAGCGCAGGGTGGTCGCAGTCCTAACCTAACCTAACCTATAGGTTTTCCCTGACCTAGTAAAATGGATAGAACCGACCTAGCACTCGTATTACTGAAATAATTCAAATTTGCAAAATAGACATGGGTCTTTACCTATACCTATATATATATAAATTACCTGGTATATTTTTTTGATTTTGATTTTCGATTGATATTTATTTAAAATAGTATACTTTTTGAATGGTATACATTTTGCCATGTATACTGCACAGGTGATATTTAGTGTTTATAAAAGTTATAGAAAATTTTATGAATATTATAGCTTTTAAGAATTCAGTAATGATTATGTCAAGTTCACATTATATCTTTTGAACTTTATTGAAATGAAAATATATAATTTGTTATTATATCAAAAAATACGCACCCATCTAAAATGATGTTGAAAATGGATATGATCAATGAACAAACGGGCAAGTGCGAGTCGGACTCGTACATGAAGGGTTCCGTACCACCGTACAATGTTTTAAAACGCTAAAAAACACGTTTTTTGTATGACGACCCCCTTTGATTTTTACCTTTTTTATTTTTAGTATTTGTTGTTATTGTGGTCATAGTAATACATAATTGGTGAAAATTTCAAGTATCTAGTTAATGCCATTATGAAGATCAAGTTAAAAACGCTGAAAAAAACACGTTTCTTGCATGACGACCCCCTTTAATTTTTAACAATTTTTTATTTTTAGTATTTATTGTTATATCCGCCACATAATCGTATACATAATCGGTAAAAAATTCAAGTGTCTAGCTATTACGGTTCAAGAGATAGAGCCCTGTGACTGACGGAAAGACAGGCAGACGGACAGACAGACAGACAGACGGACAGGCGGACAGAAAGCGGAGTCTCAGTAATAGGGTCCCGTTTGCACCCTTTGGGTACGGAACCCTAAAAATGACACTATTTTGTGACGTTTTATTCTCATATCAGTACCAAATATATTTTTTTTACCCAGTTATCTCCCCCATTAGAAGAAAGAGAAGAAAAATACTTCATGGAAATATGTACAGAAAATTTCACGGTAATTTTCCTTAGTTTCTTTTTTTACATTTGAATACGACCTTTTGGGCATTGTTTTATAGCATATTGATTTTAAGTTTTTGTCAATGTTGAAGTCAATATTATTTGTAAATACGTTTTGATGATAAAAATGCTATAAATACAAATAGTTTGGAATAAACATTATGTATCGTTTTTCGTAGGTAACTAACCGTCTTATTATAAAAAAAGAACTAACTTTGTAACTATGTTTAAACCATTATCCGCCCAAATCAAGTTGACATTGACAGGTGAGATAGTTTTTTTTTTTATTAAATAATTTTACGGCTCTGGATACAAGTCCTTTAGAGCCTATCTTTAACTTTGTTCTTTATTCCTAATCCTAACCTAACCAGTTACAATCAAAGGGTGGTGCAGGCCTTTGACTGCTTTAAGGGAGCTTCTGGCGACAAATCTGTACGAGTCCACTAGTTTTCATAGACGACTGAGTGGCGGACGGCGACGCCCTAAGACGCCCACACAGTCCGCAAAACAAATATCACTACAGCCGTACTATGACTGTTCACTTTAATTATTTTACACATTGTTCATGAGCATGAGCATTAATAACACCAAACAACACCAATTTCATATTATAAAGTCCACTAAAATCAATTTGCAAAATAATTTAAAGCAAACCCCAACCGAACCCCTTGACTTCCCGCCAAAAACTCCGGTGAGATAGTGTGATATTACTAGATGTCAACTTGATTTGGGCGGGTAATGGTTTAAACCTAGTAACAAAGTTAGTTCTGTTTTTATAATAAGACGGGTGTTTATTCTAAGGTATTAATAAATTTATTTGATCTGGTCTGGGAGAAAAGAAAAAGACATAGAATGTACCAGCTGCTCTCTTCCCGTGCAGATCGTAAAAGCCGATCGAGAGAATGGGCGAGAATCTGAATCATATAAATAGGTGATGCGGTTAGCCATCCATCTTTTTTATGATTTGACACATTGAAATCTTCAAAAAACAAGTCTATATCTTCCTGAAAGGCCGGTAACGCTCTTGTTACACCACTGGTGTTGCAGTTGTCCATGGGCAGTGTTTATCACTTACCATCAAGTGACCCGCTTGTTTGTTTGCTGCCCTATAACGTTAAAAAAAACTTTGTTGGCTGGAAGAGATCCCTTACTTAGATAGGTCCGCCTGTGTGCCAATTCTAATAATTAATTAATTCTTATATTCCTATGTGTTTTTTGGCTATAAAGAGATTACATACAAACTCAAGTAAGCGATGCAAGCAGTAGCGTTCTAAGTTTTATTGATACATTGCGTGTCTTGTTCTTAATATTTTTGCTGGATATTAAATAAAAGCAATGGACGAGTAAAAATGAAACTGCTAACGCTCGCCATGCACACTCTTGTCCATACCGATTACTCTCAAATTACCTACACCGCCCAATAGAGTCGTGTGTCGAATCAAGGTGCTGTTATGTCTTAATTAAATTATTCCCATATTTCCCCGGTAATTATGTTTTACCACGTTACAAATTCCATACAATGAAGTCGTTTCGAATGGAAGATCAGGCTTAATTAACGTGCGTGGATTGTGAAACATAATTAGTACTGATTTGGGTGAGTAATAAATTTTCCATGCTAGGTAGGTTTATTATTAGAATTTAGGTACTTGGCATGTTAAAGCTTTGTATAAGATGGATGAAGGGTATACTCGTAAATAGGCTAGGCAGTCTACCATAATGACGGTTTATTTGAAGTGAAAACTTCTTAAGGCGCGTTGGGCACTTTTTAACATGGAAAAAAAAAACCATTGATCATTCGCGACACTGTTACCGACACCACCTTGTTTAAGTTTACACTTCAGTCAGCACTCCCGGAGCGCAACTATTTTTTTTTCTTGTGATTAAGTGGCCAACACTGGTGTCACATTTCTCAAGCTGCCTAAAGGCATCTGACATAGTTTATCGACTGTCATACAATGATGACAGAGCCGGGACAAATGACTTAACGTACTTTCCGAAGCACGGTGGAGCTCAAGATTTTTTTTATGCCACTTATGGTCACCCATCCAAGTGTGGACCACGCTCGGGGTTGCTTAACTTGCGAAAGCGCTAGCAATGCGTTCTAACCGCGGGCCATCCTCCTCACTCTCTTGCATGCATTAGTCGTTACATAATTGCATTTAGCTTAATTTAACTCAGTACATGAAAATCTTTCTCAATTGCTTACGGGAAAATAAAACTACTTATTACTTGTAAAGTATAGTGACTTGTAAAGTACAGTGAATGTGTATATTGTTTACAAATGGTGAATAAATGAAATATGAAATATACACAAGTAACTTGCAAAGTCTGGTTTAAAGAAAATATGAATTAATTAACGACTAACGAAATATTCCCCAAGGCACATATATCGAAATATGTAAAAGACTTTCCATACAAATTTCGATCAGCTGATCGGTGAACTTGTATGGGAGATTGTAGAGGATATTTTTTATATTTCGCTATCCTCTGCGGCTGTTCTGGCCGAATATGGCTCTGGCAGTACAGAGAGGGTCGTGCTCCTGCAGTGGAAACTAGAAAGACCTTTTGATGATGATGATATCTCGCTATATGTTTCTTGGGGAAAGTTGTGCCTTATCATGGACTGAATCTATTCCTTAAATAGACCCTGTATACAATTCAAAAAATACTAGCAAAAATATTGGTAGGACTGTATAGGTTTTTTGAAGTAAAAATACTAACTCGCGTCAGGACACGTGTCCTGATCGAAAATTCGTAAGACGGATGGAGAGTACACAGCCGGCGCGGCGTAGGAGAGGAAGTTTTTAATGTAATATAAATTGTCATGTTTGAGTACGATAGCGCAATAAATAAATATTGTATTCTACCACATAAATGATAGTACTTTTATACTGATAATTAACCAAGAAGCAATTCGTGCAAAATTATTCCCTAACCATTCAAAATATCAAAAATGCACAATGTTAATATTCAAGTTTTCACTTCTGCCGGCACTCCCGGAGTGCAACCCGTCGTTTTTTTTTTATTGAAGTTTCTTTAAACCAAACATATAAAGCTTTTAAACGTGTTACAAACTGCAACGAACATGCATTTTAGAACTAAACGAAAATAAAAATATTAAATTACGTATCCAACATCTTAACTAGACGCTGCAGTGTCATCTTTACAAAGAATTTCGCAAAGAATTCACGTCGTACCCTCCCGGTCATAATGCGGGGATGCAATTTCCATAAATTTTACACACAGTGAACACAGTCCTGTCCTAAAAGATTGGACTTGCTCGTGATATGACGGCTTCTTAGCTAATATATGTGGTCCACCGCGAGAATAATAGTGTGGATACGACATTGACATAAAATGTTGTCTACCGCTTTTACCAAAGAGCAGTTTGGTATGTACCATCTTGTGTCTCTTTCCTTCTTATCCGCATTTGCTTATATTAAGACTTCGCGAAACGTCAAAAGTAAAAATATTACCTGTTAAAATACGACAAAATAATAATGTTGCTGCTTAATATGACATATATGACATTGACTTTAGTAGCGACGTGTATGACGCTACTAAATGGAAAAGTCCTGGAGTCACACGCGTACAAAAAATGTGACCTCTACGTTTCAAAACAGGCTATGCTTCGAGGACGTCATCGGGGAATCTATTTACTCTCTGGATTTTACATTATTATTTATGTGTGTTTTATACGAAGTAACGTTAATGTCCATTTCAAAATTGGCAGATTATTTTACCAATCTCAACTAAATACTTAGCTTTAGCTTTAAATCACAAGTCAATTCACACTTCCTTTCTTCTTTGAAAAGAAAAACTGCTACTGCAAAGTAAATCTCAGAACAAAAACAAAACAAAATCTCATAATACTTGTAATATCGAAACAGAATATTCCTCCAAATAATTTTTGTCGCATTCTAAGATGACATTTCCCGATACTTATACTCTATGGTCCATAAAACATGACTATCATACCAAAAAAGGAATTCAAATAACTATAGCAATTCGTAGAGTGAATTTTTCAAGTTGCAGCCGCATACATTTTGTAGGAAGCAACAGGGGAATCGTAACAAACCAAATAAATTATAAAAGATTTCGGTCGGGAGACAAGGTTTGAGACAAGTCGTAAATTTAACGGTCGAATGAGTCCTTATTTCCCCGCTGGCTGTGGTTGAAACTATTCCTCGAGTAATAGAAACCCGTGTCTCGATGTGGACTATATGAATTAGAGACATAGATGTCAAGAGGGAGATTTTGAAGAATCCGATTAACCTTTAGCTAACGACCTGGTCAAATTGTAACACTTGTACCGAGGTTACGTTTGAGAGACGTAAAAAACATATTACTGCATAGAAAAATAAATAAGCTCCGCAGATTTATTTTTAGTGGACCTTTGATAGTGGTTTTATGATCTGTGAGCAGATCAACTGAAATACAAAGTAAGCTTTACTGGAAACTCTATGTAATCGAAGATAAGACGAAGAAAGATATTTGGATACCTTACACGGATTAACAACTTCATTAAAAAAAAGGGGGAAAGGTGGAAGCCAGGAGAGGAAACAAAGACCAAGAAGGTCGTTAATAGATAAAATAAAAAAAAGGAAGAAGTCGTGTCGTATCATCATTATCAGCTTTCAAAAACCCACTGCTGGGCATAAGCCTCGATGTGGACTAAATGAATTAGTATAGATATACGTATCAAAAGGGAGATTATAAAGAATCTGAATAACCTTTAGCTGACGATCTGGTCAGATTATAACACTTGTACCGAGGTTACGTCTGAGAGACGTAAAAAATATACCACTGCATAAAAAAATTAATTAGCGCCGCATATATATATTGCTTTCAAATTTAAAATATGTACTGTTTTAGCTAATTAATATTAAAGATTATGAAACCATCGCCGTTCATTTACAAATTTGATAGTAATTTTTCTAAAAGATCACAATTTGTAACTTACGAAAGTTAGACACTTACTTCAAATCTCATACCATAAACAGTCTCGTCTGTTAACGTCAATGCCTCAAATTATCAACAAATAAAAAAAAATACGTCTATGGGACGTATAAGTCGTCCGCATTCGGTCCGCATCCGGTCCATTATTTTTGGATAATCTTACTGACGGACTAATTATAATACAATCTTTTAAACCTAGTCTACATCCCTATTCAAATAGAATTTCCACGATTTTCCAACAGCAGTGTCATTCAAATCGTTGGCGACTGATTAATTGGAGTATCACATGCGTCCACTTTGCAGCTTTGCAGCAAAACTGTTATTGAAAGCTTTGTTAGAAAGCTTTGCGCTCAATTTTTGTTACGCAGGAATATTTTTATTTTATTTAAACAAATATGTTTGGGTAGTTTTGATCATATATTGTATGATAAAACTGTATAAAATACGGCAGTCGCTCAAACTTTTAATATTTTTACAAGCTTTTATTTAGTTCCACCTGTCCCGTTATCTGTGTCTGTGATCAAATCTTGCAAACTAAATTAGACCCACTTCCCATTATTCGTTGTAGCTGAAACTTCGCCGATATTATAATACCGATGACCTGATTTTATGATGAAGCCGGAAGGTGACCACGGCATATCTGTGATAAATCAACATAACCCCATCGAGTTGGGGCTCGATTAATTCGTCTTGTCACTTTAAACTTTTTAGTTCGTTGTTTTAAATTAATTGTTTAGTCACTTTAAACTTTTAAGTCCATTGTTTTAGATAAAAGCTTGTATTTAATGTATTTTTTAAATAATTAAATACTTGTTTTTTTATTTTCACAAAATTTTGTAGACAAAAAAAAAAAAAAATATTAAATCTGTTAAGTTGAAAAAGTACCTAATCCAAATCTGTTAAGTTGTACCAAGATATGGGGTTCTAAGAGAGGTTTTCAGTTCTCAGTTCACGATCTAAAACAAACAAAATATAAGCATAATATCATCTAAAGCAAAGGGTTAATTGCTCTTTGCCGTGGCCGTTGTCCGAGAGTCTCCGGCAAAGTTTAATGAAGTTCTCTTTTACTGCCAAACTCTGTTTACGATCCTGTTACAACTTTAAAGAGATTTCTCATCACCACACAGCCATTTTTATTAGGGTACCTTACTAGAAGTTCAATCTTCCAATACTACTTTAATTCAGGAACGTGCATTTCGTTCATGCAGTCGTCAAGACATTGTAGACAGACAACGTCTTGCTCCTTCTGTAGTCTACCTTCATATTGTTTTCCTGTGCACGTTTGTAACATGCATGTTCTTAGAGACATAAATATGTTGTCTATCCAGAAATACATGGAGGTATTTTATTTGTTTTTGTAGTTCCTGTTACTGTTCCTGGCAAACAAGAATAGGACCACTCGAAGTCTTCCCGTGAATATCGTAGAAGGCGTCTTAGAAAACACAAGCTAAACAAAGCTTATAAACATCAATGAGACCTTTTCAACCCATCTGGCGAGAACGTGGAGATTGTAGGCCAAATCCTCTGACTGCTTTTCATTTATATTTCTCTGGTAGTACAGAGGGTCGTGCTCCTGTAGTGGAGACAAAAAGACCTGATTATGATGATGATTTCAGTTTATTACAGTAAATGTAACAGGTGGACAACCCCACTACAATGGAACGCTACACTACGGTTACATCACTTATTGTGAATGACTAACAGATTTTTTCTGTAATGGCCTTTTGTTTACGTAAAGTTTGATATGATACACTCTCAAGTCTTTATCCCTCATGGAAGCAGATAGAGCATAGAGCCGTAAGACCCTGATGCCACATTTGGCGTGATTGAGTGCGAGTCAGTAGAAAAAGAAATCAAAATAGTGGTAGCCGTTGCTTGACGCATGGCCTATCAACTTGATTTGCATTTTCGCACATACCCTTGATCAACTTTTACGGTCTGCGTGGGAAGAGAAGCAGATAGTACATTGTAAGTTTTTTCTCTTCACCCAGACCAGCATAGAAAAGTATGATATAGAAATATACCATGTCCTGTAAGGTTTCTGGCGTAGAATAAGACCACTGTATTATCATGAGAGGCCTTGGGTCCAGCGGTGGACTGTTATGATTGAAACTCATACTAAAGTCAAGTCAAGTCAAAATTATTGTTTGTTTCAATAGAAAATTGTCAATTTTTTCTTACGATTTCATAAAAGTTGTTGACGTCGGATCATTTACTTACATCTGATAAAGGAGAAGATGATTTTTTATATATTAACTACGTATAAAATTGCCACGCAACACATTTTTAAAGAAACTAGCACTTATATCCTTTTTGGATACATAATAACAGTTGCAAATTTGAACACTTTCGTAATTTTAATTATTAAGTCGTTAAATGAAATGTTTCCGCTGTTAATTTATTGACGAAGTATGTTTTATGGCACATCATTATAACGGTTTTAGATTTACTGCAAAATTTTATTTAAATCACTTTTTTAACATAAAGTCTTAATGAGACTGCCACTACGTAGTGTTATAACAAACTGCTAAAAGACATCCACTTCTTTTATATTTTCTTGGGAAAATCTAGATGAAATATTCAATTCAATATTCAAATTATGACAAATATTTATAACAGCTATAAGTATCTAATACGTATTTTTCAATTAATTTAATTACTCAGTAAAATTTTTTATTTCATATTTTACGTAAATATGTTTAAAGTTTATATATAATTTTATAGTTTATTTATATATAATTAGCTTTTGCCCGCGGCTTCGCTCGCGTATCGCAAATCCCACGGGAACATTACTTTTTTCCGGGATGAAAGGTACCCTATGTCCTTCTCAGTAGTGCTTACTTTGTGTATGGGAATTTTTAAGAAGTTTGATTCAGTAGATAAAGCGTGAAGAGGTAACAAACAAACAAACAAATATACAAACTCACTTTCGCATTTATAATTTAGTTAGAATTAGGATAACTATAACTTAATTAAGACAATGACTAACTACATACTGCCAATAAAATATAATCAAAAACCAGTTATTAAGAAATATAAAAATTTTGTTTTAATCTTTAAGCCTAGGTTTAAAATAATTTCTAATAAAAATATTTTCATAAAAGTTTATAAAATATTTTATTTAGTACTAAAACTAGAAAAAAATACAAAGATCATAATGGATTTACAGTTCGGTGTAAAGTACTAACGGAAAGAATTGATGCGTAATTCTGACTCACATGGAAGCTATTAATAGTAGTTGTATCTACCGAAGTTATTTTATTTTAAACCCTTTCGATTCACGAGTTGTAGATTCATTTAGCATTGTCCGTTCCATTTCAATTGTAAATGACAAAGATAGATAGTTACTTTACAATGTCAAAGATACTTAACTGGTAGATATAGTACCCGCATGAGGGTCACTGAACTGTGAGAAAATGGCTGGGGAGCAGCGGTACAACTTTTGTTCAAACCACGAACTTAAACTCTAGACTTTGACTGATATGATAACTATTCTATACTATATCCATAGTTCTGAATAACATAATTAACTAGCTACTAACAGTACACAATATAATACCCTTTATTGTACAAAAGAAAAATACAGGACATAATTATCTTAAAAACTAGGAGATGCGCAAAAGGCGGCCTTATCGCTAAGCAATTTCTTCCAGGCAACCTCGCTCAACTAGACAAAGTGATGAGAAATTAGGTAGTGTGAAGTAGTCAATATAATAAACATACTTATATACAATAATTATAAAAAATATACTTATATACAATTATTAAATTAAACATACATACTACACCTTATTACTTAAATACATACAACTTACACAATGAAAACATAACAGGACAAAATGAAGAAAGTAAGTGGAAACTAGTTAAGTAGGTCATTTGTAAACTACTTAAGTAGGTAAATTGTTAGTATTCACGCTTGGTCAAAACTTCCAATATACCTTCTATTCTTAACTATATCATAAAACAATATTAATATCATAGAAGGGCGTTTCTGACTGCAAGCCAACTCCGGGGCCACTTTCGGCTGTTTTCTTCACCAAAAATCAGTAAATAATATTGTATAAGTTGAATATTATTTGAACTAATTTGCGATAATGTCGTGTAAAAATTTAAGCCAGTTTGCCGGTCTTTTATAATTAAATAAAAGCTACCAACATCTAATAAATTGTTATACATTTAAAAGGATCCAAAGCTTGTCTTGTGGTTCGCGAAAGGTTGACTAACTCGTTGAATTGTGAATAATGTCATAAAAATGGTCGAAAGCTGTATTTTTCTTAGCAAAATAGACCCCATCTAAGTTATAGAGAGTGAAGTGAGAAATGTACAGAGTATTCTCATGAAATCCTTCGAAAAATCAAGATTCATTGAATTTTTGTCAATTTTCTTATTCCATCCACTCGCCCAACATCAAGCTAAAAGTGGTATTTAAGTTCTGCGGCCGTAGCTCTGCCTGCTTAGAGCCAGAAGACCTAAATTGTTCTTTCTGCCCCATTATGAATAAAGACGAGAATCTGAATCATGTTAATAGGCGATGCGGCTAGCAACTCATCACTATTTTGATTCCGTTTTTTTATCCACCATCACGCTAAAAGTGGCCTTTGGGTCTTACAGCACTGGGCTCTGTCTACCCCGTTAAGGATAAAGACGTGATAATGTATTGGTATAAAATATTTGTTTTAAATTTTGCAAAATCATGACGTAGATACAGGAAATATTCATGTCAAATCTAAGGACAGACAAAATATTAAGTCCCTTGTAAACCAATAAGTTAGTACGAACTTTATAAGTTAAGACCAAAAAAAAATTATAGCTACATTTAAATTATTTTAAAACTAAAATAAAAATAAAAACACTACATACTGCTGAATATACTTACTACACTTCTAAAATGTACAAAAATATATATTATTACATAGATAATAACATTTACAAGGATGTAGGTAGGTACTTAAAATATTTTAACTTTATGATCAGAACTACGGACCTATTTGGTCTTTCATACCAATAAAAACAAAACAGCACTTCCAAAATAATTTATTTGACTTGTTTATTTATTAACACTACCTTACAGCGTAAATGTGAGTTTTATAAGACAAATCCAAATAAAATACAGTACTTACAATACATAAACGGTAGTATCACATTCAAATTGTGTTCGATTAAAATCGTATACACGTCTTATCCACTGCTTCGTAAAGTTTAAAGTCACAATGGCAACTTCCAATAAGATTTAACAATTATCTTTATGACAAAGATAAAAGATGAAATAACGCCAGTAAAATTTTCATGGTGCAATTAAAACCAAAGTCGTAAAATATAAATGGTACAGAAGGATATCATCTAGTACCTTTCACCGTTTTACCTTTTATAGGTGTAAAGTACATTGCGCTGCATAGATATGTGTTCAAGAGTTCTGTCATTTTATTTACACAATGTTACATTTAATTACCTTAATTTGATATTACTGCTGAACATGTCGAAAAAAAATCCCACGAGTATATAAGCCATAATGGGACGTTTTAAAAAAATAGTACAGTTACATTAGATAGGTTGCGCAGGAATCACTTAAATCGGTCTATCAATGTAAAATTCATATAAAATTTTAATGGTGTGTGTTTGTTTTTGATTTTTTAATATATACTATTGTGTAATATAGACTCCTTTTTTTTAAAGAAAAACTAAGGCCTACACCGTCGTGACGTGCAAAAACAAAGACGTGCATGCTTCAACACAAAAGTGATATGACAAACGCGACTGTTTTTATACTTTTTTCTATGAAATGACAGAAAGGCAAAAAAAAAGGATTGAACTAAATGGCCTCATTCTAGTAGGTATTTGTTTTGACAGAACTATTTAACGCCATTATTGAGAATGTTTTTAATCTCTTTTTTTTACTGGTAAACGCCTCGTCTCCCGTGGCTCTAGGATTAAATTGCTTATAAACGTTACTTGTAGTAACGTTTATAAGCAAACAAGCGGAAGTTTTCAGCAGAGATGAGACAACGAAAGGTGCTATCTAACTCCGCTTCCTCGATTTTTCTCCTCTTACGCGAAAATAAGTAAGACCGACTCACCATACAAATTATGTATATATATATAATAAAATAAACTAATAACGTTTGCCACATTCCACTTTTTCACTGATGTTCTTTACATTCTGACTTTTTTGAATTCTCATTACCATAACGCGTACGCTGTAACTAGTGCTAGTTCTGTCCTCTTTTTGTTTTCCAACCTCAGAGGCAATTGGCGTTATTTGTGGATGTTAAACTGAAGTTATTATTGCCGAGCAAAATGGGCATTTTTAAAAATAAGGCAGGAAATAGCTAAATAAAAACTATGGATTAGTTAATGATCGTGAAAGCTTTTGCTATTTGAAAAAACCTTTTTATATATGTAGTAGTTTGATATTCATGTTCTTTCTTTTAGTTTTCGCGGTAAATAATATCAGATCATAAAACCAAAAATTATAGGCAAATGCCCAGTAATTTATCGTCATCATCATCAACAGGTCTTTTTTAGTCTTCACCGCAGGAGCACGACCCTCTCTGTACTACGAGAGCTATATATTAGAGCCAGAGCAGTCAGAGAACTTGGCCTATACTCTCGATGCTGGGTTGGAAAGGTCTTATCAATGTTTATGAGCTTTGTTTAGCTTGTGTTTCCTAAGTCGCCTTTTACGACATCCAGGGGAAGAGTTGGAGTGGTAGGACCACTCCAAGTCTATGATGTTTGTTTGTTTGTTTGTTTGTTTGTTTGTTTTATATCTTTATTGTACAAGAAATAGTTACAGTTAAATAGTTAAGTAATAATAGACCATAATATTTTGTACAATGGTGGACTTATCCCATAGTGGGATCTCTTCCAGTCAACCAAGTATCAGCGAAAGAATACAATCAATGGACATAACGGGCAAAAGTTGATGATGATGATGTTCTACTTTGTACTACTCTGCCGGAAACCACACGGAAAAGTAATTTAAATTAGTTGTAATATAAATAAATCATTAAATGAAGTAAGTAGTACAATTTAAGATGTTTTTATAAATTTGAGAAAATTTTTAAATGCTTGAAATAATTCAAGTAAATACCTAGTATTTGGAGCCAAGTGCCATAATCGAAACCCTTAGGGTCTGTGTCAACGTGCCGGCATGGCACCGTCGTTGGTGCCAGTTATGTATGGAGCTCCATACAGATCTTTACATAGGTACTCATGGACATAAGCCCTTAAAGATCCGCCAAGGTCAACTGTCTGTCTATTCAAAGCAGTCAAATTAGATTATAACGTAGTTACTTGTGTCTACTTATTATAACTAAAGATTGTTACTATGAGAACGATCAAAAGAGAAAACTGATAAAAAAATTACTTTTTCTTAACTCTGCGCATGGTATTCAAGAAAAGTTTTTTACCTGAAATGCATCGCCTCTAAAAGTGTGCAGCCTGCGATGGAACGAGCAAAATAAAATGCTGAGACTGAAGAAATAAACGAAAGTATGCATTATTATGATGACGATTCTGAAACAGAGGCGATGGAGTTGACATTTATAATATTATTTCTTAAATATCACAGTTTATATTTTCATCTCTTCGACTAATAATCTAATAGTATAGACCTTGATCCCAAATTCAGGGCTTTTTTATCTCTTTTTCGCTATAGGAGAGTGGTGTGGCTCCTGGCAAAGGTCTCCTCGAACCACCTATACTGTTCTCTTTTTCTTGCCACTCTCTGTAGTCGAAGTCCCTATTTCAATAACCCAGTATCAATTTATCATAATCCCATTCCATAAGCCATTTAATCTTTCCTTTTTGCTGCAATATATCTTTCTCCTGCCGAAACCTGTTGAGTATAATTCTTGATTAATTCTTGGATATAGCAATGAAAGCATTACTATATCCAAGAATGGATCTTGGCAGGAGTGCCATACAATAAAACTTTTTCAAATGATCTCTACGTGTTGGATCTGTATACCTACGCAAGCCTCCCAAGGAACCAGTGAATCCAAAGGAAATATAAATAATATTATTTATTAAATATACTTAAATATTTTTCTCATGGCACAATAATGTTAATTTTAAGTAGTTAATTTTTGTTTTACAATTTTTTTTCGTTAAGAATAGTTCATTAAAATATTTATGTAACCTATAAAAATACATTCTGAGGATGATTGAGAGATTTCATTTCATTTTTAAACGTAGATATAAATAAGGCCACACTTACTTTGACTCTGTTCTCACAAAAACATGAAAAAGAAATTGATTGCGGTCTCCAGCGTCGCAAGACCTGATTTTTATATAAGCCTGTTCTGTCTCATAGTTGGGCAAAAGCCTCCCCTCTAGTTTTCTACTCTATATCAGTGGGATTGTTTGCCAGATCTTTTCGTATGCCCTTAGATCGTCTGCCCACCGAGTTCGAAAGCGGCCTCTTTTTCGTCGCTAGTCTGCAGGGATACTCTGTAGTTGTTCTGAAGCAAAGATAATATTTCAAAAACCAGTCATTATTTTTTCATGTTGTTTGGGACAATCGCCACACTATTTAAGCGTATTCATTTATTTAAATCAACAACACTCGACTCCACAGCTGTCGTTGTTCTTACAAAATCAATGAAGAAGTAGTTGGTTTCAGTCCCCAGCGTCGCGGTTTGTGCATAGATGTTACTGCTGAAAACATTGTGCTTGTTATCCAGAGACCTGAAGGAATATGAATGTTTATTTACTTGTATTTTATGGAACGTGGGATTTGTCTGGGGAATCGCAAACTATGTTTTCAACCCCCGACAAAAAAGAGGGGTGTTATAAGTTTTACGCAAATAATGTCTGTCGGTCTGTCTGCTGTCTGTATGTGGCATCGTAGCGCTCGGTTTTTTTTACGTGAAAACGAGTTTCCTTGCGGTGATCATTGGTTCTAAAGCTTGTTTTTAAATATAATTTGTTAATAATTACTTGTTTTCTTGCGCAGATCGTTAAAGCTGACCAAGGGAATGATCGAAAAGGAGGTGAGGTTGCTAAATCGTCACTGTATTTGAATTTTTATAAACTTATTTCTGTCAACACACTCACTATTGGGAGAAAGTGGCCTTTGTTTTAGATCATGTGGTACTAGGCTCTGACTTCCCCATAAGGAATATACACGTTATTAGTATTAACTAAATAAATACTTAGATAAGGACAAATCACCCTGGTTTAGATAGCCCCAAAGTAAGTTTAAACTTGTATTGTGGGATACTAACTCAACGCTTCTATATTTCATAATAAATACATGTATAGATAAACACCTAAGACCCAAGACAATTTGAAAAAGGCCATTCGCAACTTTAACTGGCTGGGTATCGAACACAGAACTTGCATGTTGACCATTACACCACGGAGGTCGTTTGTAGTAAGAGTATGTATGCAGAAATGTGTTTCTATGTAGAAACGCATGGCTTTTTCATAAATAACAGGGGTTTCCGCCTTGAAAGCCCCTTCGAGCACTCGCACTAGATTCAAGTACTAATGTGCGAACAAGTCAGCTAATTACACTTGTAGCTAGCCTAGCTGTTGAGATTACAAACTTTAAGTTTAGAGACTGAAGTGCGTGCTTAAGTTCTCCCTTGAACATTGAACATTATATGAGAACGTTGCTGGTCAAAACTTCTTCTTATTGTGTCGATGTTCAAAATTATTTAGTTAGTTTAGTTAGTAGTGAAAGAATTAGTCAGCCTAGACATTGGACAGAATTTGTATATGTCGCAGTTGGATGGTATAAACCGCTAATACACGAAACCTCTAGTTGTTTGGCATTACAGCTCGGTTTTGTTAAACAGCCGAATATTGTTCAGCTGGATTGTCTAAGATTGCGCAACGTGTTTCGTTCATTGAAACCGCTAACCATGTTTCCAAACGGCTAGCGGTTTTGTGAAACAGTAGCGGTAATCCGCTGTTTGACGAAACCGTTAAACAGGGTGTACTTTCTTATACAGACAAAAGTTTAACAGATTTTCGTTATTTAGAAAATTTTTACAAGATTATCATGTCATAGAATAATTAATATGTAGGTTACTCAGTATAAAGAATTTTTATTAGAATGTTTGTTATGAATAATTTGAAATCATAGAATTTTATTACAAATAACATTTACTTTTGCGATGTTTCTAATATCAGAATATCAAATTAAATATTATTATTTTTAATAAGTTTAGTTAATATAATATATTTATAACCTACAAGTTGGCCCTATTCTAGTAAAATGGATAAAACTTTCCCAGCACTCGCCGACGCTCGCTTCGCTCGCTCTGCTCGTGCGTCTGTTGGTCACAGTTCTAACCTAACCTAACCTATAAGTTTGCCCTATTCTAGTAAAATGGATAAAACTTTCCCAGCACTCGCCGGCCGCTGCCGAGCCGGCATGCTCGCTTCGCTCGCTCGGCTCGTGCGTGTGTTGGTCGCAGTTCTAACCTAACCTATAAGTTTGCCCTAACCTATATTGTGGTAGCGATTTATAATGTATTCTAACTTATTATACTCGTATGGTATTTAATTTGATTAAACAATGTTTTCACTTAATACTTCCTTAAATAATAATTTTCAGTAAAATAAAATTTCATGAAAGATTATACCGAACAAACAATATTCTTTAAAGAAATATTCTACTGTTTGATTAGTTTGTTAAATGAAAATATGAGATTCTAAAATTCATTGAACTGTGTTTCTATAAATTGTGTTTCATTCAAGTAAATAGTCTTTGAAACAATAATATTTGAAATAAAAATATAAGAATTAAATATTCTATGAAAAATTTTCTGTGAATCGAAATTCTATGAAATTTCAGTCTGTGAAACAAGGGGCACCCTTGGAGAACGCTATACGTAAAGTAGTGCGAAACCGCTCTACACATCACACATGAGCGGTTTCGCACTACTCACGGATTCGGTTCGGATTCGGATCGAAAGAAGTGCAAAACCGCTCTTATAGTTCAAGATATTTTTAATGGTCTTCGCTTCGTAGTTTTTATCCATCGCGAAGACTAAGGAAAATAAAGTACTAAGCAAAGACATCTCGTGCTACTATTGCATTTAAAAGGAGGGCTGATGTTGGGCGGCAGCCGCTTTTGAAACTTTTTCCACAAATGCATTTCCAAAGAAGTCAACTGGTCGTAAAACTATAGGCCAAATCGTTCAAACTGTTCCGCCTATTCTTTCTCGATTTCCCATGGACTTTGTCAATCTTGGGTGACCATTGACATGCATATTATCAATTATATTTGGAGGAGAAAAAGCGGGAAAGCGCAACCCTGGCTCCAAAGCAGTACAGCTGAGGATGCAACCGGGAATACGCTAAGATGAAGAAGGAGACAAAAGAGGACAATCTTAGTTTGAAAACAAACAGCAGTTCAAGAGTCTTAGTCAAAAACAAAATAACCCATGTTCGCTATATATACAGACGTGGATATTCACAGAGTAAAAATAAAAGCTTGCAAAATAAAACACAATATACAGGTGTACTGAACGCTATAACAAGTGAGTATACTTCTTAACTTTCCTTTCATTATCGTCTGGCAACCTTCGCCCCAAAAGTCGGTTTATGACGGCCGCACTCGTAAACCCGAGAGCGTTTGTCAACAATATAAACTCTGACTGACGTTGATCCTGCTCATGCTAAATGTCGAACTTTAGGATAAACAAAGGTTATCGATGCTAGATTTCATAGTTTATTGCCATATGGAGTCTATTTCGGTCCTTTTCTTTCGCTTATTTTTGCTAGGTACCTAATTAACGCGTCACCTTTTTCCTACTTACTTTTTGACCAAATTAACACCAAAACAAAAAAAAACTATCGACTATACAATGTGTTGTTTTTTTCTACGCTAAATTAACACGTTACTTTTTTAGTGGAAAATATGACAGTCTACAACAGTTTAGAAAGGTTTGATGGTGTGTTCGTGTGTATGTTTGTTATGAATAAACTCAAAAATACTAATCTGATTTTTTCAATTCTCTTGAATACTAAATTATCTATACTAATATTATAAAGCGGAAGAGTTTGTTTGTTTAAACGCGCTAATCTCAGGAACTAATGGTCCGATTTGAAAAATTATTTTTTTGTTGGGTAGTCCATTTATAGAGGAAGGCTTTAGGCTATATAACATTACGTTCCGACAACCACGCGAACGAAGTCGCGGGCACAGCTAGTATATAATATACGCGAAAGTTTTCATGGATGTATAATATACATCCTTGCAAACTTTCGCTTTCAAGACAAAACGGAGGATTGGAATAAAATTTGGCACGTAAGTAAGTTTTTGGATTTCAAAAAGAATATTCCTGGGAGATTTTAATAACAGACTCTTTGACCATGTGGGCAACGCCGCGGGCTACAGCTAGAGTAGTAGTACTTCCTGGTTATTCCCCAGTGTCAGCCTTAACTTCGTTACTGCTTCGGTCCGTCGACTGTCTCTTCTTACAGTCATGTCTTGCTTTATCTACGTGTTTTGTGTTCCTACGTCTATTTCTTTGGTGTATACCAATTCTTTAATAATACTTGATCGTATGATAAGAACAGTGATAGAATGTAGGCGATGCGGCTAGCAACCTATAACTACATACTTTGATTTCTTTTCCCACCTTTTCGCTCACCATCTCGCTAAAAGTGGCCTTTGAGTCTTACGCTTCTGGCCTCTTTTTGCTTAGAGCTACAAAACCCAAAGTGCTCTGTCTGCCCCATTAGGGATAAAGACGTACGAAGTATATATATGTGTGTAAGGCCGGTGGTACACAATATAAAAAATACACACAAAATGTATATGGGCTGAATTTACCACCAGCCTTAGCCCACACATTTTGTCTTCGCCCGACAAAACTTTTACGAGCAAATGCCTACTGAAATCGTAAACCTTAGAGGTTCGCGTTTGTCAACAATATAAACTCAGATCGAGGGTTGTAAAGGCTCTGAGCTGCACATTATGGAAAGTCCAGAAAGATAATGCTTTAGATTACTGTGCAATAAATATAAAATAAATAAAGAAATAACTAAAAAAAAGAGATCTGGTTATGTACATCTATGAATGTAATATTAATGTTTTATTTAGCTTCTGTTTCCTAAGTAGCCTTCTGCGACATCCACGGGAAGACTTGGAGTGGTCCTCTTCTACTCTGCTGGTAAGTTATATAATACAATTACACAACACTAAGTTATATTATATGTATAACCCTTTCTATCTTACTTGTTCTTACTAGTTTGAGATCTAAGAAAAAAATAGGAAGGCTACAGATGCTTTCTGTTCATGCAGATGGCAGAAGTCGACCACGGGAATGGGTGTCAGTATCACCAGGCCGGTAATTCATAAAAATAAACTTCTAAATAGGCCATAAGCTAGCAACCTATTTGTGACTTTTAATTTCAGCCTAGCCAGATCAAATACGTACCATCACGTTCAGCGTGGCCTTTGGGCACCCTTTTGAGTCTCGATCTCAGGGGTTTCCCTAAGGTCTCAGAGGAGACTCAGAGGGGTACAAGGAGGCGTTAAATTAAGAATTTTGTAGATTTTTTTTATTGTCTTTTTACTTTGTGTTTAGACCTTCCTTCAGTAACGGGTATTTTTCGTGATCTGCAGATCTGAATATTTTGTTTATTATTAAGCTTTAGAAAAGTCAGTACCTATTAGCATGTTTTTTCTATATTATGTAGTTTTTGTTTTGCGACTCTTGTACAGAAATAAAAAAATATTTACGTGAGGTGTCAGTTTCGGTAACAGTGTCGCGAGTTCCATGGTTTATTTCGCATCTCAAAAAATGCCAAACGCGCCTAAAAAAGTTATCACCTAGTAAAAACTATTCTTGTAATTATAAAATTTTAGTAAGTTTAAAGATAAGTTGAAGGTAGTTGCTGCTAATAATGCAAGATACAGACACACTATCACGTCTTTATCCCTAACGGGGTAGACAGAGCCTAGGGCGGTAAAGCCCAGGCCACTTTTAGCGTAATGGTGGGCATGAAGGTGGAAAAGGGAAATCATTATAGTGATGGGTTGCTAACCGCATCGCCTATTCATATGATTCAGATTCTCGCCCATTCCCTCGATCGGCTTTTACGATCTGCACGGGAAGAGAAGCAGCTGGTACATTCTATGTTTTTTCCTTTCTCCCAGACCAGCAAAGAAGAAGTAATAATGCAAGGAAAAAAACAAACTGAATTCTAACTATAAAACTGTTCAATATACTTTAACATTTTTTTTTTGTTAACTTAGATTTCATAGTAGAGCAAAGGCCATAATCCTGTGTTTACAACTAATTCAATCTTTAGCGACTTCTCTCCAATCTTTATCAAAAGCAGATAGGTTATCAATATCAGAAAGGTATACAGGGTTATTTTTAAATAACCGGAAACCTTTTTGGAGCAAGTTCAGTCCGTGATACTGAACTACTTCCCATAAAAACATTTATCGAATAACGAAAAAAAAAATTTCGTCCTCCCATACAAAATCCATTCGGTTGAGCACCGATTTGTATGAAAAGTCGAATTTTTTTTTTCGTTTTTCATTAATTGTTTTTATGGAAAGTTGTTCATTATCACGGACTGAACTTGCTCCAAAAAGGTTGCCAGTTAATAAAAAATAGCCCTGTATATTTCATCAGCTTCGTTAGCGATATGAGCACGAAGTATCACTACATTTATAAAAGCCTTTAAAAAAAATGGAACTTAAACCTATACAACAAAAAATTAAGTACCTACTAAAAACTACAAACAAGTGAAATAGTCTCAATCCACCGTTGCTATATTAATTGTACAGTCATCAAATAAAAGCTTTAACATCGTTATAAGCGCTTTTATTTTGTGACATATTTTTGCTGCTGACTGTACAGCAAACAGACACAAATAGCTAGACATGCAAGACAGTACAAGCTACGATGTTTGGCAAAACGTAAAGTGCCTACGTAAAGGGCTTGCAAACTGTCTCCTTCAGGTCTCTTAGCTTCTTATTTAATCTTTTTGCTGAACGTCGCGTGCAACTTTTGTTGCGTTTTTTAGGCAAAGGAGTAGATGTTTGTGATGAGGTCTATTGTGTGATATGCTGTGATGTTGTACTTACCTAACGCAAAAAGAAAAAATGTGTTAGTACCATGGTAGGATGATAAAAAGGAAGGTTATATCAATCTTATGATTGTGATCCGTAAGGGCGATTTTCTAAGGAAAAAGCGAAACATATCAATTAGTAATAGTAGTAAATTACATGATTTAAAATTTTTATCGAGGATTTTTTGTATTCTCTTTTTAGCACTTAGATTTGAATAAATTAAATTATTTTTGTTACTACTTTTATAAAACGCTAAAGTTTCGATATATATGATACAAACAAACACACACATAATCAAACCTTTTCTCTTTATAAGTCTAGATTGGTAAAATGCCCTACAATATTATTTGACTTATTTTCTCTAACGATACTATTAACTCCTAACTCGTTTATATCCAAACAATTACAAAGTTATAGAAAGTAAAAGAAGGATTTATAAAATTAGCACCACAAATCGTATTTTTTTATAATTACAATATACAGGGTCTAACATAATAATTTTTTAACAAAAAAATAACAACCGTCTTAAATTTTTTTTAGGAGTTTCTTCCATATCTCCGAAGTTCTTCATCATATCTTCACCAAATTAAAATGGAACCAATTCGGTAGTAAAGGCTTTCAAATAAAAAAAAGAATCTTCAAAATCCGTTCACAATTGGCGAAGATATCGCGTAACAAACAAACATAAAAAAATCGACGGGTTGCACTCCGGGAGTGCCGGCAGAAGTGAAAACATGAATATTAACGTTGTGCATTTTTGATATTTTGGAATGGTTAGGGAATAATTTTGCACGAATTGCTTTAATTATCAGTATAAAAGTACTATCATTTATGTGGTAGAATACAATATTTATTTATTGCGCTATCGTACACAAACATGACTATTTATATTACATTAAAAAGTCAGCTAAACGAAACTGCAGGCGCAGGCATATATTTTCGCCGCGCCGTAGAAAGAGAGAGGGATACTTCCTCTCCTACGCCGCGCCGGCTGTCTACTCTCCATCCGTCTTACGAATTTTCGATCAGGACACGTGTCCTGACGCGACTATAAAATTTTTTACCCATTACAAAAAAAAGTGTACAACGCCGCTAAAGAAGTTTTTACTTTAAAAAAACCGGCCAAGAGCATGTCGGGCACGCACATGAAAGGGTTCCGTAGCTATCCGATGGTCCGAAAGTTTTAGAATGTCTTCAGATATTACAGTTCTTTTATTTTGCGGTTGACTCCATACATTTTGTTCGGCCGACTGTAACTACATAAGTTGGTCGAGTTGTATAAAAATAACTGTCTATGATACCCAGACCGCTATAGTTTTAATTCAAAGTACATATTTTGAGGTATATACCACATTTTTTTCAGAATTATTTTAGTAATAGGTATTTCAAAAGTTACGGAGGGGGACACCTCAAATTTTAACTTTGTATTAGATTATCTCAAGACAGGGGGGTTTGATCTACATAGTTTTGAAGCAGTTTTTGTTGCGTTTTAAAAGACCTTTTCAACGATACCCCACACGGGGTTAGTCTAATTTAATTTTTTTTAATTCACTTTTCGTTGTATGGGGGCTGAAAAAAAAATTTTTTTTTTCGTAATTTTAAAAACCAACTTTTGGAACTTCAATATCTATCTCTCCACTAATTTTCGTGACAATCGGTGCAGTAGCGGCGGAGTACGAGCCCGGACGGACAGACAGACGGACGGACGGACGGAGATGACGAAACTATTAGGGTTCCTTGTGGACTACGGAACCCTAAAAAAGATCATACAGTTAAATTGATAACCTCCTCCATTTTTGAAGTCGGTTAAAAATAAACTGTAACAATTTTAAGGGTGGATTCAATCCATGTTACTAAACAACTTTCCCCAAAGAACATACATCGAAATACGAAAAATAATTTCCGGCCTTTCTTACTAGTTGACCGATTAGCTGATCCGAATTTGTACGGAAAGCCAAAAATTTTTTTTCATTTTTCGATAGGTATATTTTCCTTGGGGAAAGTTGTTAAGTATCATGAATTGAACTCGTTATATTTTATGATTTTGATAGACGTTTATATTCATCTTATCGAGTGTCTCAATGGCTGGTACTTAACACTGGTGTCAGATATTTAAAGCTACTTATAGACATCTTTCGTAGCTCAATGACTGCCATCCAGTGATAACAGTCATTATTACACACTAGTGAACTAATGTTTCCTTACGATGTTCTCCTTTACCGGAAGCAAGAGGTGGCAGTTAATAAACGGGGAAGTGTGAGTCGGACTCGAAAATGAAGGGTTCCGTAACAACGTACAATATTTTAAAGGTCTGAAGAAATACGTTTCTTGTATGACGACCCCCTTTAATTTTTAACTTTTATTTATTTTAAGCATTTGTTGTTATAGTGGCTATAGTATTACATAATCTGTGAAAATTTTAAGTATCTAGTTAATGTCATTATAAAGATCTAGTTCAAAACGCTGAAAAAAACACGTTTTTTGTATGACGACCCCCTTTAATTTCCAACCTTTTTTTTATTTTTAGTATTTGTTGTTATAGCGGCTAAAGTAGTACATAATCGGTGAAAATTTCAGGTGTCTAGCTATTACGGTTCAAGAGATAGAGCCCTGTGACATACGGACAGACGGACAGACAGCGGAGTCTCAGTAATAGGGTCCCGTTTGCACCCTTCGGGTACTGAACCCTAAAAACGACTGTTTGTAAGTACAAAAAATATGATTAAGTTAGTTGACGTTGCGAATGTGTTATTGTAATTTAGTGCAAAATTAAAAAAAAATATTAATTACAAGCGAAATTAAAGTAACATACCACTAATTTACGCCGTGTGGTTCCCGGCAGAGTAGAATAGGACCACTCCAAGTCTTCCTGTGGATGTCGTAAAAGGCGACTAAAGGACAGTTCCGTCACTGCACATAAACATACTTCCGATAGGCAGCAGCGTCGGAAGTGAGATAGTGACCCCCCCACTGCGCTCGCCAACCCACCTGCCAGCATGACGAGTATGGCAAAACCCCTCAATGAAGGTACAAAATACGACCAGGCCCCCAGTACCCGGCAGCCCTGCTATTCCTGACTCCGGTAGCGGTCATGGTAACGGCAGGGCAGGGGGTGCTAAGAATCCCCGGATGGGATCCGGCTACCACCACCGGCGAAAACTGGGCCTGGTAACACACAACGTCTGCACTTTGAGGACAGACGAGAAACTGAATACGATTCGGCTGGGCAGCGTTCGGGAAGTTACGCAGTGTCTTCTCGTCCAAAATACCTCAGTGCCTCAAGACGAAAGTGCTTAATTAATGTGTGTTACCAGTGATGACTTATGGCTCTGAAACGTGGTCCCTTACTATGGGTCTCATAAGAAGGCTCAAGGTCGCTCAACGGGCTATGGAGAGGGCTATGCTAGGTGTTTCTTTACGTGATCGAATCAGAAATGAGGAGATTCGTAGAAGAACTAAGGTCACAGACATAGCCTAGCGGATTAGCTCATTGAAGTGGCAGTGGGCGGGGCACATAGCGCGAAGAACCGATGGCCGATGGGGCAGAAAGGTTCTCGAATGGCGGCCACGTACCGACAGGCGCAGCGTAGGACACCCACCTGCTAGGTGGTCAGACGACCTGAGCAAGGTTGCAGGAAAACGCTGGATGCAGGCCGCTTCCGATCGGTCGTTTTGGAAATCCTTGGGGGAGGCCTATGTCCAGCAGTGGACTTCCTGTGGCTGATATGATGACCACTAATTTGTTTAAAGTTAAAATATATAATAATATATGTTTATTCTTCCTAAATTTGCAGTTAAATTCGTCAATAAATTGAAATAAAGTAACTAGAAGACATCGCTCTGCGTCCAAGAGTGATCCTATTTAATCTGCTTTTCCACCTTCTAGGAATTGTATCTCATTCAATAAATAACGACTTAACGAATAAAATAAAACGAGGAACTTGTTTAGGTCTACGTGAACGTAGGTATAACAAACATTGTGAGTCTCTTCAAAATTAAAGTGGTACCTAATACTACTTATTGTCAAAAAGTTTAATTTTAACTTTCGTATTTCGAATACGAATATAGTTTGACACTCGTTTTATTGTAGTTCTAAAACTACTTTATTTAATTTTCAAACATATGTAACAATAATTACTATTAATTATTTAATCTAAATTATAACTAGATAAAAATAATTAAAACTAACTAAAAACTAGAGCTTAAAAACTAAATATATTATTCAAAATAAAATAAAAAATAATAATAACAAAGAAGCCAAATTAATAATTTCTGCTACGTTTGTAAAATTATTCATTACAAAGTAGGCACGCACTGTCAGATAAACTGTTTTAAAACTTTGGAACTTGTGTTATAAAAAAAAAATAAGTGACAGGTACTTTAAACGTACTTAAAAACAAAATAATTATCTCCTATTTTACGAATACAGCATTAATATCTTGTCATCGAGACATTTTTTGTTTACTTTACTTTAAAATAACAAATAAAATATTGTTGTAACAACGCTACCATTTGCCCAAAACTCATAAAATATAATACGTCACTACGCTTCCGCAATATATTAATACATTACTGTAATGATAATATGTAAGAAGAAATAAAATAAATTAATAAAAATATAAGAGTTATAAATCCAAACTAATATTTCTCTTAAAATCTTTTTTATTGACATCCCTGATGATGACAAAGTCATAACAAACTTCCGCAAATAAATGAAAATAGGTTTATTTTCAGCAATCGCAGCAAATCTGGCAAACGATATAAACAGTAATAAAATTAAGAATTCATACACCCTTTTACTATAAAAAAGTAGTAATAGACGATGCGGCTGCCATTAATATTATTAATATGGCTTCACGAAGCAAGGACCATAAAGTTGAACAAACGAGGAGGGCGGGATACTTTTTACCGCCCGGACTCCCATAAAAACTCAAGCCCTGAATTAGCTCGATTCTTTGTCACCCCTTTGAACAACCCTAAATTTCTACTACCACCGTCTTTGTCTAACAATAACCACTACATTCCCATCCGTTAAACTGCATCAAGGAAAAACAACGTGAAACCGCCTGAGATGAAACGAGATAGAATAATATATATGCACTAGTAGAGGCGACAGAGAGAAGCATACGTAGTAGTACCGACGGACGTAAGCTTCGCACTGAGAGGAAGGGAGACGGGCGAAAGTGAGCAAGAGGGAAATAAAAATTAACCAACAGAGGGGAGCGGAATCGAGCTTCTTCAGGCGGGGTAGTTAGTTCGCATTCGACCGCGCTCGCGGTAGGGTCTCTGAGCGACTGCGCCAGATACGGTCCGAGTTGTGATTTTTCTTGTGATTAATTTCCGATTCTGATGACGTTTTATGTCTTTTCAACAATTGAGAAGGCATTTGTATAGTGTAAAAGTTAATTATAAATCTTCGGGATCAAAACTTTTGTACTTTTAGTGATGTTATCGTGTCACCAATAAAATTGGAACATTTAGATCGTCGCACGTTATTATGACTATCTCGCGATTCATGTGTCGGTTATGATAAGCGGGGTGATTTGACCAAAACTTGCATCGTTAAAGGAGGGATACCAAAGAAAATGTGTGCCAAAATGTTGTTTTATAGTTTCTACCTGTTATCTCTATTGTGGATTGGAGTGCCAGCCGAAGAGGAAGTGTCTTCACCACTCCGTGTAGCACAGTGTAGAGCAACATGCTTAGAAAAGGTATTTTGAAATAATTTTACATATCATCAGACTTCAGCATGTTTTTTTTTCATCATATTATCATATCCACGCTTTTGATTTTCTTTGCTTTATGTTCATTTACTAACTGTTCTTTTACGAGTATATAACTTTTATTTTATTTACTAATTTAGGTGTTCAGAACCTCAAAAAAGTCTTAGCAGAAAGCTGCATGAAGATATTTTGCCGACGCATCGCAAAGCTGCTGGCACAGTTTTATTTCCTCCTACTCAAACAAAACGGAAATAAGATCTATAGAAATAAAATTATTTTAAATAGAAAAAGGAAAATACTGAACATTCCGCAGTAACAAGGAAAATATTCAAATTATTCAATACGATTTATTTAAGCTTACAGTTGCTAAGGGATCTCGAACTGAAGTAACTTTGTGATCGTCTATTTTATTTGACTTAGATATGAATTTTTGAACAACTTAGTGCTTTTGCCATTTGTTTACCCTCACTCCTACCTATTCATAAAAACGTTTTTCTCTTCTAAATCAGTCATATAAAAGAGTACAGACGTCAGAAATCCTTTAAGAAGAAGCATTATACATTATGAATACACCGGTTAGATTTTAACAAGTTCTAATTCTTGAACTAATTTGCTTTTTAATAAACTGAGTTTTTAGCATGTTACGCAAATTTTCGTATCACTACCTAACTCTCATCAAAAAAAAAATGGATGAATGAATAAATTTTTCGTCATCACGTTTCAAGATTTAAAATCCTGTATCAACTAGGTACCCACCTATACTTAGCTAGCAAACTCATTCATTGTTCATACATTCAATCAATCATAAAATGCCACTGATGGACTGCTATTCAAACATAGATTTCTAATGATTGACAATGTAGCCATACATGATCATGATAAATCCATGTTGATATTTTTTTCTATTTGCTATTGTAGTGCCGTCTACACATTCTTTTTTGAATATAACATGATCGAAGAGAATAAAAGCAATTTCAAAATTACGGTTGGTTTTAGCTGATTTGGGTTGAAATTTTATATTCATAATAAATATAGACCTATTATATCACGTTTGTTGTCCCTGCCCTTCCCCATAGGCAGACTGTTCTTTATCTAGATTTTTTCCCTTATAAGTCTTGCTCCAAATGGCACGTAAAGCCGTTGATCCCGATGACAGTCGTCAAGCTATGTCACATGCCTTTCGGCAGCTTGAAGAATATGACACTAGTGTTGGACACTTACTCATACGAAAAACAAAACAAACATGGTGAAGACAGAGCATTTTGGATTTTACGTCACTAAGCAGAGAGATCCAAGGGCCGGAAGACCCTATGGCCTATGGCTTTTTGCTTGATGATGGGCGAGCAGGTGGAAAAAAGAATCGAAATATTGATGGGATGGGTTGCTTGCCGCATCAAATATCAACATGATTCGTATTTTCGCCCATTCCCTTGTAGTACCGGCCTATGTCACTCCCTGTTTAAGTATCAAAAATGTACCTAAATTATTACTATGCGCGCAGGCGGCCCCTCCGGGTGGTAAATTCAGTTATACGAATCGTTTGTCCAGAGTAATAAGAATGAAATTGGCTTGCAATGGATGTCTAGGTATCTATACGAAAAGGTGCTGAGTTCTAACGTGAGCTAAATTAAACCATATCGCTAGCCACATTGAGTAGATATATCTTTGAATTTCTTTGTTGAGTGAGACTTCTGTACGTTAGTATAATTTATTCTGTGGTAGTACTAGCTGATACATTCTAAGCTTTTTCTTTTCTCCCAGACCAGCAAGGAAGAATTAATAATCAAATGCTCAATAAAAGAACAAACTGAAGTCAAATTCCTGAAGATTCTATAAACTACAACAAAAAGATGTAAAACATGCATAAATTCTTCATCCTTTCAACAATAACTGAAATGATAAATGAGCAAGCTTCGAGGATGTCACGCAAAGAAACAATTGTGTTCATAAAGCGAAACCTTCAAGCAATTTACTTGACATGAACATTCGAAGACTAGGAGACATTGTAAGGCCTAAGATGCAATTATGTATGGTGGAAGTATTTATCGCCACTAAGAACGATAAGCACAATTTATATCGACCAATATTTACCGATAGAATTTATCTAAACTGGTTAGGTTATTTATTTGAAGCATTCCGAGCGGGTTGCCCGCTGGTTATCGCTGCCCATTCCTCTATAAATGTAATTTGTATTGCCATCCCTTTCAATTGGAATAACCTTATTTGTTTCTGCTATAGTTGAAGTGAAACAATAAATTATGTTGTTACTTAATGAATTTATCTCAAGAAGTTTTATTAACTTTTAAAAATCCAATATCAGAATTAAATTGCCTTTCAAAAATTTAAACAGTCGAAGACAAATTTGAAATGTATGCATGTGTTCTTATCTGAATTTATGAATATTTTAATTGCAATCGAGATATCTTTACAAGATTTTTGAAAGTACTTATTGACTTCATTTGTTACATTCGTATGGTCTTTATTAGACCCTTTCGTAACGTCGATGCTAATGATAGTCTATTAAGATTATGGTAAGAAAGTGTCAAAGTAGTCTCATAATAAAAGTAAGTTAGTTACTTTATGAATTCTGTTAATCTGATACTTAACATGTTTCTTATTTGTTATAGGTATAAGTACTCGTTTGAACTTGTAGTTTTCAGGACCTAATAAATTAGGTAATAATTAGTCAATTATTGACTTTTGACAAAATTTAAATCACAAGTATTTATGTTTTTTTCTATAATTAGTTGATACAGAAACAGAAACATTATCACGTCTTTTTCCTTAACGGGGTAGCTAGAGCCTAGGGTTATAATACCCAAAAGCCACAATTAGCATAATGGTAGGTGTAAAGATGAAAAAATTGAATCAAAATAGTATTTCAGTAATTAGTCGATTATTTTCAAAACGAATTAAAGTCAAATAGTTACACAGGAGTTACAGCTTTTCTTTTTCTTGGGTGCCCGCTGCCTATAAACCCTTGATGTCGGCACGTAAAATCATTTCAAAGTTATTAGTGCGAGCGAGTTTATGTGCCACTTAAAATCCTTTCAGTTCGATTTCAATGGAATCATAAATTGGAGGCTATGGAGGAACGCAGTACCATGTGAATTAAATTACTTTAAATGCCCTTAATTGAACCTTTTGTTAACGTTGATAAAATGTTCTTTCTAAACTTTGTTGCCTAGCAAGATTACCTTTTTACTTTCTTTAATTATGCCACTTATATAATGTATGCATATTTATTTCACTAAAACGAAAATTTAATTATTTTGTATTATTAGTTAAAGTAATATTTTATGTACTATAAAGTTATTCAAATCAGAATAGTTTCAGAATGTAGAAATATGGCGTTATAAAAGCGTTCGATAATTCATTAAAACTTATTAAATGTAAAAGCTGTAGATAGACCTGGATTTGTGCCTGAATGGAGAAAAGAATAAGAGACATTGGCTATATTATAATCATGTGACTATAATCATGCATGCTTCTAATGATGAGTGTTGCTAATATTTGTGCCAAAATAACCGCATGTATCCACAATACGTTTACTCATATCTTTTTCATTGATGTTTGGCAGACCTTTACCAATATCCATTTCTGTTATTACATTTTTCTCATATTTGCTCTACAAAGCGCTCATATTAGCGGCTCCATATTTCTGTTTACAATTCCAGGTAGAAACGTCAGAAAAAATAGCACCCGTATCATGCACATCATCTACGTTTCAAATATCGACATCTGCTGATAATCCACGAGGCATTTCGATGGATCACGCACGAGTTTTTTGCTAGGCCATTTTTTCTTTTGATTCCTTTTTTGGGCTACCTGCGACAAAGGTTCAATGCCAAGCTTTGAATGTGCGTGACGTTACCAGGGGCGGAAGGATGGATATTTAAAGGCTGTTGCTTTGTTCGCGTTATAAGGGTATCGTGAGGAAATGCGCAAATTACTAAATAGCTCCGGTCAGGATAATCAATGTTTCTACCTGACGCGCTCAACTTTTTTTGATATAAATACGAATATAATAACATGCTCCCAGGCGGCGAGCATTTAGGTAAAAAATCTAGAAGAATATGCGCTAACAAGTTTGCCGTTAGCCTGAGGCAATACAATTTAAATTTTCCTCTTATCGACATTTCTGTTTTAAATATTCCATTTCAGTTTCGATGGCACTTTTTTTAACAGAATATTCTTCGTTTTCTTAAAGAACCATATCCTAAAGTTTATTTTTGTCTTTAAAAAAGTCGGTGAAAATATGTTATACAACAAACAAAAAAAATGTTTTCATGAAAAAGTACCGTCAACTGTCAATGAGACTAACAAAATTTAAATAATTTACAACAAAGAGCCAAAGAACTAACTATGAAGTCTCTGCCTAATGAGATGACTTCCAAGTCTAAAAAAGTCCCATTGTAATGAACTGTCACCAAAAACTATCCTTTCCATTGAAACAGAAAGGTTTTAAATATATTGGTTTGTGTTTTTTCTTTTCATCTTTTTCTAAACTTTTTGTGCCTCCCTCGATGCCAGCTTGGAAGCATGTGGTGAATTTTAAAAAGTGCCTTAAGTGCCAAGATATAGATATGGTTATGACTACATTAGGCATGTAAGTTGGGTTGTCATGTAAATTTTATGTTTCCCTTTATATAAATTTGTCGTGAGCGCTCTTGTCGTGTGTTCAAATATAATATGCGTTTTGAATTTAAATTGAGTTGCCGTGGGCTTTCTGTTTTATTATATTTAATTGGCTGTTTATTGTTGTTGGTTTCACTACTAAAATAGTAAGCATAATTTGTAATTTTTATCTTCTTGACATTTGTAATTTTTTGGTTTTGCAACCACTGGCTCTATCCGTCCACACCGTAAGAAATAAAGATGTGACAGTTTATATTATAACCTCAAAAAATAAACGTTATTATGTCTTAACTGTGATTGAATCAATTTTTTCAAAGTGCACATAATTTATTGGACAAATCTGTATATTACTCGTATATTGAATGTATTGAGAATGTGAGATCTATAATAAACATAACTGATAGAAAACCTAAAAAATTTATTTAATGTAGGTATATTTAAAGAAAATGCTTTTGCACTTACAAAATAAATAAACAAAATAAGTATGTGATCAGCTGAAATAAACATAGTTTTTAATGCACCAATGTGATGACGTAATCACCATTTTATCATTCATCAAACTCTGACATTCTTTAATATTTTTAGCAAAACCATCAGCGCATTGTTGGCACCGTTACAAAACTGCAAATAACATTCCATTATTTTTAATTTTATAGCGAAAATATCAAAACTCAAGTCATGAGTATTGTTCTGAAGATAATAATTCGCTAAAACATTTCACCTTGAAATCTTTGCAAAAGAATAAGTAGGTTGATCTGAACAAGAACCTTGATTAGAAATTTAGGACCATTCCGGCCTTCGTTTTACGGTCCCTTTTCGAGTTTCGGGCTAAGCATTATTATTTTATCGCTGCTCAGCCATGCACAAGAGGTAGAATAAAAATTTGGTGCTTGCTTGCTCTCAAAAAAAAAAGAAACTCGTTCAAGGTTTCGGATGCACGTCCCGGGGCAGCGTTTAGAAAAAATAAACAAGAAGAAAGTCCAAAGCCGAAATGACCTGCGTTTTTGTCGGTTTGTTTTCGTTTTTGTTACGTTTGAGTTCATTTGGAAGTAGCCACGTCTGCTTACTGAATTAACTTAAATTGCCTTCCTTTTTTGTGTTTCAGATGATTGCTTTATGTTTCTTTTGTGGCCATCTTTCGTCCGGCCGGTATAATTGAAAATATACTATAATTTTGTTCTTCTTGATATTGTAATGACATTTTTGCATATGTGGGAATATCTGTTTTTTATATATTTTACCGTTACGGTTGTATTTCTCGTGGACTGATGTGGCGTTTAATTTTTTTTAAACATAGATTAAAATTACAGAAAGCAGCACCAAGTGCAAGTCTTAAATGTGGTTGGCAAGATTATGGGCTACTAACATACATATATAATTAACATATTAATATGTAGATTGTAGGTAGTCCATTATTATACCCAATAATGTATGCTTTGAGTAATTTAGTAATCATATTACATTTAGTCTCATAAAACCTCCGTAATTCATACAGGAGGAAACCCATCTGGCATAATCTTTATTTTTCTTTGCTTTCCGATTATTATAATATAATGCTTAGGAAGGTATGTATATTAAATTTTATCCAAACAAACATTTACTTCTTTTTCTCTCTTTTGTCGTGTGTGTGTCAGTATAATACATATTTTAAATTATTGTTTCACATTACTGTCTTCATCGCACCACCTTAAATTTTTTTAGCACATTTCCTGTCACCCAAAGGTAGCCTGTATTGCCTTGGCGATAAGGCCTCCTATTACAAATGTATACTGTACATATTTTTGAATATTATTTATAGGTATGTGTTTTTGGTGCAATAAAGTGTTACTACTTAATTTGACTGATATTGTGAGCCAGTCCTTTAACACTATATTTACGAGTATCAAGTACACCAAATTACTTCAAATATGAAAAGTCATGCAAAAGAGCATCTCACACGAGCTCGCCTCCAGCATCCGTAATAAAGCCGTAGGCACACGATTAATGATTCATGACCCTGCAGTGTCATCAATATTATTCTGTTTGTTACACCCTCGCCCCTTTCCATACATAAATAAACGCGACGCGTTGCTTCTCTGATTACATCTCCCGATGTGAGAAATAGTGCCTTTTGTACAATACCCTTGGAATAGTTAGCTTGTTCACGGTTTCGGGTTTCTTAAAGATGTTAGATAGTGGAATTTATTCGTTGGCAATAAGCAATCTCGCTTGGAGTTATAGGTTTCTTGTAATGACTTGATGCGTATCTGCTTCGGGTTCCTCAGCTGGGTTAGGTTCTTGAAGAAATCCAATTATTTTACTGAGAGTTCGTTTAAGTTTCTATGCAGTATCTTTGAAATACTCTTTATTATGTGTAGGGTAAGTAAGTAAATGATGAAATCGGCCTTTGCTCAGTAGTAGGACACATCTATTGTCTAAAAAAGGTCTTTATAGATTTTATTTTTAACTTTATTGTACTTTCAATAAAAACAGTAATTACACATAATTCCAAACACGTTTGTCCAAATGAAATACCTGTTCTATATTCAAGTTCTTTACATTTATTTAGGAACATTTTCGCGTAAAATATTACTCAATAACAGAGTATTAAATTAAACGGTCACGTCTAAGTGGCTAATCTGCGCTTTTATGTACGATACGTCGCTAATTACAAGGTAATATTGTCTTCAGTGTCACCCACATAACATGTTATTTCACTCCAATTAAGGTTTAATATCTCTAATGTGAACGTATCATTAACGTCATACATCACCTGTAATTTACCGCATTCATATAACTTTTACCCGACATAATAACACATTGATATTAAATATAACACTGCGGCCTAACAAGCTCTAATTATTGATTTGGACGGTGGCAAATGTAAATAATATTTCACGACACATAATGTCATCATAATTGCTTATTGGGCTCAAACATTCTAATACTCCACGTGATAATAAAAGAACACGTAGTTACCAGAAATTACATGACGTACCGTTAGTGTTGTGTGATATAAAGCCTCATGTCACGCGATACAACGATAAAGTACTTAAGGCTAAATCAAACGAAAATGAGGACTGTCTAAATCCTAAGACAGATACAGATTCCGAACACGTAGATGATAGACTCTCAGATAATGCTAAAGTCCGCTTCGGAGTTCGAGGAACTCATTAAAATTTATGACCAAGCCTTTATATTGGTACGTTTTCATAAAACAACAAATTGTTGCTACATTAATTTCAATATAAACGATGTTATTAGTATTAGTGATTAATACAGCGATAAATCACGCGAAGAAGAAGTTATTATAGAGTCGGGAATTAAAATTGAATTTTTCAACGTTACAAATGGGATATCGCGGCTTAACACGGCTGGGATTCACAACTGCTAATAAATTATTTGTGTACTCGCATTGAGTTTTATTGATAGCTCGGATAATTTAATTGGAAATATAAAAAGGAATGTCTTGTTCCGAGAGAAATATATTTTTTGTGGGTAAAGCTCGCGGAGCATCTTGTCTGATAAATGATGCGTCCGCTACCGCTACACCGCTTCGCTTTTAATCCTGCGCCACCATTGTGTCGCCGTCCGATTTTTGACGGCGACCGTTTTCAGACACCTACGTTGTTTCGGGTAAATAATAAATTAATGGTGCTTCTTCTTTATCTTTTTATCGATCTTTTAAGCTAACAATTTTGTTTTGAAATGCCACACGTATGGCTATAATTTAATTTGTGTTTGGTTTATCGAATGTAGAAGCATTAAAAAGTCTTTGTATTTTTGGCTGCAAATAACTATTGCCTGTCACAATTACGACAAGCAGAGTACGTATTCAAACAATATTGGGTTTTTTCTTTTGCTTATGCCTTTTTTTGTACACCAAATACGTATAAGTTTGGTGTACAAAAAAAAAAGGTAATCTAAGAAATTTTGATATTTTAATTCCCAATAAAACTGCCGTCATAAACAATAGAATCAGTTGACCTGGTTTATTTCTTTATTGTTATTATGTAACAGTTAATCGTTTTATAATAGTTTGAACGGTGTTTTTGATTACTCATTAAACGTTTCAGTAAACTATTTTACATCGGTGCCGGGTTGATTGGGATTCGATTACGGTGGCTGGCCAGCGGACTAAGCCCTACAGGCTAAGATGAAATGAAGATAGTTTTAATGCCCGTAAATTTCATTTGGAGAGCCCGCGCCCGATCTCCTAATCGCTTTCCTCGACTGTTTGCGGAAGCTCCTAAACTTCCACAAAAACATTTGAACTAACTTTAATGCGCCTTTTTGTATTTTATCTTTTGAAGAGATTATTCGGGATTTGATTCAGACACTATTAGGATTATCCAAACGTTTCATCAGTTTTAGCATTTAGTACTTTATAATCTGAAATAAGTTATTAACAATTTTATAGGTACTACTCAATGCGATTTGATCTTATGCTTTAAACAGAATTGTTAGTATTATATAAGAACTAGTTATTTTATGACATTAAAATTGAATCTAATGATATTGTCCCGTGAAGGAAAACTTTATGTGCTATTGTACACCAGAACAACGTTTTAGATATCTTAAAAAATTGTTATGGTTAGGTTATTTACATATATGTATTCACCATCAACAACTTTAAAACTTATTAAAGCGATGAAGTTCCTATAATCATTTTTCTTCATATGTCCATTATTGTCCATGTCTTTCACAACCTAGGAAGCTATCTTCTCCTTTGAATTTTGTTTTATCTATAAACACTTTGATAGCTTTCTTTTTCTCCTTTAGCCTTCGCTTTTTCATAGTCTCTTTATGATACGTACTTATACAAATCCATTTTACAAGAATTAGGTATATATAATACGCTGTTTCGTTGTTATTTTATAAAAGCATGTGAAGAGGTTCATGGCTGGGTGATTTCTCTAAAACCGTAGGATGCCGGTGGGCGGAGCTTGCTGCGTACGCGCAAAGCTAAGGAAGTGGGGGAAGAGACAAAAGGGGGTAATTGCTGTATTCTATCCACTTACGATGTGTGTCAGCTAACCTTACCAACACATGTTTGACACATGTGAACTTTAAAGAATTATGGCTTGTGACATCACAAAAAACATGTCCCTAATTGCGCATAAATTACCATATTGATATTCGAAAAATAATGAGAGAGTTAAAAATTCCTGTAGTACATACTTTGATTTATGAGTGCCTTAAAAAAGGGACAGATAAATTTAAAACACCAAAGTTTTTCCTACTTTCAAAACCGTCTCCAGCGAGACAAAAGGGCCTAAACAAACACAAATCATGCGTACCGTTTTGTTTTTATGAAAAACAAAGGTGTCAGAATTTATCGTGTCCCCAAGATTCCGTTCCTAAAGCGCCCCCAAATCTCTTTATCTGGCATTAATCTCTTGATGCCCATAAAAACCATCTTTGGATCTTAACAAATATTTTGTTCCAAATTGATGGAGGGACCGACCTTATCGTGGGCTAAAATCTCTTATACGGCGATCAAAATTCCTAGAGGTGTCGATACAAGTAACAAGTATGTCACAGATATAACTGCTGGTTATTTATAATGACTCCGCGTTAAATTATGTAAGTCTTATAACATTCTTAGAAATTATAACAATTTGTACTTTATTCGTTTTGGAAATCCTTGGGGGAGGCCTATGTCCTGAGTGAAGATGAAGAAGTGGACTTCCTGTGGCTGATATGATGACGATGTACTTTAGTTTATGTTGAGTATGATAACTTTATCTAGGCTTTATGTAGCATTTACAGTTACTCTCTTCATCGCACCATCTTTTATGTTTTTTCCAGCAGTTTTGACTTGTAACGTAGGTAATATTGAAGGCGGAAAATTTTTTTTAAGGAGTTTTAAGTTTTGATCTTTCTTAAGAACTGAGCCTTATTGTATGTATAGCAAAAGAAGACGTTGTGTTCAATTCTGATTATCTCCTAAAAAACTAAACAGATTTCCGCCTCATTTCTTTTAAGATGTTCAGCCCTTGTGAGGTTTAAAAATAGCGTAAGTAGTATATCACTACCTACCGTGTTGCTCCTAAAGTGTGAACGATCATTGGGTTGCCGCGTGGGCCGTTGGCATTCTCCACAAAAACACGGCACCCCGTTGTTTTAGAGGGAAAAAATAATGAAATATGCTTTTTTATAGCGTTTTTTATGTAAACTTTGAGAGTCTTTAAGTGCTGTGTTTTAAAACCCGTAGTGAGTTGATTTTGGGGTCGTACTCTTGTGCAATGGAATATGGTGTACTTAATTGGACTTTAAATGCTAATTTCCTTATTAAGATGAACTATTTTAAAAGAAGTTTTAATACAAAATCGTTATCGTTTTTTTAATGGTATAATGAGAAAAGAAGATATTGCATTATTTAATTTAATATTAGTTTTGTTTGTTTGGATTTTAAAACGCATTGGAACCTAAATAATTGAAGAAAGGAAAAAGAAGAAAAGCAAAACCTAAAAAAAGACTTTTTGATCTTGTAAAAGACAAAGTAAATGTAAATGTAAAATAATAGAGGTTAATAATTTTAAAGAAGAAAGAGTGACATTCTGTGTGGCTGTGTGATATCGTTAAAGGCGACTAAAGGAATAAGCACAAACATCTTGTGCTACAACTGCATTCCCAAGAAGGTTGACGTCGGGCGGCAGCCGGTTGTAAAACTTTTCGCGCAAATGCATTTCCAAAGAGGGTTAACGTCAGGCCGGCGGCCGGTCGTAAAACTATAGCCAAATCATTTAAATTGTTTTGGCTATTTCTTCTCTATTTAGCAAGGTCTTTGGCATCCTTGGGTGACCACTGACATGCATATTTATTTGGAGAAGAAAAAGCGGGAAAGCACACCCCCGGGACTCCGATGCAGCGTAGCTGAGGATGCAAGGGGAAATGCGCTAAGATGAAGAAAGAGTGACATGCAAAGAACTCCACCGATAAGAGCAGAGCTACTCTTAAATGCACGAAAAAGAAGAAACTAGGTATATAAGATTTTGATAAAATTTTACTTTTCATTGCCTCATCCATAATGCTAAAAATTACATTGTTTAAGTTAATATTTTTAGTTGCATAATTAGTCGTAACTTAATAATTAAAAAATCTGTGGTACTATCTATCTATCTATCACAATAACAAATTCTTTTTATGACAATCACGGAGAAACGATTAAAGCATTCTGGTATTCTGGCGAAAATCTGTTTTAAATCCATATTACTTTTGAACTAAGTGCTTTATCTCTTAACAAGGAACAACCTACCCTATTTCCGTAACCGTCAAACGGATCACGTTTTAAAATCTGAGTAAACATCGTCTGGAAATAACAGAGCAGAAGGATCGCCTGTCACCACCAATATCGTTCGGTTCTATGGACCATGCTAATTTGGGAACACTACAATAATATTGGTTCGGATTGAAGCCTGTTGGCTGCAGATGTTAGGGGTGGCTTCTTTTATTTTAAACTTAAAGTGTGTTTGTAACTAAATAAACTGGTTTCTTTATAATACATATATTATAACGTCTAACAAAATATACTGAAACTATTAATAGCATGAATTCAGTCCGTGGTACTAAATATTTTTACCTGATCGGTCAACTTGCTTGTACCTCGGTCAATTTGCTTGTACCTATGGGTGACCAAAAATAATTTTTCATATGTTGATATATGTTCCGTAGGGAAAGATGTTCAGTGTTATGGACTGAATCTACCCTTAAAATAGTTTCAGTATATTTTGTTGGACCCTTTATAATTGGATAATATTTAGTAAAAGGTTCATACCTTTTACTAAATATTGAATAGAATTTGAATAATTATTCGACTGATAAGATCAATTTATAAAATTAATTTCAGTTTATTGGCTTTGATATAGATAATAATCATAACAGTTCAGTTAATTATTCTAATTAATAATTCGACGACCTCCGTGGCGTAATGGTTAACACGCTAGACCGCTAATCCGGAGGTTCTGGGTTCGAACCCCAGCCAGGGCAAGTTGGAAAATGGCCTTTTTCAAATTGTCCTGGGTCTTGGGTGTTTATCTATATATGTATTTATCATAAAATATAGTATCGTTGAGTTAGTATCCCATAACACAAGTTTAAAAAACTTACTTCAACACTTACTCAATCCTGTATAGCTATACACATAATATGTGTATAGCTATACAGGATTGAACAGTCATTGCACTCGACATGAAGTAGTGAGATCATATTTTACGATTGATACGTAATATTTCATGTCTTGGAACAGCAGGAGCGCCTTGCTATCGATATTCTTGTTGAGCCGACCCCAGATAGAGGGCATTGATGATTTTATTATGTCGCTCTTCTATGCTATATTGAATAGAGATACAGATACACGCCTTCTACATCTTAGCACCATCCGGTTGCATCCTCAGCTATGCTGCTTCGAAGCCCAGGGTGCGCTTTCCCGCTTTTCTTCTCCAATAATAATAATAACAGAATACCAATACAAAGACCTAAAGAGAAAGAACTAAAGACCTGTATGTCTGTTGTGTTGAGTATTAATTCACGTCAATGGTCACCCAAGGATGCCAAAGACCTTGCGAAGTGCAAAGTATCAAAGCAATAGCTGACACGGTTTAAATGATTTGATTTAAATGATGTTTTTCTAGCACGAAATGTTTGTGCTTATTTCTTTAGTCGCTTTCATAGAAAGAGATACAGTGGTCCTATTCTAAGGCTGGAAGCTATACGGCTCTATTCTAAAGATAAACAATCACGTCTTAATCCCAGCAACATGCTCGTACATGCCACATGACTCAAAGGCCACTTTTAGCGTGGTTGTGATGGGTTTATGGATATTGATGGGTCGCTAATCGCATGGCCTATTGATATGATTAAGATTCTGACCTATCCCCTTGATCGGCTACAGTCTGCATAGGAATAAGTTTTAGGTACAGAGGAAAGATATTTCTGTTCCTCCTCATCGCACAAATTTTATGGCAAACTCTTTTAACTTACAAGCTATACGGCTCTGGAATGCTTTACCCATTGAAATCAAAGATATTTCTACAAAATGTTCTTTTAAGAGAAGAGTGCACTCTTATCTTTTTGATCGATGCTAGTATCTTTTTTTATTTTTCACCATCATCATTCATTTATTATTTATATATATTGTAGGTTTGTTTATATTTATTTGTTATATGTATTTTGGGATATAAAAAATAGTCTTATGTACGTATATTCTACGAGTTATATTTTATTTATTTGTGTATTATATATTATATTAAATGGTGTTATGTAGTCATATATTATATTATGCACATATTTTAATACTTTATTTTATATCTAGTTTTTTGCGCCGCAACATGATTCGTATCTGTTTATCACTATGGTTGACTGGGAGAGAACACTTTTAGCGTTAAGTCTGCCAATTGTACCATTTTTTTATTGTGAAATAAAGATAAGATAACTGTGCCACCTCATGTAGTGCACGACGTGCGCGGTGGCACAGGTATCTGATTACCCGTCTGTACATTCTATGCTTTTTTTGCTCCCAAACTAGCATGAAAGACCATCTAAAGATTTGTCAACTAGTTGAGATAACTCTAAAGGCGAGAACGAGATTCAATCTCCAATGCAATATGCAGATCCATTAAAAGTTATTGACGATACGATCATCGCATCACCTATTGATCTCCAATGAGCAATAATTGAATCGGCGAGCATTGAATTCATTTGTATTCCATATCGATTACACTTTACTTTATAGGCATTGCGTTCGGACATTTTTATTATCATTGGGAAGATATTTTAACGAAGTCAAAGTCTAAAATAAAACGGGGACATGGATTTTTTGTTCATCAGACACGGCGTTTAAGTCACAATCGTAAATTTTATTGAAATGTCGCAGCGATGTCTCTGAGCCTCTTCGAGACGAATTTATGCGTAATTCGTAAACAAATTGACGTGTACCAGCTTTCAAGTCTTCAGTATCTGACACGTCTTTTGAGTCTTTACGACGCGGTATTCTGTTATTGCTTTCGTTTGATTTAATTTATTGGTTTTATTTTGATACAACATTGTTTAGGGCGTTCGAAGCGGAGTCATTCGATACATTTTCTTCTTCCAGGCTGGTCTGGAATTAACAAAAAATCTTAAAATACCAGCAAATCCAGCTGTTTCTCTTTCCACGTAGATTGTAAAGGGCGATCGAGACAATCCGCTAAATAACAAAAAGTCAAACAGGCAATTTTTTCTAAACGTCAAAACAAACATTTTCCATGGAATCTGCATGTATAAAAAAAAAACCGTGACGTCATCATTTTTTCTTATCAAATAGCGTTTTTAATATCAGTTTTTCGGCATTAATAAATCTAAAATCACGTTGAAAATGGATATGATCAATGACAAGTGATACTATTTTATGACGTTTTATCCTCTTGGCAGTGCCAAACAATTTCTTTTTGACCTACTCGTAGTCATCTACCCAATTGGTGAAAATCAGAATCATGATAAATGGTGAACCGAAAAATTCATGTCCAGACTACTATTCTACATGAATTTTCCAGTCCAGTGCTGCCCCCATTTAAAATAAATGATTTGAAAGGAAAAAAAGATATGATTTAAAATTTCATCTTCAGTACGCCCCAGATAACCCTTCAAACTATTTTATGAAGTACTGTTTGCAGTTTAGAGTGAGAACGTGAAATTAGTTGTGGTTGTGGTAGAGCCACGCTACCGGCAAAACTCAGTTTTGCTAGTAGTATGAATGGGCCGTCTCGTCCGGGGAAGTACCACACTCTCACAGAAAATCGACGTCTGAGTAGTAGCTTCACCGCTTCTATGCTTCGTTCGGTGAGTGAGAGAGCCTGAGAAGAAAAAAAAATTGTACATACCTTTGCCATGAGGTAATCAAAAAACTATTTTAGTTGCCAAGTAGTTATTTTTAAGTTTTGACCATGTTGAAATTTGACAATAAAAAAATTAAAAGAGGTTTAAGTGTATTTTTGTTTATTTACCTCTTAAAATGTTTTTAGTCAAATTTCAACATGGTCAAAACTTAAAAAAAACTACTTGGCAACTAAAATAATTTTTTGATTGCTTCATGGCAAAGGTATGTACAATTTTTTCTTGTTTCTATAACAATGTTATGCGATAATTATAAAGATAATAATACCAACATAATGTAAAAACCTACACCTAATAAAAAACGGTAAAGGAAAGGATTTTTATAGTTTCTCATGGATTCTTAGTACGTGTTTACACTTCGAATCAATTAGAAGGCCTTTCGTCTTTTACTTTTTCGAATTCAAGATTTAACGTTTCATTTGCAGTTTTTAAGACACCTGAGTAACTTTTATAAGGCTTCTTAAGTCGTAAAATGGTATCGCTTACACAATAGCCACTATTGTCTGTTTATTAGAATTCGCTTCTGTTTCGCATTCGGTGTCAATTTTCAGTATTGTTGAATACCTCGGTGTTTCGTTTGCATTTAGAATAATTACATTCCATTGTACATGTGTTATAACAATAACATATATGAAAACGGCATTATTATTATGCATTTGATTACGAAACTGGTATTAATTATGAAATGATTAATTTTGATAGTTAATGTGTTAGATAAATTTTATATCCCAATAAGACGATTTTAGTATTTAAACTAAAAAAATAATCCATAACTTTAGATGTTAAAACACATTGCTGGACACTCAGCCAAACACAATAGAACAATTGATCTACGTCTATAGACGTAGTGTGTCCAGCAATATGTTAAGATGTGTGTTAATATGTGATTGTTTTTTAGTTTATTACCTCCATTATCTGCACATTGTACATATACTTTTATTAAAATGATATGTTGACTACAATACTATTGCCTAGGCATTATCTAACTAATGATCTTTGTAGAAATTATAATGTGCAATGTAAACGAGGTGCCCAAAAACATATCTACACTCCAAAAAACCAGTAACGCGTTTTTTTTGCATGATTATGTTGTTGAAATATTGCAAAATGGTAATTAGATTATACATATACAAATTACTATGTGAATGTATAATATGGTGACCGAACTGATAAGCACAGCACTTTAGAGCACATTATCAACACATTTCGTAACTTCACCGTTTTATAGCCCAGTTCCAAACCGGGCCATACTTTTTTTAATTTGTGGTGAATTCAATCAATAAGAACATTTGAAGTGTCGTTAACACAGCCAAATTGGTAGGCACCCATGGTGCAAATGACGCAAGAGGCAAAGATAATTCTACTAACAAAAAAAAAATTGATACAGATGTAGAGCTCAATGTTGAATATTTGAAATTATCTATTATTTGTTTCACGATATGACACATACCTATTTACCACGAGTAGGTATAGTGCAAAGAGGATAACAATGGCAAGACCGGTTTATGGTTGATGGAATATGGGATAAGGTTTATCTGCTAAAACATAGGTATAGGATACTTTCAATGGGAACAACAAATAATGAACAACCGGATAACAGTTAATTTTTAATACAGTTAAAGCAAACATGATGGTTGTCAGAACTTCAGATGCGATTTGTATAAAGAACCAAAGTGCGGAAACCTGTTTTAGAAAACACAAATCTAGATCTTTTAGTCTTTTCTTACGGAATACCTCTATGATGAAGCTTCTTTACTGTATCAACTACTAGACCAATTTTGGCTTTTAGACTATCGCGCTTTGAACACATGATTCTATTGAGCAGATGAGAGTGACTGAGAGTCAGTCTGCGACCACAAAAGATTTAGCTCGAAACGTAAGACAAAACAAAAAAAAAAGGTTTGTGCTAAGTTCCGTTATATATATAAATTATGAGACAAACGTTCAGGATGGTACCTGGTCCAAAGGATATCCATTGCTATTCAGAGAGGCAACGCAGCTAGCGCAATGGGTACCTTTGAGCCGGGTACTATCCGGGGCGGAATTTTTGAGTAGGTAACAATTAGTATTTTAATTTCTGTTGTTTTTTTTTTTTTTAATTTAATTTATGTTGTTAATTTCAAAGATGTACCTACCTATATATTTAAATATAATTTGGAATAAATAAATTATGAGAACAACTTACAGTATTTTAGATGACTCATTTCTGTACTGTAAATGTTTCGTGCCCAGGTCTTCGACATAGCTCGGCATGGCTTCCCGCTGACTGGAAGCTATTAGCGTTTTACGCGAGGCTCGCCAGGCGTCCCAACATGTTTATTCTTAATTGACTCCTAAATATCGTTGTTTTGCCCATGAATCGTGTTAATCGGACATATTTATTAACAAAGCGAATGTTAAGTGAGTGGTTGGTGGAATAGGATCGAAAGAAAAAGGAATTTTTGTTTGACTGGACCACAGGATTGACAGCGTTTCTTTTTTGGGTTCCGTTACCAAATAATGCTAAATTATCCTCCGTTTTATTTTCACTGAGTATGCAAATCTGACTCACACTCTCAGTTTTTCTAATGACGTAAAACATTTAACATCGACTCTAGCAAGCAAAGATAAAAACAAAACGACATAAAAGCTAGTGAGTGGACGACGGAAAATGAATCGGACGTTTTTTTTTTTTAATTTATTTATTTAATCCTCATTGCACAATTAAAATAAAGGTACAAGTTTACAATCTTTTATACACCCTGTTTGTTGTTTTTTTGGGTCAAATCTTGTAAGTTTCAAAAACTTATTTGTTAGTAATATAAGATTTTTTTGTATGTACGTACTTTTGAAGAAACTTATGGAATTCAAGAAAATTTACTAGGTTAATTATTACTGATGATTGCAAATCAACCGAGCAAATATCTAAGTGTTAAAAACAAAATCTATACCCATTACTTTAGTTCATTAGACAGTGAATGTGACAACCCGCTGTTTTGTTGCTCACCACCTCACCTTACCAAGTTGGGTTTTGGCAATTCTATATAAATTTTTGAATTTGTTCGAAATAAAGCAGATAAAATACAGCGAATTTGAATAGTCTTTCACCGTATTATGCACATCCACTCGAAATAAATATTTAACTGATCAGTTAATACTATCTCGATCTTAACGAGCCATATTTACAGGCAATGGTAACAATAATGCGTAGTAAGCGTATTGTTATCTGATGTCGTAAGCATCGGCTTCTGGCCCTATCTGGCGGAATAAATGATTTCCCCATTCATTAGTGACTTTTCCTTATTCCCAAAGCTTTTCTGGATGGCGTATTGTTTTAGTTTGATTTGGCGACCTTCTATAATAAACAATAATAAATAAATATATATTAGGGACAAATCACACAGATTGGGCTAGTACCAAAGTAAGTTTTTTTTAACTTGTGTACTAACTCAACGGTACTATATTTTATGATTATATTTTATGATTACCTAACTATTTTAAGGGTAAATTCAGTCCATAATACTGAACAACATTCCCTAACGGACATACGAGTATATCAGAATATGAAAAATAATATTTGACCTCCCATAAAAGTTGACCGATCAGCTGATCCGAGTTTGTATGGAAAGCAAAAAAAGAAATTCGTATATAATATTACCTAATTATTAATAGATAAACACCCAAGACCCAGTACAATATCAGTACTGTCTAGATCCGTGGAATAGGAAAAGAGAGGCTTTTTCCCAACACTAGGGCGTCCCAACATTTTTCCCAACATTAACGCCTATGAAAAACAAGATAATATTTATCAATCACAATAAAAGGGAAAGTTTTCTTTATGAAGGGATCGTGATTGGCGAATTTAATAGAATATTTGAGTGTGACTTGGGACGTCTTCGTGTGGGGGTCGCGAATCACATATACCCGGAGAAAGGCCTTCGGATGAGGTCGAAACATCGAAATATTATAGCATAAGTAATGTCTGTCCCTCACGTTAGTATAAACCAAAAAAATAATAGAAAAGATTACTACTGTTTACAGTTTAAAATGAGAACGTTAAGCTTTACTACGCACATGTGCCAAAAGTGGCCGTTTTTCGCAAATGTGCGTAGTAAAGCTTAACGTTCTCACTTTAAACTGTAAACAGTAGTTCATAAAATACTTTGAAGGGTTATCTAGGATTTGATAGTAGCAAAATTTTAAAAAATGTCTCCGTTTTCTTTGAAATGATTTATTTTAAATGGGGGCAGCACTGGACCCCGGAAAATTCAGGTACAGCCTTAATGTTTCTTTGGTTGTTTAATACAAAGTGTTAATGAACTACCAAAACACAAAATAAAAAATATCAAAACCCCTTAGTCCATAAAACTGAACAACTTTTGTTCTACAACATTCCCAAAATGCAAAAAGTTAAAGGATATAAAAAGGAAATAAAAAGGATTTTCATAAAAAATTGACTCGATCAGCTGATCAGTTTGTATGAAAATTCAATTCTTTTTTGGGTTTCGTGAAAGTTGTTATGTTTCATAGGCTGGGGGACCATCTGAAAGGATTTGCGTTAGATCATTAACATGTTGTGATAAGAAAATTTTTCTACTTTTATTGACATAAACACTGACCTTTCTCTCAACACATCTTAGACATCCTCGACTAACAAATATCGTTCCAACATCCAATCCCGCCTTGTTTATCGAACGTGACGCATTTCTTTATCGGTTTACCCATAAATAACTCCGTACTCCTCGATTTAACTGTGAGTAAGGTTTGCAATCGAGCATCTCCCCTATTGAATAGAGATTGATAAAGTTCGTATGATACGGATTCTGCAAGATTTTCATACCATGAACCAGTAGTGTGCACTTTATACAGACACCAATTTGTCTACCCTTTGCCATCCTAATATAATATTATCGAATAAGCGAGAAATGTATTTTGTTCAATATGGAGCCGTTCTCGTAATTTAGGCAAGATTAGTGCCTATCCTGTAAAAAATATTTTGACACGACACTGCCATGTAGAGGTCGATAATGTTGTACTTACATACAATTTTCCATTGCCAAATTACTAGTAGGTACCTATACTTATAAAGTGTGCAATATTTGTCGATAAAGATTTAGCTTTATTTATGTTCTAGCTAGTCTTAAAATCGTTATCACTTATAAATAGTCTAATCGTTCAACTGGTTGGCAATTGGCATACCATCGACTTTTTCAAAGACCTTTATGGCGCGCCGATGGTATGCACTATTTCAACAAATTAACTATACATTATGACAATGATTCATCATCAGGTCTTTTTTTAGTCTACACTGCAGGAGCATGACCCTCTCTGTACTACTGGAGACATATATTAGCCAGATCAGTCAGAAGATTTGGCCTACACTTTCCACGCTGGCCAGACGGGTTGGAGAGGTCTCATTGATGTTTTTAAGCTTTGTTTTGCTTGTGTTTCCTAAGTCGCCTTCTACAACATCCATGGGAAGACTTGAAGTTGTCCCATTCTACTCTGCCGAGAACCACACGGCTAATACACACAATGACAATAATTATAAAATGTTAAGTTTTAATTTTTCGGAAAGCATATCTTTGGAAATATGAAATAAAATAGAGCAAACTGTCTCTCTTAATATCTTAGTAAAAAATGGTCTTATATTTTAAGCAACAAATACTTTATATGTACAGCAATATGGAACCAAAATAATAAAGGTTGAATTTTTCCAAAAGATATTTCAATATTTTGTTTGGGATTAAAAGCTTTGGCTGGTTGCAATATCCCAGCAAATTCAAACACAGCGTGGCACAAAATATGAACGCGCAAACGGTTAAAAATTGGCACCCGTCGTTGGTGTAATTTTTAACGGCCTGCTCACAGTTGAACCATGTTTTTTTTGGAGCCAACATTTGGCCAACGTTCTTCACATAGTGTGGATGCGAACTCCGCAGTAAACTCTTCGTTTTGCATTCTACCATCTGTGTTTGCTCATTGTCTCCGTTTCAAATTAAAAAAAGGATTTTTATTCCCGCTGTCCCGTCGCACACGACTTTATGTGACGTCAAGTTGGAATGAAGTATTCTTATTGTCGCAAAGCGTCTTTACGCAATGTTGCATAAATTATTAAAGGTTTTATTTTAATTAAAGGGATAAGAGGAGGAACGTTTGTCTTCGTTTCATTCTTGTTTGTTTTTCGTGCGATTTGCATAATTTTGCGCTGTTTCGAGAGCCTCAAGTTTCTGTTGGAGCGAGAACGTAAATGGAATTGGAGGCTAACCTTTGGTTATATGCAAAATAAACTTTGCGGAATATATAAAGCGTAACTTGCTTTGATAAACTTTTGATGTAAATTAGGCACAGGATGAATAAACGCGGACTGTCTTTTATTTTTGATAATTATTTTTAGAGCTTTAAAATTTAAAATACAATATCAGATACATAGTATCGAATATATAAATGTTAACTACATACATGTAGTAGGATACATAAGTGACAACAACAAGGACGTTATCCTTCGTATTTAAGAAATATCAGGTTCATTTCCATCATTGAAACAGTTTTGGATTTCAATTCAGTAGTTTCAGAAATCACCCCCTACATACACAAAAAAAATGAATAGAAAAACATACAGATTTCTTTAGAAGTTTGATTGATTAAAATTCAATTATTCAAAATATCTTTATATCGGTCACTTTTTTTGATTTCTACAAATATTGACGTCAAATCGTTACCTACAGCTAAGTTAAGTGCCGCTTCCTAGGCCCTAGGGCAGAAAAAGCGGCAACAAACTGCACTGCAATATTTTCTCCAAAAACGTCAACTGACAATTAGATATGTGGATGGACTGAGATTAGTTAAGTTGAGTTTGTGCTTACATTAGCTATTTCTTTATCTCAGAGCCAGAAAAAGTAATGGTTCTTGTTGTTATAATATGGTGGTATGGTATGGCGCTTAGCATAAAGTTTTAAAAAGTTTTATCCGTCAAAAAACTGATTTGAGTATGCCTCTCACGCATGCGCTTCGCAATTTAATCAATTCTATCCCGGAGCTATGCCACACACGTTTTTAATTATGAGAACTAATTTCTGTTCGCAATTTACGGCTTGATTAGAACGATGTAGATGTAAACAAATTACCAAAACATGCGACTGTTACAAGTAGAAGCAAGTTTTCTTTGCTTGCTATATGTCTAATTTAAAATTACTATAAGTAAGTATTTGCTTATTGGTTTTTGACATCGTTGGGCAAGATAACCTGACGATTACACATCCACCATGGCAGCGGTTTTTGCCGTTGCCATTGCTACATATAATTATACAGGATTTTGGCTTTTCAGCAGAGTACGCTTTTTTGTATCGGGTTGTCAGTTCTCTTATACTTGTTCGTCTATAATGTTACAAAGAAAGTGCAAAAAAATCATCTGATCCCAAAGATTCGACACGCGATGTAACAAGTGTCCAATCCGACATTTTAGTTCAATGTCGCGTGAAATACGGGGAAAGTTCCCGTCCGCCACTTAACTGAAAGGCCCTTTGTCGAGTTACGTAGATTGAGGTCACATCACTGGTTAAATGCATTGTGGATTAGGGACGTAAGAATCTCCATCAGATTCGGGATGTTTCGTTTATGATAAAAAACATTTAATTTGAGTTTCAACGGTGTATTAATCAAACATAGATATTTAAAAAAAAAGTTAATTTAAAGTTATTTAAAAATGTTACTTTGTGTACTGGGCACATCACATTTTAATAAACGAATGCATAACATTTGCACTACACATACCTGCAGGAAGTTTTCTTTTAGAATGCCTAAAACTGACTACTAATTCAGTGATGGCGAAATGTGAAAAAAATATCTCCAACACAAACATATATATACATAATATATCATCTAATAGATGATATTATACTATTTCTTATCATATTTACTATTGAATCTGAATGAAATCCATAGACTGACCTTGCAACTGTAAACATGTAATTTTTTTTTTAATTCTTGATTAATAAATAAATAAATAAATATATAAGGACAAATCACACTGATTAAGCTAGCCCCAAAGTAAGTTTTTTTTTTTTAAACTTGTGTTATGGGATACTAACTTAACGATACTATATTTTATAAAAAATACATATATAGATAAACACCCAAGAACCAGGACAATTTGAAAAATGCCATTTGCCAACTTGCACTGGCTGGGATCGAACTCAGAACCTCCGGATTAGCGTATAGAATTATTATATATATTTGAATATAAATTTAAATTAAACGAGCTTTTTTCTAAAACAATGAACTAAAAAGTTATTGTTTTTTTTATAATGTATAGAGATGTCATGGCCACCTTCCAGCTTCATTATGAGATCAGGTCATTGGTATTATAATATTGCATTGTCACCCAACTTACACAAGTAGGTATGTGAAGTTTCAACTCGATCGAATAATGGGAAGTGGACTGATTTACCTTGCAAGATTTGATAACAGACACACAGACAACGGGACAGGTAAAATAAAATAAAAGCTTGTCAAAAATTGCAAAAATAATTGTGATCTTGAGTAATTGCCTACGGAGTCTTAGTTTCTTTTAACTTCTAACAAAATATGTACACTGAAACTTTTTTAAGACCTAATTTAGTCCATGTTAATGAACAACTTTCCCCAAGTAACATATTATATATCTAAATATGAAAAATATTTTTTGGATTTCCGTACAAACTCAGATCAGCTGATCGGTCAACTTGTATGGGAGGCAAAAAAAAAATTTCTTATTTCGATATATGTTACTTGGGGAAAGTTGTTCATTATCATGGTCTGAATTCGCCCTTAAAATAGTTTTCGACACTGTATAACTAATTATTTAATTGATTCTATGATAAATAGATATATACAAGCTATTTTTATATCACATGTAATTATATTGACATGTTACATTTTCCAACCTGCATTAGATCCCGGTGTGCCCTGGGGCTAACATTACGGTAAAACGGGTCGATGACCTAGTTGTAAATGGCCGATAATTATTTCATGTATATTTATAGAAGAGTATTGATGCGTTATTTACGCAACGTCAATCTTAATAACCATAATGTACTTGAATAAACTTTTTATTTAGTTTAAATTTTTTATGAGTAGCACTATATTGATTAAAAATTTATTCTTTCGACAACTTATAAATTTATTCATCAATTAAAATTTAAAATTACACGAAAACTAGATAATACAGATAAATTAAAACTATGTAAGACATAAAACTAGAACAAAAAAAAATAACAAATTGTTTAATCCCACTAAAATAAACTCGGTGCGTGGCTAAAAGGCTGGCAGCATTGCCACGTTGTTTAGCAATGCCGATTCCTTGTGCCAGATAGTTTCCAGCCCTTTGGTCACGGAATACTTCGAGTAGTCTTTTAGCAATGTATTTAAATAAATTACCTATGGGCTAAAACCCCACGGACCAAAAGTTTAAAAAATATTTGATAAAATATTTGACTGAGGGAGCGAAGCGAGCGAGGGCTATAATTCAAGTTGGGGCGAAAACACATTGTATGTATGTATGTATGTTTGTGCCACGATAACTGCCGAACCGATGGTCCGATTTTGATGAAATTTGGTTGACTTGTAGGAAATATCAATAGAATTTTCAAGTTCGTTGGGCATCAAAATCGGTTCAGTAGTTTTTGAAATATTAATAAAAAATCGCGAGTTCTAAGTTCGCGGCGAACTACTAGTTAACCTAAGAATTAATATACATATTTATTTTATTTTTCGTATTTTATGCGATATCTTGCCAATTATGAACAGATTTTACGAAAGCTTTTACTCCCAAGTCGGTCCCATGGTGAAAACATGATGAAGATTGGAAATATGGAAGAAACTTCCCAAAGAAAATTAAGTTGGTAGTATTTTATATAACGAACAAGCGGTGCCCGCGACTTCGTTCGCGTGGTTGTCGGAATGTTATATAGCCTAAAGCCTTCCTCTATAAATGGACTACCCAACAAAAAAAGAATTTTCCAAATCGGACCATTAGTTCCTGAGATTAGCGCGTTTAAACAAACAAACAAACAAACTCTTCCGCTTTATAATATTAGTATAGATTAGTATAGATAACAAAATTATACTGAAACTATTTTAAGGGTGAATTCAGTCAATGATACTGAACAACTTTCCAGGAACATATACCTATCGTAATATAAAAAAAAATGACTTTTCATACAAACTCGGATCAGCAGATCGGTCAACTTGTATGGGAGGTCAAAAATTATTTCTCACATTTCGATATATGTTCCTTGGGGAAAGTTGTGCAGTATCATAAACTGAATCTAACCGTAAAATAGTTTCAGTATATTTTGTTACACCCTGTATACAAAAAAAAAATACCGTAAAATTATAGTGGTAGCCTAAGTATTAGCTGAACAAATTTTACGCAAGTACTGGTGGCAACGTGAAATAAAATTCATTGTACTGACTGTTCTCCCGTGATTAACATATCTCTTATCAGAATTCACACCACTTTATTGCGATTTCCATAATAATCGCAACCAGCGCATCGACCTGTTTATAAAATGTATAGTCACCTACATATAAATACAAATGGCATGTAAGCACTTCCTAAGTGGTGACATTGCACACATAATGATGATAGACGCATAGCTGGTGGTAATGGTGTTATCGTATAATATAATTTGTATTGTATATAGGTATATGACTGTAGTCAATCAACTAATGTGGTGCGTAGTGACGGTAGAGTAACATACAATTTGTCACCAGCCCTTTCCCTCACCCACGGGTGTCGTAAGAGGCGACTAAATGAAGCTAATATATGTAGAACTGCAGCGTCCTCCGGGCAACATCTGCTGCAAACACCAACCCGCCTGCCCTGGTGATTATGGGAGTCTTCCCTTGTTATACTCGTAGTCCACCAATCGAATAAAATAAGCTGATCAAGAAGAAATAAACCGGTCAAGTGCGAGTCTCGACTCGCACATGACCGGTTTATTTCTTCTAAAGGGCGATTAAAGGACTTGTCCTTTAGTCGCCTTTTACGACATCCACACAAAGAGGAGTGGTCCTATTCGAGGCCGGATGCCACACAGCACATTGAATTAAATCTAGTTTAGCATTTGTTAGAAACGGCACGTACCCAGCTGCGAGTATTCCGCTAGATTTGTCATCACAATGCTATATTACGGTACATCGTACGTTCTTTTTGACAACGTTTAAAAAAACGCAAGCGGCTATTTCAAGACAGTTCAAAGAAAATTAGGATTTTACCACACAGCTGTGTGCAATAAAATATGATGTTAACGCAGGCCTTATCACGATTTTTGATTTTTTTTTATAATTAGTTTAGCCACTTAGGATATGCTTATTTATAACGCCACAACACGCTGGCTTTGTATAGCCACACTTCATAACAATTGGGTATTTTACTGTGTTTTTTTTGCACAATATTTTATACGGAACCACAAATAATACAAAAAGAAATATTTTTCTGAAAACAGCATGATAATTAGATATTTAATAAACCAGCAATTAGCATTTTAAATGTTAGTATGATAAAAAGTAGGAGCGTAGTGGGGACGTGGTGCTATCTCTTTGTATACCTAATGGCAGTGACGTCTCAAGCGCAGTATGTACTTACCCCTTTTCACTAGATTTGAAAGGCTAATTTAACTTATTTATGAGCGAACTAAAATAATTTCATTTTCTTTAAACAAATTTCAGATTATGTTACTTTTTGATGTAATCAATAAAAAAAATGTGAAATACTGTATTCTCAATAAAAGGAGCATGGGCACATATTCACATTCATCATAATATGAAAAATGTAATTGCACGAGATTTTGTATTGCAATAACGCAGTCTGTATCGCAAGCGTATTGCACGCCTCATAAGCGAAGCGCATGAGGTAGTGCTCTACTCTCGCCTTACAAAAATCAAGTGATTTTTTTAACTAAATGTGTCTCTATTTATTTTCCATCGCACTTGTACTATAATATTTACACATAAATGTCAAGGAAAAACACTAGTTTCAACACTTATGACATTTTTAAAAGACATTTTGCCTTTTAAATAAATAAAAACAATGTTTAATAAAATCATTTTGTGGACGTCCGTGTGTCTGTATGTATGGAAACTGGCGTGGTCACGATAACTCCCGAAAAACTTATCTGATCAAGTCCATTTTTTTTTTATACGCTTCAGTATTATCCAAAACTAAGTCATTTCGAAGATCACCGTCTAATTCAATGTAGTTTAATCGTAATTTCAATTTAATTGTGAAAAATTAGATTATGAGGCGTGCACTTTGGATTTTCCAAACTTATTGATAAATTATTTAATACAATATGCGGTATAAAGTAGTATTTTATTTTAAACCATCTCATAATTGGTTCTGTGAATAAGATCTGTATCAAAAGAGCAATACGTCTTTTTAATATGATAATGTGACTTTTTGCGACAAGAAAAATGCGTTAAGATTTATTTTATGACGTTAATGTAGTGAATGAATATTCAATAGTTACGTGTTATAGTTATTAATGCAAATTACGTTAATTTAAGAGATGAGAAATAAAAATTAATTCTTATTTTAATGTATCATGTTTATATGAAAAAATGAGGCTGGGAAAATATGTACTTACTTACCAAGATCATTATCTTTATTAATTTATTTGTTTAGAATAATTTTAAGCACAGTGATGCCATATATAATTTAATTTATAGATTTTTCCTGTTTGCTTTATACTGGAAAGTTCAAAATTTGTTTACCAGCAAGTTTATATTCTAAACTCGGGTAAAGAGGGTTCCGTACTTCTCATAGGTTTTCCTCTAATCTATAGGTTAAGTCTGTACTTTTTTCAAAAGTTTAGGCTCAGTGGTTTCGGATATGAGAATAATGGTCAATCTTCGCCTATTTTTTTAATAACTTCAAAAATACCGATCTTAACAAATTATAAAAAAGATATATAAAAGCTTTTTCATTTACATATTTGAGTCAATGATTTATATAATGTGTACCAAATATCAACTCAATCGCTCCAGTAATTTCGTAGCAAATTGCCTGTGACAGACGGACAGACAGACAAGTGAGTAATCCTCTAAGGGTTCCGTTTTTACCTTTTGAGTTACGGAACCCAAAAAATACACACAATTTTATTACTTCCCAAATGGGCTATTTACGTCATGACCTATTTCACCATCTGCACCATTATGTACCCATCAAATGTAAAGTATCGCTCCAAATTGACAGATGTTACCGCATTTAAAACTCTCGCCTCCGTTTAATACCCGCAAACACATTCACATTAACACATTTTGTTATTCTTGTATCCACATCCGCAACTGTTACTAATGTGCGATTTCTTTCACAGGTAATTTCAAAGCTGACTTCCTTGATTCCGTAAGTTTATTGTAATCATTGTCCACCGAATCTTTTTGTGACATAAATTTGTCTCGAATGAAACACAAAACATCATTGTATCGAAAGCTATTCGCAAACAACCATTATATAGAGCGGAAATCGCTAGAATCGAATTGGATGGTTGACAATGTGACACGAACCCACAAAACTCTTTCACAGCGCACATCCAGGGATCATTTCAATAAAAGTTATTGTGTTCAACCGACAATGGGTGTCACAGGAAGAGATCTGCGCGTGTGTTAAAGCAAGTGGACTGTTTATAATTTGTGTATTGTTGTTCGGGATGGAACGTGTCCGGGGTCTATCAGGCCATTGTGTGCTGGCGCGGCCGATACCTCTTCCTAATTGGCTTTTTAAACGATGCTAAACAGTGTTAGTGACGGGCTAATCGCTAAACCGAGGCAGGGGTCTGACCTGAACTAATTGTTCACGTAGCTCCATTCCAACCAGAGAGAGAATCATTATCGATAGAACCAACTAGTCACTTTCAAGCGAAAATTAAATTTAAATTCGCAAAATATTCACTTTGCAAGACAAATTGAAGATTTCTTTTACCAAACATAGATAGATGAATTCAATACAAATAGCCATCAGCTAGATATATTGCATAGAAAACAGATTTCCTCTGTTGTACAGGGAAAAATGGGACGGCTTTTGTCTCTATCTTGACAAAAGACGAGGAACCAAACTTCAGTCAAGCGAAAGATAATAAATGTCGATACTTTGGCAGGCCGAGATACGATAGAGGTTGTCGGAAATTCACCAAGAGTATGTAAGTTTTATTATGAAATAGCTAATAAATCAGAAGAAGAAACTAACAACAAAATAAAACTTGTGGTTGGAGATATGAGATCAAACTGCGGCATAACTTGGCGCGATGCTAATGGTCAGATTACAATGGCTACCGTCGGGATACAGATAAGTAATCGAATTACGTCTGTAAATAATTAATTCTCTGATATTTCATACGTCGTGATGGACATTATCTCTGATCTCAGATACTTGATACGGAACTGATACGAAAACCAGTTTATCGCCAGCTCTTTCTCTGAAACGCTCTGGAATATTTGTGAGACAATGTAATTTTAAAGAGGCCAGGTTATATTGGCATTTGGTATCGTCTGTAGACCTCCTAGCAGGCCAATCGTTAAACTGTTTATGTGCATTTTATTGGAGTTTGTGAACTTTATTAAAATGCTGTGTTAAGATTCAAATCACGTGTCAAGCTTACGATTTGTACTAACAGCCTACTTTAACCTTCGTTTTGTTATTCTCGTTGAGGCGAACATAACTTTGTGTTAATTTAATTTGTTAATTGACTATTTCAGAATTAACTCGATTAAAATCTTAACAATGTCAAACATTTTAATGACATCATTATGTACAACTATGTTGTTGTAATGAAATGTATAAGGGATGATAAAATTTGTTTTAGTTGGATAAATAAATTTTTCATAGGCATCTTTATTTGGGACTCTTGAATTTTTGATTAGATGGAATATGTATACTCTCAATGCGTTATATTATATTATTAATTTTGTTAATCAGAACAGAATTATCTTCTGACTGATCCTTTTTATACTTGAACATTCAATTTTAAACACAAACAAAAACATATATTTACCTGGAACTTCCCAGGCAACAATTTTCATTTAAAAATAGCTAACATGTGCTATTCTTTTACAATTATCTTTTTTTGACAAGTTTTTTTCTCTTTATTCCATCGGTTTTCTTCTTAAACTTTGTCTTCTTTTTTATCTAATTAAAATAATACAATTATTAAAAATAAATTTATATTCAAAAATATATCTTACACACTTTTTACTGTTTTTCAGATTGATAACCTCATTATCGTACCGATTATCACCACAGAGTGCTTTCATGTCAAAGCTGAAGGAAACTAATAAGTTTTAAGCCTTTAAAAAAAGATTATTTTGACAGTCATCCATTATACAAAAAAAAAAGGATTCAAACGTCTTGGCCGCTCTTAAAGAAATACCGGCGCAATCTAAAGCAGCGGCAATTCAAAAAGACGATAGCGTTAATCAGAAATCTATTATTCAAAGGCTCATTAATGTCCAGCACTTAAGATCCTCCTTATCTATAAGTGGAAGATTAGATAAATTGGCCCGAAGTCATATCTCGGGGTTGTATGTGATAAGGTATGAGTCCAGCTTCCGTGGATAAGTAGCTTAGCTTAAGTAATGGTGCAGTAACAATATGTGATTTTTTAGTGAAAAGACGTTATCATAAACGTTATATAATATGTTGTGTTTTTTATTTTAATTTATATGCTTACACTTGTATTCATAAAACACTGCATTCTTCACTCACTATTCTGATATTTTAAGAAGCATTGTTTTTTCTGTCAATTACATAAAAATGTCTGCACTCCTCAAATTGGTTGGTAGTGAACACTTACTATAAGACAGATTTAGGAGAAAGATTTTTTATAAGTACCCATGAGGGGTCTAAAAAATAAATTGATACTATTTTATGGTTGTCTATTATAATACAGTTTAAATTAACCCTTTCACCGCGAGACTTTATATCAGTTGTCGTGCTCACAGCGCGAGGAATTGTGAATATCCATAGTTTTTGGTCGGATAAATCCGAAGCTCGCGAAATGGACACGAAAATGTTTGTCGGATTAGTCCGACGTTCGCGGTTAAAGAGTTAAAGCTAATATATTTGTCCCTATATATTTATTTATTAACTAAAACTAAAAAAATTACAAATTATGTAATTCCACTAGGACATTACCCCTCTTTAGCGTGGCCAAAAGGCTGGCAGCATTGCCACGTTGTATGGCAATGCTAATTCTTTGTGCCAGATAATTTCCAGCCCTTTGGTCACGGGATACCTCGGATAATCTTGTGGACAAGTATTTAAATAAATTATGGGCTGAAGGACCCCACGGACCAAAAGTTTCTACCCCAAAAGGTTCAAATAGGTATGTAGTTTACTCCGATGTCTACATATTTGCGCCTTTTGAGGCTCTTTGCTATGGCAGTTGCTGCGCCATATATTATATTTCTTTGGAGAAAGCTATTATTTTCTTTGGGATTTGTTAGGCATCACGCTAACAAATTTTCCCAAAGAAAATAATTAGGTACGAGTTATGAAATATGATTTTTATAGAAACTATGCTCGTTTTCATATATCACTATAAGTTTGTAATCCAGTTTTTGACTAACCGCTATAATGAGTCACGACACACATTTTTGATAGCAAAATACAAATTATTTTAGCAATTCCAGAGATCTATGTAAATAATCAGTGATGGGCCATGTTTAAAGGAAGTTTTATTTTTTGATCGCTTCTAATTCCAAGAAGCAAAAATGAAATATTTATTGAATAATATGGCTTTACTACGAGTAATAAGACTAATATCAATAATTTTAGTATACATGCTATTCTTCGTGTAACAAAGGAGCCTGCTCTTGTCTTGGAGTTAAATTGAAATGCCTGATATACATTATTTAATGTTTATTTAAATTTAAATTATTAGTTATTTTAAAGAAAAGTCACCGATACTAGCGTTACGCAACGACTACTGCTAAGAAGAAATGCCAACTCTTTCCGTCTTATTATAAAAACAGGACTAACTTTGTTACTAGGTTTAAACCATTCTCCGCCCAAATCAAGTTGACATTGAAAGGTGAGATAGTGTGATATTACTAGATGTCAACTTGATTTGGGCGGGTAATGGTTTAAACCTAGTAACAAAGTTAGTCCTGTTTTTATAATAAGACAGATTAAGTCTAAACCAAAATGAACCCAAAATAATTAAATCAAAAAATTCTTCTATTATTCTCTTTCTAGTTATTATCTTATTTGATTTTATTCAAACGCCACGACCTTCTTTATCTATAAGTACTTAGATAGGATAAATCTCGGGATTGTATGCGATACGGTCTAAACCCAGCTTCCGCGGATAAGCAGCTCGATGCACGGCTCAGCTTGACAAATGGTGCCGTGACGGTAGAATAAGGCACATGAAATTTATCTACCTACCTACATACTCGTAAATCAGTGTTTGCTTGGTAAATATTTTTCTTTGATTAATAAAAATGCAACAGATGGATACAGAAAGAGAGATAGACCAAGGACGAGATGGGCAGATGATATGCGTGCATTTGATAAGGAATGGAAAGTGAAGACCAAGGATAGGGAAGGGAAGGATAGGGGACTGCCCAACAGTGGGACATAAATTACTAATAAAAAAATAATGCACTTTAATTGTATACTTTGTATACTAATTGTTGACTTGTAAATCTCTGACTCCTGGTCATCTTAGCACTTTCTCTATTGCATCCTTGGCTGTGCTGTTTCGGATTCCGGGTCGCGCATACTGGCTATTGTCATCTGTTTTCTACAATCTAATAATCTGCATATTACTATGTTTTGGTGCTATAAAGATTTTAACTAACGATATGTATCGCATTATAAACCGTGTGTTGCCATACATACTGTATGTATACCCTCGCGTCTTGAAGAGAGGCGGTCAAAGTATAGTGCAATATAATAGAGACAAAATGTATCTCAAAAATAATTATAGATCATGGCATGACTGAACCTAGGCGGCAACTTATTGCCGCCATATTTGATTTTCAATTGACAGTCTATTCTTGGACACAACACCTCAATTTTTACTTGTATTCTATAAGAAATATCTAAAAATACCCTTGTCAGAGAATATTTTATGTAATTAACATCATTCCAACTCCATTAAGGTTCATTTATTAATTTCTTTATACAGAACTGTATATAAAAGAATTTGGTAATTACGCTGCTTAATTAATCTTATTATGCTGATAATAAATGAAGACATTTCGTGAGTTATAAAAGGAAAATTTTAGAATTTGTAATAACTTAATTTGCAAGTATAATTTATATAATGTAATGTTTAACTTTTATTTAGTTGTTATTTTAGTCTATAGTTTTCTTTTTATTGAATACTAGCAGTCCACCCCGGCTTCGCCCGTGGTACACACATAGCCTATGTCACTCGGGGATAGTGTAGCTTTCCAACGGTGAAAGAATTTTTTAAATCGGCCCAGTACTTTTTGAGCCTATTCATTACAAACATACAAAAATAGGTACAAATCTTTCCTCTTTATAATATTAGTGTAGATGTGTTTAAGGTTTTAGTTTATTTTTTTATTTACTGTTACGTTATAATAATTAATTGCCATATTAGCAAGTTTCTACTTGATTTTAAGTAGCTTTTAAAACATAAAGTTATTTTATTCACATAACTCTCGTTACTAGGAACTTCTTTTTGGATTTATTTCTTAAAATATGGTACTTAAAACCTCAAAAAGTAATAAGTAATTAAGAAGGTACAACTATGGGATCATACAAAACGATCGGTGGCGTAATGGTCAACACGTTAGTCCGCCAATCCGGAGGTTCTGGGTTTGATCCCCAGCTAGGAAAAGTTGGAAAATTACCTTTTCCAAATTGTCTTAATTATAATTGATATAGTATCGTTGAGTTATTATCCTATAATACAAGTTTAAAACTTACTTTGTGGCTAGTTCAATTAGTGTGATATGACTTTATCTGTCCATTTATCTATATATACTTACGTGTAGTCCTAAGGTCCCATAAGGCCCCCAGCTGGTACAGAGGTCAAACAGTGCTTCATCATCGTGGTCGGTCTTGGGCTACGTGTTTTGCTTGGGCCAGGTTAGCCCGATTGTTTTCATTTCCACCACTACTGCGCTCAACAGTGCACCTGCAAACTGAGGTGGCAGCCCCACCGGGCTAGAATATAGCGGACTAATGACCTGATTGTTCGAATTCAACCAATTCAAAAAACAGAAATAGTGAAGTGGGTTATAAAATAGACCATAATAAAATGTTGAATGGCCCTAAGGCATCATGTTTACTTACAAATACCACAAGTTTCATTACGCAATCCAATTTACCATCAACTTTTTGTCCATAAAATCACAGATATTTTAATTAGAAAGTACACAAATAAGTAGCTATTACTTCGACAACGGTGCAACGTTACGTTGTCACAATGACGGGTGGAACCTCTTCACTGAGTAAATTGGATACCGACCCAAGCGTGACGATTTGTCTGACAAAAAATGTAACCCTTTACGGAGGCTTTACGTAATTTCGGGCACAATGGCAGGTTTCTATGGGTCTGATATTGGATCATTTGTAACAGTATGCGGCTGTTTGGTATTACGATACTCTAAGTCTACCTCTACGTACCTACACGAATACAGCCATCTTGATTTTCAACTTTAATAAAATAATCCCTTGTAATTATAAATATGTATCAACTAGTATTTGGCCCACTTTGCATACGTGAAAATTGGTTCTTGCGTATAGTTTGGGGACTAAAAATTTATTGTTTTTTTTTTTCCGCACTAATCGTAAAAGCTCTTTTATGTAATGTTTGACCTATCCACCTTATATACCTACCATAGATATTTGTTTTTTGGAAAAACTACACATACACTCTTACACACAAAAAATACATGAATGACTTAATGTTATTTGCATACATGTTTTAGCGATGAAATGTGTGTACGAGTATGTCTGCTGCAGCAGGATAAAAAGTCGTAAGCTCAGTGAAAATATTGCTCAAGGAACAAAGCGTTGATTTGCAGCAAAAAAAATAAAAAAGTAATTAATTTAAAAGTAAAGTAAGTTTTTAAAGTAATTAATACTCGTATAACCTAATTTTTGGCAAAGGAATGCCACAGCTTGTGTTACCTCGAACCAATACTCGAGGTAACGCTGTTTTTCAGGCAGTTTTCAGGCACCCGATCTCTCTGCAATCTTGTGCTCCCGAGGCTATATAACTTTAGGTAAGTGCAAGTGCTATTTATTTGTGAAGATTATTAGATTACCGTCTTAAATTGGCTTAATAAAAAGAAATAAACTACTGGACATATAGATACATATGACATAATGTAAACGTACTGACGTGAAAGCAAAGGTCTGGTTTCTGATGAAATTTGATTCTTTAATGCTACTCCTAAACAGTCGTCATGTACACTACTAATTTATTTAACAATATTGTTCGTCAGTCGACTATGCCATGACAAATCTATTTCACAGTAATTTGTCTTTTAAGGTATAATTAAGGTAGGTGCAGCATGTTTAATACATGTTGGCCGTTAATCATTGAATTAAATTACTATAATACATAACTGTGTCAGCTGTTTTGACATTCAGTAAATTAATACTATCCTGTTATTAGCAAAACATTTAATGATTTTACACTATATAAAACGCGATTATCTATTGCTTACATTATAATGCGAAATCAGTAACTAATTGGAGTCCACGGTTGCTTATTTAATTGAATAGTTTCCTAATAATAGTTACAACATGGAGTTGATAAATATTATAAATATATTTGTATTTAATAATATTAATATTTGAAGGAAACGTAAGTATGAAAGTTTGATGTAAGTAAATTTAAAGAGCACCTACTTATGTATAAGTAAAATTATTTATTTTTTACCAGCTTTTACTGTGAGGCCTAAGTACCTACTTATGAAGACCAATGTAAGAAGCACAAACTCGCTAATTATGCGTCGTTATATTACAGGATTCCTGTAGCCACCTTCCGGCTCCATCATCAGATCAGCTTCTTGTCATAATAATATTGCATTGTCATCTAATTAACATTAGAATACAAAATTTAATCTCAATCAAAAACCGGGAAATGGCTCAAATTTAACTTGCAAGATTTGACCCAAAAAACAAATACAAACACCTAACAGGGCAAGCTAAATAAAAGCTTGTAATAAGAAATTGACTTTCCCTTATATGAAGAGCTAATAATAGAAGATTCATATGTTTCTAACTATCATCTTAATAATAATAATCTAAGATAAGAACATAGTGGGTAACTGTATAACTTACTAAGAGAATTTGAATTATAAAATAGCTCAAAATGTAAACTCTAACACAAACAAAGGAAGCTTTAAGCTTTATCTCCGGCCGCGGATTACCGCTGATGTGTAGGTTCACGGCTGTCATCTTAAGACAATAACTCAGAGCGAGATTAACTGCTTAGAATACCTCAGATAAAGATACGGACTTACGTTGAGAACCTTGATAAAGATGATTGGATTCTTATGATGTTTAAAAACAGGACAGTGATTTTTCTTGTCGGGTCTTTATCTTTCTGCGATGACCTTTCTCGAAAATTTCGTTTATAATCTCCAAAACTTATATGGCCTGCCAAAGATATTTGAATTGAATTGAATATGCTACCAAAACTGTACAGTATTAAAAAAAGTACTTTTATGGATGCTGGACCATTCCCTTCGCCCTAATTTATGCTATAAGCGATAATTTTATAAGTAAAAACATAGTAAACATTTGCGATTCTACTATGCAATATCACGTCTTTATCCCTAATGAGGCAGACAGAGCATTTTAGGTCTTGCGGCTCTAAGCAGACTGAGCTTAGGTCCGCAAGACTCAAAGGCCACTTTTAGCGTGATGGTGGGCAATGTGTGGCAAAAGAAATTTAAATAGTGATGAATTGCTAGCCGCATCGCCTATTAACACGACTCACATTTTCCCCCATTCCTTCGATCGACTCTGGAATCTGCGCGGGAAGAGATGCAGCTGGTACATTCTAATTTTTTTTTTCTTTTAGACCAGCATTAAGGGCGATTCTACTATAGGTATAAAGCAAATATAAATTATATAGAAAGGGCTTTTATTCTTTTTTTACTGACTCGAAAGTATACCTCAATCGAAAGACACAATCGTAGCACGACAAAGCCGCAGTACGGTAGATTTAAGGCAAACAACAGTTGCCCTTTGGGTCATTCAAGAAAGTCACATTTAAAACATCCAAAAGACTGGACGCTTTCACATTTTTTGTATTAAACAACTTTAATTGCAGCAGAAATTTGAATGCGTTTGGTACAGTGTATAATGGTTTGACAAAATTCGTGCCATTAAGTAAAAGAGAAAAAATGAAAAGTTGAACAAATTTACTGAAATAATTGAATGCTAAGTTGATAACTTTATTAATCTTCATTAAACTAAACATTTTCTACATTATTAAGCATAATATGTACAAAATAACATTAAACTTGCTAAAGAAATTCAGTATTTCAAGGGAAAAATTAAACAAGTAAACACAATGTTATACCAAACCACTTATAAATAGTTAAGGCAATCTCTTACAGAAAAAAGTAATAGTTATCATTGTAGGTATTTCTGTTTAATCTTTTTTCTTCATGAGTAATTTCTAAAATACTATTTCAACTTATTTATGTTTCCCTTCAACAATTCTAAAACTAAACTTTCATCTTTCACATTCCGACTACAAATCGCGGTCCACAAATATCGCGTGACGTCCCAACAGTAACAACCCTACAAGTTTAAGTAGGCCCATGTTAAATCTAGCGGCCGTCAGCGGCGGCGACCTTTCAATTCTCCCGGTTTATTTATCAGCCCTAACCGATGACAAGTACACAAGTATTTGATTTATACCGGCAGCCACTCAGATCCTTAGAATTATAGCCTTGTATTATTGCTTATTGAAACGACTACCAAATGAGGATTAATAACGATTTATGTCTTTAGAAACGATTGTTCTCACCGTGGCCCGAATAGACCACATACAGTTTCGGCTCTAGTCCTAAATCGTATAAGTTATTTGTTTTATTAGTTGTTGTGCTACTTATTTAAAAATATCTTCACGAACTTAAAACTAAACATGATTTTGAACTTGTAAAAATAAATTCAACGCTTCATTTTCTGAGTACTGAAGATCTACTCTATGCAAAACGAACACTATTTTGGAAATAAATAACTTGATTGATGAATTTATTAGCTGGCATCCGAAAAGTTCATTTATGTAAATTTTAAATCAAACAAATAAAACATTTGAAAGAAAGGGGTTCAAATATCAAGACTGAACTGAAGATTTTTTTAAATAGCATATTATGCATAGAAACACACTTCGACTGCTGAAAAATGCACCGTGTGTTTGCCAAAGAGGAAAACACATACGGTGCGTTTTCAGCACGCGAAGTGACTATTTGGGCCAAGAAATAGTGGGACAAAGCGTAAATATCCCTTTAGGAATCGAACGTTATCTACGCACCAGTTAGAGATATTCTCTATTGAAATGTCTATGCTCTAAAATGCAAGGAATTAATTTATTATCTGGTCTAGGAAGAGATTGTGCGATAATGCAAATAGGATCGTACTTAGCGATTGTGGTTATTTGTTCAAATCATTTATAAGGTGAAACAAGTAGATAGTACCTATTTGCTTTACACCTCTATATTATTCTTTTGGATTCCTTTTTTTTTATTAGTTTATTAAAGTTGAGCATGGGGTCTGTAGTGGCAGATTGAAGGCTGCAGATAACGATGATTGTACCACTGATAAAGTAGCGTTGCCATTAAAATACATACATACGATTGTCACGCCTATTTCCTAAAGGGTTAGGCAGAGACTATGGAGCTCCACTTGCTACGATCCTGTCAAACCTTTTTAACTTCATCTACTCTCACCAATCTCTTCATACATGCCCTTCGGTTATGGGTACTTCTAACCTCTCCTTTTTTTTAGAACAAATTAAATGAATAGAAAAAAAAATATTTTTCATAATATGTTATGAATGTGAGTCGAAGCAAAGAGCATCTTATTATTTTAGGGTCTTTTTTACAAGTGTTAAATATATTTACATGATTTTTATTGCTCTGGTCTCGTCTGCACATGTTAAACCCGCGAGTTTTATTAATGAATTAGCCGGCACTTGTTTCGAAACAGTGTATAGTTTTATAAAATATTTAATGGTGAAATATTTACATAATACATGTTTATAGGTATACATTTTTTGGGAAAATTATTTATTTCATTCAAAAGCATCACTGACGTTCGTGTCTCTCAAAAGCAATTGAATGGTTGCAATGGTTTAATGGTGAAATATTTACATAATACATGTTTATAGGTATACATTTTTTGGGATAGGCAATGTATAGTTTTAATATAATATAAAAATAATAAGTTTTTCTTTTCTAAAAGTTAAACTTGACGAGAATCTTAATCATATTAATAGGGGATGCGGCTAGCAACCCATCGTTATTTTGATTACGTTTTTATATCTCGCCCGCTATCACGCTAAAAGTGGCCTTTGGGACTAACAGCCCTGGGCTCTGTCTACCCCATTAAGGATAAAGACGTGATAATGTATCGGTATTAAGCTTTTATTAAAACAACATACAGCTAATAAAAAAGTCAATTTTAGATTGCGTTTAATAAATTTATCTTAACATCCGATCTGAGCTATAAATTTTTCCAATATTCCAATATTTTATAAACCATTACGAAAGCTCTTAAAATCAATTTAGATACAAAGTTCAAATGACAAAGTTCAAAACAACTAAAAACTGGCGCTGGAGCTCCCAGATGCTTTAGACAGTCTGCTTGTCGGCAACAACTGCGCAGTTTCTTATAAAAAGTTGGCTTTTAAAACACAAAGTAATAAATCAATAGAGAGGGTACTCTGTACTGTACCTCCTACAGTCGACATTAAACTTGTTCGCAAAATGTCTTATTCAATCCGTCTTATTTTTTTTAGGTACCTAATGAATTTATCACCATCATCAACCTATAAAAACTATAAAATGTCCTATCTAAGTGTGTCTCATTTAAAAGAGAGCTTAAATCCGGTATTTTCAGAAAAAGTTTTATTTACCGAGAGATTAATTACTGTGTCAAAATAACAGAGGGGCAGTTTGTTTTACGTTAATATTTAATACATATTTTTTATAATAAAAATACATGCGAGGGCCTTCCTCAAACAGATAATTCCGCACTTGATCACTTCTACTGGTGACATGAGGGCTGGCTGTTTCTTTTTTCAACGAATTAGCATAGCTATTCAAAGAGGAAACGCGGCCAGCGTTCTTAGCACCATGCCGCATGGTCAAAATCTTATAGATTAAAAAAAAAAATGTAGACTAGTATTATTTTAAGGTTTAGTTTGTAGTTTAATTTTAATTTCAATTGTATTTATAATTTTTTTCCTAATAAACTTGATACTTTTGCATAATATCTCGTAGTGTTTTCTTATGGATCTTGAAGATTATGTTGTTTTGCGAATAATTCCAGTCTAGTACAGCACTGAAAAAAACTGAGATGTCGTTTATCAGCTGTGATTCCTTTTTTAATTTTACGTAGGCCGTTTTAAGAATAGATCATTTTGCGAATCACGAACAGGTCCAGTCCAGGTCAACAAAACAAGAGGGTCGGTTTACGGTGGAGATACGTTTGCACCAGCTGCTATAAATGTCTTCTAGAAAGCTTGGAGCTTTATAGCTCTGCTAATCACTGCAGGCAGGAGTAAGTAAGCCTTCGGATTAGTAGTAAATCGGTGTCTTTTGAAATTTTAATGCAGACTTATGGACGCACCAGTAAGATGTTTTATGTTGGTTCGATCGTTTATTTTCATAAGTGTGGTGTTGATATTTTTATTGGCTATCAACATGTACAGTGTTTTAATAAGAGAATTTTTTGGAGTTTTAGATTTTTTACAAAGGTAAAAAAAAAAAAAAAAAAGTTTATGTTAGCAAGAAATACCTACTAATCATTTAACCCCCTCAGGTGTTTCTACAACGTAAGACAACTGATACCGACTAACAGATACCAGATACCTAGTATTTGCTAACACAGCAAGGAGTTCCAATCGCGTTACCGTTTCCACTTTCTCCAAGTAGGTTTGTTTGGTTTAACACAACTTAATTGGCTATAAATTAGGTGCAACTTCGCTGCAGATCCGCTAACTCGTCTCGTTAGAGTAAAATATAAATTTATGTCGGCATTGTGAGCCTAAATAAGTAATAGTTATTTGAATATACCCGTTTAGGGAAGAGAAGCTAGTATGTATTTCAACTTGTCAAATATTATGGGATAAAGCATTTGTTTGTCTTCAAGCTTATTTATGTTGGGTATCTTTGGCTGTTTATTCTGAGGATTTCATCTAACGAAGCCTGTTTTGCCAAGATTTGTGTGTGAGGTTTCTGGCCATACTAACAGATATATTAACTCTCTCAAGGGTTCTTTCTTGTAAATGTATTCCCGTTTGAATTTTTGGTCAAAAATCATGTTTATTTTTTAGTTATTTTGTGAAATAGCCTAAGTCACTATACATACCTTTCTAATTAACTTTTTTTAATTTTCTTATAAATAAAATGTCAAAATTTTGGGCCAATATAGATTGATCACACAAATCAATATAAATATGATCCGATATAAATTTACATACATTTTATTTTGAATATACATAAAAAAACGATTCTTCACAATAAACTGATACTTAGTATTCAAATTCTGACACGATGATAAAAATCTTAACATCCCCAAATCAAATAAATCACAATCAGAAACGCGAGCGACGCCGGACGCGGCAGTTAGTCGTAGTTTGCCCCCTGTCGCTCCGAGCGGGTGATAAATATGTATGAGTCGATAGCTTTCTATGAGAAATTCTGTAGATTAAGCAATACTAATCTTTATGGAAAGTGTTCGATTGGTTGTATCAATTTGTTTTGTAAAATGAAGGTGTAAGGACAAGATTGTAGCAGTGTTGGAACTAGTTACCTTAACACTACATGCTATTGCTATGGAAATTATTTAAAACCTTTGTAAATATTTCAAATTACACCCTTGTGTAGTTATTTAGAAAAAATAGATTTTCATTTTGTGGCATGAGTTTTGATGACCAATTTTAACTACCTATGTATTTTTTTTCAGGTAATTTCAGCGTATTTCATTCTGGCGTCAAACATGTAAGAAAGACTGTATTAATATTTAATCTTATATTCTAAAATAATACGTCTGAGAACTTAATTGCGTCTATTTTAAAATAATATTAAGTACCTGTTAATCTATACTAATATTATAAAGCGGAAGAGTTTGTTTGTTTGTTTGTTTGTTTGTTTGTTTGTTTGTTTGAACGCGCTAATCTCAGGAACTAATGGTCCGATTTGAAAAATTCTTTTTTTGTTGGGTAGTCCATTTATAGAGGAAGGCTTTAGGCTATATAACATTCCGACAACCACGCGAACGAAGTCGCGGGCACAGCTAGTCAAAAATATAAAACAGTTATTTTACGTCCATCTCTACAATTTCTCACCATCTCTATGAAAACTTCTATCTCTATCTTTCACCGTTAAGATGAAAGGGACAAAGTTTTCTAGTTAACAAATCTGAAGAGCTGGGAACTAGCAGGTGGAGTCACAATTAGAAAAGTAGGTGTAAGTATGGAACGCCCACTAGCTGGGGTTGTTAAGGGGTAAGTTTGCAAACTATAAATAGATAGATAAATTAAGTATATTGGTACGCAACTTGTTGGACTGATCTAAGCATCTGATGCGCCAGTAAAATATTTCTGGGGTATAATCTTTAGACAGCATTAAATCTATAAAAATAATTAAGTATTTTAATTTTTATAGATTTATCAAGTCCGTTTGTCAATCTACCCGATCGTATTTTTTTCGGTCTAGGAAGCTTCAATTTGGCACGATAATGCAGTTTAATTTACTAAAAGATTAATTATATCTTATCTTAAATTTAAAAATATCGTACACTTTTTTTATTTATTTATTTATTAAACTTAACCGTTAAAAATTAAAAATATACTTAAATGGCGGACTTAATGCTAAGAATATTTTCTTCCAGTGACCATGCATGGGAAGGGGCCTGTTATATCGGAATGAATATTATATATATATATATATTGTGTATAAATAGCTTTTGAACTAAATGATTTTCATTCAAAGTTTTAATAAACTTAGCCAATGAAACTGCCAAAGAATTCGTTTAGTGTACAAACATTTACTGATTGACAATTTATTTATTTTAATAAACTACTCAATGCAAGCCAGTAACATTCAATAAGGTTACAAAAACAACTTCTACATCATTAAAGCTATTCTGTTTTTCAATAAGAAAAACAAGTGCCGGTTTTAAAAATGGATATGAATACTCAATTAATGTAAGTGTATCTTCATCTTTAATAGGGTAAAAAAACTGGTAACAAAGTAGCACTCACTGAAAGTTCCGTACATTTTTCTGCATTTTATTCATTTTATTTCATACAAGTCATAAGTTCACTGTCTGTTAATCTTGTTGATATGTATTATGTATTTTTTTAAGTGCTGTAAAAACAAGGATGAGTCTGTTGTGGAAAATATAATCATAAAGGCAAACCTCATTTTGCTTTTAATAGATTCCTGTTGATTTACATGTTTTTTTAGTGGCAAAACAAACGATATTGCGCGGCCGAACTTCGGCAAAATTCCGCCTTCGGTACTGGCAACACACTTAAGCAACACACTTTCATCGCATTTATCATGAAGAAATAAATTAGCTGTGTTTATTCAGTCGCTCAACTTCGGCGCAGTGCATTATGTTTCTAAAGCGACTTATTTACTTTTTACTGACAGGCAAAGTGATAAAATAAGGTTTTCTTTTTCTTCATTTTGGTGTGGAACCCTTAATATAGTATTCAATTATGGCAACTGGTAAAAAAACGCGTATTGTGTCCGAGACTGGTATGCCACAATGATTATTAAACTTCTCCAAGTCCATTACCATGAAATATACTTGTCACAGCGAAATAACTAGTTTCATATTCCTTATACAGAAGAACGCATATCGATATTAATAAAATACGAAAACAAGTTTGCTTATAGAAAACTTTTTTCGCTTTTATTCAATGCTTGTATCATATGTACGTTTATGTTGTACTATACGATAAAACAAAACGCTGCAAATAGCTTCTGAATGGTATTGATAAAGAAACGGTTTGTCTCGATTGTATTATTTTTCAATCGAATATCTTTGCACAAAATGAACGTTATATAGGTATTTACAAACTGATAAAGTAGCTTATAATATGTTTACTACAGAGTTTTATTTTTTTAATCAAAATGTGTTCAAAATTAAAATCAAATATTTATTCAGTAATTATTAGGCCTTTGCAGGCACTTTTACATGTCAATAATTATAGTGTACTTTACGTGTAATGTCTATTTATATCTAAATTATTTTTTCTTTCTTTAAAAGCTACTGATACTAGCGTTTTGCAACAACCACTGCTGAGAAGAAACGCCGAAAGAAACTCATTTACACAGTGGCAGGAGGGCTTTGTCAGTTTACAAAGATGTAATGCCTAATTAATATGTAAAGCTTGCGAACGAGTGCCAAATCCAATTTACAGAAACAATTACACTGAGTAGTCTTCAAAAACGGAGCCGAGCTGACCAATCCCTATTGGCGGCACCCGTTCACGAGTTGACGCGTGGATCAGCCATCGCTGAACTCAACCATATTAGAGGGAAACCAGCGACTCGACCCACGACGCCACCACCAGTCTAAACATTTTAGTGAGCATGCCAGGCTCGGGCTCACAGAACTTACTAAGAGGGAATACTAGGTTAATTTGGCTGTATACTAATTGTGCTTAAATTCAAATTCTTTGTATATTTATTTACTAAATTAATACTCGTAGATGTTAAAACACAGGTTGAAAGACCTTAAATTAAGTTTGTAAATTTTTAGGTCTCTAATAAATTCAGAGATAAAGGGTTATTTGTTTAATTAAAAGGATAATAAAGTAAAATAAAAAAAATTATAAGAATCAGTTTACGATATGCGGAGATATCGCGTGACATGCGTACAAAAAAGAAAAATTATAGTCGAATTAACTAAACATTCAATTATAAACGACTGAAAGCATCTTGAACTTGAAGCAGATGGCTTCAAGTGACATAATCAGAGATAAATTCCAAAACATTTTGGTAAATGTGTACCTATTATTTTTGGCAAAAGTTACTTACAAAACTTTCGCGTTTCTATTCTTGTAACATGTCCTATCCACAAAAAAGTATCGAGTTATGAGACCAAATGTATTAGAGGTCAAAGTCGGGACGGCCCATTTTATTATTGTCCTCTTCCACATATTTTCCTATCTTTTTACGCCCCTTTCATTCCCCGTAACATCTTCGCCTTAACCGTATAAAGGATTATCCCATTTTCGTTTCCATGAATTGTCCGCATAGCATATTTGTGACAATTTGTGTCACAAATTCACAATCAATACAAGATATTTCCTCCAATATTGTCGTGGGGTTGTCTTTCTGTCATTTGTTTATTAGATAATTCAATAGTTCTGTTTGGGCTCGACTACAAAACATTGCGGAACACTCAATCAGACCAAATATGAATAAAAAATTATTTCGTTTTTAGCTTTTTCTCTCCCAAAAAAAGGAATATAAGTACTTATATGTAATACGCCCAATTTTTTACCCTCTCTACCTAAAATAATTTTATTGACCGAAGACCGAAGCGTCTCAGTTTCGAAATGCTTTTGCCCGTCTGTTAGTTCTTGCCTAGAGGTCGCATTTTTCAATAGATTTTGATGAAAATTAACACAAAAGTTTATTTAATTAGGATCGCGATTTTTTATTGGGGGAGAAATTTAATGGAATAGGGGGAACTATGCTGTCTATATTGACAGATTTCAATCAAATTTGAGAGTCACACTAAGGACTTCATGCAACACAAAAAAAATCCAAAAGAGAGGAGTAGAGCCCCCTGCACTCCATGGGTTTGCTGTAGCGTTATATACGGACGGATTTTACTGGAATGGCTTTGCTAAGCCAGGGGAAAAGGTAAACGGTTATTGCATGTTTATAAGAGCTTGCAAGGTCTACTGTTTTTACAGAACCAGTTATATTTCTGTCGCATGTCCACATTCCACATTTTCTTTCACAGTAAACAGCTGCCAAAATCTTTGCCCGACACTATTACTCTGTTGGCCTAACATAACGTTTCATCCACTAAAACATCTAGCTAATGTTTCTATATCACGTCCTCGTGGTCTCCTTTCACACCAGACATCTGCGCTTTAACTGTGGATTACAGACCTACACGGATTATCCCACTTTCGTCGCCTATACCCTGCCCCGCCCGAGGCATTGTCCTTCAGTAATACTTTTAGTCTGTTTGCCTTATATTTAACGTATGTCTAAAGCTACTGTTTACTTGCTTGTGTAAACATTTGTCGGCGGTCCACTTTTCTTGGATTTTAATTGCTTTTTTATGAGCCGGGCTTTGATAAGTTAAGCCTGGTCGTAAACCCCACAAGAATATAGTAATTTTGAGGTTATTGACGGTCGACTTCTGGTAATGTTGTGTATAGGAAAGTGAGGTAGGTATTCATATATTATAAAGGGTCTAACATAATATACTGCAACTATTTTAAGGCTAAATTCAGTCCATGATACTGAACAACTTTCCACAAGAAACAAAATTCGAAATATGAAAAATATTTTTTAGTCTCCCATACAAGTTGATCGATCAGCTGATCCAAGTTTGAATGGAAAGTCAAAAAATATTTTTATTGGAACTTTCAATAATTCTTGGGTAGTCAGACATAGATTAGGTACCTCTTAAGAAAAAAAAGGTGGTTAAATACTAAGCCATTGTTCAAAACCACAGACAAACAATTCAATTTGTTAGTTTTGTACATTTTACATTAACGATTTATTTTCTGTTAGCTACTAGTATGTAGGTAGGTCCCATTGTTGGACAAAAGCTTCCCCTCTTGGTTTCCATCTCTCGCGGTCCCTTTATTTATGGATTAATGTGCATACCAAGCAGAAGTGGTGCTCCCATTTGAAATAAATTGTTAACTAGTATGCCATTATCCAAGTTTAGGTCTACCGTTAAAAAAACAATTATTAAAAAATGCTCTGATAAAAACTCTTGGCTTACGTCTTCCTTACTACGAGTATAATGACAAAATATGTCTGAAACAAACGGTTTTAATGTGTTCGAGCATTTCTAGCTCATGTAGTTATTGTAAAATATGTAAGGACTGCGATCAATGGGTACAAATTAACCTAGTATTCACTCTTGGTAAGGTCGGTGAGCCCGAGCCTGACATGCTCACTAAAATATCCAGACTGGTGATGGCGTCGTGGGTCGGGTCACTGGATTCCCTCTAATATGGTTGAGTTCAGCGATGGCTGATCCACGCGTCAACACGTGAACGGGTGCCGCCAGTAGGGACTGGTCAGCTCGGACTACTCAGTGTTACTTATTTCTGTAAATTGGATTTGGCACTCATTCGCAAGCTTTACATGTTACATTGTGATAACATTGCATTAGGCATAATATTTTTGTTAACTGACAAAGCCCTTTTGGCGCGTAGGCGACCAATACTGTGTAAATGAGTTTCTTTCGGCGTTGCTTCTCAGCAGTGGTCGTTGCGAAACGCTAGTATGGGTAGCTTTTGCACTAAAAATAATTAAAAATAATGACCTTCAATATGATATATTTATCCTACACTGAATTTAAAACTTTTGACTTTGACTTTGACTTTGTAAATATGGTAAAAAATTCCATATTTATCTATGTTAGGCACAAGATAGCCCTTTAAATTATTTTATGAACCACCATTGAAAGTATTACATTAGTCCGTCCAGCTGTAAAACTCGCTTCCGCCGAAAGTGGCCACTTTTGGCGGGAACGGGTTTTAGGGCTAGACGGAAGACCAATAATAGTTTCAACGGCAGTTCATGAAATAATTTAAAGGACTATCTAGTGCCTAACATTGAGAAATATGGAAATTTTCACCATATTGACGAGTTAACAATTTATTTCAAATGAGGGCGCCACTTTAGCTTGGTATCACCTTAAATTAAAAAAAGAAGGTTATGTCATGCACTTGCACATTCTATTCACCTTAAATCGCAGAGCTGTTTGCAACTAACAGTAGAATGTAGGTTACCCTCGCAGTTCCCAGCTCGAGATAATGCCATTAGTATAAGTGTTTCGTGCAACTGTACTGCTAATGATATCTCTTTGTGCGAGATCGATACGTACAGACGTACGAACAAGCTTTATTAGTAATCAGTACGAAGATTTTCTTGAGGAAATCCTCTTTCCGTAATATTCTTCTTCTTATATAAAACAAATCTCGCATTTGTTTTTCCACTTCCTAATTTAAACCTGTGTAGGTACACATATTGACTGAGCAATTATTTTTTTTTAGTTTTGATTATAATGTTTAGAAAATATAGAAAAATTTAAGGTGGACGGATGGACCAGTGGCTTCCATGAGCGACGCTCTAGTGGGTAGCGCACTCTTTTTTTTGTTTTACAAGATTCTTCGCCCCTCGACAGTTCATGTGTATTGCTTGCCACATATTTTTCTAAAATGTAAGTACATGTGATATTTAATTGTTTTCTTGAAGTTTAAAAATTTACTATCCAATTCCCAATAGGTATTTGGAACTAATTAAAAACCTGCTCCCTTAAACTGAGAATGTATATTTTAGATTACATTTTTTTATGAGCCTCCATAAATTCGGTTCATAAACAATATTTTGTTATCCGCGACACGCAGACTACGCGGTAGGTTTATGACTAACCGCTGATAAAATAAAACACATATTGTTTTTCACACAATAATATACCTACCTACATAATAAAATAGACGGAACATAAAAAAGGCAAATAACTAAACTTACAAAATTAAAGTCAAATTATTCTATTATAATATCGGTTATAATACTTTGGGTTGCGGAGTTCAGAGGGCAGTCGCTCTGTGTAAAAACCAGTAACCTCGTCAAATCACCTAGGTTAGGTAGCGGACCCCGGGCTTTGAAGCATTACCGCTGAAGATGCAACCGGGAATACGCTCGGATGATGATAAATATCGGTAATTGTATTGTATATTACATTACACATTATATATTTATTTGTACGGTACAACCACTGAGTTATAATTATAATATACCGATACAACGGGTACAACCTAATGATAGATACGAAAGCTTCTGATTTTACATAAAAAGTTAAAGAAATAATTTCACAACTAGAACTACATATTTCTAATTTTGCTTAGGACTAAGTATACCTTTTTTATGTCTTACGACTTTTGTGTCTGTCTACCCAACGGGATAGTATACACGCATTGGCTACTTGAATAATGTAACAATAGAGTTTTTCGTCAAACTTGTAAAAAAAACTAAAGTTTATTTTACATTTTACATGTTGATATGTTATCTAAACGAATATGAATTTAAAAATATCAAACACAATTGCAATCAGATGCATACAAAGCAGCACTGCAGTCACCCCACGCGCCGCCTACCAGCCCGGTATCGCAATGCGACATAATGCTTGTATCATTTTCACTAGGAAGCAAAACTGAATTTTGAAACCTATAAAGTATAAAATACATTAAATTTCATATTTGATATGAAAAACTGCATAATAGAGTCTTCTGGAGAGTAATAACGTGCGTGGCATGAAAATACAATTCCAATTTAGTAAACAATGTCTGGCTCTATGCCGCATCTACCAGGCCGTGATAGAAGGTATAGACTGAATAAATTTTCTTACATCTGTGATAGATCTACCAGGGATGTTGGCTTGACGTCGCCAAGGGTTATATGTGTGTCAATGGTCTTACAACCAATGATGCCAAAGACTGCAAATGGTGAATAAAAGGCCAGAAAGAGGAACACAGCCTCCGAAGTACCTTGGCTTACCACAACCAAGGATACAACTAAGAACACGCTTATATACAATTCAGCAAGAAAAGGAAAAAAATCATTGAGAAATCATCAGGAGTAAAAAGAACTACATTCATCTTGTTTTTCGGCTAAATGTTTGATCTCCTACATAGATAAATAACAAGACGAAAAGGATAATGTAAAATATTTTGCTAAGATTTCAAACTTTAAGAGCTAAATATGACTTTGTTAAATCAAAGCTCAAAGGATAATGAAAAACAATGAAGTACAGAAAAAGAATCAAAACACAGATCTAAAATAGACGCTATAAAGTCAATAACTCAAATCATTGAAACCAGTCAAAACTCAGGGAGGTCTGTTCTGAACACGTAAGGACTAAACGTAGGTTCAAACGGTACTCTTTGGAATACCGTTCGGAATAAAACGCACAATATCCCTGCATTGTATTCCGTTCGTGATTGTACCACCCGCACCGTAATTTTCGCATTGCGCCAATACTTCGATATTGTTTAGAATGTCTTCACTGTTAGTTGGAATTGCTTTGGTCTATATTCTAATACCACATGGCACGTTTATTAAACTTTGATGTAGCATCATGACTCTCAAGGTTTTCTTGGCATCGCTCGTTTGAATTCTTTCAGAACTAGACATAAGGTTTTGTATTACGCACAAAGAAAGAAGAGCTTGTTTCTTTGTGAAATAGCGTTTTATTCATGCTTCTGTTGTATACATTGCGAATAAACTTTTTATATATTTTATAATTACATATTTACGGGTTACTTACGTAAACAATCAGCTCATGTTATAGAAACCTTTGTTTTCCATCGTTTACCTAAGTAACTCGTTAAATAATGCCTTTCCTTCATCTCTCTTTAGTTCTAACCAAATTATTCTACGAAACTTACTCATTATTATTTATTTTTAAAAGGTGTATCGACTTACAAACGGATACAAACAGATCGATAAGAACTACCGATTAAAACTTCAATCTATCAAGCGAATCTAATATCAAGATGTGAGAGCGTTCAAAAAACAAATTTGATATCGACTCGATGTCTAAAATCAAAAATGCAGTCGATGGTCAAATAATCAAGATTTGATTGATTATCTGGACCGACTTGCTTCGTTAGCTGAGCTCACATCTGTCGCATGCTCCGCGTAACTTCTGAGACTGACAAAAACAGACGTGCCTAAGCCAGACAAAGATAGATATACAACAACTCCACAAGTTAAAACGAGACCACAATACGTCCACCATGGATCAACTTCAAGTTCGATGGATTTCGTCGAAATTTTGAAGAACAAAAAATGCGTTAATCAGAATTCATAAGTTGTCGTAACCGATATTGTGTAAATGTTTATTGTTGTTTGGTTCCATATTCCGCAGAATGTGGACTTTTATGCTTTATTTTATGTTGGGCGTAAAATCTCTTATGAAGTTATGAATTTTTGATACCTTGTGTCAAACCTGTACTCAAGATTATAATTTTTCTATGGTTATAAAAATATTGAGTAGTATCTATCTTATTAACATCAAGTGCGAGTTATACTCGCGTGAATAGAGTTTCTTCTTTACTAGGTACCTACTTCTCATAGATTTTCCTAAAATCTAAAAGTAAAGAACTTTTATCTGTTTTTTTTTAAAGTAAGCTTATTGGTTTCGAAGATAAGGAGACGAAAAGTCAGTTTAAGACAATAATAAAAATATATACATATTTTAAATTGTCATAAAAAACCATTCTATTTGATATGGCACAAGATATAGTTTAATCATTGAGTCTTTCTTAACTGTATGTAATTTTATTGTTATCTTAATTCCTTGTGTCAATTTCTAAAATAATTTAAAGAAAATAAACAAGTTTATTTTACGAGTTAGCCAATTTACAATCGAGACTAAAAGTTCTAAAATGAGCAGAACAATAATAGTTCCCTAATCCTTTACCAGTTGGCTGTTAGAGATAGAATTGTGACTGAACAAAATGCCGTCCAACGTTCAAAGGATTAGGAAATTCCATCGGAGGAATTATATCAGAAATTTTATAAATACCCGTTCCGCTTATAGTATCCGTTCCTTTTGTTTTCTTACATCGGAATTTAGAATAGTAGATTCTAATTTGTTATTGGAAGCATGTTTATTTTCTAGATTTGTTCAACATTAAATCTGCTACATATATCATTTTGGTTTTTTCTTCCATGTAAACAATTACAGTAGATACTATGTTTGTCATTAACATTTTTAATTGTGTCATCATTTGAAATAATAATAAAATTACTACAGGAAATTCAATCCGTACAAAAAAGTCAAATAGAAGCTTGTGAAAAACAAACATAACGTGGTATGTGTTAAATTATTAATTCGTCATTAGTATACTGGACAGTACGATGATTTACGTTTAATGAACAAACACATCAGCGTTTTATGAATACTTAAAACCTAGTACAGTTAGACCAATACTTGTTTTAACCCATCCAAGCCAATATTGTCTGTTTTATGGTACCAACGAAATATTGTTTTTGGATGCCACTAATTCTAACCGTTTTAGTATGCCATAAAAATGGCCGTTTTATTTAACATAAACTATTTAAATTTATCGTCGTTGTTTCAACTGTGACGGTGCGCGATGTCGCTGTAAAATCACGGTGATTATTTACTATCTTATTAGAATAACAAAGTCGTTCTAAAACTGCTACGCTTAAATTTTCATGTCTTTTAGGTATGTCTGGATTGTTAACAGCGAATTTGTCAACGTGTTTTTCTATCTTTTTTTGTTTGAAATAGCCTCTTTTGTTAGCAACACTGTAGTTTTGTCAAGCTGTCATAGTATTGACGTTTTTATGTTGTAGTTGTGTGTGTGGGCGGATATCCGTCAAATCGAACAAGATCATGTAGCCCACGAAGACTTTTTTCTTTGTATCATGTAGTTTTTATACATGCTTGTATTTTATAAGAATGACGTGTAACACTTTTTGTTAAATTTATATACCTATATTCAATATTTTTCTATTAAGAATAACTAAGTAGGTACTTCTCAGAATTTTTGTAAACCTAACAACCAAAGTTAAAATGTGAATTTTCAATAAAGTCTTTTGTTGTAAGTATTCGATTAAAATATATTACCTTCTCTACCATTATACATATATATTTAGTTTCTTTAATATGAAAAGTGGCTACAAAAAATATGCCATAGTTTAGACTGCAGCTCGTTTCACAGGCTTACAAAATAATACACAGGTGATATTTGTTCTATAATTGAAGTGCTATGTCTAATAAAAGATTTTTACAATTCAAAACCCAAACTCTAACCCTGATTTTACTTAAAAACATTATTCCTTCCGCTCCATATACCGCATCTACCAAGTTCAGTTTCAAGTCTATTGTCTCACTGATATAAAACACCGATATGACCTGTCTTCGGTGCAAGAAATATTCAAGGGATTCAGCCCACACTTTTAATAGCGGTTACATCATTTCCACACAATGAGAGAGTCCACACCCATTCTCTGTCCATATGATTTGAAATTATAGCACCATTTTATTTGCTCTCGCATTTATATGCGAGCGCATACAATGCTGCGACGTTGTGTTAAGGCACCTCGACACAATCCACTGTGACTAGTTTACAAGTTTTTGGCCGGCTTTCTTTTTCATCTAGAGCAGTAGATTCATATTTTAATATTTTATTGTTTCGTCATTTTTTTATAGTTTTAGAATTTGTACAATACAAAGCGTGTTATGACTACCCGTGTGATGCCGGGTTAGAATAGGAACACTCCGTCTCTTCCTGTGGATGTCGTAAGAGGCGACTAAAGGACCAAGCACAAACATCTCGTGCTACAATAGTATTCCCAAAGAGGGTTGACGTCAGGCAGGCGGCCGGTCGTAAAACTATAGCCAAATCATTTAAACTGTTCCGGCTATTTCTACTCCATTTTGCAAAGTCTTTGGCATCCTATGGGTGACCATTGACATGCATGTTATATTTGGAGAAGAAAAAGCGGGAAAGCGCAATTCCGGGCTCCGATGCAGCACAGCTGAGGATTCAACCGGGAACGCGCTTAGACGAAGAAGAAGAAAGCGTGTTATGGCTGTTATTTATAGTTTACTAGCTTTTGCCCGTGGTTTCGCTCGCGTATTCCGAATCCTACGGAAACAGTACATTTTTCCAGGATGAAAGGTACCCTATGTCCTTCTTAGTACTCCTATGTGTATGCGAAATTTAAAGAAGATTGATTCATTAGATAAAGCGTGAAGAGGTAAAAAACAGTAGTTGGAATAGTTAGAATTGTGTCAGAAAATTTAAATTTGACTTTCCGGGACTTTTCTATATCGAAGACATTAAACCATTGAATTGTAATATAAATACAGACTACAGATGTCTATTAAAAATATTTACGAATTATTTATCTGTTTAGTTTCTTTACAAATCCTAGTAAAAATACATTTATATCTGCACATTTTACTGCACAAGCGTCCACCTCTCAGACTGTCGCACTCATGTCACTCCGAAAGCGTGTGGGTAGTAGAATGAACCCGTAATTTAACCCTTGATTGTGTTCCCATTTAATTTATTCGCCGCGTGTTCAAATTTGGAAGTGTTTGCTATTGTTGGTGCACTGTTGATTTATATTTCAACTTTCAAACTGAATGTAAGCTTTACATTTCTTCCGTGTTAGTTTATTAAGAAAAAAGTACTATCTTTTTATTGCTACCGCTATATCCTGTGTATTCAAAGTTTATCAAACAAATTCAATACGATGTGGCTTGTGACATGTAAACATATATACTGCGTATTAGTAGGTATTATTAAAACGGTATGTGACTCCCGTAAAAATATAATTATGTACAATATAGTGGTGGTAAATAAAAATAAATAATAAAAAAAATATCGCGACCTAATTGCGACAATTTCCATATTTTAAGTTGAAATTATTTTAAAACGCTTAAATTTACGACGTCGCGGGTTAATCAAGATAGGCGGCTCGTAACCATTATCCTTGCGGGAAGATATTAGACGATGGTATAATTTAAAAATAGTTTAAGGACCATTGCATGATTGTAATGATGGGCGAGCCCTCTGGGACGATATAAAAACTTAATGACTGGATAATATAACATCAATAAAGCAAATTGTCAGGATGCGTTCATAATAAGAAAATGGATCGTCACGTTGTCCGATTTTAATAAACTGTTATTCTTGTTTCACTAAAATTTTATCGTCAAACATTATTGGTACATTGTTACTGTATGTAATGAATTTTCAATCATGTGGCCCCGGTTTATAGTCTTACGCTGAGATAAAATCGTGAAAGTAAAAACAGAATGGTACGATGGAAATAATACTGATACGCTGGATTGGGTATGTTCACTCGAATCATATGATCCATAAGAATGGAAATGGTTGAGATGTCAAAAAGCTCATTCATTTTAATTGCAGTTAAAATTGCGTTTCAATTTTAGTGACTTTTAGTATAGTATTTTAATTATAGTGAAAATTGTATAATCGGATAATTTTAATATAATCTGATCTCAGTTAATTAATGAAAAACATTTGCGTGATATCTATATTGTTAATTATTGGTTATAAAAAACGTTAATTTAAATAATTAAAGTAAAAATAAATCATTTGTACGTAAACATATTATGCCGGAAACAAAACAAAAGTATGTACTAATTTACGACGTCGGAAAAAAAATTGTTTATTTAAAAATACTACTCACAAAATGTTATAAGTCTAGACAGATTTATGTATCACCTTCACATAAACGTCCTATAGGTAATTTCTGGTAGGAAGCGCTTAGCGTTAGGTTTAGGACTATTGTTCATTATACTTACTTATAAGTGAATTAAATTAAATTAACAAATATATCCGCGATTGTACAAAATCTTATAGACTTAAAGAAATGTTAGAAGGAAGTACGAATTAAATTTAAGAGTATAATTAGCTTACACTTAACAATCACATCAGATCATAGGATCCATGTGAACATACACACTGGAACATATACGAGTCGCCCCTATGCGGCCATATTTCATGAAAAATTCATACAGCGGCGGGCACCTAATGACGTTGGTGCCATCTTTTATTGCCATCAGGGAACATTTTTCATTAATCCATTATTATGATGCTGGGCTTATAACAGGTTTTTGTTCGTTTGTAATCGAGGCGAGCAAAAACCTTTTATTCAAGACGTTGACTATTATAGAAAGAAGTTATGGCGCTCTTTGTTTCGAAAATGCATCTATGAAAAACGTTTAGAACGTACAGGCGACCGTACATCAAGATTCCCATTATTTCTCTATAAGCATTGTTTAAAAATATTTAAAAAGTAGCTTGATAATTTTACTTGCTGCCAAAATCTGTTTAAAACTGCAAACCCAAATCAATTTAGTATAAATTTGGATTAGTGCTTCGAAAAAAATAAATAAACGTAATCCTTCTAAAATTTCATTAAAGAAACTCATTCGGAAACGTAGTTTTGCACATTTGTTTTTGTCGCTCGTTCGATAACCTAGTTCCATAAGAACCTTGGACGGTGGAATTCAATTTGTACTTGTAAAAACGGGCCAGTAATAGAGTTTACCTTCAGAAGATCAAATAAAATAACAACTAGAAACTGTGCCGAACATATTTGCAGTGCACAGTCAGTTTGTTGGAACAACTGCTGGCGTATTGGAAATATTTGTTCAAAGATTCATAAACTAAGATATTGTTTTTGTTAAAATTGATTTTAAATGTGCATAGTAAGCTTAAAAGTAATTTTTTAAAAGCTCAAAACGGAAGGTTTAGGTAATTTACAGTAGAGAGCTCAATGTCCGATCTAATGAATTGACACACACGAACTAAAAGTGAAGATCCTAAGTGAAGTCAATTTTACGTCAGATCGACACCCAAATTCATACAGAGGCTGTGTCTATCTTGATCCATGGTCTGTGGGATAAACAGTAAAAAGCAAAGCCGTGAACTCAAGATAAAACTTTGACGTTAAACCTCAGCGTTAAACATAAAGCCGGCTGTACATCTAAACACATTAGCAGCATCAACATTAAAAATAAATTTGCTATCAACCCGGTCCTTGCATTTTAATCCGCCTGCCACATTACCCAAATCTCATTCGTAGCCCTCGCGAGAAAATTACATTTTTTCTCCGCCATTTGGCGCTAGCTTAGATTGTATTTTATCTTTATGAGAAATCATAATTCATGCTGTTTTTGCTTCTCCGAGCCCTCTAGGTGTTTAATGTTTTGCTTGTATCTCCGTAACATGTAAATGTCGCACTCCACCATTGT